>OX439044.1:55660089-56289301 GCA_949317995.1 Acholoe squamosa
GCTTTAAAAGCCCTACCCCAGCATCCACCCCTCACTGAATATAATAATAGAGCACCATAAATACATTTGAATGTACAAGTATTTAGAGCCTGAAAATCAGGAAAACCTCAAGACTTCCATTCCTGTACATCATTGTCACATATAACAGGTTGGACAAATTCTTCATAAATTCTGTGTCATTGTAAACTTCAGGGATGTAACTCTGGATGCATAAAAGATTGATCCGAAAAGGGATATTTGAGTAAATCTTTAGGTATGTCAGACTCACGTCAAATTCTGAAATCAGTTTAAATTCTGAAAACCTACATCCCTGAAACTCTGTTTCCCAATCAACCTTTTTTCTATAGCCTACTCCCACCCGGCTGATTCAATAATATCATCATACATAGCGTGCACACAAGGTCATCACGTGATTTCACTAATTAGAGACATGCATGTCCTGGCCAGTGACACCAGAGTTGACACATACTAGAGCTCTCACCAGACAATCAGACCAAGTTCTTGTGTCTGTGTTGAATATCCTCAATCACAACCAATCTCAGTCTCAGTTTTGCAACAGGTGCATCTAAGATAGGATTTGTATATATTCAAAGATACAACTTGCTAAAAAAAAGAATTTTGACATTGAATAGGATGAACTAAACAGCAAATTTTGACTTACCTGATTATTGCCTGTTGACCCAGCCACAAAGCGATCATCTTCATCATCCGATGAGTCTTCGCCTGAGGAATCTTGCAATGATGCACCTCCATTACGACCAGCTGCAATGAAATTATTATTGTTATTTTTGCAGTATATCTTTCGGTATGTTTAATATTTCTGATGCTCTGACCTCTGAGATATGATTTATGTAAAAATCAATTTTCTAAATACATTTCACTCACCTTCATCAGCAGGGGCAGCAGAGGCAGCTGATAGCTTATCGTAGCACGTTAGGCACACGCGGAGAGGTTTGGATGACTGCTGGGGTAACAGCCACCGTTTTGAAGAACACGGGCCACATGCCACAATGCCACACTTCCTACAGTGGTGCTGTAATACATGTAAAATACACATCATGTAGAACCCATATTGTTGAGCATTACACTGAATAGATACTTATACTACATACATGCCTCTTTGGTTCATAGCTTTAAAGGGGAACTGCTAAATGAATTAAAAAGGGGGGATTTAATTTCAGCCATTGATTAGAACAGTGCGGTAGATCAGGCTGAATGAGAATGAGTCATTTGTTACTTCTTGAGCCTCAAAATATCAAAGGGATCTCACCCCCTATTTATGTTATGTTTTCAATGGATATTGGGAAGTATTCAAGAGTTAAACTTTTGTACAAAATGTATAGGAAATCCAACAGATATAGGAAGAAGTCACATCCAGGAGACAAACTTTGTGGCTGAAATCACCGAAGATTACTTACAGCATAGGAAGCCGGGATACAGGAATCTATACATAGCATTTATAAACCCTGGACATCACACAAATTTCCTGATACTGGACACATTGTGATAAGCATCATTTACCATCATCCAGGGAATTCAATCACTACATACACTATTTGACCTGTGGCATTAGAATACTTACCCGCCGGTTAATCATTGTGAACTCTGTCTTCTTACAGTTCTGGCAAATTGTAGCATCATTGTCGGGTACCCAAACAGGGGAGGCATCAACTTCCAAACGCTTCTTACCCTCTGTAAGAAAGTTGAACACAATATACTAACATTCAAACACATGGAGATAAAGTCTTCAAATATTTACCATGTAGCATTACTAAGATAGAATTACATGTTTGGAATGTGTGTATCATTTACATCTAACATTTCAGCGAAAAGTCGATATCTAATATACCGAAATAGATATCTAATATTTAGTGGAAAATTCCAAAGGCACCAGAAGAAAGCTTTAGCACAATTAGTACCGGTACATCTTAATGTAAGTTGTAAGTTAATTTTATTTATTCATTTAATTTTCGAATAAGCATATATACTTGAAGCCATTGTCAGCTAGGTGGTGTCTACTTTGTCACCATGTAACATAGCAGCATAAGCCCCATCCAGGTGAGTGGGAAATGACCTGACATTCCCCCTGTTCATGTTTATGGCCTTGGCATATTAATTTTAACTCTGAAAGGGCCGCATGGTGCCCTCAGGTAGCGAGTCTACTCACCGGCCCTGCATTGATACATCATGCCAACTTTTCAGAGGTTCATAAATCCTACAGGATTGGGGGAACGCTTGAATATATCCCTGGTAAGTCGACTCACTAGGACTGCACTCATGCATCAATGAGCATAAATCAACTGAAGCATGACGTCTTCCCATAAATGGTCAACTCCTTTTCCTCACGTTAAAACGCACCTAATGCTCTATGACAGTGAGGCTCCGGTAAGGACGAGTTTACAAATAGTGCCCTGGGGGCCTATTACATTTTCCTGACCAGGGGGGAATGTTGTCTGAACACACATAGGAACCTCACTCGGGAGAAATACTAATTGTTGTATTAAAATTACAGGATGTGATTTAAGTAACACCAGAGATATAAAGGTACATATGTCTCTGGTATCACCATTCAGTAGAAAACCCTGGTTTGGGTGGCTTATAAGAATTTTAGTATGTGGATATTTTCCACGATACAATACCTACTTTAAATATATATATACATTTAATTCACAAGGTAAAGTGAAAAATCAAAAAGTATCACTTACGTTTTTTGAGTAGATCCTGTACACATCTATTGATGTGTGCCATCCATTCTGTCTTCTCGGTAGACGTCGCGGCATACACCGTGAATGATTTACTTGGGTTGATTATTTGCCAACCATTGCGTAGATCTGAGAAAACAAGTACAAGAAAATATGTGAGCCTTCTGTGTACCACCCCCTCTCCCCTGCACTGCTGTCCATTTCCACATGTAGCACCTCGTGTAGGACTTTCAATAATATCCTTTGTCCAATCAGTCTCCTTGTAACTTCCATAGTCTTGTATGCTCTGTCTGTACAATCTTAACTTATAGTGAATGTACTTGTTGTTACTGGAGGTGGCTACTACTAAGAGTGTCACAGAGTGCAGGGTGGTTTGTGTGGGGAGGGGTTGGGTGTCCACAGTTGTCCACACCCTCCCACCTGACCTCCTTAATTCTATTCTTAGCATCTGTGTCAAGGAATGTGAGCCCCTCTCCACACTGGGGTTCACTGTGTCTGACTGTAGTACATGCATGTATTCAAAGCTATAAGAAGCATATTGCCATTCATACTTTCCCATGATATACTAGGTGTGTCCAGACGTGCTACCGTAATCTCCCGCGTAGAAGACGCGCTACACGTATAAGACGCACCCCAAACTTAGCACATGCATTTTCGCGTATAAGACGCACCTCTTAGGTACCAATTTTGTAAATTCAGTACATTTCTATAGTAAAAGTACCCCTCATATAAGACGCACCCCCAATTTCAGTACATCCTATAAGACTCCCCAGCATTTTGTTTGGCGTAGAGGACGCGTCTTATGCGCGGGAGATTACGGTAGTTACTAAGCTAGTGTGTCATAATACATGTTCATGTCATTCATCTAAGAGCAGTAGAGAGTCAATCAGGGGACTTTTTTCTGGTAGTGCTTGGGTTGTCATGCTGACTAGTGTGTATGTATCCAGTCCTATGGAGTATGAATACAGCTGTCTGTGGATTTTATTACCCACAGCTTTAGGGGTTTTAGGAAATCCTGAGAGGGGTAAGGCTCAGTAAGGGGAGTTTGTGGTAGGTTCCTGGATTTCCTGAGGGGACTGGGTGTACACATTGAGTGTGGGTGGCTCTGACTGGGCAGACTGCATCCATACAGTGGGCCTGTTGGGGCCTATTATGGGTGAGAGACCTAACAAGGATACATGTATATTCAAAAAATAGAATATAGGCTTTAGAGACCTGTGCCTTAAAGAAGCAGCCAAAGTCTGGGTGCGTCTTATAGGCGAGGTATTCTTACTATAAAACAGTGCTAAACCCTGAAAAATCAAGGCCGTGGTGCGCCTTATAACATTCTCCTGAACTCAGGGTGCGCCTTATACGTGAGGTGCACTTTATACACAGAGAATCAGGCATGGCACTGGGGTTTGAAGAAATTTCCAAGAGGGTGATTAAATTCCTCTTACGGGTGGCATTTGAGAGCAATTTGGGAAAAGGCCCCTCAAACATCCAAGATTCGCCCCCCTTAGGCCAGTCCAAAATAAAAAGTTGGTCTATGGTCCCGCACCATATTTTCGGAAATGGAAATTTTATTTTTATTTGAAAATTATTTTGTCTATGGATTCCACCCGCATCCTTTTCTGGAAAATTGACATTTTTTTTATTTTTTTTTTGGTGCAAAGTCCTTACAGTGTCGACCAATAAAGTTACAGCAACAGCAGACCACTCATTGGATAGGTAAAGTTTTCCAGATTAGCAAATTGCAGTGTCAGTTAGAAGCCAAAATACTACCAGTAGTAGACATAAATTTTAGAGAAGGAACTAAAAAAAAAAAAAAAATCTCCCTCTTTACATCTTTGATATTGAAAATCCATAGACAAATAAATTTTTTTAGAAAAATAAAATAAAAATTTCGCCCTCCCGCTCCAGTTTTCAAAAATGAAAATCCATAGACCAATTATATTTTTTGGTGTGGCCTTAGCAATGTTAAAATAGTTTCTCAGTGGATTTGTGCAAATCCAAGAATGACCTGTCTGACCTTTAAATTATTAAATTTCCAGTATTATGCCTGGAGAATGGAGCACTAAACCCCTATAACTTCTGTGAACATGATGCACCAATGCAGTATGGGCGAATCAACTAACCAGCACTGTATTGGTGTATCATGCTACAATTAGGATGTGTATCACCCATACAGGGTTAGCATGATGCATGAAAGTAGCCCTTGTGAGATACTCGCCAGGGCGGCATTCATGCATCATGAAAACCAAAGAGTGCGTCATGTCCATTGGTCGTCATGATGCACCAATGAAGTGCTGGCGAGACGGATCACCAGCACTTCATTCGAGCATCATGCCGACCCTCCGGGATTGATACACAAACTCCCAGAGGGTCTGCATGATGCTCGAATGAACTGCTGGCAAGCAGTTGTGCCAGCACTTCATTGGTGCATCATGACGACCAATGGGCATGGTGCATTAATGCATCAGCAGCCCTTAAAGGTTAGTGGAGAGGGTAGATGAAATCACACTTACTGCCTTCATCTTCAACTGCTTGAAGAGTGACATTCTCTAGAGGAATGACATGTTGCTTATTGTACTGAAACACAATAGGGAATTGTTCTTGTTATAACAGATATGGCCTTAACGGATAGAAGGCACGTCCATTTGGTTTTGGTTCTCTCAATTTCAAGTATGCAGGACAATAAATTCATGATTTCGGTAATGAGATTAGTAATGAATGGAACAGACTGTAAGATCCAAAAATTTATTAACGGTATAGACATAGAGTTTTGAATATCTAGAATTTGTTCATGATCCTTTTTCATTGAAAAATACCTGGGTGAACCACAGTATTAGATACAAAACATAGAAGCGGGTATACTCACCTTTTTCTTATTGATTAAAATACTTCCATAGACGAGTATATCATTGAAGAGAAAGAACTGGCGTGGTTTGGGTTTCTTCCTACACATCTTTGTCAATACCCCCTCCCCGACCAAAACCCGGTGTGGCATGGCCAGGGGCTGTAAAAGTAAAGAGGTATGCCTTAGGGGAAAAGCAGGCGACATTTTTTAAACAAGGGGTGAAAGTGAGTTACCGTAATCTCCCGCATATAAGGCACGTCTTATACGCCAAACAAAATGTTGCTGAGTCTTATACGTGGGAGGGACATTGCCTTGAGTTTTGGGTGCGCCTTATAGGGGGGGGGGGGTAATTTTACTATAGAACAGTACTAAATTAACAAAAATCTGCCCTTAGAGGTGCGCCTTATACGTGGAATTGCATTCTCTTAGTTGGGGATGCGCCTTATACGCGAGCTGCGCCTTATACGCGGGAGATTACGGTAGTACGAAAATCCATGAACTACTTGATTAAACCCCTTTTAAATAGGTTTGTATAAGAATGTATCAGTCTTAGGAACTTGAGAATCCCTGATATCAGGGGAATCCTCAGGACTTCCATCTCTGATCATTTACACCTACCCTCAACTGCACCATCCCAGAGAATTAATCAACTGCAACAATGTACATTAAATATGTTTGATACACAGAGCCAACACCTTATGATGAGGTGAGGCAGTACCAAATCTGTCACATCACTGTTTTTACCGAGTAGTGCTATCAGCTCTTTACCCCATATACCTCCATAGGAAAAACTTAGATTTCCCCCAAGTCACTAAGTTAAAATCCCAAACTACCTACAGTAGACATTGTTGTAGATGCTACACAGTCACCCCAACAGCACTATACCAATCTAGATGCGTTATTAGCCACGTCTCCAAAATCGACAGTTTAGCAAAGGGCAGAGAGCAAGACTAATTATATTACAAACGACTACACACTCTTTGTTCCATACAGAGTGCAGCCTCAAAAGGCACATGACATTTGGAGGGATGTGAAAGTAGTGTATAAGTGATGTAGACCTTGGAAGCAGACAGGTTATATCTAACTCTAGCATGTGATGGCTGACATGATATTAACATGAAATTACACAAGTTATGCATATTCCACTGCTGGGATAATGCTTGGGCTTATATTCTATTGTCCAAATTTGCGACTTTGTTCATATTTGGATTAGCAAAATTCAAAAAATTGATTAGCCAAGCATTTCTTCGGCATTTAAAATTAATAAATTTTAGAGAAAAAATATAGAGCCAGTGGCAGATCCACAATGTTTGGGAGGGCCATTGGGGAATTTCTTCCTATGGTCTTCTAGGGCAAATTTAACAAAATAATGAAAATTCCCCCCCCCCCCCAAATAGTTTCCTTCCAAAACAAGATGTTCAGAAAAATTCCATAGCTATATTTCATAATTTGGCGAATTTTGAGGGCCTGGCATAAACCAAATTGGGCTTGGATTCGCCGTTGGCGATGTGGACTAGCACTATCCCCTGGATAATCATTGGTACTAGTCACCCTGGATAATCATTGGTACTATCTAGTCAACTTACACGAAATTAAGGATATCTCTATCTAATGCAAATCAAATCGACTACTTCTCATGCATACAATTACCGGGTTACACCTAATCAAGTCTGTCTCCACTGAATTGAGATCAAGTTCTTCTACCCCAAAAGTTCACTAAATTAAGATTTACTGGTACTACCGTAATCTCCCGCGTAGAAGACGCGCTGCGCGTATAAGACACACCCCAAACTCAGCACATGCATTTTCGCGTATAAGACGCACATTTTAATGCTAAAATTTGTAAGATTAGTACTGTTCTATAGTAAAATTACCCCCATATAAGATGCACCCTCAACTTCAGAAAATCCTATAAGACGCACAAGGCATTTGTTTGGCGTAGAGGATGCGTCTTCTACGCGAGAGATTACGGTACATCATCTTAAACAGGTGTTCCACCTAATTTGCATTTTATTTCATCAGGCTGAAATTTTAGGCCATGGTCAAGTGCCTGGTTGGCATTTTCTCTTCAAATGATTTTCAGTAGTTTAATATTCTTAAAAATATTGTAAATAAAGCTGAGACTCTGCTGTAACTGCTGTTATTAACCTAATAACGATCATAAAATGTAGTGTTTGAAACTCACCTGGCCTGAACTGCCAAAACATTGTTCTACAAAGTTGATCCGCCTCTCATTAGCCCGGCTGTTCACTGTGAAGACAAGGTGACTAGTGTGAGTCTTAATTAGCAGCATCAACACAACATGACATGTCTAACATGTATTAACGTAGATGGATATATCATGGCGATATTTTCATATGGAAAAACACTCATCCCCCTCCCTCCCAGTCGTGAATTTCCATCTATCATTTTCATAATGGCATACTAATTTTACTTTAGATTCTGCAGAGAAAATCCAGGAAAAATTTGTGGACCCCTTTTTTCAGGAGATTAACGATGCAATACAGATATCTCTTCCACAAACCAGAAATTCCTGGTAAACCAGGAAAAATGGTTTCTCTTGGTGTAAAATCTTTAACATTGACCACCGGCACGTAGCCTTCTTTCCCGTGTATGTAACTGTAAGGTGAGCAATTGATAAAAGGGGCCGTTCAAATATTACGTAACACAAATTTTGCCACTTTTTGACCCCCCCTCCCCCTTGTAACACTTTGTAACAAAATGACTAACCCCCATTTAGTAGGCACTTACCTAATATTTCAAGACTTTATCCCATTGAACCTATCTAATGATCAATGGATGGATCTTGAGAAAAGAAGTGGATTTGCTTTTTAAATGAAGTCTCTATGTCAATTTTAAGTGGAATTACGACCGGTCAAAGGTACCAAATCAGACCCAGAATTCTGCCATAGTTAAGAGTTTAATTTGGATCTAATTTTGTGATCAAGCAAGATGAATCCAAGGTATACTAGATCACTAAAATGATTATTTTGGGCAATTTTCTTTTCAGATAAGCAAGATATACCCTTAAGAATGTAAATAATGATACATTTTATCATAATCAAACAATGTAAAAGCAAATTTTTGATGTCATCTTTTCCCTTGAACTGTGCGCTCTGACAGAACCACGGCAGAATATCGTCTTTGACTCAGGACGTTTGAATGATCATAACTTCCATTTAAATTGACATAATAACTTCATCTAAAAAGCAAAACTACTTATTTTTATCATAGCTATCAATTTCCCACCATATAAAATACATACAATAAGGTCTTAATTGATAGGTAAGTGCCCAACATTGGGGAGGATGAGATAAGTGTCCAGAGATAATCTCGCCCAAAAAGTTTGCAGGGTCTGTCAAACATACTGCAGCCCCTTAGAAAAAGAAAATGAAAACATTTTCTAGATCATTTTTAACCATAGAACAGGTGGGAACCATTTATTTTTAGGTGCTCAATGATCTTCTCATAATAAAATGGTTCTAAACTTTTAGTTGAACTTTGATGGGGTCAAAGGCAATATTCCCTGCATTCAACCATGTACAAAAAATAATCATTTTAAAGGTCTAGCCAAGCCTGTTAAAATGAGCCCTTGTTTGTAAAGATCCTCCAGTAAATAGCTTCAGAATAAGCTTGCAAAGAAAGGAGAGTTTAACACTACCCAGTTTCAGCTTTATCACAGTTTCACACCTCTCCTGCAGCAGACTCACACAGTGGAGGTATTTCAGTGCCTACATTTAGTTAAATTAACTAATTATGCAACACTGGTCAGAACCCCACGCATTGATAACGATCCACACCACTTTCAATGACTTTGCATTCCTATCGAAAATATATACAGGCTTTTCTGATACTTGTAAATAGGCCCTCTTAATTTTACAGGAAACCCATGAACATGCTTCCAATGCTTGTAAATAGTCCACTTTTTTCATTTGATGTATTTACCATTTTTGTTATGTAACACTTTGGCAGACCCCCCCCCCCTCTCCCCGTCACGGAGTGTAACAAACTTCATGACCCCCCCCCTCCCCGTATGGTGTTACATAATATTTGAACGGCCCCTAACCATGTCTACCATAAAACCCCGGTCATAAGCCGGCCAGGTCATAAGTGGGGGGGGGGGGAGGGGAGTGAGTTCAGGGAAATCATATAAGCCGGTTTTGGGGTCAAATTTTCTCCAATTTTCTCTTTATTCTATATTTATAAAAAAAAAAACGGTCATAAGCTGGGGGTAGACTTTGGGAGAAATGTAGAAGTTGGTTTTGGTAAAAAAAATAGAAAAAAAATCCGGCTTATGACGGTAGTAACCATAGCAACAACACAAGTGATCTTGGAGCACCTGCATGGGTGCATGGGCTAAATAGGGCTTCAAAGTTTAATAGGGCCAAAAAGTTGTGTGTTTCAGATAACATGCTGAAAAAAAATTAGGTAGGGTAGGTCGGATTTAATTTTTTATTTTGTAAATTTTTTAACTACTTCAAAGACTCGCGACGAGGTGCAATTACTCACCAGCGAGTCACGGTGACTCAGTTATGGCTAAATTGACTTAAAACTTGGCCAAAAACCTATATTTTCTTCAGAAATGGAGAAAAAAAAGTTAGGATCGGCCCTGTTTTGCTTGGTAGGGACGGGTCACCTGAAACAAACAATTTTATACTTGGGCTAGCCTCAATAGGACATGTGTTGTGTGATATATGAACGGCACTTTAGCTAGGGCAGCCTGCAGCTCAACCCCGTACGAAATTACTTGAGCTTTTCTAATATGAGATATAATCGTTTAAGTGCACAACTTTTAGAAATATAGGGACAACTTTGAGAAATATAACATTACTCACCAGGCCCAGACCCAGAGTTATTAACAGTGATGAGAGGCTCCACTGTATAGGCCTATATCAAATTCTAGTCCCCCCCCCCAACGAGACCCTGCCACCCCATCAATTCTATAGACGCTACTATAAAAACTCCTCCGAGTGAAGATAATCTCACATTCGAAAATGTTATGCCTCAAATTTAACTAATGGAAAGACTCTTCTTTTATCTTTTAGAATTATTTGTGCATGACACGGGAACACATTAAGTTTGAATAGCGAGAGCACTCGTTTGAATTTGTCCTTTTATATGACTTGGTCCCTGACTGAGGCTATAATTAGATTCGTCAGGAGAACATGGGTTTTTAGTCATGTTGTGAGGTCAATATTTATCCTTAATAAAAAGCTTAGTGCCAATTAAAGGGCTTCCTCTAATGGAAAGTCAGTGTTGGACTCAAGCCAAGAACTCATCAACGAACTAATGCTCAGACTCAGTATATCAGGGATGAAAGTCACAGAGCATGAAAATCCCTGAAACGGTCCAATATTCCCCCCAAAAACCTGGGTTTCTATATGAATGTATAGGGCCCTGGAACTTCAAAATCCCTGAAATCAGGGAATTCCCTGAAGACTTTCATCCCTGGTATATGGACTGTAGGGACGTATATTGATCGGGATGGCTATTTTCTCCCCTGATCTCCACAAGAGAAGAAAACAAAAGAATCAACAAGAGGGGCCTGTCAGCAATATACCGGTAGATATTTTAAATCGATTTGATTAAGTTTATATTCAGGTCATTTAGAGCATTAAGATGTGTGAATAGTCTTAGAGCAATAGTGCTAGTATGTCACTACATCTACCGTAAACTCCCGCGTAGAAGACGAGCTGCGCGTATAAGACGCACCCCAAACTCAGCACATGCATTTTCGTGTATAAGACGCACATTTTAAGGCTAAAATGTGTAAGATTAGTATATTTCTATAGTAAAATTACCCCTCGTATAAGACGCACACCCAACATGAGAGAAAGCTATAAGACCCCCTAGCATTTTGTTTGGCGTAGAGGACGCGTCTTATACGCGGGAGTTTATGGTAATACTGCTCTACCCCGGTATATAGTATTCAGGTGGCGCTGACACAAAGTACCAATGTATAGGGAGACAATACGTTTCAAAGTGGCATAGTGTATTTATGTACCCTATGAAGTTGTCATTCTGCCATTAGAGGGTCAACGTGATGCAGCAATGCAGTGCTGACAAGTAGACTCATCAGCACTGCATTGGTACATCGTAACTACCAGGGAACATGAACCTGGAGGCAAAAAAATGGCATCATACGGCCATTGATGGGTTAAAACCACTACTACTGACACATTTATGTGACTCCATGACAGGGCTATAACCATTTATACTCCACCTGGCTCTGCACCCCATTGTTCTAACTGTAGGTTTATTTCCACATTCTACAGTTGGAAGGGGCCAGCAGGAGGTTTTATGAATTAGGTCAGTTCTGGCAGTAGGTTTTGTGAATTGGGTCAGGTCTGGGAGGAGGTTTTGTGAAACAGGTCTAGCAGGAGGTTTTATGAATCATGTCATTTTTGAAGAGCAGATAAAATTCTTGAGAAAATACTCTCCCCTATGGGTTTCGTACCCACGCACCAGACAGTGCTGGGATCCTGATTGTCATGTGCTAACAATTACACCATGAGTCCTCAGATGATACTGTGGGTGTTAAAACATCTACTGAATGGTGATATGCTACCACTATGACTGAGTAATAGATTATAGAAAATGTCACAGGTGAAGGACTCAGTCCTAAGGAACAGGCTTCAATGTCAAATGTCAACTGTCAATTGACAAGTGGTCAGTGATAGTATGGAGCTACTGACATATTTTGATTAGTTACTGACAAATAGTGACTAAGTAGTGATATATTTTGGCTAATTGCTGACAAATAGTGACTAAGTACTGACATGTTTTAACTAAGTGCTGAAAAACAGTGACTATTACTGACATATTATGACTATTTGCTGACAAATAGTGACTAATTACTGATATATTTTGACTAATTGCCAACAAATAATGATTAGGCACTGACATTTTAACAAGACAGTGTAAGTTCAACACGGGCCTCCCTAACCCACTTAAAAGGGTCTATTTCTCCTCTTTCCTATCCCCTCGGGATGTGTGTGGTGCACATATGCGCGGGCACTGACACATTCCCCTGTGAAATTGTGTAATGTAATTCTCGCCATGAATATGACCTTAGTTGTCGTAATGGCGTTAAACATCTATTACTCACTCACTGTAAGTTCAACACACATTTTTTACAGTGTATGAATAACAAAGTACTGACATACCGGTACATTGACTTATTGCCGACAAAATGTGAGTAAATACTGACATATTGACTAATTGCTGACAAATTGCGAGTAATTACTGACATATATTGACTAATTGCTGACAAATTTTGAGTAATTACTGACATATATGGACTGAGTGTTGTTATATAATGACTAAGTACTGGCATATATTGACTGATTGCTGACAGACAAATAGTGAGTAAATACTGTCATATATTGACTAATTGCTGACAAATTGTGAGTAAATACTGATATATATATTGACTATTTGCTGACAAATAGTGAGTAATTACTAATATATATTGAATAATTGCTGACAAATAGTGAGCAAATACTAACATAGACTAATTGCTGACAAATAGTGAGCAATTACTAACATATATTGACTAAATACTGATAAAATGTAAGTAACTACTACCATGTATTGACTAATTGCTGACGAATAGTGAACAATTACTAACATATATTAACTAATTGCTGACAAATAGTCCATAGATACTGACATATTTTGACAAATATCAGTCAAGACAGGATGCACAATTGAATCAATGGCTATTTCTCTGTTATATATTGACTAATTGCTGACAGGTTATGAGTAAATAGTGTCATGTATTGATAATTGCTGAGTCACTATATATATATATATATATATATATATATATATATATATATATATATATATATATATATATATATATATATATATATATATATATATAGTGACTAAGTACTGACATATATTGATTAATTACTGACAAATAGTGAGTAATTACTAATATATATATATTGACTAATTGCTGATAAATGGCAAGTAATTACTGACATATATTGACTAATATCTGACAAATTGTGAGTAGTTACTGACATATGTAGACTAAGTGTTATGAAATTAAGCAAAATAAAATTTTGGACTGGGACAAATTTTTGTCAAAACCCCAAATAGGTGTCAGTAGTGTATAATTGCAAGCATATGAATTCTATAAGGGAGCAATGACACACATCTATACATATGGAAAAGTACAAAGATACTGGATAATTATGCTAATTATGCAAATAATATGCATGGATATGGAATGTTTGGTATCAATCTGGGGTGTTTCGTCCCCCTAAAGAACATACCCCCCTAAAAAATTTGTTTCAGAAAAGAATAAGTGAAATAATTTTTTTAACTAGCGGCCTTTTCGGCCTGGGCCGGTCCACCTGTGCCCTACCTCCTGCCAAAACCTATCTGTTTTAAGTGTCACCGGCGAAAAAGGGCAGGTTTGAGGAAGGAATGGATCGAAATATAGGCTTTTTTGGGACGCGGGGGCAGACGCCAGTCCAGGCAGGACTTTCCCATAGTGTGACCTATAGATAAAGGGTAGCTCGAGCTGGCAAACGTCATGGCGGTCTTTATTTTCAGATCTGCACAACGGGGACAAAGTTATCAATGTTTTAAAGCTATGACATCACAAAAATGGCCATAACTTTCCACCAAATCGTCGTAGGAAAAAAATTCAAACAGCTATGGACTCCTCTGGAAAATCTTTTTTCTCTCGGAACCCTATTATCGCCCAACGATGTCTCTCTGTCTTCAGGCCTTTTTGGCCTTTCCCCAGCATTTTTGGCCTCTACAGCGATGTTTTGAGGGTATTCATGAAAGAATGATACAGACCTGTTCTCGGACCACCAATGGGGCCGCGCAGCAGGCAGTGTCATGATTTGTTCAAATCGAACAATTTCCTGCAATTTCTCGGTACCATGCGGCAAACAAGGACGAGTTGTGATAATAATCCATGTGTACTGCGACAATAAAGCAAGATTTCTTTCAAATAACATCACATTTGGGCCAAAAAAAACGGACACATCGCTGCATTGTAAACAAACAGCACTTTTGCTGGTGCTGCAGCAGTACCAGCGAACACGTGGCTTCTGGCGCGAAAAAACTGGGTCAGGCCACTACCAACAGCCAATCAAATGGTGAGTATGCACCAGGGTGACGGATCACGCCACTCCGTCAGCCAATTAAAGACGGGGACGCTGTAAACACTTTTGCTGGTGCTGCAGCTACTGCAGCAATACCAGCGGTACCAGCGAACACGTGGCTTTTGGCACGAAGAAACTGGATCAGGCCACTACCAACAGCCAATCAAACGGCGAGTATGCATGAGGGTGACGGATCACGCCACTCCGTCAGCCAATTAAAGACGGGGACGCACGGTCAATGCGTCCTGCGTCCGGCTGGGTAAACTGCCATAAATCGACCATCTATCAGCAGCGGGATCACCAGTTAGTCAGTGATAGACTAATTGCTGACAAATAGTGCACAAGTACTGACTGATTTGGCTCATTGCTGACAAATATTATTTACTCACAATCTGTCAGCAAATAGTCAATATATATAACAGAGAAATAGCCATTGATTCAATTGTGCATCTTGCCTTGACTGGTATTTGTCAAAATATATCAGTTAGGCCTGGGGGTGTGGATGGGGGGTCCCCCATGTCACATGTCGGTTTTAAAAAATGGTCATGGCACTTGTCACTTAAATCCCCATGTCCCATGTGTTTGTAATTGTTCACTATTTGTCAGCAATTAGTCAAAAGATGGTAGTAATTGCTCACTATTTGTCAGCAATTAGTATTTATGTTAGTATTTGTCAGCAATTAGTCTATCACTGACTAACTGCTGAGCAATTACTAACATATATTGACTAAATGCTGATAAAATGTAAGTAATTACTACCATGTATTGACTTTTTGCTGACAAAAAGTGAATAAATACTAATATATAATAACTAATTTCTTACAAATAGTCCATAGATACTGATATGGGTATGGACCACTAAATTCGACACGGTGACATGGCCATTTCTTAAAATCGACATGTGACATGGGCCTTAGTGACATGAGGCAAAACAATTAGTGACATGACATAGGTGCTTTCTTAAATTCGACATCGGACATGATAGGCTCTTAGAGGTGACATGGGACATGGGGATTTAAGTGACAAGTGCCATGACCATTTTTTAAAATCGACATGTGACATGGGGGACCCCCCATCCACACCCCCACTGATATATTTTAACAAATACCAGTCAAGGCAAGATGCACAATTGAATCAATGGCTATTTCTCTGTTATATATATTGACTATTTGCTGAGAGATTGTGAGTAAATAATATTTGTCAGCAATGAGCCAAATCAGTCAGTACTTGTGCACTATTTGTCAGCAATTAGTCTATCACTGACTAACTGGTGATCCCGCTGCTGATAGATGGTCGATTTATGGCAGTTTACCCAGCCGTGCGTCCTGACTGGGAAGCACTGGGCTGTGGTAAACTGACATAAATCGCCCATCTATCAGCAGTTAGTCAGTGCTATTAGTGCTATTTATTGATACAATAGCACAGGTCGACTCATGGGAAATTGGACTGTCCGATTCCGTGTGCAATCGACGTCCCATGTGAGTGCAATGGAACAGGCTATAGCCTGTTCCAATAAACAGGCTACTTTCACTTTGATAGTCTGACCAGTCTGTGTAGTATAGTGGTTAAGGCCTGGGACTAGAAATCTAGACCACACAGGTTCAAACCTCTGGTGTGATTTTATTTTCATTCTCAGTTAGCCACTGTCCATTTTGCAACAAATTCTAAAAATAATGTATCATAATGAATATCCCCTGAATGTCAACAGGATACAAGGAGCTTCAGAGAGGCCTTTTACAGATACCCCTTTTACTTTGTATGTGTATGTTAAAAACATTGTCCCCATGCAGTCTTGAACCCACATTCTGTGATTCAAAGTCAAACTTGCTAACCACTATACTATTGAGATTGCTGGTGGTTGTAACCTGGAAGACCATATATTTATCATAGCTTTGATTCACAGCCAGTATAGAAGATTCAAATCCTCTTCTAGGCCTCTACAGTTTATGTCAAAATATGCTTATATTCATGGCTTCGCCTCGGAGGTTTTGTGGCAAATCCTCCAGCTCCACGGAGGTTTTCCATTACATACACGAGTTGTACAAAAAAGGGTCACGGGACAAGCTGATCCTTTCCCACTATGAGTAGTGGATGGAATACATCCTGGCGCCTACACACGTGGACATGTCCACACTAAACTTCCTCATTTCTCCCTTATATCACATGTTTTTTTTTTGTGTTCATTCTTGTTCCGAAACCATAGTATATATTAGCCCTTTAAGGATCCCATAATGGGCAGTGTGTATGTTCCTAGGTTCTCACGATGCACTGATATAATACTCTGCAGATCTGCCAACTCTAGACGGGGGAAAAAAGACCGAGCACCCGTGCTGCCCTCCCCCCTCATATGAGTGATAAAATAAGATCTCATTAGATCTGGACAAATCATAAGTTTGGCGATGGATAAAACTGAGGAGTTTGCAGGTATGTCAGGACTGGTGAGTCTGTTCGACAACATTACAGTGATGGAGTATGCTGCTCCTGACCCTTTGGAATTGTATATGACCCATACGGTTGGCATAATGCACGAATGCAGTCCTGGTGAGTTAAACGCCTGCATAACCACATTTAGCCATCATGTATCGTGATGACTTCAGGCTATAATGTACAAGTGCGCGAGGTGACCGTTAATTAAGAGGGTATCGTAACTACCAGTAACAATCATATCTCTTGTACTGACATGATTTTACATCAGATTTTATGAATAGCGAATAGAGAAAACATGGCATGGCCATGTCCAAACTGACAATGCAGTACACATGGAGCGACCTTAAATGCCTTGAAAATACCAGAATTCTTCCTTGATATTAGTCACATTATATAGAACAATTCAGACTAGTTTTAACTATCAACAAATCTACCTTTTCTTGTCGCTTTCTCTTTGTCCTCCTTACTACTATCAGTATCCATATCTGTAGATGATGTTATACCAGTGTACATATAGATTGTCCTAATGAGGTGGCATCGTCTCCGCCCCCAGAGCCTGGAGCACTCAGTGTGCACTCAGTCTCAGCCTCCTGTCCCTATGTATCACCATGGTTACCATGCTACTACCCCCATCGTGTTATCATAACATGGAATGGACCATACCAACACCATACTCTACTATCCTACACTCAACTTCTCCTAATTTATCTATTATTTGACTTTTCTTATTATAAATGGGTCTAAAAGGTATCATTTTCTTCCCCGTCCCTCCTCTTGTCCTACTGTCACCAAGTTCTTACTGAAGAGTGTTATGTTGCATTATGAGAGTATTATAGTTGCTTATTTAATGGCCCCTGTGCTTATACTCATGTTACGGGAGGCCCCTGGGTGCAGCCATTTCCTGATCTGGTTAGGAACGAGTTATCGACGATAAAATCTATCAGGACGGGTACTAGTTGGCCCCTAAGAACTCTACAATGAATGGGGGGAATTGTCTCCTTGACCAATAATTCATCCGCTAGCTATATATAGATTTCAAACACGTACTCTAGCCACAGTGATTTACAGTCAGCCCTCACTTCCTTGACCCTTTAATTCCTCAGATCCATCATTACCTCAGACAGAAAATTTGCAACATCCTCTATGTTTTCTATTATATTTGGACTTAAATCCTCGAATATTTTGCTTCCCCAGACAATTTTCCTTGCATTTTCCAAATTCGAGGAAGCAAGGGCTGACTGTAATACACAACATGGGCGTCTGAGAAACTTGAGATACCGAGTTTGGTGCTTACTATTCACGTTCTTTGAGAATGGCAATATTTGAAGCCCAACAGATATGTAACCATCCAGGGGTGTATTCATACTACCGTAATCTCCCGCGTATAAGATGCGTCCTCTACGCCAAACAAAATGCTGGGGAGTCTTATAGGATGTACTGAAATTGGGGGTGCGTCTTATACGAGGGGTAATTTTACTATAGAAATGTACTGAATTTACAAAATTGAGCCTTAAAATGTGCGTCTTATACGCGAAATGCATTTGCTAAGTTTGGGGTGTGTCTTATACGCGCAGCGCGTCTTCTACGCGGGAGATTACGGTATATTGAAGGGTAGAAAAAATTCCATGAACTCTTTTCGGGTATTTAGCTATAGATAAAAGTAATAACTCAGGCTGAGCAACACTTCCAGTTTTGGTGGTCGACGTTTCGATCTGTTAGGATCTTCATCAAGATTACTTGATTACTTCCAAATGCTTAGCACCAATGAGCTGCTCACTAGTACTGCATCGCTGTTTCATGACGACAAATGGTGAAACGAGCATAAAGGTATGACACTATACCGGTTTAATTAGGAACCTACTTCAGGCCTGAAGTCACTGTTCGCTGTATATTATGGTGCATTGCATGTGAAATGATTCAATTAGAAAATATTTAATTGGAAATATTTTGCAAGAACCCGTTGCGCTGATACAAGCAAAACACAATAATTTTCATTGCCTACCCTTAGAGTAATAGTAGAGCTGGAGGGTGGCGTGCCCCCACACTGGGTCCTTGAGGCTCAAGTCTATCTCCCAACCGGGGCACGGTGACGTACTAAGGGCCTTCGAGGACGTCATAAGAAACTAATGACTTAACGTCAGAAATAACTTAAGTCATTATCCCAAGAAGAGCCTCTGTTATCACCAATAAGTTTGCTGAGTAGATGTTCTTATCATTTCACAATCCATGAATAAGACATATCCACTATGGGGATCCACAGGGTAGATAGGTCGGTCGTACACTGGTGTCTATGTACGTTGAAACCTCAATGATAAGGCGTAGCACTGAAGGTGTTTGTTTTGGTGCTAGCCCAATGTTGTCTACAGGTGAGTTGTATGTCCACACAGAGTACCAAGTGGTTGATGACTAGGTATACCCAAACACTGTATGCTGATAATAGTCACACTTAGTCATGTAGGAATCGTGCAGGCCCTACCCCTTAATACTGAGGTGAATGATGAGCAATGCAGCATGTGCCCTTGACACACGGACCATGACCCTCATACACTGTTTTGTGTTAAGTTTTCTTGAGACAAGACAAGAGCCCAAGTTATAGTCAGTCACCCAGCTCCTTAACACTGGTCTCTGAATTAAGAATCCTACCAGGATACGTCGAGGTGAGGATCCATGTAGGATCAACAGGTAGTGACTAGGTATAAACTGCCTGCTGTTGACCTTTGAGTGAGCAGTTATTAATCCTGAGGCTGCCACCAGTAATAAGCATGTCTTAACTAGGGATCAAAAAGACGACCAACTTCCATTGGCCATGGAGGGACTGGGCTTCCTCTCCAGGTGCCACTAATTGCAGCATAAAGAGCTGTCAGACTTGGGTATAATTAATAGGTGTTGTTGTCTGTAAATGTATCGATCCATAATGAGCAGACTGACTCTTGGTCCTGATGCAAAAGGGAGACTTGAGTTGTGGTTAGCCTCCAAGGGAAGTTCCCACATCCGATAATATCGATATATGGTGTATTAACATACACATACGTGTGTACACTTACATGCAGGACAGGTGGGCTAACTGTTATCACTAGATCTATACTGCTGATAAAGTGACCCGGATTATGACTACTCATATAGGGTAGAGGCATAATAACTTATGTCAACTACAATACACTAAGGTTGGGCGTGTTCTCGCTCGCAAATAGGATATCAAACTTCATTTCAAGAAATTGATACACATATTCCATGCCTGCTTCCTTAGTGCTAGCCCAGGTAGCACAGAGACATTGGCATAACGTTGGGCCGACGTTGGCCCAACCATCGGCTTTACATAGGCTGCCCATCCTGCCTACGTAGGCCCGACGGTGCCAACCAAATGCCAACATAGGCCCAACGTTGGTTTTTGGTCGGCCAGGGGCCGACCATTTGCCGATGTCCTGCCGACGTTGGGCCAACGTTGGCATTTGGTTGGCAAATGCCACTGGTCAGGCCTATGTAGGCCCGATGGGCAGCCAACGTTGGCCCGATGCGTCGGGCCAATGTTGGCTGCCCATCGGGCAGCAAATTTTTGTGTGCTACCTGGGAGATATCTAATTTCTGCCAATCAAACCAAATCTATCGACTAAAAATATACACTTTCTTTTAGATATCACCAGACAAGAGAACAATTCAACATGTGTTTAGAAACAAAAAAGGTATTTGATCAACACTCTCATAGTAATTGCACGTCTGTAGTAGATCCAATCCTTCCTGCAGAGGTTTATCAAAGAGTTTACATCACTCCTCCAGGTCCCCCATCCCCCCTCAGGTATCCCATCCCTCCACCAGTTTCTCCTACCTTCCTTAGATATTATCCCATCCCTGCTTCAGATGGTCTATCTCTCCATGAGGCCTCCCATACGTATTCCAGGGCCTCCTATATCTTCAGTACCTCCCCGGGGCTTCCTATCTCTCCTAGAGGTCTCCCTACCCTCCCAGGGTTTCCCTATCTCTTCTAGACTGCGCTTATTCTTCCCCAGGGATTCGTATCTCTCCTAGATGCCTCCTATCCCTCCCCATGGATTGTTAACTAGAGGTCTCCCATCCCTCCTCGGGGTATCCTATCTCTCCTAGACACGTCTTGTCCCTCTCTCCTTGTTTTCCCCCTCCCTCCTATCTTTCTTAGAGGCCTCGTCAGAGATTGGCACAAACAGCAAACATATTGCACAGGTAGTAACATAAGTTTGTATGACTGAATCAAAGAGATCCCCACGAGATTACAACAGTAACAAGATTTGTATTTGCAAGCTATACACGACTATATCTGTGAAAATGGACAGCAAGTGAATAAATCTGTATTTTCAGATTTTCTCTCTCTCTTTTCAAATTGTTAAAATCAGTCGAGCTAATCAGATCCATATCACGGTATTGTTTAAGGTTCAAACGAGGAGGCAAACCACTAATCTAATTTACAAGAAGAAAGGTCGAGTGTGTTAAAAATTTCTATGACTTAAGTTACCATCTGACCTATGATATGAGCATATTATGTCAGCTACAGAGCCGTATATCTAGGCACTGCACCTCTAGGCACCATGCCAAGATAAGCCTTCAGGTGGGCGGTGTTTCTGTACATAGCCACCTAGGCTAGGTCTTTTAGCAATTACCGTAATCTCCCGCGTATAAGACGCGCTGCACGTATAAGAGTAGACGCACCCCAAACTCAGCACATGCATTTTTGCATATGAGACGCACATTTTAAGGATGGAATTTGTAAGATTAGTACATTTCTATAGTAAAATTACCCCTCGTATAAGACGCACCCCCAACTTGAAGAAATCCTATAAGACTCACAATGCATTTGTTTGGCCTAGAGGACGCGTCTTATACGCGGGAGATTACGGTACCTAAGTATGAGAGGGCGTCAAAAGTCTACAGCAAAAGATTTACACTAAAGTTAATAAGTGTCAGCTTGAAACCGCGCACTAAAATTTGTTAATATCGGAAAATACATCAATTGGGAAATTGAGTGTTTTTTTTTTTTATTTTTATTTTTTTTTAAATCAGAAACAGAACTACTTAACCCGTCTACTACCTTACTCCTTTCATTCCTCCAAAATACCGGAATATTAAAGGGTTAGTTGAACAGCACAAGTGACAAGTATTTTTTGCAAAGTGTCATTGATTAATCATGCAAATAAAGGAGTCATGCCCCAGAGAGCATAGGCAGATAATAGGGGTTCAGTTGGATGCACTGTTTCTATGTGAGGCGTTACATTTATATGATCACATATGAGATATTTATAAGCCAAGGAAAGTGATGCCCACAATGATACATATCCGATGTATGGCGTAGATTTGATGCTGGACGTAGTGCACCCCCAGACAAAGACATTCAAAAACCAAAAATGAAGACACACAACTTTTCTTATGCCTTATATACATGTGTCCAGATATGGTAGATCTTGTCATGAAATGATTGATCTAACAATAATAAAGATAAAACTTTTAAGCAAATGTATTCCCCTCTTTCATCCAACTCAACCTTTATACCTGTAGGTTTGTTCCCATCTCCTCTAAGTGTACAGCAAGAACACTCTCAAACTTCGGAAAATTAGAAATCATAAATCTAATCACACATTTCATCAGTACAAAATAGTTTGGCATTATTTCTGCTGACTAGTAACATGTTAACTAACCATGTGGGCGCCAAGGTTCGACAGGTCTGTTCCCTGTAAAGTGGTGAAACACGACAAGACATTTTACATGGACATTGTCACTACATCTACATGGTCATTCATGGTATTGGGTTACACTAGGGACATAACACATTGTGCCTGACAACATTGTGTAACCGTTATAACGTTATATACTCCTGGGGTGCTAGGTTTGATGTAATGATTTAAAAAAATTTTTTTTAATAATGATCTGCTAATTATCTCAGCACAAAGTACACTTGCTTTAGTGGCAGTGTGAGGGTGAGAGGAGGTGACTTTGTGGTGGGACTATGGACCTGAGGTAGTGACTGGTCACCCCACCTGGTGAGTCATACCGGGACTGGGTGGTGTAGGTGAACAGTGTATTAACTGTTTTTATACTTGACAATGACCTATATATCATATATGTTCTTTGTACTGACAGGAGTGTCATTGACATCCAATATATATCGATAATGAATATCATCATTTTAGTCTTGATATTTCAAATATATCGATTATTGCTAAATAGAGCAAAATGGCCATGATATGAGCTTTTAACAGGGAAAGAATTTTTCATATACTCTAATTACTAGGCAAATTAGAGTTATCATATTCCCCTGTACACAAGATTTACAGAATTATTTGATCTATTGGCAAAATGCAATGACAAACTCAAATGAACGATGCATTAATTATAATTTTAAATTGTTGGGCTTTGGTAATTCAAAATATATTTGAATCACAATACATTTTTTATCATAACTTTGGTTCTTCTAATAGGAATTTCTGGAAAATTCTTTAAAATCTAGAAAGCCCAAATCCTGTGTATTTATGAGACAAATGACTGTATCGATATGATGGTTTTATCGATGCGATAATCGCGATTTCGTAAATCACCACCCTATTTTCATGAGGACTTCCTTTTCAGTCTTAGGATTAAGGTTTAAGTCAGTGCTAGTCATTAAATGGTTAACCCTTTAAGGACTAGCACCGACAACCGGGTATAATCGATAAATACCCTGGTAGGCCTAACATCAACTACAATGGACACCATGACAGGCCTAACATCAACTACAATGGACACCATGGTAGGCCTAACATCAACTACAATGGACACCATGGTAGGCTTAACATCAACTACAATGGACACCATGGTAGCTTAGGCCTAACATCAACTACAATGAACACCCTGGTAGGCCTAACATCAACTACAATGGACACCATGGTAGGCCTAACATCAAATACAATGGACACCATGGTAGGCCTAACATCAACTACAATGGACACCCTGGTAGGCCTAACATCAACTACAATGGACACCATGGTAGGCCTAACATCAACTACAATGGACACCATAGTAGGCCTAACATCAACTACAATGGACACCATGGTAGGCCTAACATCAACTACAATGGACACCATGGTAGGCCTAACATGGACTACAGTCGACCCTCATTAGGATTAAAGGGATTCGGCCATACTTCGTAGGCACATGTTATAAGGGGAAGCAGCAGACTCTTTTGATGCATTCTATGATCTCTCAATGGTTAACACTTATGCTCTAAAAACTAAACAATGTCCCTCGTTCTACTACCACAATTAACCCCTAAATTTGTAGTCTATTATCACTACTGATCTAGTAAATGAAGATAGGTTGGTCGAGTTTTGTGTGGAAACATGAACAACATAGTCATTCCTTGTCGTTAGCCCCCCCCCCCCACTTCAATCACACCACTCACCTAAACTTTGCACTCATAAATATCGTCGATGCATCTAAATCACTTACTGGTGTGGTACTTAAATCCTGGGTGATTTACTGAGTTTTCCTAAGGTACCGTAGTTACCCTTCTGAGCCTGTAGGGGTCGACAAATCAAATTTCAACTGATGTGTCCATTGGACACAAAGCCAACTCTAGGTTGTGTCCAGTAGGTGAATTATTGTGCTCCCCATGTATACCCAATATGTCAGATTAGTTTGGCAGTTGTGTCCACTGGACACATTTTTTTAAAAAACTGTTTTGTCCAGAGAAAATATGTTGTGCCCCGGGCACTGAACACAAGGATTTGTCGAGCCCTAATGGAAACTACCAGTATGCGTTCTATACTAGTAGTACATGTATATGCCTAGTATGGATTTGATAAATCTTATGTGTACTTGCATTAATAACAAATTGTAAGAATCGCTGAGATAGGGGGATGTTTAAAACTTTTCTTAAGTGTTTAATTCATCCTACAGATCTTTCCCTTTCTGGTGCCCCCAGAAAGGGAAAGACCCTTTAGAGTGTATAACCCTTCACCAATGATTTGCAACCTTTTCATTGGGCCTTAGATCCATCTTCTAGAGACTTGGGGACCTCCTCCAGGGTGTCCTCATCCCTCCTCCAGGGTATTCAAAAACCTCCTACGGGCTATCCCATTCATATATCAGCATCTGGGCATATTGTTTAAAATTTCCAAACCATGTTATGGTATGCATGTCTCCCCCAGCACTGTTTTGACTATGTGAAATATAATTGCCTGGGCCAAGGTTGGGCCAAGGGGGGAGGGGGGGGGGCACTTATATGTCTGAACAACAATCCAGCTAGTCAGAACTCCCCTCTCACGTACATGAACCCTAGTTTATTAGTGGCACTTGAGATTTACGGTATGTGACAGGTCTATTCCAGGCCGATAAAAAGAGAAGCAATGAAAGTAGAATTACAATTATTTCAGCGTTACGTTATTCCACTAAAAGGTTTGAGGTTTCTGTGTTTTCGGGGGGAAACAAAAAAAAAACATAACTCCCCATAGCTATGCCTTTTAAGTGAATAAGTTCTGAAATCAAACAAAATTCTGAAAACTTAATCCCTGCTCATTTAAACAAATATTAATATTTCATGATACTTTGATAGCAATGACAAGCAGATGATATGATAGATCTAGTTTTCATACAGTGATACACCCTAGCTCAGGTCCTGAACTCTCATCTCCGTTCCTCATTGAGAGTTCAGAAAAGACAGTTTAAAAGTGGAAGAAACCCTTATATCATAGTCAGCGCTTTGATATAGGCACTGAAATACCTCCACTGTGTGAGTCTGCTGCAGGAGAGGTGTGAAACTGTGATAAAGCTGAAACTGGGTAGTGTTAAACTCTCCTTTCTTTGCAAGCTTATTCTGAAACTATTTACTGGAGGATCTTTACAAACAAGGGCTCATTTTAACAGGCTTGGCTAGACCTTTAAAATGATTATTTTTTGTACAAGGTTGAATGCAGGGAATTTTGCCTTTGACCCCATCAAAGTTCAACTAAAAGTTTAGAACCATTTTATTATGAGAAGATCATTGAGCACCTAAACATAAATGGTTCCCACCTGTTCTATGGTTAAAAATGATCTAGAAAATGTTTTCATTTTCTTTTTCTAAGGGCCTGCAGTATGTTTGACAGACCCTGCAAACTTTTTTGGCGAGATTATCTCTGGACACTTATCCCAACCTCCCCAATGTTGGGCACTTACCTATCAATTAAGACCTTATTGTATGTATTTTATATGGTAGGAAATTGATAGCTATGATAAAAATAAGTAGTTTTGCTTTTTAGATGAAGTTATTATGTCAATTTAAATGGAAGTTATGATCATTCAAACGTCCTGAGTCAAAGACGATATTCTGCCATGGTTCTGTCAGAGCGCACAGTTCAAGGGAAAAGATGACATCAAAAATTTGCTTTTACATTGTTTGATTATGATAAAATGTATCATTATTTACATTCTTGAGGGTATATCTTGCTTATCTGAAAAGAAAAATTGCCCAAAATAATCATTTTAGTGATCTAGTATACCTTGGATTCATCTTGCTTGATCACAAAATTAGATCCAAATTAAACTCTTAACTATGGCAGAATTCTGGGTCTGATTTGGTACCTTTGACCGGTCATAATTCCACTTAAAATTGACATAGAGACTTCATTTAAAAAGCAAATCCACTTCTTTTCTCAAGATCCATCCATTGATCATTAGTTTTAATGGGATAAAGTCTTGAAATATTAGGTAAGTGCCTATTTGATAGGTTGACTGTGTCACCAGTGACAGAAAGTCAGCCTAATCAAAGGCTGACCATGGTCACTGGGCCAGTCTGGAATTAGCACATGCAAAATCAGGAAGGGTTTGGAAAAAGTGCTCTAAAATATTCAATTTCAGCCACCAGCTTTCCAAATTGGGTGGATTGGAAAGCAAACAAGTTGGGCTACCTGAGACACTTGGAAAATCGCAAAATTCTAAGTATTAGTAGTTGAAAAAGTGCTCACAAGCCCATGTTAGCACCCCTTTCCACAGTTTTAAACTTTTAATAGTTTTCTCTGCCTCTCTACTGGAGTGACTGTGACTCAGTGTGAGAGAGGCAGAGTTCCTCAGCCTGAAAAACCCAGGCTGTGTCACTGTCACTCTGAGTCTAAAAGTGAATGAGTCTGTGTCAGTGACTGTCACAGACTCTGAATCAGGGCCCCAGAATCACTTCAAATTCAGTCAGTGACAGTGACAGATAGCTGAGCCTGTGGGCCTGTGTGGCTCAGCCACAGGCTGATCAAACTCAAAGTGTACTGTAGTGTAGACCCGTACTGTATACTCCGTAGATGCTCTGAGGGAACCTCAGAGACCAAGTGTGTCTGTTGTAGTCTGTTTGGTCAGCCAGATTGGCTGAGTGCCCAGTTCTCACAGGAGTACTTACTGTCAGGTCCAATGCTTCCACCAACACTTCCCTCAATGTATATCCAAAGATTCACAATACACAAAGCACTTGAAATACTTGTAATAATTAATAATCCAGGTGATTTTCAAATCTCCCTCCCTTACTCCAAATCATTGTCGGCCATCTTGAAGCCAGGTGTAGCCACCTAGTGCCAAAAAGACTACACTATTCTTGGTTGGTTAGCCCTTTGTTTCAACAGCAGTCTAACACCAGGTAGCACCACAAGATGTTGACAATGGAGGCCATTGAGGTAGTGATATCTAAGCTCAAGATAAACATGTCAGATTTATTGGATATATCTCATGTTTCAGTCAATATAAGCTGATGTACATGAAAACTACATGTTTGTGAATAGGAGGGACAATTTCCAGGAACTGAAAGTGAGTACTTAGTTCAGACTAGCCATATGTTTGTGCTACTATAGACTTGTATACATCTTGGATCCTGCCTGTGAGCAGGCAGGTATTTCGGCCTAGTACTGTACTGCTATGAGCTTGGGATCAAACTAAACAATTTGTCAATGCTTGATCCTCAACCAGTATATGGCTGCAGTCACTGAACACAAACATGAAGACGTAAATAGGACTTTGCCTAATGACATTTATGATGATTTGACATGAAAGTATAAACGACTGTGCCCCGCGACTGGGGTCAGCCTCAACTCAACTGACAACAACTTGAACTTGTTTTGATAAAACGGCTGTGGACCAAACAAGACACACCTACCTAGTTGATCTGACATCGTGAACCTGTGAAAGTGGCTTCCCGGTGCGGCCCAGTATTTCCCCTATGCCTTCTGCCACTTTTTAGCAGGTGATCTACCTATATCCGTGTTCAAAATTATAATTCTGGCGAAAGTTACAGACGTTTTCACACCCCTTGAATTCACAACATCCACCGCGCACACCCAGCCGGAAACGAATGACTCACGAAAAACGTCACTTCCCGGATCGATTCACTCTCATAGCGCATGTTATGCAGTGTTGAAACCGTGAAGTTGGGCTTGGAGAGTGAAAAGTCACATGACACTTGGAGGTCGCCATTTTGGACGAGAGACATCTGTGATTATTCGGCGACGACAGAGAAAACGCTAAAATGCAGATTTGTGGGCCTAAGCTATCAGTATGCTGCATGATAATAAGTGTATGGGGAGTTGTAATGCTGGTAAGTCTTTTTATGTTCTATTCATCTTGAAATATTGTGACATAGGGCAGAAATTCTGATTGAAACTGACCCGCCCCACTCACTCTCAGTCCGACTCTCTCAGTCTCTGACTCTCAGTCACTCTGTGACAGTGACCGACACTCATTCTCTCAGAGTCAGAATCAGATTCACTCAGGGCCTTACAGTGTAACACTGTCTGTCACTCCCACACTACAGTGGGGTAGGTTTGAGGGGGAGTGCACAAAAAAATGAAATGACTGTCTTATAATTATTAGGCTAATTAGCAGAAAAGCCCACACGTTACTATTGATCAAGTGTTAGTGTACAAAGAGGGGCGGGAAAATTCTCCGCACCTACCGTAAAGCGGGGCTACTTGGCATTCCCGTGGGCTACTTTGCAGTCGGCCCGAAAAAGTGTTGTTTTGACTTAGTGGAGACAGTAAAGCATGTTTTTGGATTATCAAACCTATCAATATTAAAGACTATCTCAATTAGACTTCATTACAGCCTTTTTTGTTTTTCCAATTCAAAACATGCACCCCCAGGGGGGGGGGGTCATTTTGAAACACAAATTTTTTCCATATTTTTTTCATAGTGTCGAATTGCATTGCCATGGAGACCAAGATTTAGGTGTCACGACATGTGCCCCCATCTGAAACATTAACAACACACTGACATACCACATGCCTAATGGGATAAATCAACTCTCCCAATTAATTGAGAAAATTAACATTCAGTGAACCTTAGTCATTGTCCTTGCGAAAATGGGGCTACTTTGGCTCTAAAAGTCTATGGAAAACAGGGCTACTTTAGCAGAAATTCCCTGTTGTGTTTGTGCCAATTTAATGAATAATGTGCGCAATTGGTTCATAATAAAGCCAGAGTCAAGTTCTGCATAAAATATAGATTAAAGTGTGTATAAATCAAATAAAAGGATGCATGTACAAATTATGACTATGGCGCTATCTGTCCCAGTGAGATGGAAACACATTTTAGCTGTTGTTATAAAAGGAATAATTTCAAAATGGCAGTAAATTATATAGTTGGGTGTCTAATTTGAAACATTAATTATTGAAAAAGAAAATTATATTAAAGAAAAAATAGGGGGAAAATGGAGTCAAATACAAAAGAAACAACATTCTATAAAAAGTAGCCAAAGTAGGCCCGAATAGAAGGGCTACTTTGAAGACCACTTAATGCCAAAAAAAGTCACAGACCCGTAGCACTAGTTTCCATGGCAACACACATACAGGTAGGTCTTTCACATAGACATTATAGGAGAGAATTAGATTTTGGTAAAAAATAACCTGACATACAGTAATCAGTAAAAAAATGTCTTGAATGAGCCAAAGTAGCCCCGCTTTACAGTATTAAGGCTATTAGTAGGCCAATGGAACTCACATTGCAGTTTAATGTCCACCGCCCGCATGCTTTTGAAGGGGCTGCATGAGAAATTTTCATTATTCATTATATCTAAAAAAAAAATTGAAAAAGTTATCAAAAATGCATTTTGACATGATAGGAATGACCAAAGTGGGGCATATTTGATATCAAATTAAAAAGCTCTTAGTTCAAGGAATGTGTAAAACATAGTGACATGTACAATCTAGACAATTTCCGGCACTGGTTGGTATGTAATGAATAATGAAAAAAATCCTCATCAATTTTCAAAATGGCTCGGACGGTAAACTGTAACCTGACTTCCCATGGCCTTAAAAGGCCCTATAGTATGGCGGGGGGGAACCCAAATCATTTTGACTGCAGTCGAGGGTGGGGGGGTAAAAATTTTCGCTCGTTGTCCACGCGAAAACCCACCTCCCCTGTTGATAAATAGCCATGACCACTCCCTTAGAGCTACACGAGCCGAATTTAAACACCACAAAGTAGAAAGAGTGTATCAAACCACATTGAGTCTAAGTGTACAGATCACTCTCGGGAGATCACTAAAACTGGGGAGGATATAAACGGACTTAGCAGGATTAATTATTAGCCAATGAGATGATCCCAACTATTCACTGCGGCCCTCTGGGGGGCCAACTGGTACCCATCTGATGGGTCTTATCAGTAGAACTCGCTGGTAATAAGCTCCAGCAATGGCCGCGCCCATGGGACAACCTGCTACCTCGGAATACCTCCATATTTCATGCTTGAACTGACTCAAATAACTGACACTCAACAGGCTGTCACTGGCACTCCCATACTCTCTGTATTTTTGATATACTAATATACCGATATACAGATCATGTGATGTAATGTGATATCTATCTTTAAGGGAGTTGTCATTTTGTTAACAACACATGGGGGTGCATTTCCACACATGCGACGGAAAATTTTCCATCCCCCTCCGACAGATCTGAATTTTTTTTGCGGCTGGACCTATGACAACCCTTACCCTTATTAGGGAGATTTCACCACCAAAAATGGACCCTTCTTATGGCACTTTTCACTAAAAAACCCATGTTTTTAAAGAGAAATCTGACTGACAAACTTTGCTATTGAGAAATGACCAAGAATATTCCCTTAGATCTGAAAAAAATTCTGAAAACTTAGAAAATTGTAGCTAAAAAATATGGGCATTTCATGAGATTTCTGATATTTCAGTTAAAAGTGGACCCTTGCTAGGGGAATTTTGCTCAAAGTTAACCCTTGTTAGGGGGAATTTTGGCTAAAAATAGGACCCTTGTTAGGGAGATTTTGATGAAAAATTGCCCTTTCCAGCCGCACACATGTGTCAGCAAAATATATGAAGTGTCCCCCCCCCGGGATCAAACCACATTGAGTCTTAAGACCTGCATGAATGTACGAGATTCGTAAGGCCAAAAAAAAGTTGTGTGTTCCGGGTGAGGTAACATGCTGAAAAAAATTAGGTAGGGTATGTCAGATTTTTCTTCGTGGTGGTTAATAACATATAATTTCTTAAAAAAATGGAGAAAAAAATGTTAGGGTCGACCCTCTTTTTGCTAGGTAGGGTTGGGTTACCTGAAACACACAATTATTTTTTTTTTGTCTATCCAGTGAAGGGTCTTTTTCATCTTCCACGTTGTCCTTACTATACCAGTATTGTAATATGTGTTGCTTCGTAGTTCTACACATCCTTAAACCAATTTTATATGGATTTCAGGCTCTCCTAGGAGTTTTTTTCCGAATACACAGTCCTGCCTTGATAGAGGATCTCCCAGTCAATGAAACAAAGTGGGAAGAAGATAACTTCAGCGATAAGTATGTTTATGCGCTGTATGATCAGGCCTCACTCAACTGTTGGATCGCAGCCGGACTCTATGTTTTAGTATTCGTCTTCTCCTTTGTACAGTACAGAATCAACCTCCGCGCCAATTATGTGATGTCATAAGCAGTGATATAGTTGTCAACACCATCTGCAATATGACAAAGAAATTGATAGCCACCTGACAGAAGTCTGCATGGGACTTCAAGCTTGATACAGTTATACCATGAGTGAACCTCTAGGATAGCGTCTGGTCCTTTGGGACTAACAATTGGAATAAACAATCTTCCATCAAACACCATCAATATATAACACCTGCAGTAAGATCCTCGAAAGATGATAGCAAACCAAAAATTTAAAGGCTATGTTGGTAGATCTTCCATAATTTGGTATCTAACAATATTTTTAATATGTCATCTTTATTATGTCTCGTCTCATAGATAATCGGGTAAAGCGATCAAAACAAGGCAATATATACTGGAAGAAATGTAAAACTACAAGTCTGACCCAGACTGACAGTTGATCGATATAATATGTGGTAGAAATACAGAGAGGGAATGACTAGGGCCTATGATTCATTAGAACTGTGTTCATTTTTATTAACATAAAAGAGGAGAATGTTAAGTTATTAGAACATAAATGCAAGGGATGTTGTAAATAGAAGTGTCGATAATCATGTGTATTGATTGTGAAGAAGAACTAGAAAATGTATGATGTAAATTAATGTACCCCGGTAGTATGTGGATGTACCTAGCTGTATATTGTCTTGAAATCATTCCATTGTGATAAATCAATAATCATGTTCTCACAGTGATGCATGTTGGTGCGTTTTTTTTTGTTTTTTTGTTCCATGTCTCGGCTGTATCAACACACAAGCAACTATATAATCAAACTCGGAATAATTAGACTTGGAAATATATGTACAAATCTATACGTGTTGTAGAAAATAGCCAAGAAAATGTAGAATAACAGACCACTTTATACAATGGCTTCAGGAGCAAATGACTGTAATGAAAGGAAGTGAAAGTGAAATTAATATCTGGTGTTATACATTATTGAGAAACGAAAGGTTGTATCTGAGGTGCTGGGTTATTAATTATATCAGCTGTAAATTTCAAAAAGAGAACTAGTGGCTGTTTGCATCTCGATACACTCATGTACAGATAAAAAGGATGTACATATGTTAATAAATGTCTTGTGAAATACAACAAAGGAGGTTGTCTTTAGTTTGGCTGAGTATATTTAAATGGGGTCAACCTAGGGAAACTCATACATGAATATTCTCCTGGACTGAACAAAAACATTAATCTGAATCTACCAACTATATAGGGTGTGTAGGTGTTCCCTGTTATGGACCATTCGCACTACTGCCTGTTCGCTCTAGATCATTCACACTACTCACTTTTGGACCATTCGCCCTACCCCTGGACTATGCACACTACTCATACAAAACCGCGGCAATGGATGATTGGTACTATTTTTGGGTCTGTATAGCAAACCTTTTACCTACCCTCTTCTACCTTTACCTATGTTGTGATTATGGGAATTATTGACAAGTCAAGTAAAACCATTGTCCATTTTTCTATTATCTCCAGATCTCAATTTTTCTACTTGAACTCGTTTATAGAAGGGGCTTTATAAAACAAAAAAATCATATCTCAGTTAATTCCCAATCTATGTCCATGAAACTTTTTTTGGGTGAGGTATGACCATAGTTAGATTTTTTGTCACTGTTTTCAAATTTTTTTCATTGGGGGGGTGCTGTGAATTTTTTTTCATTTTGGCCCAATTCTCCAGATACATGGCTTTGTGTGACATCACAAAAAAAAATGCAACAGGCCCCAGGAGAAGGGGACAATGTCACCAAGGGTCAAAATAGCTTCTTTGGATAGGGGACAACAAATGCATTTCATTTTGTTTCCTTCGCAAAAAGGTAAGATACATAAAAAAAATCATAAAAATATGTGTGGCATGAAAAAACCCCTGTGGAGATGTTATTGCCATATTGGTAGGTTAGTTCACTCAATACCCACAAGGTGGCACCACCTTTGGTCCTGTTTGAGCAATGAGATAGCTGTGGCCCCTTTAAGAGAATGGGCTAGCACTTCATTTTCCCATGGGAAAGGAAGGAAATGTAACAAGTAATTGTAACAAGGTCACATCACCTTGACAACACTGTGATGTTAACTGTATGATCAACAATGACTGTCTTGGATGGATGGGACTATGGGACTTCTGTTGGGACTTTTGTTGGGACTTTCAAATTTTAATACATGTACTTATATTGTTGGGACTTTTGTTGGGACTTTCAAATTTTAATACATGTACTTAAAGGCGCTCTGAATCAAGGAACTATGTCCGCTGACGTTAGCACTGTGGCGGACGTAGCCGATTCAGAGCTCCTTTAAATTGGTGGGACTTTCAAATTTTAATACATGTACATATACGGGCTGGACCCTCAAAGGGGTTTATATGCGGATCAACACGTTGAAAGGTACTCCTACAAGGGGGTGCGGGGGCGTACGATTTACCGTGTTGACTTACATTTACTTGACTCGTTTTTTTATGGATTCCAGACACATTACCATGCACTATGCACAATAAAGCATGGCACCTTGTTTTAATTAATACACAGCAGAAATCATCCAAAAGTAGGGCAAATGTGTAAGTAGTGCGAATGTGTATGTTGAGCGACCCGGCAGTAGAGCGAATCAACCATTTCCCTAAAGGAGTATCAGAACTCTCCTTCAGCAGGAATATCTAATGAAAACAACTTTCACTTGACTTTCAACCATTTCCCTAAAGGAGTGGGCTTCCCTAGCCCACTTAACAGGGTCTATATCTCACCTTTCCTATCCCCTCAGATGTGTGTGGCGCACATATGTGTGGGCACTGACACATTCCTCTGTGAAATTGTGTAATGTAGTTCTCGCCATGAATATGACCTTAGCTGTCGAAATGGCGTAAAAACATCTATTACTCACTCACTCACTCACTCCCTAAAGGAGTCCCAGAACCCTTCTTCGGAAGGAATATCTAATGAAAACAACTTTCACTTGACTTGCAACTGTCACAGCAACAAAAATCATGATCAAAGTTGGCTATGGCAGATGGTGCATGTAGGCATATTGCATTGGAAAATAGGGAGGATGTTGGAGTGAGGGGACAGATTGAAATTGTTAGACTAGGTTAGCAGCGTCAAACTATGTCTTTGTTCCTAGTGTAGATGTAACACACCCGTACCACTGGGAACGTGCCAAAATATGCCACGTTTACCAAGATTTTGGGATTTCCAAATTTTTGGCAGATCCCATTGGGAACTAAAATTGCCAGCAGGATGATTTCCCAATTTTCTGTAATCAATCAGTGTCACAGTGAGTGGCATTCCTGATATGGGGTAAAAGGGAAGATAAGTTCCCTTTGGTGGGGACCCCTAGTGTTTCAACAGGGAACTCCACCTTGTTATTGAAGGACTGACACAGCAATGCCTAGTATAAGGTACATATAGAGGAGGATTGTTATCACAACCTCTATGGACCAGTGGTAGAGTGCTGGACTCAATGTGTAGGTTAGGAGTTCTAGTCCAGAAGAATAGTAATTACTGTAATCTCCCGCATAAAAGGCGTCGTATACAATCGTTTTATCAGTTTGATACACTAGATGGCGTCCTAGTTGACCCCTAGGCTACAGGGGCTACTCACCCACCCAGCCTTTGCAGCCCTATAGGCCTATTGAGGGGGCAGAAACACCTCTCACACTGTTTTGAAATTGAAAAACGGTTTCAAGAGCTTAGAAATCAGAGATATACAGAGAGAAATAGTATATCTATAGATACCCCAAAAATATTGGATTGGAAAAATGAACCAAACACCTTCTATAGCATTTCAAATCTTCAGGTACACTGCAGTGAGTAAGAGAGAACTAACCATGCCCCTGTAGCAGGAGCAATTAGGCTTGGTCGACACTAACGCCATCTACTGTATATCCTTGATAGAACTTTTGTATATGCCTTGATGAACAGATAGTGTGAATGCTTGCCACCAGATGCTTTGTTGTACTTCCGGCCCCACAGGAGGCTTCAGTTCATCAGTTTGGGCATGTCACAGCTTTATGGGGTAGGGGTGGAAGGGGTGGGGGGGTGTTCAGCATGGTCAAGATTTCTTTGAAGAATCCCCCTTTTGAAGTATTGTGACACATACATATACATAGCATATGTACAACGTACATGAAATAATGTAGTCATACAGGTAAGAAGCTGTAGGTATTCTGTATCCTATCATGAATATATTATTGCCATATTTCCTTTAGGAAATGATGGCCATTGTACGTCAATACAGGAAGGTGGACATTCTAGCGCATTTAGACTTGCTTTCAGTGTTGTAGGTCTCCTAAATGCAAAATATTTTTTATTTACCCATAGTAATCCTATGAGCATATGCACCTATTCTTATTTTGAATGAGTTCATGGGTCTGATGGCACTACTACTAGCCTACATCACACATAGACTAGACCCAAGCCTTCCCCATATGCTCTGTGACAAAAAATGCAATATTATGTGTTTGTATAAGCAGGCTTTGGTAAAAATAGAATAATTGTAAGAACTATGCAAGTTTACTGTCCCTGGTGCATGCTGGTGCCCAGCGCCTAGGCTCTCCTCAGACACACCCCACTCTTGTGTTTTTCACACCTCCCAGAGCCCACATAACCTGTAGAGGCGTCCCAAGGCGCGAAAACGCGGCCCTAACACATCTGATTGCTATACAAATTACAATCACTACCATAGCCCACATTACCTGCAGAGGCGTCCTGAGGCAAGAAAACGCGGCCTTAAGACACCCTGTTGCTATTATATAACTCACAGAGCCCACATTACCTGCAGTCCTGTCCTGAGCCGCGAAAACACAGCCCCGTCTTTGTATTGGCACTCACTGCATTGCTATAGTGGTGCATTGAACTTCAGAGCTCATTAAGACTGTATATTAATTTGTAGGGTAAGACTAATACCCCTGTACCTTGCTATAGTGGTGCATTGATGCTAGGAACTCAATAACACTTTATATCAATTTGTAGGGTCAGGGTTAGATCATTACATCAGCCTATACATCGCCATACCCAATACCCCCCCTTACCCACACACATTCCCCTATACACACTATACATCATCATTGATGCTAATCATAATGACGAAAGAGAAAAGTACAGTAAACATAAGTTTGGTACACCCCTACAACATTGTATTTGGCCATGAAATAAATTATATGTCGCTAATTTGTTATGATCGCTAAATAGGCCTACAGTATTGCTAGGTTGATATAATAGACTATTGCATCATAAGGTCAGCATGATGCTCCTATGCATAATGGCTGATATAACTTCTAACTTTTTTATTATTTGTCAAAATTGAAAACAAAGACCGCAATGACGTTGGTCTACGGATTTTTGTTTTGAAAAAATGGTGCGTGCGAGCGTTGTTGTTTTTTAAAGAATTTTTTGGCATCTAATGGATTCCTTGCTGGAAAATTGAGGCGAGCGAAAAAATTTTATTTAAAAAAAAAAATTTGACAAAGAGAAAACTTGTAGAAAGTGAAGCGAGCGAAATCTGTAGACGAGATTTAGAAAAAAAAAAATTGTATTTCCGAAAATATGGAGAGGGAAATCTGTAGACCAACTTATTTTTTTGGTGTGGCCTAAGGGAGATATGATAGTTTTTGTATATGATACCATTTACGCTCCCAGCTTGCCTCCATTTATGCCCACAGGCTGCCATTGTGAACTCTGTAAATAATTCACGCACCAAACCTGCTGTACTTGTATTAGAAATGCATAGAAATAAGTATCAGTCGCTGAACAGGTGGATGGACGCTCAAAGCGTTGTGGGGGCCTTTCGCAGTGTATGCTGGTTGGGGCTTTGAAAAAATTTGTCCCAGTCCAAAATTTTATTTGGCTTTATTTCAGTCGAAACGAATTTTCGAGAGTGCGAGGTCGATTGGGGGAAAAAACTACCACAGATCCATATCTCACAATGCATTGTGGCAATTTTTTTTGCATAATTATGCAGTATCTTGGTACGGTTCAATATAATATAGACATGTTCCATTGCTCCCTTATAGAATTCATATGCTTGCACTGACACCTAGTGACTAAGTATTTACATTGAAAAGATTAATAGCACATTATTCATTAAAAAGTTGAATCTGAACGAAAGAAATGGAATACCCCTCCCCTACCTTCCTATAGCATAAACAAGTTGTTCAATGGAGGCAGCCATTGCTTTTAGATCCAAATGCTAGTTACCAGTGCATTATCACTGTTGATAAGCTTCACACATCAATAGCTGCAGCCACTCATATGCTAACAATTTGAAACTTATAATACACGGTGACTGAGTGTGTGCGGTGTTTTGTGTTTCGTCGCCTTTCTGTGTTTTATTCATTAGGGCCTATTTAAGTCTACTCACTATTTGTCAGCAATTAATCAATATATGTCAATACTTACTCACTATTTGTCAGCAATTAGTTAATATATGTCAGTATTTACTCACTATTTGTCAGCAATTAGTTAATATATGTCAGTATTTACTCACTATTTGTCAACAATTATTCAATGTATATTAGTAATTACTCACTATATATCAGCAATTATCAATACAATTATCAGCATTTACCGTAATCTCCCGCGTATAAGGCGCGTCTTATACGGGGGGTTTTAATTCTCATTGGATCCACAAGGGGGACACCAAGACCTTTCTTCTGATATCTTACATGCCCCCTTGGTCATAATGGGACAAAATGGGGCCCAGGAGGGCACGAGGTGGCCAAAGCTACCCATAGGTTTTTGAATTTTGAAAATTCATTCAGTAGAACCAAAGTTATGGATTTTTCATTTTTTTATGAATTTTCCAAAACTCTAGGTGCGCCTTATACGCGGGCTGTGACTTATACGCGGGAGATTACGGTACTCACAATCTGTCAGCAAATAGTAAATATATAACAGACAAATAGCCATTGATTCAATTGTGCATTCTGCCTTGACTAGTATTTGGCAAAATATGTCAGTATCTATGGACTATTTGTCAGCATTTCGTCAATATATGTTAGTTATTATTCACTATTTGTCAGCAGTTAGTCAATACATGGTAGTGATGGTAGTACTTACTTACATTTTATCAGCATTTAGTCAATATATGTTAGTAATTGCTCACTATTTATCAGCAATTATTCAATATATTAGTAATTACTCACTATTGTCAGCAATTAGTCAATATATGTCAGTATTTACCCACAATTTGTCAGCAATAAGTTAATATACATCAGTGCTTAGTCACTATCAGGAATTATCAATACATGTCGTCAGTATTTACTCACAATCTGTCAGCAAATAGTCAATATATAACAGAGAAATAACCATTGATTCAATTGTCCATCCTGCCTTGACTGGTATTTTTCAAAATATGTCAGTATCTATGGACTATTTGTCAGCATTTAGTTAATATATGTTAGTAATTATTCAATATTTGTCAGCAATTAGTCAATACATGGTAGTAATTGGGTCAGGTCGCCAGAAAGCAGTAGATTTTGTGTTTTTGAGTCATTTTGGACTCTGCAGAAGGAAGTTGTGAATCAATCTTGTCTTACCTAGACTCATTTGATAGAGGACACTTAGGGCTATCAGAAAGGTGTAAATTTGTGGTCATCTATCAAAAGCTCTCAGACTTATAGTCTACAGAAGTGAAAAAAATGGCCAATTTTGTTCTTTTTTGACTTTTTCTATTTTTTACAAGTGTTCTATATTGAATAAAGAACATCTGGAGTATCCCAAACTTATTTTTTGTATTGTATATGATCATAGGTATCATTTCCATCAGGTTTAGACATGTTACTGATTGAGAGTTCTCTATCATATGTTTTTGAAAATGGAAATCTGTAATTTGTAACGTCCAGTACCTAAATATAAATCAGTTATAAAACATGCTAATCCCCCAATCCCCAGTGTAACTATGAATTCTTAGTAAAGACCATCACTATAAGTGCATGTTATTAGGATGTGCCTTTTCTATTTATAGATATATCTATAAATAGAAAGGCACATCCTTCTTGGTGTTGGTGGTTGTGGTGGGTAGCAGTGTCTGAAATTGGAAGATCACTTCTGCTCAGAAAAAAGCTATGTCAAGCTAAATTATCTTTCCATTCTTTCTGTCACCTGATTCTTGACATAGATGTCCTTCCTATTTCATTTTTATTTTTGTCAAAAATTGTATGGAAAAGGTGTTTTCAGGAGGGTCAAATCAAACATACATAACACAAGACCTATTTACTGAAGCTCACCCAGAGCCTCCCCTAACTCACCCTCAGAGTGTGTGACCCGGGGGGGGGGGGGGGGTGGGCACTCGCTATAGTAACCATGTGTGAACACAGCCCTTGTTAATGCGGGACCGCGCATTACTGGTATCACACAAAATGCCCTGTTCTGAGACAGTATAGGTTTCCGGAGGCATGTCTTCATAATCGCTTGGAAATAAATGTATATAGTAGCCATCCAACCATGAATGATGAATGTGAGGGAAAGATGTTAGGCATGAATCTACCATGGTTATTTTCAGTTAGGGATAGATAGGTACACCATAATCCTTCTAGTTGGAATATTTGAAAAATTCTTTCGCCATTCGAAAGCCCTTTAAAAGGGTACCCCTTTTTAGTTTTAGCTTAAATTCGGCCCAAAAGGACCCCTTTTAACAGGTCTGGGCGGGTCCACTCATGGGTCCCAAAAGGTACCCCCTTCCCCGCTAGTTTGTGTACGCATATGGTATCCATAATTCCATGAGTAGCCCCCCCCCTGGGTGTGTGGTAGACCTATGTATATCAAAGTATACAACTTGTAGTAACAGGTGCAATAAGGGTCCCCCCACCCACCACACTCTTCCCTGGTAGACCAGAATGTTTGCCCTCACCCCACCCCCTCCCCCTCCCATCAGCCACAGGTTGCTAATTATATCAACAGCAGACAGCCTGGCTCTACAACCACGACTAGGGGGTCCAGCAGACTGCCTGCCCAGTCCCAAGTACTCAAACATAACAAGTACTCTACTGTAGGGTGGTTCATAACAACCACAATTTGATTTGGTCACTTATGGGAGGTATTTCATAAATAAAATGATGCAAATGAGTAAACTTGACAAACAGAACATGTACAGTTGGCCCTTGCTTCCTCGACCATTTGATTCCTCATATCCCTCATTACCTCAGACAGGAGATCTAGAACTATCTCTATGTTTTCTTTTATATATGGACTTACTTCCTTAGATAATTTGCTTCCTCAGACATTTTCCTTGCATTTTCCAAATCTGAGGAAGCAAGGGCCGACTGTAAATGTTTTCTGCCCCATTCCACCATAGAAACTTTTGAGGAGTTATGGATCTCAAATTGATAAGTTTGGAGATGAATGTGAAGGTGTTCTAGGCACTAGCATTTGACATGACAGAGAAAACATCATTACGCAGATTGTTGCAATAGACTTCTCAGACTCTCCCCTTTGCACCTGACCACTTCCATTGGGTCTATTTTCATAATTTTCATAATTCCCTACCATATTCACCCTCCTCCCCACCACCACCCAGGCACGTACAGGGGTAGGTGGGGAGACTAGGGCCATTTTGGCATATGCATTATGTACGCAGGGGGGTACTTGAGAGGTCAAATTTAGGGTTGTTTACAGCCATTTTTGTTGTTTTTTTATAGACTATACTCTGTTTTCCTCATTGAAATTCTCAAAAGAAAAGTACTCAAATACATGTATACATTCTTCATGCCTCACCATCTCAACCTATCCCCTGCATGCTTTTGGGGCAAAGGTGGGCCACTGATGCAGCTAGGACATGCTACAGTGTGTGTTTACCACTATACAGTAAAATTCTGTTATAAGACACTGGTTGGCACAGGCAAAAAAAAATTTGTTATGAACAAATTTTGTAGAATCCAAATTAGAAAATTAACACATTAGGGCTGATGTTAAGAATACTCAACAACAATGTAGGGACGGATGGTGAGTATTCCCAACACCATGTAGGGGCTGATGTCAAGTAAAAATTTACATAGATATAAGTATATATTGATATGGCAGCCATGTTTTGAAATTTGAGATAGACTGCTATTTTTGGTCTGAGGATATTATTTACCTATTTAGGGGCTGAGGAATTTGAATCTAGAAAGTTTAGAGTGATAGGGATATTGAAAAATGGTTAGAAATGATATAAAAAACATCTACAGTGTATTATACCTTGCATCCTCCCACCCCCTGGTACATGTACTGCTCAAAATCCAGTCCCCCAGCCTTAAAAAGTAGGGTAGGAAGGGGTAACATGCCCTTTGGGGTGAAAGGCCCTTTAGCTCTCATGCCTAGGGTACTAGCTGTATACAGCCATTTAACACTTGGAAGTAAAAATTACCTCAGTGAGACCTCTTTTGTAGGTTTTCATTATAATTGGATGAGAAATAGTTGACTTATCAGACATTCAGTATTTCACACCTGTTAAGATCATCATGTTCAATTTCAGATAATTAGAAATAAAAGGCCCTGAAATGTGCATATTTTGTTGGATAGTAAGTTAAAGGGGTTAAAAGTATTAGCTGAGGTGCTATAAGGTAAAGATATCAAGAGTAGACCATAAAGATACATTTTATTTACCTTCCCTTTTATTCCAACAGCTACATGGGCTTTTTACGCAAACATTGTCTTAGCATTGGATCTATGGGACTTTCGCCCCATTGTTGTGGGCCTTTTACCCCAGCCTTTCGACATGCAGGGTAAAATGCCCCGCTTTTTGTCAAACATTCTAATGGAATATTTCATGAGGCTAGGCTTACAACCTATTCCATAATTATCATACCTTGTTCCATCCCTTGATTAATGTGAAAAATGTGCATTAATTGGGAATTATTTTCTTAGAACTAGCTCATTTACTTGTTATTAAGGTATTTTTCCCTATTCTACCCTGCCATCCCTTTAACTTCAACATGAAATATCTAAAGTGTTACTTTAGGTTATTTACCATATCCAAATCTTAGTTCTAGCTTATGGAGAGTATTTCTAGTTTCTTTCTAAATGGAGCATTTATTCCAATTATGATGCTCTTTTATGTGCATGTGGGTCTTTTACCCCAAAGGCTGTGGACCTTTTACCCCAGCCTAGACGATGGGGTAAAAGGCCCACTTTTTTCACACATGCTTTATCGTAACATCATATGAGGCATGGCTGACAAGCTTTTGCACATGAAGAACATATTATTCTATCCTTTGATTAATGTAAAAAATATTCTGTAAGTAGCAATAAATTCCTTAGAAATGACACAGTTGTAAATTAAGGGTGTCTTACCCATCCTACCCTCATAGCTCACCCTTAATGGGCTAACAACCATTTCCCTGACACCTATGGGTCTTTTGAATGAGGTTCCATATGCCCACTGTCAATCCTTGTCCTTGATATAAAAAAGATGAATAGCATTTGATTTATTATGCTTCATGCCTTTTAGGGGTAAGGGGTAAGGTTGGGTGGCTGTAGAGGGTAATAGCTTGAAACCATTCAGCCACAATGTGAGACATTTTGAGAATATGCTGTCAACTGGTTGTTCCCCCCTCCTGCAAAAAAAGTCACTGCCAATCTTCCCTAGAATAGCAGGGCTAATACTCAAAAGGCACAGCCACATGATGCTAGCTACATAGCCATTGCATAGTGGTGGAATCTAGTGTTAATTAAAAATTACAAACTATAATGGAGACATTTAACCCCTTGGGGCCACAGAATGCACAGGCCTAATGGATTTTAATATGATTTGACACAATGGATAGATCATAACTGCTTGATATCCACATAGTGCCTATATGTGTAATCAGACCATTCTGGATGTTGTGTGTGCTTGGCCATGACTTTTGCCATTTCGCAATCTGTGAAAGGTGCCAGCCTAACTTCTGGTGGCCCCCACATCTGGTGGCCCTCACCTCTGATGGCCCCAATGTCTGGTGGCCCCATGATTGATGGTCCCATGTCTGATGACCCCCACATCTGATCCCCCCATGTGATCTAGTGGTCCTCACTTCTGGTGGCCCCCATATCTAGTGGCTCCCACATCTAGTGACCCCACATCTGATGGACCCCTCATATAGGGGTCCCACATCGAATGGTCCCCACATCTAGTCCCCCCCCCACACACACACACTTCTGGTGGCCTCCACTTCGGATGGCCCTCTCATTTAGTGGCCCCCAAACCTGGTGAACCTATGTTGGATGGTTCCCAACACCTGATGGCCCCAATACCATTCTGAAGGGCCCAACTATCGCGGGGGGGGGGGGGGGCACCAGAAATAAAGGCCACCACTGGCACTAGATGTAGAGGTCACTAGATGTGTTTTTGGCTCAGGGAGCCTAAGGTTATATGGAGATGTCCCCCAGGAAAATTTTGAATATTGAGAAGTCAAATGGTGCATTTTGTTGAGGTATGACTGGATGAACGACTGGAAGGGTCGGGTTTATCCCGGTCAAGTCCATCTTGTATGGGTCTGTATGGTCTGGTTCTGTTCAGCCTGGATCCATCTGATTCTGTCCAGTCTGGTCTGGGTCCCATTGAAGTCTTGACTGGGTCTGTTGTGGTAGGTTTAGTCCAGATCTATTTGGTTCAAGTCCATTTGGTCCGGGTCTTTCCAGTCCAGGTTGGTTTAGTCCTGGTCTGTCAGGGTGGATCCATCCAGGGTAAGTCTGGGGGCAGTCCAGGGAGATCTGCATGTCTGGTCTGGGTCAGTCCGGTCTGGGTGAGTCTGTCCAGGTGGATCTGTCCGGGGGCAGTCTGGGTGGGTACAGGTCGGGCCATCCGGGTCAGACTATCCAGGTCAGGTCAGGTATGTCTTGCTAGGCCCACTCCAGATTAGGGGAGAGATTTGGGGAAAGGTTAGGGGAAGGGGAGATGGGAGGAAAGGCTAAGGAGAGAGAGAACAGACCATGACTTATATGCAAATTCCGGATGCGAAAAAAATCGAGAATCGAAAATTTTGAATATTGAGACGTCAATTGGTGCATTTTGGTGCTTTTTGAGGGTGGCTGATGCCCTTGTATCCAAATCTTTCTAAGACTCCACCATATACATAAAATGGTAAAATGATATGTGATCTGGACAAAGATTGACCCTGACAGATCTTAACGGAGAAAACTGAAAAAATGAGGAGTTTGCATGTATGCATGAGCCATCTGTGACAGGCATCAAACATACTACAGAATTCTCATGTTCTAATGGAGCCGAAGAGTGAGACTTTTCCCTGAAGCTTGGAATTTTCTAGATGTATTGAAATAAATGCAGTTCCAGGGGGTTTGGTGGTATGCCCCCAAGAAAATTTGGAGAAATATGGAGGTTCATTTGTTGCTTTTTAGAGCATTTCGGTACATCAAACCGAGGCTGGATGCTCCAGGTCACTATATAAAAATATATTGAAATTACAAAGTCTAAAATGTGTGAGAAACAGGCTCCTCAGTGTGAGAGAGTGAGACAACCCCCAAATGTGTGAGAATCACGCCAGATGCGTGAGATTCACGCCAGATGCGTGAGTGTTGAGAGCTCTGCATACAATCTTGTTGGAAGTATGATTCCCCTGAAAAATTTTGAAATTTTAGAAAGAAAACCCAGGAAACAAGGCACATGATTGCCACCACTTTTACATGTGTCAGTTTGGTGAAAATCTGGTGTCATGACAATTCACGTGTCCAGTACAAGAACTTCATGTGAATTTGTCCTGAGAAAATCTGGTGATATCAACACAAGAATTACACATGTCAAACTCATTCTGCACTAGGTGGTAGCACTATTCCGTTTTGACAGTTTTATCTTCCTCAAACCATTGAGACCTTAATCTATTACATCTTATGCTTCAATAATGCTCCAAACATATAGTTACTTCTGTACACATTTATAAACTTTTTAATACTATCTTCATGTATTAATTATTTATCCATGAAAGCAGGTAGAATACAGACTAACAATGGGTAAGGTGACACAGACACCATTTCTGTGGGTATAAGATCTGCTCATATGCCTGGGCACCAACACCAGCTGTAAACTTCATGGCTTCATTGCTCTTGCATATAAGGTGAACTTTCAGAGACCTGTTGAGAAAAGTGATGATTAAAAGCTGATGATCAATGGATTGGAGTACCTACATTGCCAAGGTTAGGGAGTGTTCATTTTTTAACAACAGGGGGGGGTTGGTGAGTTTGAGGGGGGGGCGTAAAATTTTTTGACCCCTCCTGAGGGGGGGGCAAAAAATATTTTGACTGCTCTTGAGGGGGGGGCGTAAAATTTTTAGACCCTTCTCGATGAGGCACAAATTGACGCGACTTGCTGTAAATACCCAAATTGATAAGTAGTTGGGACAATTTCTCAATATATTACTTGCAGAAGGAGAAAGTTTATACTGATATTTTTACAATGCATCAGAATGCACCATTTTCTTTCTAAAATTTCAAAATTTTTCAGGGGAATCATAATTCCAACAAGAGTGTATGCAGAGCTCTCAACACTCAAGCATCTGTTGTGAATCTCACACATTTGGCGTGATTCTCACACATTTGGGGGTTGTCTCACTCTCTTACTGTTTCTCACGCAGTTTAGACTTTGTAATTTCAGTTTCAACTTATATAGTGAACTTGAGCATCCATCCTCAGTTGATGTACCAAAATGCTCTAAAATCAACAAATGAACCTCCATATTTCTCCAAATTTTCTTGGGGGCATACCCAAACCCCCTGGAACTGCATTTATTTCAATGCATCTCGGAAATCTAGAAAATTCCAAGCTTCAGGGAAAAGTCTCACTCTTTGGCTCCATTAGAACATGAGAGCTCTGTGGTATGCGTGACGCCTGTCACAGATGGCTTGTGCATACATGCATGCAAACTCCTCATTTTTTTCAGTTTTCTCCATTATTCTAAGATCTGTCAGGGTCAATCTTTGTCCAGATCCCATGAGATATCATTTTACCATTTTATATATATGGTGGGGTCTTTGGATACAAGGGCTTCAGCCACCCTCAAAAAGCACCAAAATGCACAAATTGACGTCTCAATATTCAAAATTTTCCTGGGTTAGATACCCCCAGACCACCCTCCCATTTTAACCTATCAATGGCAAATCAAAGAAGAGTCTTTACTTTTAATGCCTCGATTTTTTTTCGCATTCGGAATTTGCATATGTCATGGTCAGATCACGTGCTAAGTGTTCTCTCTCTCCCTGGCCTTTCCTCCCATCTCCCCTTCCCCTAACCTTTCCCCAAATCTCTCCCCTCATCTGGAGTGGGCCTAGCAAGACATACCTGACCTGACCTGGATGGCCTGACCTGGATGGCCCGACCTGTACCCACCCAGACTGCCCCTGGACAGATCCACCTGGACAGACTAACCCAGACCGGACTGACCCGGACCAGACATATCTACCTGGACTGCCCCCAGACTCACCCAGATCTACCTGGATTGCCCCCAGACTCACCCTGGATGGATCCACCCTGACAGACCCATACTAAACCGACCTGGACTGGAAAGACCCAGACCAAATGGACTTGGACCAAATGGATCTGGACTGAACCTACCAAACAGACCCAGTCAAGACTTCAATGGGACCCAGACCAGACCGGACAGAATCAGATGGATCCAGACTGAACAGAACCACACCATACAGAACCATACGAGATGGACTCGACCGGGATAAACCCGACCCATCCAGTCGGGTCATCCAGTCATACCTCAACAAAATGCACCATTTGACTTCTCAATATTCAAAATTTTCCTGGGGGACATCTCCATATACCCTTAAGCTCCCTGAGCCAAAAACAGTGTATTGATGATGCAGGGGTAGTAAAACCTTGGGGTCAGGTGGGATGTATGCCCCCTGCACCATCCAGTCATACATCACCAAAATACACCATTTGACTTCTCAATATTCAAAATTTTCCTGGGGGACATACCAGTCGGGTCATCCAGTCATACCTCAACAAAATGCACCATTTGACTTCTCGATATTCAAAATTTTCCTGGGGGACATCTCCATATACCCCTAGGCTCCCTGAGCCAAAAGCAGTGTATATGATGCAGGGGTAGTAAAACCTTGGGGTCAGGTGGGATGTGTGCCCCCATGCACCATCCAGTCATACGTCACCAAAATGCACCACTTGACTTCTCAATATTCAAAATTTTCCTGAAGGACATAGCCCCAGACCCCCCTCTGATTCTTACTCTCTATCACACATTAATCACACTAACAATAAAAAAACATGCCCAAGAGTTTTAAACATTTTTCTTGGAAAGCAGTATTCGAATACTTAGAGTTGGCCTGGCCATTTGCTCAGAAACCCAAACCTCCAACCCATGTAAATCGTAAAGTTTTTGATTTGCCTGTTTGGATTGCTTTGGTTATCCCCTTCCCCCAAACAAAATTTCCAAAGGCTGTGCTGAAAGAGCCCATTCCCTATAGTTAAGAGTCATAAAGGCCCATGTGTGTCTGCAGCAAGTTGATTCAGACTTAAAAGATCCCTCAAATACGGTTTGCTTGCTTGCTTTAACCTAAGACCACAGAAATCACTCTTGTGATTCATCCAGATCCATGCAATGACATCCCATTTTAACATTTTGTAGAATTTTAAACAGAGGGTATAGGGAAACCTCAAAAACCACCAGAATGCATAAATTTAGGCTCTAGATTTATAAAACTGTTTGACTGGGGCGGTGATGCCTCCAGACCACCCTATACTTAGCTTGTCCTGGCTGCTTTTTCCAAACAAAAGACATAAGGCTAAGTAGTGTGTGACTCGCACTGCAGCTACTGATGAAATTGGTCTTGAGACGTGGAACCACCTTTTCAATTTCTTGCATTCCAATAGAAAAATAATTAATTGATGATAATAACTCTGGGAAGTGATACTTTTACCTTGTACTTCAGTGAAACAATACAATTGAGTGTGATATGATGCTGTACAATGTGGTGCAATACAACTCGATGTTGGGGGGGGGGGCGCAAAATATTTTGACCCCTCCTGAGGGGGGGGCCAAAAATATTTTGGCACCTCTCAAAGGGGGGGCGGAAAATATTTTCAGGGGTCAAAACGAAAACCCACCAACCCCCCCCTGGTGTTAAAAAATGAACACTCCCTTACCTTTCTCTGAGGTAATGGAATGGTAGACCTAATCCCAACTTATAACCAATGCCTATCAGGTGCCTCTTACTTTATACATTAAAACAGACCCTCTATCAAATGAAGGTCTCAATACATATCACTCATATATGAATCTATATTAATAATTATTGATCCTAAATACCCGCAAAACATGTGTAAATCTTGTGATTTCATGTGAATAAATCATGTGTTCAAAACATGTGATTTCAGTAGTCTGGCAGGTCACAGAATCACAAGAATACTTGTGTTTCATTCTCCTGAACTACACCAGATTTTCACCAATTTGACTGGTTCCGAACATGTGTTAAACACGAGATTTTGTTTCCAGGGAATGGTGCATTCTGATGCATTGTAAAATTATCAGTATAAACTTTCTCCTTCTACAAGTAATATATTGAGAAATTCTCCCCACTACTTATCAAATTGGGTATTCACGGCAAGTTGCGTCAATCCGTGCCTCATCGAGAAGGGTCTAAAAATTTTATGCCCCCCCCCCTCAAGAGCAGTCAAAATATTTTTTGCTCCCCCCTCTCAGGAGGGGTCGAAATATTTTATGACCCCCCCCCTCAAACTCACCCCCCACACCCGTTGTACTACTTCGGTTTGTGTAGTAAAAGACTATAGTCTGACAGCGAACACATTATTTTTCTTTGGTGAAAGACTACTCTTTTTAAGCGAACGCGGTCTGGCGCGTTCGATTTTTGTCCACGGTCAATTTCTATCCATATACCGGTCACGTTAGGCCTTTTTTTATCGCTAGATATATATATGAGCTATTTCTCTTCATCCTAAAGAAAACACTTCTGTGCAAGACTCGTATTTCATTTTAGGGACAACTTCAGGAGATACCCGGTACCTTTTAGAAGTGCGTCCGTACATATATGGCATACCCGACGGGTCATTGAACAACCAATCGTAACACACAATACATATACCCTCGGCCAATCAGGGCGCTCCTTCTACACCGTACTTCAAATTAGGCCAGCCAATCAGACCCACTTTCTCATGCCACTTTCTTGTAGTGGGATCCCCGGGGATTCCCCACAAGCCACATGGTGTGACACTGACAGTGTCCGGTGTCACCGGGTACCCTCACGAGTCTAGGGCTGTCACGCCGAAGCCACTCACTCTCATCCGGTACCCTGGGTACAAGTGACAAACGTCGCTCATGATCGCCGAGTGCCGATTTTCGGCAGTCGATGGCCAAAAACACCACCTTATCCTAAGAATACAGACCTGTAAGGGGTCTCATTCTCTTCCTTAGACAGTTCTCTTTCTAATGATGCTTGTTAGAAATCTGAGCGAGGTTTATTACTGGAGATACAGATCAAAACGTCTCAGGAAGTTTGGTGGATCTTGCTTTCTCTTGCGTGGCACATTTTGGTGCTACTGCAGCCTGTTGGGGCAATATCTAGAAATGACCTGAACAGGCTACCCTGGGGCCGGGGACGGAGGCCTCCACTACGGAGTCCCCCCCCCCCCCCCCCCGACTACTACTGTGACAAAATTAATCAAGACCGCCCCCCCCCCCCCAATAAGGGACTGATAATTTTTGGTGGGTTTGCGCCCGAATATCCAACCAACACTCCCCGCCTAACCCGAACATCCACCCAACGCTCTCCGAAGAACCCGAACATCCCCCGACTACTTTGGCAGTATTGATGTCGAAGTGTTTTCTTCTAGTACTGGGTATTTAGGGTTTAAATAGGCCTAATAATAAAAGTCAATAGTGTATCTTGTAGGGAATTGTCTGAAGATGCCAGAAAATATGGTCTCAATGTCATAGGATTAAGGAGAAATGACGTAGAATGCTGTCAAAAAGTCGCGGAAATGCGTTTTTGTTTCCTCTGACCATAGCTTTGGCAGTAGGCCCTATCGTCGAGTATTGATGTCAAAGAGTGTTCTTCTAGTATTTAGGGTTTAAATAGGCCTAGAAATAAAAGTCAATAGTGTATCTTGTAGGGAATTGTCTGAAGATGCCAAAAAATATGGTCTCAATGTCATAGGATTAAGGAGAAATGACGTAGAATGCTGTCAAAAAGTCACGGAAATGCATTTTTGTTTCCTCTGGCCGTAGATTTTGATCGTAGATCCATCCGGCCCTCCCACCCGATAGGCCTACATCCACCGAACACTCTCCGCCTAAACCAAACATCCACCCAACACTCCCCGCCTAACCCGAACACTCCCCACCTAACCCGAACATCCACCCAACACTCCCCGCCTAACCCGAACATCCACCCAACACTCTCCCCCTAACCCGAACAATCACCCAACACTCCCCGCCTAACCCGAACATCCACCCAACACTCCCCGCCTAACCCGAACATCCACCCAAGACTCTCTGCCTAACGAGAACATCCCCCGACTACTTTGGCAGTATTGATGTCAAAGTGTTTTCTTCTAGTACTGGGTATTTAGGGTTTAAATAGGCCTATAAATAAAAGTCAATACCCGGGTGGTGTATCTTGTAGGGAATTGTCTGAAGATGCCAAAAAAATATGGTCTCAATGTCATAGGATTAAGGGGAAATGACGTAGAATGCTATCAAAAAGTCGCGGAAATGCATTTTTGTTTCCTCTAGCCAGAGATTTTGGCAGAATTGCTGTCAAAGTGTTTACCGGTATTTCTATTTAGATTTTGAATGGATATAATCCTATCTTACCCGTACATCCATCAGACCCTCCCCTTCTAACCCCTACATCCATCTGACCCTCCCACCCGGTAGGCCTACATCCACCGAAAACTCCCCGCCTAACCAGAACATCCACCCAACACTCTCCGCCTAACCCGAACATCCACCCAACACTCCCCGCCTAACCCGAACATCCACCCAACACTCCCCGCCTAACCCAAACATCCACCAAACACTCCCCGCCTAACCCTAACATCCACCCAACACTCTCCGCCTAACCCGAACATCCACCCAACACTCCCCGCCTAACCCGAACATCCACCAAACACTCCCCGCCTAACCCTAACATCCACCCAACACTCTCCGCCTAACCCGAACATCCACCCAACACTCTCCGCCTAACCCCAACATCCACCCAACACTCCCCGCCTAACCCCAACATCCACCCAACACTCCCCGCCTAACCCTAACATCCACCCAACACTCTCCGCCTAACCCCAACATCCACTCAACACTCTCCACCTAACCCAACATCCACCCAACACCCCAAAAGTCAAAAGTGTATCTTGTAGGGAATTGTCTGAAGATGCCAAAAAATATGGTCTCAATGTCATAGGATTAAGAGGAAATGATGTAAAATGCTGTCAAAAAAAAGCGGAAATGCATTTTTGTTTCCTCTAGCCATAGATTTTGGCAGTATTGCTGTCAAAGTGTTTACCGGTACTTCTATTTAGATTTTGCATGGATATAATCCTATCTTACCTGTACATCCATCAGACCCTCCCCGTCTAACCCCTACATCCATCCGACCTTCCCACCCGGAAGGCCTACATCCATCGAAAACTCCCTGCCTAACCTGAACATCCACCCAACACTCCCTGCCTAACTCGAACATCCACCCAACACTCCCTGCCTAACCCGAACATCCACCCAACAAGAATCGATTCAAGAGTTAAGGGGAGGGGGACATAAAAAAATCAGACCCCTCCTGATCTGCAGGCTGGATCAGGCTGATGGGGGTCTAAAATAAAACCATAGTGTTGTAGATTTTAATACAATAGTAGAGAATAGTCCTGTGAGACATGGCGCGGCGACTTGTAATCTTGTGTCTAGTTTCAGTTGGTGAGACAGATAGGGCATACTATCATCTGGGCTTTTGGTAGTATATAGCACAAATTCAACCTGAACTACCCACTGCAGCTAAGTACTAATAGTCTGTAGACTGTCCATTCTGCATGCACCTCACTCAGCTGCCACAGGGACCTGTCTTATTCAATGTTCAATGCCATAGTCAACAGGTGTGTCATTATGAGTGTACACTGTCTCAGATTGCCAGGAGCCTGCTCTGCCTGCCCAACCCCCCACACACACACCCAACTGCCAATCACTTGTAATAGTCTGTACCTAGTCACGGGCCAGTGGTCAGCAAACCGGCCAGATCACTCCACCTCTCTATAGAGGGGGAGCACAGTGTAAGTAACTCGGTGTACATACATGTTTTCGTTTATATAATGAAAGGAGTAATCAAATTAATCATTCATCACCAATAGTAGATACATATTCTGAGATAGTATTATTTCAATGTAAACTAAAAATTTTACACAGAAAAGAATGTAGCAGTTCCACAAGGTGGCCTTACACTTCAACCTCCTCTGATTTACAAAAATGCACATATGGCAACACACACTTTAGCACTGATTTCTCCATAGAGATCTTTGACAGTGAATACTTTGTTCAAATACAGAAAATATGATCCAATTGTACCATAACCCACTGAGATAAAACCTGTACTACATATATATAGTAGTTTCAAAACGAACAATTCTAAAACAAAGGCTACAGGGATGCATTTCTGAATCTTAAAATGCTCTAATGCTAATCTGCCATAGGGCTCCAAATGATGAAATGTCTTATCTGCAAATAAAATCAAAAGTATGAGATATATTCTAAAAATTCCTTCACTGATAAGTAAAGTACACACACTGTTGTTATTACATTAGAATAGTGAGCATGAATAGTCCATAGCAGAGGAGCCACAAACAAAAATAGATTGCAAGGCCTCCCTATCCCTTACACCGTGGCGACTGTGAACCATACACTAGTCTACTCATCTCACGAGTAGTACTCACTAGTCGCCGCGCTAAAAATTTGAAGGCTCTAAGGGAGTGATCATTATCTAACAACTTAGTGACGAAAATTGAGCGCAAATTTAATAGTAAATGCGCAAGGTTTACCACTGAAAACAGGTGAAATTATTTTGACCCCCCCATCAGAGGGGTTGAAAAAAATTCTACTTTGGGGTTTGAGGGGGGTGTAAAAAATTCAGACCCTTCCCGAGGGGGGCTAAAAAAAATATGACCACTCTTGAGGGGGGGGACTAAAAAAGATATACCCTCTTTTTAGCAAAAAAGCCAGCACGCAACTTTAGATCAAAGAGGGGCGCGAAAATTTTCCGCGCCTCTGGTGTGGGGGGGCCCGAAAAATTGTTGACTGCCGTCGAGGGGGGTAGTAAAAAATGTCTGCGCATCAGCGCAAAAACCCACCGCCCCCCTGTTGATAAATAATGACCACTCCCTTAAGTTGTCACCACCCTAAAAGCCTTGTGGCCATCCAAAAATCAGAAGTCTTCCACCTTTGACCTGATATTGAAAATACTTAAAATTCTCACAGTGCTTAGCAACCTACACCATATAGGTCCACATAAACATAGTCAGGCTAGATTTTGTGCAAATTGCCATGGTAACCAGGTAGTGATTTTTGCATAGTGAGGCCTGATCAGCGCATGAATACACATCAGGACCCCTTCACCCCCATAAACTTCCACTGAATTTATGTTTTGAACAAAAAATATTCTGGGACTATTGAAACACTCCTTCTCATCATTCTGATACCAAATAACAATGGGTTTGGCCCCTCTTTCTCTCCCCTTGGGGCCAAATTCCTCAAAATAACTAAGTTCAGAAGGAACTATTCGGCCAGTAAATCCTGGAAGTGGTCCGATTTAGGGTGGTGACACCATAAACAGACCCTGCCAACTCTTCTAACATCAGTCCTTCCACACTGCCCATAGGGTTTCGTGAGAGGCGGTCGGTGGCCTACACTGTAGTCGTAAATGTCCAGTACTTGGAGCCACAGGGCCACCTGAACCTAAGGCTCCTTAAATGCCTTAACCCATTTCAAGGCTGGATGGTTGGTCCTTATCTGCAGATGCCTACCGAGTAAATAGTGCCAGAAGCGCTTCAATCCTAAGATGATGGCCAAGAGCTCCCGCCAGGTGACATAATAGTTGCATTCCTGTTTGGTGAGGGCTATGCTGGCTTATGACAGCACCACTTCCCTCTCGCCCTGCTGCTACGACAGAAAGGCCTCCAGCCCGATATCCGAGGCATCAGTATCTAACAAGTTCCGTCCCTCCTCCTGGGGAATTCCTAGTATCACTCCCTAGGTCACTAACACACTGCTACCAGCCTCCCAGATCACTCGCAACCTCCTGCTGACCTCCCTAGGATGCTTGCACACTAGCCGTAGCTCCTAGATCACTGGCAACCTCACACCAGACCCCCTAGATCACTCACACATTGAATTACCTATTGTAGCAAAGAAAAGAAGAATTTTGCATTCATGGTCCAATCCTTAGTTGTAGCTCCCTTCTGCCATAGAAATCCTGTCTATACTGAAGACAGCCATATCCCACGTCATCGATACCGCAATTCAGATATACACATTCTATTGCCTGATTCATTGGATGTAGGCCTACCGGGTGGGAGGGTCGGATGGATCTACGATCAAAATCTACGGCCAGAGGAAACAAAAATGCATTTCCGCGACTTTTTGACAGCATTCTACGTCATTTCTCCTTAATCCTATGACATTGAGACCATATTTTTTGGCATCTTCAGACAATTCCCTACAAGATGCACTATTGACTTTTATTTCTAGGCCTATTTAAACCCTAAATACCCAGTACTAGAAGAAAACACTTTGACATCAATACTGCCAAAGTAGTTGGGGGATGTTCTGGTTAGGCGGGGAGTGTTGGGTGGATGTAGGCCTACCGGGTGGGAGGCAGGGAGTGTTCGGTGGATGTTCGGGTTAGGCGGGGAGTGTTGGGTGGATGTTCGGGTTAGGCGGGGAGTGTTGGGTGGATGCTCGGGTTAGGCGGGGAGTGTTGGGTGGATGTTCGGGTTAGGCGGGCAGTGTTCGGATGGATGTACGGGTAAGATGGGATTATAACCCCTCCTGTAGGTAGAGCTACTGCCTTTGTACTGGGCGCTGCATAGAGATTCTGAGGGCAGAAAAATTCTACCTACGGGAGGGGAACGGGAGTAGAGTAGAGATACGAAAGTGTCAAGGTAGAGTCTAGAATATTTTCCCTAGGGAGTGGTCATTTTTCAACAACGAGGGGGGGGGGTTGGTGAAATTCTGCGCGCGCGGGGAATATTTTTCTGTCCCACACCCCTCCGCTGGGGTACCGGATGAGAGTGAGTGGCTTCGGCGTGACAGCCCTAGACTCATGAGGGTGCCCGGTGACACCGGACACTGTCAGTGTCACTCGACACCGGGGAGCGCAGGGACAGGGTAGCCTCACGAGTCTAGGGTAGGGCTGTCACGCCGAAGCCACTCACCCTGGGGCCGTAGACGGAGGCCTCCCCCCCGCCCCCCCCCCCCACCACTCTGTAGAGGGATGTTATCATGGTTTTAATCGTTTTTAATGAATTATTTGTTTTCAACAATGTGTCAGACAGAGATAGGGGGCCTACAAAGTGTCCCTGCTTCAACCATGTCTCAGCTTGAACAGTCCCTGCCGGCCGGCCATGTGTATGGGGTGTCCACAGTATCACAGTATCTGATTGGCTGGCCTATTTTGAAGTACGGTGTAGAAGGAGCGACCTGATTGGATAAGGGTATATGTATTCTGTGTTACGATTGGTTGTTCAGTGACCCTTCTGGTATGCGATATTCACGAGGCGTTCGGGCAGCGGTTTTCGATCAATATGCAGTGCATGCTGGGATGGGGTGACCTCGAACGCTAACTACACTACCTTAGCTTGTTCCCTCCACCCCCTTCCCACCCAGCCAGGTCTGGCTAGGTACCAGTCCCTTACTATGCTTGGGAGGGTAGTAAGTTGACTCAGGGATCAACATTGACCCACATGGGGTAGACCAATAGGGGGTGGCCTTACAAACCAGCATTGATCCCTCGGCCGTACTCCGAACGCACCGACATATGATAGGTGGTCGAACATGACCTAATTTTAAGATAAGAATCTGCCAATCATAGCAGACGACACACATTTGTGTTGTGCTGTCACTCTCCTAGCAGATCTTTGAGCCGCCACCTCCTTCCGAGGTCATCGTGCACTCTTTCGTGCACCATTTCGATCACTTGTGGTTGGACGCCGGTCGGAATTGGTTGTCAGACGTTCTTTGAAAGTTTCCATCATGGTGATCGCAAGAGGTAAGTTACAACCTACGAGGACTTCGTCTTTGTTGCAATTGCCCAACTTGACAGGGACTCGTCGTAAATTACTAAATCAGGGCTGTCAAGTTCTGAGAATGGACATGAGTGAGATTTTGAGAAAATGGACAAAAGGAATCCCACGTGACGTCACACCGCGTCACGGCGGCCATATTGGAAATACAGGGACTCCCCCCCACCCACATGAAAGCACTGTTTACTGTAGCAGGGCTGTCAAGTCTCACGCCCTGGGCGTGAGACTCACGCATTTTGACACTTTCTCACATTCTCACGCATAGACAAAGCATTCTCACGCATTCCTGGCATTTTGAGCTTTCCAAAACTGAAAGAATTTTTCAAATATTCCAACTAGAAGCAAAGTTATGAGTAGTTGGATCGGCGCCATGTTGGAAATACCAAACGTAAACAATGCCACTCCCCCTCACTGCACTGCAGTTAAGCAGCCTGAAATGGCTCAACATTTTTGCAAATAACTTCTGAACAAAATGTCTCCCATACTATCCAGGGGTATGCTTAGAAAGCCCAGACATTGGGGAATCTGCGGATATCCAAACATCTGATTTCTGATGAGTATGATGGATGTAGGAATAGTTTTTCTCAGGTTTTCCATTTTTCGGAAATGCCTGTCACTGTCACTAGTGTCAGTGCATGGGTAAATGAGAAAGTTAATTTCCCTTGGCCACATTCTTAGCCCCATAACTTAGGGAGTGATCATTTTTCAACAACAGGGGGGGGCCGGTGGGTTTGAGGGGGTCAGAATTTTTTCAACCCCTTGACAGGGGGGGGGGCAGAATTTTTTCAATACCTCTGATGGGGGGGGGGTCAAAATAATTTCACCTGTTTTCAGTGGAAAACCCCGCGCGTTTCTATAGGCTAAAAGGGGACGTCCGCGCGCGATTTTTGTCCATTATGGGGGGGGTCGAAAAAATTTTACCCCCTCAAGAGGGGGGGTTGAAATTTTTTTCGCGCGTCCGCGCGCAAACCCACCAGCCCCCCCCCCCCCCGTTGTTAAAAAATGATCACTCCCTTAGAACAAAACTTCCACCAGGCTATTCCATGATATGACAGGAAAAATATTGGGGGATCCATGTAATGAATTTTTGAAGGTCCTGGATGATTAAGGAATCAATTCTTTTAGGATTGTCATTTTCGGAAATAGTTGTCAGTGCATGGGCAAATCAGAGAGTAAGAAAGGGGCTGTATTTTCCCTGAGCACATTCTTCTTGACCCCACAATTTTAGAATAAAACTTCCCCACATTATCTGATGGTATCAGTAAGGGTGTGATCATCTTTTAACAATGGGTGAATAGTGAAGAAACAGGAGGCTCAAACTAATCAGAGTTCATCTTTACATTTATGTCAAGGTGTTTGGGTTGATACTTAATCAATATTTCATCAATAAGATTGAAATTAAACCCTTATTTACCCATCGTCTTCACGAAATCCTGACCGCCGCCATTTTGAATGTTTACGTTTCAAAAATGCTGCGCATGCGCGATAGACCTATGACGTCATCGTGCGGATTTGGCGCCGGTTATTCAACGCAGGGGTGCAATATGCGGTCTCAGTGCATTGTCAATGGAACTACGATATTGTTTTGTCATCAATAGCCAATAATTATAATGAACGGGTATAACAGGGTACACTTATGTAGGTATTTATTGTATGCTGTATTATGTGTGTATTTATTATATGCTATATGGGAGAGTGCTATGGGAGTCCTGTATAGGGTTTATGGTAGTATAGAGTTTATGGTAGGCTGTGGAATGTGTAGACGGAGGGGAGTCGACGAGATCTGGTCAGGTAGATTCTGTAGAGGGGGAGGGGGGAATACGGGTGAGCCAAACACCGGCGTCTGAAAGGTGTGAGGGGTTGGTAAGAGATAGGGAGGAGTTAGTATTGTGGGAGAAGCCGAGGAGGCAACACATACTCCTGGAGTAGACGAGGATGAAGCTGTTTAGTATTTAGTATTACACTTAGCCAATGTAAGAACGGATTGAACAGGATCTCTATGGCACTTATACCTCTCCAGTAGCATCGGACTGTTAAACATGAACTGCTTGTATGAATAGATTGATGTCGTTGAAGCTGTACAACCATGAGTGGACTCATCAACAACTGTAACTGTGAATAACCAATGAACAATAAATGGTGACTTGTATCGGCGTCTTGGTGTTGGTTAAAGAATGGGCTAGGCCAACATCATACCACTAGAGTTAGTCTTCCCAAATACGTGAGAACAGCGGAGTGAGCTGATAATAACTACACAACTTATACCACATTAATATACATATAAACATAACCCACACAGCCCAGATGGTGGAGAATTAGTGGTTGGGCTTATCATTGTACTGATGAGCGGCTCGCCGTACCCGATACCTAACAGCTCAGACGCTGGATGTGACTCAGCGGCATCGCCACACACTGACAGTAGTGACGGTGTGGAAGTCTATACTATCATACCTGCAGCGCGCACATTGCCTGGGGATGCAGCAGTAGCACATAGTGGTGTAGCAGAGGGACAGGGTGGAAGATCCGGAGTGAGTGAAGCGGGACCTGATCAATCACGTGTCACTCTTAGATCGGATCACACACATGTGCATGTGCAATTAGGACCCAGGTCGCAAGTGGTGCTTTTGCCTGGAGAGGAGGTGTCTAGAGAGATTGGATTCCCCGTGGCTCGGTCAGAGGAGGAGCGGGCGTCGTCTCAAAGGGATCCCAAGTCTGGGGGGACGTCTGGCCTACAATTGTCTACTGCGGCTGATTCTGAACCAGCGGGGTCGGTGGTAGTGGACGATACCTCTGGACCATTCTCAGCATTGGGAGTGGAGAACGGGCATCAGTCATCTGCGGCAGAGTCGGAGACCAGGGCTGATATTTCTAGTGATGGGCAACAGGCGGCGGTTCAGGAGCACACAGTGAGTGCTGATGCAGGGGAACGGCCTGATAATCTCTGCAAAGGATGGACGACAGGAGACAGATTAGTGAATTATAAGTATTTTTCGACGCCCATTGCTAGGAGCTCCAGTATTAATTTTTGTAAGGCTACTCCTAGGTGCCTTGAGTTTGAGGGTACAGCGGACCAGGGACGAATCAGACGCGCATCTGAGGGGGATGTGGCGGATATTGGTGATGAGGATTTGAATTTTGAAGCAATTGTAACGTCATTGGGGTTAATTGAGCCAGTACATGAAGATGGACAGGTGGATGAGAGTGGAACAAGGGATAGTCATGAGAATGAGGGGGACGCACATGGGGAGAATGATCCAGTAGACGGGGCGTCTACGGTGGTGGCAGTGCCAGGACAAAGCGAGGACGTCGGTGAGAAGATACAGGAACAGGGGTCGGAGGCCTGTGGTGATTCACAAGGGGGGAGTGCAGGATTGCTACCGTCTGGTTTCTTGGTGGTTGTTGAGAATGGGAGAAAGTTAAGTGATAAAGACTTGGTGGGTCAGGATGAGAATGGTGGAGTTGGACAGGATTGGACAAGCTGTACTACACCGGTCATTACAGGTGATCAAAGTGGCAGTCGTCTGGGAGAGTCTGTGAGTAAAACAAGGGTGGATGAAGTTATTACAGGTCTGCAGAACACTAATATTAGGGTACGACAAAGCATAGAGAGGGGGAGGGCCATATTGAAACAGGAGCTGAGATATCGGCAGGCCATTGATAGGGAGGAGCCGCCTGCGAGGCCGGAGATAGACCGGGAGCGTGTAGCACGAAGGGAGAGGTTTTTGAACGACACTGTAAATTGGAGAAAGGTAACTGCGAATATCCGCTCAGGCAATAGTACAGGTCGTACTACAGATGAGGGGCATTTAGATGATGTTCTAAATAGCCATCTTCAGACTGATGTTTCGGGTGACTGGGAGGATTGGTGGGTTCGGAGAGCGGATGAAGAGAGAAGACGACAGATAGAAAGGGAGGCCCGGGAGGAAGCCGCCGAGGGCTCCGTAGCTGGAGGTGTTGGAACTGGTGTACAGGGGAACGATAGTGAAGAGAGCTCAGTGGGTGATTTGGATACGGAGAAACAGGTGGAGGAGGATATTGCACCTATTATTGGTTTTGAAGACGACGACATGGCGCCTAGTCCGAATGTTAAACTACCATCCTTCAATGGGGAGCCTGGGGAGGATTATCGGAGATATTTCAAGGAATTGAATGGAATGCAAAAGCTATTTGGATGGTCTCCGGATCAACATCTTGAGTATGCAAAATTGGGCTTGAAGAAGGGGGCATCGAAATGGATGGATGGTATTCCAGAGGGGGAAAAGGATACTTTGGACAAAGTAGTGGCTATAGTGAAGAGGGTTTTTGAAGACAAAAGGCCACTGTGGCAGAAACATAGGGATTTGCACTGTCTGAAGCAGGAAAAGGGACAGTCGGTCTGGGACTTCGCATTGAAAATAAAGGAATATGATGAGTTGGACGTTCCTGATGTCATCAAGCTGTCAGTCTTTGTGGGGGGTTTGCTTCCGCCCATTGATAAGGACCTGATGAAACACAATGCTGATTCTTTTGAAGAGGCTCTCAGACTGGCGTCTTATTGGGAAAATGTGGAGAAAGGAAGGAACTCCAAAGGTGTGGCGCAGTTACATATGCTAGAGTCTGAGGGGACTCGGGATGGAGCATGTGGGGACGATCAATTCGATCCTAAAGAGTATGCTAGGGAACAAACTAAAGCAGTGGTGGAGATGTGCACTATGGAATATAGAAGGGGGCTCAGAGAGATGGAACATGGACGGGAGAATCAGCAGGGACAGTATGCTGGAAGGGGTGGTAACTCACAAGGGCAGTATCAGGCGCAGGCGGGCAGAGGGACCGGCGCGGGAACATATGGTCAGAATAGGCAGTTTGGTACAGGCGGTGGAGGCCGAGGATGGAATTATCAAGGGGGACGCGGTGGAAATCAATATAACGCGTCTCAGTATTTCAATAACAGGTTTCAAGGACAGAGATACACAGGAGGAAGCAGGCAGGGACAACAGGGGGATGATAAAGGTCAGAGAAGAGCACAGGAATATGCTAGGATGATGGGAGATGCAGGAGAGGGTCAGAAAGGAGGAGGAGCGATCTATTGTTTGATTCATGACTCTACTACACATTCTACAGAGGAGTGCACGTTTTTGAAGAAATACAGGGATCAGTTGTCATCCTCTCAGCAGAACAGAGACCAGCGAGATCAGGGAAATGATGTTCGCAGGCCGGGAAACGGGCACAACGGCTCATTCCTACCCCAGAATTAAATTTGATATCAGGGGATGGGTCGGGAAACAGGGGATCAAAAGACGAAGCGCCATGGTTGGTTCAGTGTACTATTGACGAGAATACATACAGATGTTTAGTGGACACGGGCGCGTCTGATTGTTTTATAGCACGGACAGTTGTGAGTAGTATAGGTGAGACAGCAATTTGGGACAGGCAGCCATCTCAATTGGGGAAGGTGCGTCTGGGGGACAAAACATCATTACAAGTTTATGAGACGGTGCGACTGCAGTGTTTTATGGATGGTGCTTGCATATACTATGATTTTAATGTGGTGGATTCACTGGCTTATGATATTGTGCTGGGGCGTAATTTTCTGATTGACGCAAGGGCACAGATTATAGCTATAGATGGAAAGGTACGTCTCTTTACTGAGGATCCGGTCTCAATTGAAGTAGCGGCGATTTTGGACCCATGGGAGGAAAGATTGGTGACGGTGAAAGGATGGGATGTTGCGGCTGAAAGGGGTGGAACAACGGTCTTGCTGAGACCATCTAATTTGGCGGTGGTAGCTACGGATGGTGCGGTGAACTATGTGGGGAAGAAATGGTATATGAGAATTGCTAACCTCTCTGACAGGCAAGTGTATGTGGATACAACTGAGGTTATAGCATATACAGAAGACATAGATGAACCAGAACTTAATTTGCTGGAGGTAATTGATACAGCTAATGTTGGCAGGGATAGAAAGGATGAGGCTCGTGAGATTTTGGCACGATGTAATGAAGACCGGCGGGAGAATGGTCAAGATGCTAGGGGAGGGTCAGGGCACCGGCAGGATCCTCAGGACGATGGTGGTGGATGTGGTGTTTATACCTTAAGTGAGCAGGAGAGACTGGATAAGATTGAGAAGATCAGGGGCCTTGATTTGGGTGACACTATGATGACACCGGAAGAGCAGAGGGTATTCAGAGAAATGCTGGTGGTCAACATGAACACTATAGCATTTTCCATGAAGGAGTTGGGTCATTGTTCATTGGCTCCAATGAAAATAAGGGTCGATGAGTCCAAGGGTCCGTGTATGGCACGACCATACCGGTATTCTCCGCAGAAAATGGATATTATTGATGAACAGGTGAGGGAATTGTTAAAGTTGGGAATTATTGAGCCCAGTGACAGCGTCTGGAGAAGTCCGTTGGTGGTAGTGCAGAAGAAGGATGGGAAGACTAGATTATGTACAGACTATCGCATGTTGAATCTTATTACGGCGGATGATACATACCCTATGCCCACAGCCAGAAGCATGTTTTTGTATATGGCATACAGAAAACCTATAATCTTTACAGCCATGGATTTGCTCAGTGGGTATCATCAGTGCGATCTACATCATGACAGCAGGCAATATTCAGCATTTGAATCACCCTCGGGAGTTTGGCAATGGACGAGGATGCCGTTTGGTATGAAGCAGAGCCCATGGCAATTTACTAAGATTATGTCATTAGCACTAGGAGGCTTAATACCACGTACTTGTCTAGCCTACCTAGACGATATCATTATCTTTGATCCGGATGTGGACAGCCATATTACTAATGTCGGCAGGGTATTGGCAGCTTTAGGTAAAGCAGGTTTAACAGTCAAGCCGGAAAAGTGTGAGTGGGGTAAAGCGGAAATCAAGTTTTTGGGACACATTATTAATGCTGAAGGAGTGCAGACACAGTCTAAGGTGATCAGAAAGGTGCAGGAATTTGGCAGACCGTATAATGAACATACAACTAGATCCTTTCTGGGGCTTTGTAATTATTACAGGAGTTTTATTCCTAACTATGCTGTTTTGTCGATGCCTCTGAATAATTTGTTGAAAATCAAGGTGCCATTTAAGTGGACGGATGAGTGTGAGGTGTCATTCAAGAAAATACAAGCAGCATTAGCAAGCACACCGTTATTGGTTCACCCAGAGATTGGAGGCCACTTTTATGTTTTAACAGATGCTTCAGATGGCGCGTGTGGAGCGGCCATCTGTGTAAAGAGGGATGGATTGCTGAGACCGGTAACATATTATGGGTATACATTTACAAAGGCTGAAAGAAACTACACTATAACAGAGAAAGAAGGCCTAGCTGTTATAAGAGTATTGAAGAAATTTGAGGATATGCTGACGGGAGCTAAGATCACGATAATTACAGACCATCAACCATTAATACCTTTGCTTCAGCAAGCCAGTAAGGCTCCATCCAAAAGGTTGACTAGATGGGGTTTAGCAATGACTGACTTTGACTATGAGATCAGGTATGAGCCGGGAGCCACTCACTACCTGCCGGATTTTATATCCAGAGTGCCGTTGGCAGTAGGACAGGATACACCTGGCGAGGAGTCGGGGGAGTTTGAGCCTGAGGTGGGATGTGAGTTACTCGTGATGGAACTGGTAGGGGAGGAATTGGATAGGGAAACCTTCATTCAGGAACAGTGGAAGGATGGATTCTGCAGGGGGATGATGAGATATTTGGCGGGAGATGAATTGCCGGTGGATGAGGAAAAGGCGCGAGGGATTTTACATAATGCTGATTTCATGGGTATGAAGGATGGATTGTTATGCAAGTATATAAAACCAGCTAGAAAGAGGGGTGGGCCTATAGCTGACCTAAACCCAAGGATAGTGGTGCCTAAAGCTATGGTGAATAGAGTGCTCTATCTCATGCATGATGATATTATGTGCGGAGGACATGTGGGGACAGTGGCGCTGAATACAAAAGTACAGGCTCGGTTTTATTGGAAAAATATGATGGTGGACATAGCTAGGTACGTGCGGCTATGTGAAAGGTGCGCGTTGAGAAAAAGAGCACCTCACTTTAGGGCCAAGGCAAGGTCATGGGATACGCCGGATTATCCATGGCAAGTGATACAGACAGATTTTGTTGGGCCACTACGTAGGTCCAAAGAAGGTTATAAATATATTATGACCTTCATAGACCTTCTGACGGGATGGCCGGAGGCATTCTGTACTAAAGACACAACTGCGCACACGGCAGCTGGGGTGTTTCTACGGGAGATCGTGTGTAGGTACGGCAAGGTGGAAGTGCTGTGCAGCGACAGAGGGTCTACATATATGGGTCAGGTTTTTCGTGAGGTTACAGCTAGACTATCAACCAAACAGAGGTTTACGTCTTCTAGGAATCCGACCGGAAATGCCAGGGTTGAAAGATTGCATAAATCATTAGAGGACACGATAGGATGCTATGTGACCGAGGACCATGAACACTGGCCAGAGCTGTTACCCATTGCATTGTGGACAGTGCGCTCCAATATTAGTATGAGGACGGGGTTTTCACCATATGCACTACAATTCGGGAGGGATCCAGTGGCTATGTCCTTTGCTGAGGAAAGGCCACTGCCTAAAGTGCCATCTGAGAGGGATTGGTTTATTAGAACAAATCATAGCATACAGTTATTGCAGGAGGCGGCCAACGCTCATACTGCTAAGTATGAGGAGCAGCTCAGACGTAGACTGGATGGACGGGCACGACCTGTATCTTTTATAGAGGGGGAGTGGGTATATTACTATGATCCGAAATGCGCGGTGAATAATACATCGAAGTTTGCTGGTAGATACACGGGGCCACATAGGATAATAGAAGTGGTGGGGGATAACAGGGTGAGGTTGAGAGCAGTGAAAACGGGCAAAGAAATACCTCACTTGGTAAATGTGAATAAACTGAAGAGAGCATACAAAGGGGAGGGTGAAAATGGCGAAGGAGAAGCCAAAGATGAGAGAGCGGTGGAAGTGGATAAGTCAGAAGTGGAATCACAAGTGGATAAAGAAGACATAGGACATGAGAACCCGAGAGGGGTGACTGAGGTGGAACATCCTTCATCTGGTCTGGAGGATACGGCGTTAGCGGGCGCTGATAAGGAGGACAAATTGAATACGTCAGACGACGATAGAAGTGCACATGAGAAAAAGAGAGAGGTGGCCGGAGCTGGACCGCGCGCACCTATACAGGAATCTGATAATGAGAAAGATGGAGTTGTACGGCGAGATAGCCGGGAGAAGCACAGGCAGGAAGCTGTGGTCGATAATTGGTGTAAAAAGAAAGGGTTACAGGATAGTGATATCGATAAGGTCGAGGGTGGCCGAAGACAGGATAATGGAGAGAAAAGGAAGGGTAGAGTGAGAAATGTCGAGGTGAAGAGGCAGATGGACGAAGAAAGAGAGAGAGAAGAAATGGAGAGAAGACAGAAAAGAAAGGAGAAAGAGGATAGGGCTGAGAAGAGACGGAGACAAAGAGATAGGAGAGCGCAACTGGCTGCAGGGGCTATTATGAGTGAGGAATCTAGCAGTGAACATATCATTCCAAAGGGACCGATTTGTAAGCATCACAGGAGAGGCAGAGAGGAGCTCAGCTCATCCAGCGATGGAGAATAGGGTGAGCTTAGACGGGGTACTACAGGATGGGCGATAATCCTGTAGTATGGACGTGTGTTGCTATGAGGGAAAAGGGGGGGGGGGGTGATGCAGGTGCCGAAGGGGGAGGGGCCGCCCGGAGGAGCAGGTCAAGCTGACTCATGCAGGTAGACGGAAAGGAGGGCGATACACAAAGAAAAGGGAAAAGTAGGGCAAGGTAGGAAAAGAGGGGAGGGGGGGGAGGCCAGCGCAACAGGTATATGCAGGAGGAGATGCATCAGGTGGTGGCAGTGCGCGCACAACGAGGGACGAGATAAGACCTCACAGTAAATAGCAGGTGCTGATGGACGGATGGCAGATAGCTGGTACGATAGTGTTGGAAAACAGCAATACCAACAATACTATAATACGTGGATGATTCAAGACAACTATTGCAATAGCACTTACAATGAAAGGAGCACAGTGTCTGCAGCAAGTTCAACAACAACAGAAACAAATGAAAAAGGATTTGGTGCGACTTCAACGTCAGGCCAACCAAGCTCAGCGCAAGAGCCAATACAGGTGGTGGAAGCAGCTCAAGCCGAGGTCCTGGTAAATCATCAGGGAAACATATGGGATAGCATACGTGACATCACTGTGGGACAGACAGAATGGGAGTGGCTGTTGGATGCCACTCTACAAGGCACCGGTGGTATAATTAAGAGAGAGACTCAGACCACAGAAACAGCGACACAGACAGAACCATCAATATTTTATAGTAAAGACGATGAATTTGTGCTGGATACATCAATCAGATTGGATGACATATTGATAGAAGAGTATTATAGCAGAAGACAAGTGACATCAAGGCTCTGTCACATTTGTGGCAGAACAACAGCAACAGCGGCAGGAGCGGCCAAACACCTGGAACAGGTACATGGGATAAAACATCTCATATAATGTCCACTAGTGAGGATGCGGGAAAGAGAGCACCATCTATAGTAAAGGCAGGGAGATATAGGGGACAACAGGTAGAAGACGCGCTGGATGCTATATATGGATTTGGATATTCATTGCCGAAGGTATTCAGATACAATGGGGCGACGTTACAGGATATAGTAATGCAGAAAATATCAAAACTGAAATTGGACATCGCGAGATTGCCAAGACATTTGAGGGAACAAGTAAATAGACATCACTTTAAATATGGAGTAGGAAGTGTGACTAATGCATTCTTTTTCTCAAGAAAGTGTAGGAGGCATCGCAAGACTAGTAGAGGGAAACGATGCAGGCAGTGTAGACAAAGAGATGAAACTTGGGAAATGTTTAAACTGAAGCAAAAGGGAAAGCATATCACCCAAGGAGTATTAACATCCGGGGTTAAAGACAATGAGACGACCCTGGAGGAGGAGGATGTAACTGAAGACTTTGATAAATATAACTAGAAAGGATATGAGTTGATAGGAAAGAACAGAGGGACTGTACGGTTATAAAATATAATACCTGTTAAGGGAACGTTGTGAGGGGTTGAAGAAATGTACAAAATGGCAGGTATCAGTATAACGCCACCTACCTTTAGAGGAGCACCAGGAGAAAAGATAGAAGAATATTTCTACGACATGGATCTGATTAAGAGAATATATGATCTAGGGGAAATGGAATATGTGGCATTATTATTGTGGGGAATGAAAGGTGAAGTGAAAACTTGGGTTAGGAAATTACCTGAGGAAAGTAAGAATACTGCATGGAAGATACAGCAAATAACCATGGCAGTATTTGCAGCTCCAGATGCCTGGAAAGAATGGGGTACAGGAGGAAAGAGACAGAAAAGACAGCGCGAGAATGACGGCGCGGAAACAGAGCCAGCGGGGGAATGAACACGTGAGTGAGAAAAAAAAGGGGGGGGGGAAGTGTCGGACACTGAGACAGACATATGTATATTAACAGCCTAGTAACAGAAAAGGGGGGGGGGAAAGAGAGCAGACATGCGCAGGTAAAGAAAGAGATAAGATGCAATGACAAGCAAGACAGTTGGCAGTGTAGGAGTGGAACTCCAGCTGTACAGACATCGGCAAGCAACAGATACAGACTACACTCAAAAGTTTAACAAGATAGAACAACTAGCATGCTACGCGGACATAACCACGACAAGACAACATAATCAGCAGTTTAGATAAGCTATAAACATGAGTTCTAGTGGAAAAGCCTGGATCATAGACAACGGAAGGTTCATAGCGGTTGAGATGAATTAATGGAGATCAGTGATAATTTACTGAAGGAAAGGAATCATCGCCCACTGTAGAGAGGGTAGAGGCATTAAGGCTCAGATACACCCTACTCTATGGATAAGACTTAACTACTTAATACAGTTTGTGGAAAATTGTAAAAAAAAGGTCGGATCCATTTAGGATGCATTTAATATAAAACATATTAGAAATACATACCTGAAGTGAAGATTTAAGGACTAGTAGGAGTAGAGGCATCATCATCATCAGCAGATGAAGCGGGAGAAGAACTGAAGATAGTAAATAAAGCAGGTATATGAGACGAAGAGAAAGAAGTGCATCACATACAGGAGGCAACCACTATGGGGCACCTTATAAGTTGTCTAAGGGTGAATGGAAACACTAGTCGGAACCAGCAGGACCACAGTCGCGACACACATAGAATGACTCCAGTAACAAGGTCCATAATTAAGAGGCCTAAATTTAAAGGATATATTTGTCCAGAAGTAAGGCATTCTGTTAAAGAACCAGAGCCTATAATGGTTTAATTATTTAGGAAGCCCAGACTCTGAGAAAGGAAATACGATGTCTATAGCTGTAGATATATATTCAAAAATAAGTGTGAGTGAAATTCTTTTCTAAGAAGGTATTAGGACACATAAAATTCAGCCATATGGGTGTATTAATGAGATCAGTTATACACCTGAGACTGTGAATGTGATCGCCACTACTCACAAATCAGAGGAGCTCAGCAACTTTATAGAGTTAGCTTATGCATATATTTTAAAAAGAAAATATGTGTATAGTATCTTATTACAAGAACGAAGTGAGCGTCTCTAGGAATCAAAGTATGAATCACTAGGGAAATATACTTACTTCTGCGAGAGGGTAGAAGCTGGGGAAGCCAATGTTGGAAGGATAGGACCTCCAAGATTAGAAGAACGGGAGGTTTGTGGTCTGGCAGGAAGCTGATAGGGATGATGTCGCGTAGTGGTAGCAGACGAAGATGTCAAGAGAGATATGATGGTAGAAGAACTGTGAGTCAGTCGTGAGGAAGAGGCCATGGTGCTGGACTGACAGGTTAATGGTGAGAAGGGTGGATGTCCAGGTGAGATAGCCAGAGTACTCCAGAACGAGGGCGACATTACTGGAAGGTGTGGAAGTGAAGCTGCAGTGGATGAAGATGAAGTAAACTGACCGGAAGTGGAAGAGGTCAGGGCCAGAGCGGGCGTATGTAGGCAGGCAGGCGGAGACCTAGAAGCCGAGGTGGCGCGGGCTTCTGCAGCTGGAGCAGCTCGGATGGTGATGTGAGGCATCCTTAATGAAGATACAGCAGGAAACTGACCGGAAGTAGTGGCGCTGGTAGTAGAAAAGGGACGAGAAGCAGCGGCAGAATAGGTAAATGTGGATGTTAGGGTTGTTCTGGACGTCAGAGGTGCAGTGGTGGCTAGCAAAGGTGTGTATGGTAAGGGCGAAACACAGGAAGTAGCAGGAAGGTGAGAAAACACATTGTAGTCTACATATGAAGAGTGATGCTGAGGTGGCAGTGGACGAGAAGTTGATGAAACAGCGAAGTTGGCAGGCAGAGAATATTGGTGGGAGGTGTCCACTCGTAGAGGAAGAGTCGCTGTGCAAGTTGGTAGCGCATTGGAGGTAAAGGTGGATGCGAGGCTTGGAGCAGAGGTAGCAGGCACTATAGCGCTATAGGTGGGACGAGCACCCAGGGGAGACATCTGTGTAGGATTCCAGGGTGGCACGAAAGAGGTGGTCAAGTTGACAGACGGAGGCGTGATGTTGACATAAGCAGGCCGATAAGCAGGTGCAGGAACAGGAGGTACAGCAGCAGTTGATTGCAGGCGGTAACTGGGATCGGGCATCCCATCCAGGTGGATGACACGCAGTGTCATGTCCGTCATGTTACAAGCTAAGCGTAGATGATCTCGAATGGTGGTGTGTGAGGGCATGGTCGCGCCTTGCGGTCCGGTGCATACTAGCATGCACGGAGTAACGTTAGCATCTGTGGAGGACAGGTCTCTGCAGCCGACGATATAGGTAAAACCGGGCTGGAGACGATCTATCGGGAGATAGACGAGTGCGCCATTGACAGAAACGCTGGAATAGCTAGCCATCTTTAGTGCGAACAGGGTGGAAGTCAAGCATCGACTGAGAATTTAATTATAGGTATCTAACCAAGGGGATGGGAAGTTGAAAAAGAAAATAAAAATATAGTGAAAACTATAGTAAAAAAAAATTGAGGGCACATTAGGAGGAGTCGCTGAGACAAAGACTCCAATCCAATAAATTGGTGTTATCAGATGGAAGAGACGTACAGCTAGATAGGAGAGGAAGGCACACGTGTTCAGATTGACGGGAAAATATATACAAGAAGGGGTAAAAGGGTCATGAACTGGTGAACTATCTGACACGATAGGGCTTATTAAGTGTTCAAGATCCATAAAAACTTCCAGGAGCGATCAGTTAGGAGTCGTAGTAACCCAACTCGAACTGTAACCGGAAGCCATAATAAGAAGAAAATGGCGTGGCTAACTATACTATGTGTCTTATGTTCCTTGTGGGGTGTGGTAGATGCTGGAAGGCACACTTTCGAGACTTTAGAGAGAGCCGAATTAGGTGTCATTTTGCAACCTGGTAGACGTATTTCTACGGCTGAGCACAATCATGTGTCACAAGTGTTTGTATTAGAGATACCAGATAGATTACCAGAGCCGGAAATGGAAAGTATTTATGAACAATGTGTGAAGAATATGCAGGTTATGTGTGATATTCAACATCACAACAGAACCTTATTATTTGAAGATACCTGTGACAACATCAAACAGAAAGAAGAATGGCTGAATCAAATTATTAGAAAATTAATACAGGCCAGAGAGGAGGAAGTGGAAAAGCTGATGGAAAACATACCTGAACAACAACAAGTCAAAAGGTCTAAGAGAGCAGGTATACCAGGTCTAAATATTATAGGAGAGTTGTCGTACTATATTTTTGGCACTGGGAGAGCTGATGATGTAGCCAGAAATGAAAAAGATATTCAATTACTGAAGACATCATATTATAAGATGCGTGATGTTATTAAAACATTGGCCACAAGTACTAGCAATGGCTTGGAGGACGTCATGGCGGAAGTGGGAGAGTTGGCTGATAGACAGTTACAATTGTATGAAATGGCTAAGATATCATTGAAGAGACGGAAGTTGCTGGAAAGAACTCAAACTATGCACAGTGTGGCATTATATGAACTATCCATTGTATACAACCATGAAAGCCTGCTGACAAGGGTCAAATGGGGGTATATTATACATTTATTAAATGAACTCATTGAGATAAAGGATATGGCAGCTGAGGTAAGATTGGCATCACGAAGAAAACTATCATCAAAATTGGTCACTAGAGAAGATTTGAAAGAAGCTATAATCAACACTGAAGTATATCTAAAGGCTACGTACCCACGATTTAGAGTCGCTTTTACTGATCCTGAATATTACTATGATAATAGTGTGGTGCGAGTATATCAGCACCAAGGTCGTGTGAAGATGCAGATAAGGATTCCGGTGGTGTCAGAGGAACACATATTTTGTGTATACTCTGTAAAGGTGTTTCCAGTACCAGTGCGGCTGGCCAATAAAGAAGCTGACGGGACGAGAATAGAAGGATTGCCCTCAGAAGTAGCCATATCAAAGAATGGGCGGTATTATATATCGGAGCCAGTGGTGAATTGGGCGCGTTGCCATGGCAACTCAATAGCAGTATGCCCAGATATTCCACACATGAGAAAAATAGCCGAGCGAGGGTGCATGGCGGCACTAATAAGAAATGACAAGGTAGCCATAGCAGAAACATGTGAGATCAACTATATAGTGCAACCAAATTTTCCTTCATTTGCGATAGCACTGGGAAAGGGTCGTACTTTGGTATCGGGACCCGACATACAAGGTCAATTGATGTGTCAATCAAGCCCACCTGTTAAGGTGAACATGCACCATTACGCTATATTGAACATTGGGTGTGACTGCGCATTCATGACTGCCGGGGCGTGGATGCCTTACAGCTTGGCAGGATGTGGTCATGTGAACATGGAAACTAATGTGACTTTTGTAAATAACGATTTGCTACAAATGAACAGTGTTAAGAAATTGACATGGATAAAGGCCGTATTAAATGGTGAAACTGTGGAGGTATTGCAAGATGAAGTGTTGCCAAAATTAGTAAAGACCAAAATGAAGCACAAGGCTAGAATACAACAGTCGCCAGCAGCTGTCAATCTGAAGAATTTGGTGAGTGCAATGGAAGACGGATCAGCATTGCCTGATTTGGATGGCATGAGTGGTGGAGGCCATTTTCCCACTGAATCACTATGGGATTATTCACCAATAATGATTGCAGGGGTGATTGTCATGACTCTGATGGTGGTACAATATTTTTGTTTAAAAAGACTATTAATGGCATACATATTAGCAAGAATGCCTATGAGAATAAGAAGTCTAGAAACTTGGGACTATGAAAAATACGGTGAGGATATCGGAGGTAATTATGAGGAAGAAGATCCGGAACACAAAACGACAATAGCTATGTTATCATTGATATTGATAGTACTGATAATAATAATAGCGCTACTGGTGAGGAAGGTGCGACAACTAAAGAGGCTTCAACCAGTGGATGGACTGTATCTACAGGTGGCAACTAAAGAGATCACAGAAATAATACCATTGGGGGAGAGTCTAATGCCTTTGGACCAGGTATTTCAAAGACCAGCAGAACAGGCTCTTATTAGAGACGTAGCAATAAGCTATTCGTGCCCGAAGTACATAGCTACAGTGCAGTGGGGTCGAGTGTTATATTCCACTGAGATGGCAACGGCGGAAAACGCAGTGCCATTGCCATTACCGGCCACTGTGAAGGTGTCAAAGAAGTTAGCAGGGATACTGAATGGTGACTATGGATTTACGGTGATGACAAGATTGATTAGGTATAGTGGGGGCCTGGCGACAGGTGTACCACTAGAGATACCTATGATATCAGCGGCGGGCTGGACACCAATAAGGAACAGAGAGATAAATACACATCAATTATCTGACACGGGCCATGCCAGAGCCATGGCTCAGTTAAGAAGATCAAGACAGTTACCAGAAGTACCTGGAGAATCATATGGGGCTACGGCTGTCTCATATTCAGTAAACAAGGGTCATAAAGAGTCGGTGAACGTGGCTCTGCGAGGTCAAGAGCCCAGGACGGGATCGTCGTCGGTGTACGTGGACCTGAATGAATGAGACTGAAGGTGATGAATAAAACGCCATCATGATAGAGACTTGGCATAGACGGTGTCAGGACAAGAGAAAAGGGGGGGAGAAAGATATCGTGTAGCTGGCGTGAGACGAAAGGATGGAATAGACAATACAAAGACGATCTACAGATGAATTGATATGATGTCTGGGAATGGTGCCAGTGTATATTATTAAGTAAGATAATATAGCTAAAAGAAACTGTAATTTAAATGTACGACCAACTAATGAGACACTAACTACGACGTAATGTGGCAAGTGGAAAGATTTCTGATGTATATACTCGTTGACAAGCTGTGCACGCGTGAGTTAAGTAAGAGGTTGCCAGGTGTAACCCAAGACGCGTTAGAGTGTGTTTTAGAGTGATGCTTGGGGCAAAGGGTAGATAGAGGGGAACGTTTCGGAACAAGGGGTTGACAGATGTAAGGAGATTTATTGGCCCGATTGGGTGCAACTGGTGTCGACTCCCGGGTAAGGATAGTAAAAAGAATATATAAACATAGAATGGGACAAAGTGCTTAGTAAAGGCGAGTGAATGAGTAAAATAAATAACAAAGGAAAGAAAAACAAATTGAGAATCAAGAAATGAGAGAATTGTAATAATAAAGTATATGTTAGAGGACAAGTTTGCGCTAAGAATAAGTCACCAATGCAGTGTGGAAAATATATATAGTAATAATGCATGGTATTATATAAGTGTGGTGTATATGTATGTACATAAATAACTATTGAAATGTATAATATGAAAACGATGATTACCTCAGGTATTAGTGACAAAACAATACATAAGATGTATTCAGGCATAATTTATGCTTGATAATTGGTGTGACTCGCGTCACAAGAGGGGAGCGCCCGCACCTGTTTTGTCATCAATAGCCAATAATTATAATGAACGGGTATAACAGGGTACACTTATGTAGGTATTTATTGTATGCTGTATTATGTGTGTATTTATTATATGCTATATGGGAGAGTGCTATGGGAGTCCTGTATAGGGTTTATGGTAGTATAGAGTTTATGGTAGGCTGTGGAATGTGTAGACGGAGGGGAGTCGACGAGATCTGGTCAGGTAGATTCTGTAGAGGGGGAGGGGGGAATACGGGTGAGCCAAACACCGGCGTCTGAAAGGTGTGAGGGGTTGGTAAGAGATAGGGAGGAGTTAGTATTGTGGGAGAAGCCGAGGAGGCAACACATACTCCTGGAGTAGACGAGGATGAAGCTGTTTAGTATTTAGTATTACACTTAGCCAATGTAAGAACGGATTGAACAGGATCTCTATGGCACTTATACCTCTCCAGTAGCATCGGACTGTTAAACATGAACTGCTTGTATGAATAGATTGATGTCGTTGAAGCTGTACAACCATGAGTGGACTCATCAACAACTGTAACTGTGAATAACCAATGAACAATAAATGGTGACTTGTATCGGCGTCTTGGTGTTGGTTAAAGAATGGGCTAGGCCAACATCATACCACTAGAGTTAGTCTTCCCAAATACGTGAGAACAGCGGAGTGAGCTGATAATAACTACACAACTTATACCACATTAATATACATATAAACATAACCCACACAGCCCAATATTCACCTTGACATAATAATTGATACCAATGTCACGGGTAACCCTTGTACTACACAGACAGGCACCTCTCTGAACAACATGACAATTGCAAGTCACACAACTATGCTAACAGGTCCTGCTGTGAGCAATAGTGGAATAGCTGATCACACACCCAGTGACTCATGTATTGATGTCTGTGTTTTTGATACATGTATACCATGTAGATTAAGCCACAGCATAGGAATAGGGTTTTACAGTGACTTGTTTAAATCTGGCTAATTCATTTCTAATCTGGCTAATGAAAACTGATGCAAATTCGCCAGACTGGCTAACCCAAATTATGTGCTAGCGCTAGCCTAGATAAGAACCAATCTGCAACCAATATTAATCATACATTATAGCTAATAAAAGAGAGCTATCCCTGCACAGCCCCTCTCATATTGGCACAGTTTTATAGGTTGATTGATTGATTGATTTGTGTTTTACAGCACTTTAGCGGCACTAAGTGGCTATCCCGTGCTTCACAAGTTGATAATCTAACAGAGGAATGTGTCAGTGCCTGCGCATATGTGCACCACACACATCCTGAGGGGAGAGGAAAGAGGAGATATAGACCCTTTTAAGTGGGCTAGGGAAGCCCACAGTTTTATAGGGCGAGATCCAAGACCTTGTAGGCATAGCAGCCCCTTCATTCACATACCTACCTAATTTCCTGAGGAAATTTTGAAAGTTTTGATATCCAAATATGCATTCTGGTGACTTCTGGAAATCACCTCATAACTTAGTCACAGATCAGAGCCCCTAATGACACTACGTTTTAGGGTCTCAGTGATCCCTCAGGACCCTCTAAAATTGTGGGGTCAAGAAGAATGTGATCAGGGAAAATACAGCCCCTTTCTTACTCTCTGATTTGCCCATGCACTGACAACTATTTTCAAAAAATGACAATCCTAAAAGAATTGATTCCTTAATCATCCAGGACCTTCAAAAATTCATTACATGGATCCCCCAATATTTTTCCTGTCATATCATGGAATAGCCTGGTGGAAGTTTTGTTCTAAGGGAGTGATCATTTTTTAACATCAGGGGGGGGGGGCTGGTGGGTTTGCGCGCGGACGCGCGAAAAAAATTTCGACCCCCCCCCTCTTGAGGGGGTAAAATTTTTTCGACCCCCCCCCATAATGGACAAAAATCGCGCGCGGACGTCCCCTTTTAGCCTATAGAAACGCGCAGGGTTTTCCACTGAAAACAGGTGAAATTATTTTGACCCCCCCCATCAGAGGTATTGAAAAAATTCTGCCCCCCCCCTGTCAAGGGGTTGAAAAAATTCTGACCCCCTCAAACCCACCGGCCCCCCCCCCCCCTGTTGTTGAAAAATGATCACTCCCTAAGATATGGGGCTAAGAATGTGGCCAAGGGAAATTAACTTTCTCATTTACCCATGCACTGACACTAGTGACAGTGACAGGCATTTCCGAAAAATGGAAAACCTGAGAAAAACTATTCCTACATCCATCATACTCATCAGAAATCAGATGTTTGGATATCCGCAGATTCCCCAATGTCTGGGCTTTCTAAGCATACCCCTGGATAGTATGGGAGACATTTTGTTCAGAAGTTATTTGCAAAAATGTTGAGCCATTTCAGGCTGCTTAACTGCAGTGCAGTGAGGGGGAGTGGCATTGTTTACGTTTGGTATTTCCAACATGGCCGCCGGCGCTATATAGGTCACGCGGTGGGCACGGTCTATTGCGCGGTGCACCGCATCGCAGTGCAAAGGGACATGAATCGCAAGGGAAGTAATCCAACAGCAGTAGGGGGGGTCATGCCCCCCCAGAAATTTTTGAAAATATACATGCCAAATAGTGTGTTCTGAAGCATTTTGAAACTGTTTTTAGATAATAGATTTAGTGTGCACAAGGGAAGTAACCCAACAGCACCAGGAGGGGGTGTGGATGGGGGGTCCCCCATCAGGGCCCATGTCACATATCAATTTTAAGAAATGGTTATGTCACATGTCACTTAAATCCCCATGTCCCATGTCACCTCTAAGAACCTCTCATGTCACATGTCGGTTTTAAGAAATGGTTATGTCACATGTCACTTAAATCCCCATGTCCCATGTCACCTCTAAGAACCTCTCATGTCACATGTCGATTTTAAGAAATTGCCATGTCACCATGTCAAATTTAGTGGTCCACACCCATCCAGGAGGGTCTGGGAGCATGCCCCCCCCCCAGAAAACTTTGAAAATATACAAGCCAAATAGTGTGTTCTGAAGCATTTTGAAGCTGTTTTTAGAAAATCAGTGGGGAAATCTCCCAACCAGAAATTTCCCCACTGGAATCCCCCTCCAGAAATTTCCCACCCGAGAATTACCATCCCCCCATCTCACTCAAGTTATTCCATATAATTTACATGTAATTTCCAGGAGGGAAACCTAGAACTGTGTGTCATCCAAGTTGATCAGTATAGGCCCTACTACAAGTGTGGCATAATATCCCACTCCCTAACATTCTGTCCCTGTCAAAACATGCATTCTGGTGACTTCTGAGAATCACTATATTAGGCACTGAAATACCTCCAGTGTGTGAGTCGATCTGCTGCAGTAGAGGTGTGAAACTGTGATAAAGCTGAAACTGGGTAGTGTTAAACTCTCCTTAGGGAGTGATCATTTTTTAACAACGAGGGGGGGGGGGGCGGTGGGTTGTTAAAAAATGATCACTCCCTTAGAAACACTACCCAGTACCGTAAAACGTAGGCCGAGTCCTCGGCCGCCTCTTCCTACGGGAGCGAGAGGCACCCACTTTTTGGATATTTCTGAAAAAATTAGCATGATAGAAGTGCAAGTATTGGAGAAATAACTGTTATCAGTTTGAGTTTTCATCAGTATCTTTCAGATGTATTACATACACAGAGATAGGTACATCACATGAAAATTAATCCAAATTAAGATAAGGAGTTAGAGCTAAACCCCTTGTTGTGCAGGAGAGTGCAAGGATTTGAAATCTTTTGGAATCATGTTGATATCTCAATTCGTTCTCACAGAATTGCAGAATTAGTATATAGAAATCTGACATTTTTGTCCTAAGTATTCAGGCAATTTGTTGTGACCTTCTGGATCCCAATAATGGGCCAATTAGCCATAATAAATGAAGAAATGAAAGGGAGGTAAGTTAGTAAAATGTCAATTCAATTGGAATGAACCACAATATCAGCATGAAATAAAAAGCTATCTGACCCGGATGTTTACCTGTACGAAATTTTACCTTGACCTAATTTTCCCATGACATATATATCTGACCTACATTAGTTCATGACCTAGATTCTGATATGATCAAATATATAGGAACAGACACTGTAAAATATGAAGAAGTAGACATTCTGATAACCTAACCACTGGTATTTGACCCTAACATTAACATCTAATGGGTTTCCTATTGACCTAGTTTCAGGCCACCCTATATGTTTGACCAACATTAGCTCATGACCTAGATTTTGATGACACGATCAAATAATTTTTTCCTGTGTGGAAGCAAGTTCACATGGTCGGGAAATCGTAAAAAATCAGTTAATTGCTCCCAAAGTCGGGGAGCTTGTGAAACAAGTTTATCTTAATAGCAGGTATTGTAAGTATCACACCTGTATGATGTACATGGGTCATGCAGTGATGGTTTTAAAACTGCCAAATCACCATTTCGCACCTTCACACAGGAAAATGTGATTTTTCAAATTTCTTTTGCAGTCACCAGCTGTACTATTCAGTCCACATGCACAAACTAGACCTTATATGAAACGCCATGAAACATGCTATTACCGGGTACTTTCTTTTAGTTTTAGTCTACTTTTTCATTTTGGACAACTTGATTTAGATGACCTTTTCAGTCATCCACTTCAGAAATCTACAAAAATGTCTAGAAATTCACCAATTTCCCCGAAAAATTTTCATATAGGTAAAATAAGCCGTGAAATACCAAGATAATTTCTTATATGTGTTCATTTATTCTTAAGAATATGCCAATTTCAGTGCAGTTTAATTTCCAGTGCAGCAATTTGTTGGGTCACAAAAAATGTGTCACAAATGATGGACACTCCCAGAGGAGTCGTGCAGGCATTGTGTGATGTACCTAACAGAGATGCCACTTTTCCTGGTTTTCCAGGAATTCCTGGTTTGGATCCCAAGATTTCTGTATCAAATTATGTAAAATTCCTGGGAAAATGTGTCCAAAGTCCAGTTTTCCTGGTTTTTGTTGGTCAGTGAGTGGCATCTCTCACTGTAATTTTAAAATTACATCGAAATAGGTTGGGGCAAAGTTACCCTTACTTCGGGGCAACATTGGCCCACAAGGGATTCCCTATGCTTAGGCTATTGTATTCATTTAGTTCCGTTAGTCACTTTCTAATACAACTGGCAGGATAAAGTCATTTCTAATTCTATTTCATAAAATGAAAATAAGCACCGTGACAAGGATTTTTTTTTTGATTTTCCTATTCTTTATATATCAGACTAATACTATCCAGAGTTACCGTAATCTCCCGCGTATAAGGCGCAGCTCGCGTATAAGGCGCACCCACAACTCAGAGAATGCAAGTCCACGTATAAGGCACACCTCTAAGGGCAGATTTTTACTAATTTAGTACTGTTCTATAGTAAAAATACCCCCCCTATAAGGCGCACCCCAAACTCAAGGCAATGTCCCTCCCACGTATAAGACTCAGCAGCATTTTGTTTGGCGTATAAGACGCGCCTTATACGCAGGAGATTATGGTATTTGAGATTATCAATAGAAGATCTATCACTGGTCAGCCTGTAGGCTGTAGCGTTTGTCTTTAATAGTGACTTACCCAAGTTACTGACTTCGGCCTAAAGTTAGGGAGAGAGGGTGAGGTGGGTTTGGAGGGCGGACAAAATAATTTCAGACTCCTCGAAGGGGCTGGGGGAACAAAAATTCTTTTCGCCCCTATTGAGCGTAAAAGCCTGCGTGCCACTAAAGAATAAAGGGGGGGGTGTGGAAAAATTTCAGTCCCCTCCGAGGTGATGGGGGGGGGCTGGAAAAATGTTTGCCACACACACGGAATTTCACCAGCCCCACCCCCCCCTTGTTGAAAAATTACCACTCCCTTACAAGCTGGAAGTAGGAACAAGGTTGGGGGGGGGGTGAGTGAAATTTAATCATGGCTCACATAAGGCTAAGCTTTGATATAAAGGGAGTGGTCATTATTTATCAATAGGGGGGGGGGGTGCACAGACACCAGACACATGAACATTTTTTACACCCCCTCCCCTTCGATGACAGTCAAATTACTCAAAATTCTTTATGCCTCTATGGGAAAGGGGCGGAGGAGACTTGGTTAAAAGTGCCTCTGTGTGCACAGTCTTCAGATCCTCTAAGGGGTGGGGGAGGGGGTAAATTTCGTCACTTGAGAGGGGGGCGGCAAAATCTTTATTTCTTTCTTTACTTCTTTTTTTTTTAATGAAAAAAAAACCCACAAAAAACATAAGTAGACTCTAGAATAAGTACCAGTATGCTATTGTTGAATGGAAAACTAGGTTAAGCAGCACAGATTTAATTAGTAAAAAATCTATTGCATAAAACTACATTAACATTCCAACACAGCACATTCAAGCCTACACTTCCTATGAACTGTCAAAATATGTGCATTTGATCCAAAATCCGACTAAAATTTTACCATATAAAATGAGAGTCCACTACGTTTTCCCTGTGACAGAGGGTTGAAGGGTCAGCTCGGGTCAACACGTCCTAAAAGACTTAAATACATTACCCCCTATGGGGACAATGGGCAGGGTAGACCTACGTTATTATAATACATATACAGGGACTTATTCCTGTATAAAGCACCCTGGATGTCACCTCCGGGAGGTCAGAAAATGGTAACTGTCCAGGCAAGTAAGGGAGGGATATTCAATTATGGTGTCCTCATTAAGAGTAATAACTGTATGAAGGTATTTGCTCAATGGTGGAATTAATATGTGGTTCTGACACTTGAATGGTCCCAGTGTGGAAAGGAGCCACAATGAGAGAGTATTATAAGGGCCGAAGATGGGGGCTGGACACAGGATGCTGGCAGGGACCATTTGATCTTCATGTTCAAATTGTTGGCGCAGACTCCACTTTATATTAATGAGGAAGAAATAGAATTAGAAATGACTTTATCCTGCCAGTTGTATTAGAAAGTGACTAACGGAACTGAATGAATACAATAGCCTAAGCAAATTATCCATTTGCATGTATCCCCTTGAATGTTTACCGATTACAGGGGCGTGGGAAGCAGTTTCAGAGTGGGTGGGACTAGGGGGGTTTTCTGCAATCTTTGACCTCCCTTTGCTTGACCTTTTAGTTTTGACCTTTTGAGGAGTTGGCCAAAAGTGGGGGGGGGGGGCGACATGTCCCCCCTGCTTTCCACGCCCATGCGATAAGGCCGTTTTATTATAATAACTTGGATTATGGATCTGCCGCTGGGAATTTTAGCTTTTTTTTTGTACCTCTGGCCACTGGGATTTTTCAAGATTCAGAGGGAAAAAAATTGAAAAAGTCCATGTTGACCAACGAAAATCCACAATTCACCTCTTTCCCCGTTGAAATGTGTACCTTAAATTTCGGAAAATGTCCTTTTGATGACCTCAAACATGTCTTTTCCTCTGGCCGCTGGGAACATACAGGCTGCAGTGCATCGTTTGGTATCCTCGCGCGGTGGCCCTGGGTTATTTGGTTTTCTGCATCTGCTAATAAAATAATACCAGGGAATGTCTGAAATATTCTATATCATTCTTGCAAAGGTGGCTTTACCCTCAAATCAAACTTGTTAATTGCACACAGTTCTACAAGGAAATATCACAAAGGAACCCATAGATCATAACATTTCAGTGACTTTTTAGGGCATGCTTTTGTTACTATAACTCTATATGTTAGAAACAAAAGTATGCCCTTTGGTAGTTGGGGTCGCTGCCATTCACCTCAGTGTTAAATCCTGAATATGTAACATTCTATATCCATCTCCATCAACCTTTTCTCATTGATATATTGCCTAATCACTGCAATGCTGAATACAAGAGAGATAACCAGTTTCTATGCTGCTTTTATTTTTCATAAAGAGTGCAGAAAAAGTAGTTTAGGGGTTGTTGAAAAGAAGGTTTCACAAGGACATTATTGGTCTTTGTAGCAGACAGACTGGCACCTCCAAACATGCCAGCCAATCAGATGTGCGGTCAGCTGTGACAGATATCCTAGAACACCTGTTGATGGCATTTACACTTGTAAACATGCCCTCAGTCTTACTGAACAATGAACCCACAATTAGGTTGAATGTGACAGACCTGTTGATGGTATCAATTCAGCCCGCAAATAGCACAGTGTAGTATTCATCAAAGACCTATTCAAAACTGCTATGCTGAGCAACTGTGACCTTGTGGCTCGGCTGGTATGTGGTGGGTTTTTATGAATTTTCTGGCCTTTTAGATAGGAACCTCACTCACGCAACTGTCACCCTGGCTGGGGTTGAGCCTTATTCATAGGGTTTTGCAAAATATGCATTCTGGGCCAGGTGTGCCTTATAGGAAATCAGGTTGGGGTGTGCCTTATACTTAGGTCTCCATATACACTGAGTACTACAGTAGCTTACAAATACCATCTGGAAGAGGAATTCAATCACCCTCTCGGAAATTTCTTCAAAAATCAGCACCATGCCTATATTTGTCAGCAATAAATCAAAATATGTCAGTAATTACACATTCTATAACATTAAAGCACAAAAGTATGCCCTATTAGTATACAAGCTGTTACTAAACCTACGCTATAGATATAAATTGCTCTATTTTTTAGATGACAGTTGGACATTTTAAACTTGTTTAAAATTGTGGACTAACTGAGGAGATCTAAGCAGTCATGCACTAGATATGGGTATGAACATAAAGTGCAGCATCAAATTTGTTAGATTTGTTTGGTTTTCCCGTGTTTGGACCTATTTAAAGTAAATCGCAAATTATAGTCCCAGCGTCATATGTGAGTGATGCCTTCCCGCATTAGAAGTCAAACTCTGGGAGTGTGGGTCAAGGGGTTGAAAAAATTCTGACCCCCCCCCCCCTCAAAACCACCAGCCCCCCTTGTTGTTAAAAACTGATCACTCCCTAAGTGGCTTTTAAGCCTATACACATGGTGTCGCATTTAGTCGGCTTTATAGACTAAAGACATGAATACACATGTATATGCTGGTTGTCTTTGCATTTAGCCTTTATCTAGGCTTGATTGGGTTATGAAAAATGATACTATAAATAGATACATGGGTACGTAGTTTGTCTAGAACTGTGGTCTGCAGATGACAGACATTTTTTTTTTATAAAATATCAATAACTGATCTCACATTAAATTACCAGAAGATCTGAGTCGCATCTGCGTATAAACCATGCCCCCGACTTTAGAATGAGTTATAAACCATACATGAAGCTTGATAATTAAATGTTTTGTACTGCTCTCTTAAATACCTGCATATAAGCCGCACCCCTTGTTTGGGGTGTTCCTATAAGCCGCACCTTGGCTGACATGGCTGTGGTACACGTATAAGCCGTATAACCCTGCAAATAAGCCTTGGCTTATAGACTATTTCAGAAGCCCGATGTGGCTTATAGGTTGATCCTGAACTCAGGGTGCGGCTTACATGAGCGGTTTTCCGTATATGTAGACTTTACTAAGGACTGGGGGCCATTTCAGACCCCTCCTGCGGCTTATACTATTCTCCTAAAGTAAGGGTGCGGCTTATACGTGGGTACAGCTAATACGGGGAGTTTTACAGCACTCAGGAATTTACAGTGCCGGTATATCTAACACTGTTACGTCAACGTTTCATAGTAGGGAGAGGACAGATTCAAAGTGCTAAAGGACAAATAGATAACAGTAGATAAACAGTAGATAAATGTCAAAACCTATCAGTATATGTATTGTGTATAGAAAGAACCTGATCACAGATATAGGGAGAAAGTAGGTGTAGAATTTAGGATAGAAATTACAGGCCTAGGTCAGTCGTATCTGAAACCTCCCCAGCCGGGAGGGTGATGTGGGCAGAGGCAGTGGGGCTCTAAACCTCTGAGAAAATTCTCTCCCATTTTCTATTACCCAAAGTCACAAAATCATTGATGAGTTATAAGAAAAATTTACAGAAAATCTAAAACAAATCAGGAAATGACTTGATGAAATATAGAAAAAAAATCAGCCTATCTAGTAATAGAAATTACCTCTTTAAGAAAAAACAGAAAGATTTGTAAACCAGGGGCCATGAGTAGAAGGCCTCAATTGGACCCTTATCTTATCTCTTATCTCCGATCTTCTCAAAACTACTCCCGACTGACCACCAACTGATTAGTGATTGATTTTTACAACAGGTTTATAAATTGACTTGTAAGGCACATCCCTATATAAGATACACACTGAGTTGAAAGAAATGCTATAAGGCGCAGCTGGGGCTTGATTCTTGAAGGTTTAGCACTGTTCTATAGTAAATATACCCGGCTCATAAGACATACCCCCTCTTATGAGATGCTCTATAAGGTGCAGGATGCATTACGATATTTCAGTAAAAAACTCTTTAGGACGGAGATTGGGGGTTGTGACTGTGCTGGCACGATGTGACCACTGTGAATGCGCAAACCTGCGGCCTACCATTAGTATTAAATAGTTTAAAACTTTTGAATGTCTGAATTCCTCAATGGCCCCAGATGTAAAACTAAGCAAACAAAAAAGATATATATATATTACATATTATCATTAGTGTTATTAACTCGAAAAGCTAGTTATAAGGAGACACCCTGGGGCACCACACTTTCAGTCATTTTGGTGGTGCGAATAAGTTTAAAAAAGGATGGAAATTTTATATATAAGAGGCAGAATTACTTAATGAATTTGTAGTGCCATTAAAGGAGGAGATGTAGGGGTCTTGCAGGAAAAGGTATTTCATTACCAAGTTTTGTAAATTTTGAGAAATTGTCAATAATGTACAGACAGATTGGCAGCCATAAGACGTTTTTTTGCCTCCAATGGTGAAGGTATTTGATGTTGATCCCGCCTTTTTTGGCAATGTGGTGCGAATAGCGCAGTTTTGGCGGGAGTTATGCGAATAGTAGCTTGGTGGTGCGAATAACCTGGGTGAGGGAGTGCTGATGCAACAGGATGAGTGCACAACTCATGGGGGGCCATCCACAAATGGCATCATGCTGAAGGGGGGAGGGGGGGTCAGGCCCGGCATGAAGAAATAAATTTTCCATATACCTTCAGCATTGCAAAATTGGCAAAAAACATGACGAGGGGAGTCTAAAAAGGTCAAATTTTGCATGATGTCATTTATGGATGGCCCCTGGGAGCCAATCACAGGCTTTTCACTTTTCGAGTTATCAGCAATTTACATTGCTGCATCATATTTTTTTTCTCTTACACAGCGGTGAAGGATGTATTTGTGGTGGCTGCAAAACGTACCCCCTTCGGGACGTTCGGAGGACGTCTGGCCAACCAAACGGTGACAGACATGCAGGAGGTGGCATCAAAGGCAGCCATGGAGGCCGGCAATGTCAAACCTGAGATGATCAACTCTGTCATTATGGGAAACATCTTCCATGTAGGTGCCATAATAGGGTGGAAAGTGTGTCTTGATTGATAACATTGGCCTTGTACTAGTGTATTATGGTGCATATCAAAAGAATTCTGTATGGCTTCCTGATTTTTGCCCATTCCTGACTTACATCCCTGAAGAATAAACGACCCACCCACCCAAGAAAAAAAAACACGAAAAAAAACCCAGCGATTATGACTAAACTTACTTAAAAAGAGCTGCAGTAATGAAACGTGTTCATTAGGCCACATCTGAACTCCTTTGAGTGTGTTTTGAGGAATAAGTAAGGCAAACACTTAAATGATTTAAATGTCGAGAAAGGCTGTGAATTATCCTTTCAATCATGTTCATCCAATTTCCAGGCCACAAAAGATGGTGCGTACCTGCCCCGTCATGTGATGCTGCGCTTAGGCATCCCGCAAGCCACAAACGCCTATGCAGTTAACCGCATGTGTGGCTCAGGGTTCCAGTCAGTCATCAATGCCTGCCAGGTATGTTTCTATAGTGATATTGATATAATCTAATTTTTGAATCGGTGTTTTCATTCCAGAATATGCTTCCTGTAAGACCGTTCATTCAGGTTCATTGAAAATCAGTTCTGGAGATTTCTTTTTTTCTTCCTATCATATTTTAACATTATAACAAATCTCCTTTAGAGACCTGTTCGGAGTTGGAATAGTGAACTTAAAAATCGTGTTTCTTGTACTATTCTCTCTCATTTCCATGATATTCCTTAAAATCTTTATGAAAAAAAAAAGCATATATAATCGTTTTAGGCACGCACAGTGAACCACACATTTTTTACTGATGTAGATAACTGACAATTTCAGGAGCTTGGTGTAGGAGACAGTGAAGTGGTCATGACCGGTGGATCAGAGAACATGAGTCTGGCTCCTTATGCTCTTCGTGGAACCCGTCACACTGGCACTAAGCTAGGCTCAGACCTTCTTGTAAGTTTTTAAAATGGCCATTTTTTTTATCATCAATAGGATGACCACAATAGGAAAAGTTGTATCATTTTGGACTCCTATATTTGCACAATTTACCTAAGATCTTTCATGTTCCAAAGTAATATGTATTTGAATTTAAAAAACTCAATATAAAGAGGATCAAATGATCCCTTTTATTCCGCATACCTTCTCTGTTTATGTTGTCATCATGTTGACATTGCTATCTATGACCCATCTAGAATCCGGAGGTGGGGGGGGGGGGTCAGGTAACTCCCTACCTCGGGTATATCCCCACTTCCATTGTATGAATACGAAGCTGGTCTTCGTTAGGACTGTCTTTTCTTTTCCAAAGTTAAAATTTATTTTCCTTTCATATGTATAGTTGGAGGACACACTATGGCAGGGGTTGATTGACATGCAGATCAAAACACCTATGGGTGTGACTGCCGAAAACCTAGCCGCCAAGTACAACCTAACACGAGAGGAGTGTGATGCGTTCGCTCTCCGCTCCCAGGTCAACTGGAAGAAAGGTGAGGCCACAGGCAGATATTTTTGAGGGATCAATCAATATAGGTAAATCTGCGCCTGGTTGCATGATAATAGCCATCACTGAGGGGATATTCTGTTGTTACATTGCCCTAGTGAATTAGACTACATACCTGAAAACTCCTCAGTTTTTCAGTTTTCAAAGACCCATCTGCCTAGGATAACCTTGTGATTAGTCAAGATCCAATTAGATTTCAGATTCTGGTGCAATCAAATATTTAGATGTATGCAGAGCACCACTGGTGAATACTTTGAAAACGGTTTTGTTCATTTTCAGCCCAAGAAGCAGGTTACTTCAAGGAGGAAATGGCTGAATACACCCTTAAATCTAAGAAAGGTATTTGTGTTGCTACATTATTGTGATGTCAAAGACTTTTACAGCATAATGATAGACCATTTAATGCATTGGTATTCTGGTAAATTGATATTGCTGACGGACAATTAGCCATATTTGTTATTTTCATCTGATAGAAAAATAGGAACTTGTTCAGGTATGTAAAAATTGATTGTGAAATAAGTGATTTAAGTTACAATATTTCCCCCTGTTCTTAACATTTACCAGTGACCAGCTTGTCAGCAGACTTCTGGCTTCCTTCCACACAGATTAAGTCCAGAATTAATCCCTTTGTAAGAGGGTACTTGTATTGATTGATAAGTCAGTCTTTCACAGCTTGTCTTTCTCCACTAAGGTGCCAAGGTGATGGACGCTGACGAGCACCCACGTGACACATCCATGGAACAACTCGGTAAACTTCCCACCGTGTTCAAGAAGGATGGTACAGTCACTGCTGCCAATGCCTCAGTGAGTTACCGATTAGGTAGTTTATGTCAACTTGATCATATAAAGTGGGGCTTCAGCACTAACAGACAATATGCTACCTGTAGAGAAAATGAAGTGACCTGAGACGTTTTTTTTCTTTTCTAAATAATCGAAAATTAAAATCAAAACCTTATTAGGCCTACCAGTATTCAAGAAGCTGTCATCTGCTCTGTGTGTTGTAGGGTATCGGTGATGGCGTCAATGCTTTGTGTGTTACAGGGTATATGATGGTGTCAATGCTTTGTGTTTTACAGGGTATCTGTGATGGGGTCAATGCTTTGTATGTTTAATGTTACAGGGTATCTGTGATGGGGTCAATGTTTTGTGTTTTACAGGGTATCTGTGATGGGGTCAATGCTTTGTATGTTACAGGGTATCTGTGATGTTGCTTTGTGTGTTACAGGGTATCTGTGATGGTGCCAATGCTTTGTGTGTTACAGGGTATCTGTGATGGTGTCAATGCTTTGTGTGTTACAGGGTATCTGTGATGGTGTCAATGCTTTGTGTGTTACAGGGTATCTGTGATGGTGTCAATGCTTTGTGTGTTACAGGGTATCTGTGATGGGCTCAATGCTTTGTGTTACAGGGTATCTGTGATGGGCTCAATGCTTTGTGTTACAGGGTATCTGTGATGGTGCCAATGCTTCGTGTGTTACAGGGTATCTGTGATGGGGTCAATGCTTTGTGTTACAGGGTATTTGTGATGTTGCCAATGCTCTGTGTGTTACAGGGTATCTGTGATGTTGTCAATGCTCTGTGTGTTGCAGGGTATCTGTGATGGGGTCAATGCTTTGTGTGTTACAGGGTATCTGTAATGGTGTCAATGCAGGGATGAAAGAGTTCAAGGTTTTCCTTGATTTCAAGGTTTTTTTTCACTCACTTAAGAAAAATAAGTTTTCTTGAAAATCCTCTGAAAACAGGATAAAGGAGTCACAAATTACCGTAATCTCCCGCGTAGAAGGTGCAGCTCGCGTAGAAGGCGCACCCCCAACTCAGAGAAGGCCTTTTCACGTAGAAGGCGCACGTACCTCCTCTGGATCGATTTCTGGAAAAACCCGCGTATAAGGCGCCCCCCCAACTCACAGGGGGGCTGTTTCGCGTAGAAGGCGCCCCCCCTCCCCACCCCCCTATATGAGTTCAAGCTGTCATCGGCACACGGTCGGCGTAAAAAAAACGGCGAGCAAATCTACAGCGATCGGTCTGCCGCGGTGCTGGCTATATGAGTTCAAGCTGTCATCGGCACACGTTCGGCGTAAAAAAAATGGCGAGCAAATCTACAGCGACCGGGCTGCCGCGCTTGGCGCTATGAGTTCAAGCTGTCAGCGGCACACGGTCGGCGTCAAACCCGCCGAGCACCCGTCGACACCTCCCGGTCTGCCGTGCTGCTCGTGTTATGAGTTCAAGCTGTCATCGGCACACGGTCGGCGTAAAAAAACGGCGAGCAAATCTACAGCGATCGGTCTGCCGCGGTGCTGGCTATATGAGTTCAAGCTGTCATTGGCACACGTTCGGCTTAAAAAAAACGGCGAGCAAATCTACAGCGACCGGGCTGCCGCGCTTGGCGCTATGAGTTCAAGCTGTCAGCGGCACACGGTCGGCGTCAAACCCGCCGAGCGCCCGTTGACACCTCCCGGTCTGCCGCGGTGCTGGCTATATGAGTTCAAGCTGTCATCGGCACACGGTGTGACGGTCGGCGTCAAACTCGCCGAGCAAATCTACACCGACCGGCTGCTGGCTATATGAGTTCAAGCTGTCATCGGCACACGGTCGGCGTCAAACCCGCCGAGCAAATCTACACCGACCGAGCTGCCGAATTGCTGGCTATATGAGTTCAAGCTGTCATCGGCGCATGGTGGGCCTTATCCCCGGCGAGCGCGTCGACACCTCCCGGTCTGCCGCGGTGCTGGCGCTATGAGTTCAAGCTGTCATCGGCGCATTTTCCCAAATGAGATGTTGGAAAAACCCGCGTATAAGGCGCACCCCAAACTCAAGGCAATTTACCTCCCGCGTATAAGACCCATGAACGATCTGATTCGCGTATAAGATGCGCCTTCTACGCGAGAGATTACGGTACCTCCAGAGGTTGCATACATGCACACAGTCAGGTCCCACAACACTGCATACAGGGGCAGCATGCCAGTTTTTAGTTCAAGGTTTTCAAGGATTCTCAAGTTTTTCCTTGAAAACTTTCCCCTCTTTATTGGTGTTTGTTCCACTCTTCAGGGTAGTCTTAGCAGCAAGCTATAGTTCCTATGCTAGAAGAGTGTCCGATAGTATACCCCTTTTCTGCGCGTTATGATTTCACCATGTAACTATATTGGTCATTTATTCCCTGCACCCTTTGACCTATCTCTATACATAACATTGTAATTGGTCCCTAGGTCGTGTTGCGCAAAGGCACCACTACTAGTAGATCAGGTGGTGCATATTTCGGGTATGCTATCCGAACAAGACCTTGGAAAACAGCTATACAGTAACATTCTGAAGGGATCCTAGGACATACTCTGCAAAAGGGCCATAATGTGCACATTTTGGGTATAGTATCCGAACAACATCTTGAAAAACAGCTTTTCCTGTTATTTGAGGACAAACTACACCCTAATACAACACCTACTGCCTCCTCCCCCCCCCACCACACAAACCCTGTAACACACTAATGGATGGGACTGGAGGGCATATACAGTGCATTTAAAGTTGTTTCCTTTTTTCAAGGTTTTTTGTCATCATCGACTTTCATCCCTGTCAATGCTTCGTGTGTTACAGGGTATCTGTGATGGTGTCAATGCTCTGTGTGTTACAGAGTATCTGTGATGGTGTCAATGCTTTTTCTGTTGCAGGGTATCTGTGATGGTGCAGGATGCGTCATCGTAGCCACTGAAGAAGGAATCAAGAAGAACAACCTCACACCGTTGGCCCGTATCGCCGGTTATGGAGTTGCTGGTATGGACTGTAGTAACTTACTTGAAATGCAGCAAGCTTGCATATAAGATACTCCAGACTTTGTGGTTTTGCCAAAAGAGTTTGGATTATTTGATTTTTGTTCTGATCAATGGATCTTTAAAATAAAATAAAAATCTATGGGTATAAAGGTAGTGCTTTAGGGACTGGGAGGGCCTTGTGATGGTTTTAATGTAACCTGTCCCCACTGCCCTCCTGGACATGGGTCTATAAACAATCCCTTATTAAGCCAATGGTCCTTAGACCATAGGCTTTTACTACAGAGGGTATGGGATGGAACCCAAAAATCACCAGATCCCCTCTTCAAGGAAACCCTTGCTCAGAGTAGGAACAAGGGGTGGATTATTTCCAGTCTGAAGAGTCTATAACCTAGAGTCGGTAATTTCCTAGTATTTTGCAGTGTCAAATAAGCCATGAGTGCTTAAACCATAGAGGACACCGGGACATATCTGATATTATCCTGTGGTCGTCACATACACATAGCTGTTAGATGACCCTTACATATGGTGCATAGTCTATGCTGGATGTTGGGCACTGTGTGTAACACCCTGTAATTAAATGCTTTCTTTGCAATAATTATATAGCATATATATGCATCGTTCACTAAGCCTCATATTAGCCATAGGTGTCATTATGCCTTCTCACCCCGCAATAGACTCTAGTCAGTGACCTTCATTGTAATCCTCTTACTGCTTGATAGGCTCTGCTGCTGGAACAATTGGCGAACTATTGTGTACCCCTATCCAAAATTTAGATATCAAAATGAACTACTGGTACTAAATACAGTAGAGACCATTGGCCTTACAACTCCGTTGTATAATCCTGTTGCCTTGCCCCCTCGTATGTGAGGTATTGTGAAACATTTACTATGTACAGGGTTCCCATGTGTCATGTAATGTCATGGAGTAAAAAGTTGTCAGGAAAAGTCATGGAATGTCATGGATTTTCTGAAAATTTCATTTTGAGTCATGAAAAGTCATGGAAAATAGGAAAATCAAATATTTATTGCAAAATCTATGAGAGTCAGAGATGCCCCTCACTGGCCGACAAAAACCAGGAAAATTGGACTTTGGACACATTTTCCCAGGAATTTAGCATAATTCAATACAGAAATCTTGGAATCAAAACCAGGAATTCCTGATAAACCAGGAAAAGTGGCATCTCTGGAGAGTGGACCCTTTTTTTCACCTCAATTGCAGGAATTTTGCCGGGAGGCCAACCCCAATAATGTCTAAAATTACTTTAAAATGTCATGGAAAATTTCGTCTTTTGTCCTGGAAATGTCATGGAATTTGAGTCTGGGAATTTTGTGGGAACCGTGTATGTATAAAATAGAATACTAAATATACCATAAAGTGCAAATTACATTGCCTCAAGACACATGTCTGTCTGGCATAATTCACCAATAAAGCTTAACATGACGATACGGTATCTATGTTACCATGATATAATAAGGACCATCTGTCAATTTGTTTCTTTGTTGGCCCAGCTCCTGCTGAGTTATTGGCAGCGCCTTTTTGGTCGGAAACTGATGGTCATGAATTGGAACTTTAGATGGGAATTGCTCATCAAAATTGGGGGATAATTAAACAAAAAATCATGGAAACATATTCTTTAGGATCTTGTCTTTCATTGTACATGCACAATTCTTGGAAATTTTTTTTCTTTAGCTATGAAAATAGCTGAAGAAAAACCTGACATATCTGACCTACTTTCTCACGAAAACGAGGCTCCATAGGATAGCATTGTGCGGTAGATGTTCGCGATAGACATAACACATGGGCTCCCATGGGAATTGTCCAATTAAGATGCTTTTTTCAGTAGGTAAGGGTGGAAGACCTTCCATATAAGGCGATAGCTTGAGGAAAAGTTGGTAAATTTTTGTATAGGACCGGTTAAGACCGTTTATAGAGCAGTGTTGTAAATCAGACCGACATGTGTTTGTTATGGCTATCGCATTTCTGGCAAGGCGAGTTCGGGCATGCGCACAGAGTGGTCCGTCGTAAGCTTTATTTTTCATATAAAAGTAAATTGAGGCAATGTATTCGATTCAATTCGATTGATAGTGTCAAACATGCATGGATTATATTCAAAAAGCCATTAATTTCAAGTTAAATCGATAGAATCTATCATTTCTCCATCGAAAATGCTACTTCCGGCAAAGAGGGGTCGCGCATGCGCACAGAACATCAAAATCCAAAATGGCGGAGAGCGAGACGATCGCCTTACGGTGCTATCGAAACTGCTGGATTATAACAAAATGGAGGAGAATTACAGTCTCTCATGCATTTCTATGGTTAATCTGGATCGTTAATCAACACCTGCTGACATTGTGCAATGCTTAACTCGCCAGGAGAGGAGATATTCGCCAATGAAACATGCGAGCGATAAAGGGTGTATTCTCCATAGCTTAACCATTGACAACTGACAGACTGTCACTATAGTACCAGTCACCTACGGTAGGTCTTGGACGCTCCAACTAGCCCTGTCAGAATTTTTTATCTTTTCTTCCTATACATTGTACTTCAACTCATATGTGCCAAAACCTGGGCCATATGTAATGTATATCACATGTTAAATTTTTTGTATTCAGGATGCGACCCTCACATTATGGGTATTGGTCCAGTCCCAGCCATTCACGGCTTGATGGCAGCAACAAAACTCAACCTGAGCGACATTGACCTGGTAGAGGTGAGTACTGCGGATATCATTTTCACATTGGGAATATCAAATGAAAATGATAACATTGTTAAAATGAAAGATCTTTATGTCTAAATGTTTTTAAAACAACTGTCCTATGGGGTTGATACACTTCTGATGGGAAGTCAAGATGTACTAATACAGAGAGCCATTACTGTAAAACCCTGCATTATAGGCCACACCCACAAGTGTCTTTAAAAAAAAATGCCAATTGATTTTTAAAAAGACCAGGATTTATGCCACATGCAGGGCTTGGGGAGGGGAGATCCTATATGCCACATAATAAAAGTTACCGTAATCTCTCGCGTATAAGACGCGTCTTCTAGGCCAAACAAATGCCTGGTGCTTCTTATAGGTTTTCCCAAGGAAGGGGGTGCGTCTTATACGAGGGGTAATTTTACTATAGAAATGTACTAATCTTACAATTTTCAGCCTTAAAATGTGCGTCTTATACGCGAAAATGCATTTGCTGAGTTTGGGGTGCGTCTTATACGCGCAGCGCATCTTCTACGTGGGAGATTACGGTAAATTCTAGACTGAACATTAAAGCTGCTACAAGACGTGATTTATGCTATTCTGATTTCTATCTCAGAGGATTATGTATACATTACTTTCTAATTAATTTCATGATATTTAATCTAGTAAATAGTGTGTGTCAATACATACAGTTGGAAACTCAATGTTCTACTCTGCTTGCTGCATTGGTTGGATGGTAAACTGCTTTGGTTAAGGTGGCTGGTGGGGATAGAGTAAAAGTAATTAGAATTTTGCCATATCCTCACCAAAATCTAAAAACTATTTGTACATTTTATATGTGCAAAAATAATAGGGGGGTCCCATGCATTTTTTGAGATACAGAAGATTCAACTCTATATAGGATTATATAGTGATTTGTCACATAAACCCTTGGATTCATATCCAAAAGTAATTAAATCTTGTTAGAACTTCTTCAGCACTAAGATATTAAGCATATCTTTGCAGTAGATGCAACATTGACATATGGTCCCAGGCATATTTCTAATATTTTTGATGATTGAAATAATAAATGTAAGGATATGGTTAGAATAGTGGCATCTAGGTTATACAGTCTTTTCTAGGTGGTCACACAGCAGTCCCCATGGCTCATGTGTAATGTCTCTGCCTTACTCTCAGGAGATCCTGGGTTCAAATCCATGCCAAGCCTCCCTGTATTTTGCACATTTCGCCTTTCCATAGAGTCAATGTACCACAGAGACCCCTGGTGTACAAATGATGAACTTAAACAATACCCGCCAGCCACCTTAATTAGTTCTCATCAATGTCCCTACTTGGCAGAACTGAGCAGTCTGCAACCCTGCAGGCTTCCCTTGGGAAGGTGTCATTGCCATAGAACACCACAGTCTGATTTCCTAACTACAGGTGGCACCACTGAGCTGATGTAACCAAGTGCTTGTCAACAGAGATAAAATGCTGGAAGCATTTAATTTCTAGACATCCATTTATTTGAGATTAGCATGGTTAAAACTCTCAGAATTAGCTGAGCTGTCAACTGTACATACAGGCAGGTGGGCTGATTGTAGATATGCCCAAAACAAAAAATCTATATATTTCACGTCTTGTGCCAGCTTTACTGGGGATACAGATATGGAGGATGTCCCTTGTATTGTGACTATATGTCAGCCTAGTCTATTATCATATGATCCAAACAAGACTGTAATATAGACATATCAGTATCTAATCATACAGTGAGGATTAGTCTGATTACAACTGTTCCCTTTGTCACATGCATCATCGTCACCCCAGTTTGACCTTTATTTGTAACTAGAAAAAAAAAGAAGAAACTCATCTTCAACCTCCCTACCATGTTTCACTTAAATTTCCCTTCTTTTAAAGCCACCAAGAAAATAAAGCAATGTATCATAGTACCCCGCATCTAAGCCTGTATATAAGACGTACCTAGAGCTTTTTACTTTATAAAGGAATCTCCTCATTCCCTTATAAATTTTAACAGCAAGTTTGAAAGTCCCAGTGCCAAGAATTGTATTAAAGGGTCCCCATTATCTATCCTAGGTAAATGAGGCATTTGCCCCCCAGACACTGGCTGTAGCCAAGGAGCTCAATCTGGATATGGACAAGTTGAACGTCAATGGCGGTGCCATCGCTATTGGACACCCGGTCGGTGCGTCGGGCTCCCGTATCACCGCTCACCTTGTACATGAGATCAGGTCAGTCACCTGTGCATATCAGAAAGCATGATTTTTATTCACAACCTCTCATGTGTATGCTTTTTTCACTAAGATTTAATTTTAATAGATTTATCTGTTGGACACTATTAACCATGTTAAGAACGTAATGGACACTAAGAGCGTATCCCCCCCCCCCCCCCATCATCTGTATGTGCCATAAACTCAAATAACAAAGAATTTTCACTCTTTTCTTTCTCTAGGCGGCAAAAGGCCAAGTACGCAATTGGATCTGCCTGTATCGGAGGAGGTCAAGGTATCGCTATTCTATTGGAGCACTTGTAAGATGTAAGATGCCTCACCATATAATCTTTTGAAGACTTATGTATAACATACATTCCCTCCTTCTGAAATTACTTTGAATACTCCTGAGCGTGCTGATGAGTTTTTCTATGATGAATGTTGGTAAATGTTATCTCAAGGTGCCAGTGAGATTGTGAGGGAGTCATGGACCAAGTATCATGGGGACATATTATATATACCAATTGTGCTTGTACCATTCATCTACAAGTTACATTGACGAGTTGTCATATATTTATGAGATTAGCAGAACAATGTGGCTATAAACGTATAATTCAAATTGTAAATAATGAATGACCAATAAATTGTTAACCATAATAGACGAGTATTTTTTTATTGTAATTGTCGGTAGGTATGAAAATAAAAAGTTCAAAGCTTATCCTTCAAAAACAAGATTTAATGCTAAGAGGACACACATACAAATGATTCTTTTTTTTGTATGCGGAATTCAGCAACATTCAAAGACACCCCCCCCCCCCCTTATAAATGCTTATTCATTTCCTCAGTGGATTTGCACAGATCTAAGGAATGGTCTTGGAAAGCATCAAAACCACTGAAATCAGCATCAGCTGAGATTTGACACCCTGGAAAATAGATATAGAAATGCTGTGAAAAGCTGCCAGCAATCCTCTGGCAACAAACGTTTGGTTTGTTGCAGTGGTTATGTTGATGCTCATATAGGACTACTATTATAAAACAACAAAACTTTAAATAACTTCAACGTGTTTATTCGATTGTTTGATCAAACAAAACAAAAATGGTCAAAGCATAAAAGATGAAAACGATAATCAGTAGTGGATGCACCAAAGGTTTGTTAGCATGTGTTTGGTTCAGAGACACAAACAATATATGTACATTTTCTGTCAGACAGTTCATTTTAGTTGATGATATCTTTCCCATGGGGTTGTTTTCGCAAAGTTCTAAAAATATGATTCATTCAAATCAAACATCTAGCTTTAGGTAGAGTAAAATCTCAAATAGAAAAATGCGATCATGATGTAAAATTGTAGTATACCGTTACATGCACACGTAGCGAAGCTCTGCATTGCCCAAGGGCTATCCTAAAGTAATAAATTAGTACCGATAACTGACAATTAAAAACATGTTCTTTGAATTCATATGGGTTTCACCTTTAGAAATTCATTTCCTGGTCGTTGTATGTCTTGGTAAAATAATCTTTAGATTTATCACTAATGAGATCAAGCACGTCACTTAACTATAAATGAGTGTTATAATTCTTGAAAAGGAAAAGGATCCCAAGAAGCAAGAAGAATGGTTGGGGACCAAGAGTTGGACCCTGTGGATTTCATGTCGTTTCAAATCAACACTTCCTTTGAGTATTACAACATATCATATACACCAGGAAATGATAGAAAATTAATCCATCAATTTGGTACTGCCATCCTACTCAATGTTATCTTTTTTTCGCGTCATTCGAATTCCGGCTAAATCAAAGGGGTGACCAATGATTGTTTAAAATAAACCACAAATATGAGGACTCTACCACATCATATATATGTTATAAATATTCTAAATGTTAGAGAACTTTTGGTTGGTGCAGCATATCTTCAAGTCGCCTGAATGCAATCTATACTATCGCCATCTAGTCAATACTGAGAGAACTAAATACACTCATCTCCACAGGGTGTCGCCTGTGTACCACATCCATCCAGACTCGATATTTAACGTAGGAGGGGTGGGGGAGACGTGGACAAGAATACTCGTAGCAAATGCAATTTTCTCATGAGTTTTTTTTTTTGTTATGACCCTTTAGCTTAAAGATATGATTAAAAAAAATGCCATTTTATAACCAGAATTTCTCAATATCACATTATTTCATTGTTCCAATGAACAGGTTATACAAGTATAATGTATATACATTCACGATGTACTTAAGGTTCCAGCTTTTCATGGGTTTACCCTTTGCACAGGAAGGCATACATTTACTTGATAAAAAAGCCTTCTATTTTTCCAAACATCCCTCCTTACCACTCGTATAAGGAAAGTACATGGCATTCAAAATTTTCAGAAATCAGGAAATCCTGATAAATCCTGAAGACTTACATCCCTGAAAGTGCATTAAATCAAAATGAATAGTTAATTCTAGCATAATGTGCGGCACATAAAATATGCTCAGTCACTATACACGAGGTTTTAGATCATGGGCAAACTATAGATGTTATTTGATTATCATGAGTTTATCAAAGACAGGTAAAAACTCGGGAGTGTAAGCCTATCTGTGCTATCGGATTTCTCTCCCTAAACATATATGTCCATTTGCACAATTCTGGCGTCCCCAGTATCATGTAATGGAGCAGATATTTAATAATACATGCACTACCTTCTACAATTCCATTGGAAACATTTTGGTTATACATGTACCAGAGACTTATCATTACCTAAAGCACCGATTGGAGTGAACTGCATCACTGTAGACATCAGTGACTTTACTGTTCAGTGCCAGATTTAGGGTTCCTGGAAGAGAAAAGTTAATTTTTAGAAATCTCATTTGAATTTTCAAAATTCAAATTCGTTCATTAGTTTTTCATTCTAAAACTGATTACTCTTCCGAACCGGGCTTCCCTAGCCCACTTAAAAGGGTCTACTTCTCATCTTTCCTATCCCCTCAGGATGTGTGTGGTGCACATATGCACGGGCACTGACACATTCCTCTGTGAAATTGTGTAATGTCATTCTCGCCATGAATATGACCTTAGCTGTCGAAATGGCGTTAAACATCTATTACTCACTCACTCACTCCCGAAACTATTACTACACAATATAGCTCTACAAATAACTTTTCTTCATACATCAATGTAGTGCTTGAGGTCTCTTAATGCCGTAAAATCCAATTTACACATAATGTAAGGACAGACAATTGGAAATAATAATATATGTGTTTGATATTTTGTGTCATAATACCATTTTCCTTTTCATCAAAGATATCTTACCAGTGTTCATCATGTGGCTTATACGTCTGGATTACAATAGGGATATCGGTCATGTCCATATCAATATCAGCTAGCTCTGCTGGAGGCACTGTGGAATATGACACCCTATAGGGGGTCAGTAGTGGGGCATGGTACTCCGGGATGGCCTCACAGTTGTCTAAGGTAGAAGTCCACTCTAGTGAACCAAGGTAGTCAGGGTCTTCTGGGGACAGGACCTCAGGTGCCTCAAATACAATGACCGGTGTGTACTCTACATCAGCACAGGGGCTCTGGTCCTCTCCCTGTCCTGAACTAGCAGTACTCTCACTGTAGGCCGAGTCAGGACTAGAGTCTGTGGAATACAATGTTAAAGGGTGAAATTATGATATGTACAGATATACTTGTAATGCGTGCATAACCATTTTAAGATAGATGAACTGCTACCGTAATCTCCCACGTATAAGGCGCGTCTTATACGGGGGGTTTTAGTTCTCATTGCAACCAAAAGGGGGACTCCAAGACCTTTCTTTTGATATGTTACATGCCCCCTTAGCCATAAAAGGATATATGGGGGCCCAGGGGGGTCTATGGGGCCCAATGTACACATAGGTCTTTGAATTTTGAAAATTCATTCACTAGAACCAAAGTTATGATTTTTCCATTTTTTTAAAGAATTTTCCAAAACTCTAGGAGCACCTTATACGCGGGCTGCGCCTTCTACGCTGGAGATTATGGTATATGACTGTGGTATGATATTTCATTAATGACAATTGACGTCCAGACTTATCAATACATACTTAAATAGCATGCCCACCTAAAAAAAAAGAAGCGTTATTTAACGGGGGAAAAAAGTTAAGCGTTTTTAAAACGTTAGGCCATGATAAGGATGAGCTGTATTAATTCTACAATATTTCAATACAATTGATAGTGAAACCTGAAAAAGTGTGGGGTGCAACCCTTACGGCTCCACCGCCACAGCTACCGTAAATTCTCTCATATTTGCCACACCCTCGTATAAGCTGCACCCCAACTTTGGGAGAAGCTATAGGCCATAGCACATCCTTGAAAATTGACAGTTTAGTACTGTTTTATAGTCAGGGGTGTGAAATCCTGAAACCCATTTCCCCTGAAGCATATTATACATCTCCCATCGACTATCTTTACATTAAATGGAAATAATTAAAACAGTGAATTAGGCACTTTATACCACCTTATGTTGTAAAGGAAGGCTGAGAATATCCATGGGGATATAAAACAGCTCCATTATGGTCTGAAATTAGATCCAATATTTGGTAAAATTCTAAGACCCCCCCCCCTTTTATAAATGGTAACTCTTTTTCTCAGTAGATTTGTACAGATCTCAGAAATGGTCCTGGAGAGCATCAAAACCTCTGAATTCAGAGTCTCCTCTGAGATTTCACACCCCTGATAGTATAAAATGCCCTCATGTAAGCCGCACCCTGACTTTGGGCAATTCCTATAAGCCTATTTTTATTTGGTTTCTAGTACTAGCCGCGGCTTATACGAGAATTGATGGTACTTTACTGCCTGCTTAAATCCTTGGATCAGTGGTCTACACCTGGGATATATATCAAAGGATGTGAGGTGCTTGGTCATGCCTCTGGTATTGGGCTCGGTGTAAAGTATCAGACAAAAAAACAACATTTACCATCCATTTCTAATACTATGGCATTTCACTTCTTTTAATATCATCGCATCATACTACTAAAGAGAGTGTTCTAAGCTTGATAACAAAATTTGTAGTGAAATTACATGAAATAGCTACACGGGAACACTCAAATTCACCACTGAGGGTAGTTTAGTGCGATGCACAATATGCATGAACCTTTGTCTAGGTGCTGTTAGGTTTTTTTTTATCCGACTGAATATACACTAAAAGACAAAAGCAGTAGATATAATACTGCTTGCTAGGACGGAGGATGGATTGGATGTTTTGTTGGAGAGGGCAGTCATCCTAAGCCTGCCCTCTTCCATCACTCTTTCAGCAGGGGAGCTACTTTATCAATATTCGTAGACCCAGTCAAAAAGGCCATGCCATGGGCACTGTGCCAGATACACTCTAAAGCCTCTGGGTCCAACAAAATAGTAGGAAACTGTGGAAAAGACAAAACAGAAAATACACACTGTAAAAAGCCCAGCTATCAAGGTCATACAATTCTGTGCTTGATATCCTTGTCTCATTCCTTACAACAGTCAATTAATTCGGCACACTATTTTTTTACCGTTTTTGTAGACTCACAGCACGTGGATATATAGCAGAATTAAACATGATATAAAAATGTATATACATCAGCGTATAATCTAAGAAGTGCATTTTAAAAATAACTTACGATTGCTACAATGACTGCTGAGTTCCATCTCCTGTGAATTGGGGGTCTCAAATTCTGTGCTGGGGGAGAGCATGGGGTCAGGATCACGGGGCCTGGGGATGAGCTTGGGTAGGTTGGGTACATCGTGGGTTACATCATCATTGGTTGAAGGCTCTGTGATGGCTGATATTCCCTCCAGACTGCTGTCCTGTCCCTCATCTGCCGCCTGGCCAACACATGAATACTGCTTAAATTCCCCTCCACCAAAACCATTTTTGTCCTTTTCTCACATGTATTAATGATTAATATCGTCGCCTCATGCAACAAGGTTGTAACTGAATTTTTCAAGTTTTGCAGGAGAGGCAAAAGAAGTGTCATAATTACTTTAGCACCAAGTCGACACAGCCTCTGCATATAAGGCGCATCATGTACGTAAATCTAAGGCCCGCTGCGCCTTAGAGAATCTGCCCAAAGTTTGGGTGTGTCTTATAGGCAGAGTACTCTTACTATAAAACAGTATCAAAACGTTAAAATTCAGGCCCTAAGTGCATCTTATAGCTTTCTCCTCAACCAGGGATGCCACTCACTGATCCCCAAAAATTCGGAAATACTCTTAATTTTCTTAATTTACAATAGAAAATACCTATAGAAATGGAAATCAAAAATTCGGAATTCCTAAAAAGTTAGGAAAAGTGGCATCTCTGCCTCAACTCAGGGTGCGTCTTATACGCGGGATGCGCCTTATATGCGGGAGATTATGTTAGGTAGATAAGGGACAATAGACCTTAAAACAGAAGAAAACTTAATTTGCCAAAATGTCAGTTACAACCTTGTTGCACTGAGGCAACGATATCAAATCTGTCATTTGTCAAGTTGCCATCACATTAAGGACCGTTTTTCTGTTTAAGTAATTTTCACGATTAAGTAAGAGTTTAATGACTGAAAAATATGATCTATGGAGATTATGAGGACCTAGGTGTTTCTGAGGGGGGGGGGGATACTTTTAGGTGTTAACCTAAAAGTAAGTCGACAGGTCTTTTAAAAGATATTTTCAATTGAAATTTCAATGTTGTATGATTTGTTGTTTAGGGTAAATACACTATCTTTTAAGTTCCTTTTTTCTATGGAAAGAAAGCATCGGGATTGTGTTCTATTCTTTAATGAACACGGCAATTGTCATCACAAATGTTATGTAACTAATTTTTTGCCTCGTGTCACTAAGGCCCATCTCACCTGTCAGTTTTAAGATATGGCCATATACCATTTCAAATTTAGTGGTCCAGTCCCAATACAGATTGGAGAATTGCAACCAAAACATACCTGGGAGTCGTATGTCACAAAGGAGAAATGTGACGCTGATCGATGTTCAGTTATATGAGCAGGTAGTCCCAGGTCGCTGAACTCATCGTCTCTACAAGGGTAATCTACAGAGCAAAGCATGTTCAACTCATGATTGTATTTACAAGGGTAATATACAGACCAAAGCTTGTTTAACTTTTTTTTCTTTCTTCTAACCTAACATGGTCAGATGCCCTTGATTTATATAATTCCTCACAAATATTTCACTTCTCACTTCTTTAGAAGGGGCAAAAAAAAAAAAAAAAAAAAATTTGCCTTTTATTTGCCATTTTCAGACTTCACCATGATTGGCTGAGTGCCTACCTAGTTGTGACTGTGGTTCCCTGGTGGAAGGCAGCGTCCACTCCCTGGGCTGGCAGCGTCTGTTGATGGCCCAGTAACATCCCTTAGCGTTTATCACCTCTGTACTGAAGGCAATCTTACGGAACCACTTCTGGTACAGGGCGTGCCGTATGGAACTCTGATAATGGAAGACATGTGGTCATTGTGAACCACTTTCAAAAAGTTTTTGGTGCATTAGTGTTCTAACAATCGAATCAATGCTCTATTTCTGTCACAGGGAGTGCCGAATGATTTTTTTTTCTGTCACAGGGAGTGCTGAATGAATCTTATAGACCTTGTGTTAAGGGAGCGTTCATTATTTATGGCCGGAAGGGGGATGAGCAAATGGAAGGGGGGGCAGATTTTTTGGGGGGTATTCTGATGAGGGTGACACTTTTTTTTTAACCTATTCAGAGGGGGGGGGGCAATTTTTTTCAGGGTATTATCTCTGTTGCAATACGCATTGAAGTCTAACTATGGATCAACGTGTAGGGCAAAAATTGTCCATGCCTTCGCCGCTGGGGGAAACACTTAATTCCCCTAAAGTGATAAACACTTAGGACGAAAAGGTCTCACCATCTGCCACTCCCTTGCCCAGGTATGTTGACTTTCACACATTTGGTGTCAGTCTCATACATTTGGGGTAGTCCAGATGTAGCAAGAGTTGACCGTGAGCTTGGCCTAATTTGGGGGTTATGTCACACTCTTACACATGATGGTGTTCTCCATGATCTTTGAAAAAATTCTGAGCACTTTGGGCAAAGTCTCACTCCTTACCAAACCTGAGAGCTCCGTTGACAATTACAGCACTACTAACACTGTAATTCTTTAAGCCCTAGATTCAGCTTATTGCTTCTTCCAAATTTGGGAGTGCAGCTTTATATATGTGGGTGGGGCTATTTAGCATTGTTTTATGTTACATAGTAGAAACCTGTATCATATAGTTCCATTCAATTGTCCACTCTTGAAGTGAAAAAAAAAAATTTGGAATAAGCAAAACATCCCCAAAATCTAGAAAGAATAGAGGGCTCTGACCACTGAGTACACATTAATGGAGCTTGTGGTGATTGTGGATAAAATAAAGCAGAGAAGACTAGATCTGCTGCGAGGATGCTATCATAGATGGCACAAAAAATTGAACTATTCGTATAGCACCTGAGCTAGGTGTGTGAACATGGAGTTTAACCTCCTCTACCATAATGTATGACACCTGACGAAATTACAACATTTACACAAAGGTTAATGAGAATCACAAAGGCGGCGGAACAGAGGGGCCCTGGGGGCCAGGGCCCCCTCAACTTTGAAGTATGTTTTGGTCCCCCCAACTTTTCAGAGAACTGAGGAAATTTGGACCCACATTGCCCTAAAATACAGCAAAACCAAGGTACAACTCCTAAATTTTCTCTGACACAAGCCAAAATAAATTCAGAATACAGCAATATAGAAGTAAAATTCCAAAAATTTCTGGGGTGTGGCCCCAAGCTCAAAATTCATATCCCCAACAAACTATCACCCCTAAATTTCCAGGCCCCGCCCCCCCCCCAACTTCACTCACGTTCTGCCGCCCCTGAATCGGTCTGACTGAGGATCATCTTGCGAGTTATTGCCACATGATATGATCCTGACTACAGGTAGTGGAACCTGTCACTTTTAATAATATGGTTGTTGCAGTAAAGGCCATGCTGATTGGCTCCAGTGCCAGTGCATGAATTTAATTAAAGAAAAAAATACCATGGCCAAAGTTGGTATCAGACCATGTAATGTTAAAAGGGGGGCTAGCACGGCAAACTTTAACATGGGTACTGTTTCAAAATCAAAAACGTTCACAAATACGTAGGACCCAGCGGAAAATTTGCGATGCCCTGATTGGTCTAGAGGTGGTCACGTGACATTTTAATGCGGGCATGCATTAGCATGCTAGCCGCCCTTTAAGTGTGGAACGTGACCCTAAAGGTTACCTATGAAGGTCTATAATTTATGCTGTTTTCACAGCAGACATTTCCCGTGGGCTCAGGTTTCTTTAAAATAATCTTCAAACCAGGGGGGGGTCACTTTTTTCCAACCTATTCCAAGAGGGGGGCACTTTTTTTTCAACCTATTCCAAGGGGGAGGGCAAATTTTTTTTTGGGTATTTATTTCGCCAAATGCTCGCCCCACCTCCCGGCCATAAATAATGAACACTCCCTAATATTGTGAAACACTTGGAAAACAAATATAGGAAAGCCAGGAGCAAGATTTTCAGCACGAAAGTCTTGCACTATACTAAGTTGACAAATGATACAACTAATTAAGTGAAGTAGATGACTCAAGTCAATTCCGTAGAGGAGATCATCCTATCTAATACAGAGACTTAATCTAATACAAAGATAGAAATTCCTTGAAAAGTAGGAAATACGACATCCAGTGTTGCCAAAAACCTTTCTCTCAACGCAGGCCAAGGTAGCCTGCATCCTTACGTCATACACAGGCCATGTCGGTCATGCAGGCCAAATGGCTGGGCATTTTAAGGAAGCAGGTATAAAATTCATCGTAATTGTATTTAAACATAAATTTGCTTCTAATTGACTGATTTGAGAAATCCTTTCACCATTAGAAAGCTGAGATCATGGCAGGCCATTCTGGCCTGCAGCCCAAGGCCCTACGCCGGCCATTTAGATTCTACATCGGCAAAAGCTGGTGTGCCGGCGTCATTCTGGCAACACTAGACATCCCTGAATACATTTGCATATTATCAGGGTTCCCACCACTTATTAGTCACAATTTTAACAAACTTTTAGTTGACTAAACTTTGGATAATTTGCAGGGCTTACAAACATTTGTTTTTAAATATTATCCACTCTCTTGCGAGGGCATACAAAATAAATTGCCCATTTGCATGAATCTTTAATACTCCCTGTTAAGGTTAAAGTTGCTTTTACCTCCTAGATTGATTCCAAATATTTGTACTGAGAAAAAGCTTTCACTGGCTTTTAACTGAAGAGTGGAATCCGTAATGACATAGTTTCTCCTATCAAAAAGAGCATTGAGATATACTTTCCAACCTTATTGTATTTTTGGGTGTATTTATTTGGTCCTTTATTCAAACCAATGGGCTAGGGATGTAAGTGTTATTAAAGCTCTGAAGACACCCATGGAAATTCCATGTTCATGTAAATACTACAAAACTTTGATCTAAAAAGATAAATCTGGATACATCTACAGGCACGTCAAACTCTGAAAATTCTGAAAGCTTTCCAATCCTTATTCCAATAGTCATTTACGGAGAACATAAAACCGATGGCCAGGTATTTCCGACCAACTTTAAACAACATTGAACAAACAACTGAAGGCCTCAAGGACAGTAGGTTCCTTGTATGTAAGGGAGTGATCATTTTTTAACAACAGGGGGGGGGGCCGGTGGGTTTGAGGGGGGGGGTCAGAATTTTTTCAACCCCTTGACCGGGGGGGGGGGGGGTCAGAATTTTTTCAATACCTCTGATGGGGGGGGGGGGTCAAAATAATTTCACCTGTTTTCAGTGGAAAACCCCGCGCGTTACTATAGGCTAAAAGGGGACGTTCGCGCGCGATTTTTGTCCCTTATGGGGGGGTTGAAAAAATTTTACCCCCTCCAGAGGGGGGGGGTCGAAATTTTTTTTCGCGCGTCCGCGCGCAAACCCACCAGCCCCCCCCTGTTGTTAAAAAATGATCACTCCCTAATGGTACAACTCGTTAATCAATGTAAGTAGTATATAACAAGAGGACTGCGGCACTGGCACGCACAGCCACTTACTCTCCAGCTGGTAGTTGATGCTTTGTCCATGTATTTAAAGTAAGGGAACTTGGACCTGTAAAGGTTTATGTGTCACTTTATAATGTCACACATAACTGGAATCGAATGTCAAATTGTAATGGCAATATGCCAAAGTACACAGGCAAAGTGATGCCCACGGTGAGATAACCCAATACACATTATACGATATATATATAAAATGGGGTTCATATCTGAATTTTCTCTCTACATTCACCCCTGATAAGATGAGATAGGCTAAAAAAAATTATATGCATTTAGCATGGATATCTTATATCTGGGAAATAACAAGGAATGCATGATCAATCTACTTACTGCAAGGCGAGGTACACCTGTTGTACTTGGAGCATACCGTCAGGACTATCATTGATGGCTTGGGCCACAAGTTCCACCAGTTTGTTTGGTGGTCGCAATAGGCATAAACCTTTTTCAGAGAAGTAATAAAGTATGTAATTAGGGGGACTATAGTAATTTTTGTGTACCATTCTCAAAACGTAGATACGTTAATAGGACGATTTGCTTGATCCAATACAATATCCAGCTTAACTGTGATTAAACAGAATAAAAAGAAATTTTGTTGCCAAAACGATACACCGAATAGTAACAATATATATATTTTTTTTTCATGTTTAGTACCTTCTGGTAGCAAAAAGCTGTGATCATCTTTTGGTCCTTGGTTCATCTGTGCCAGTGTAGGGTGCACCACGTAGCAGTCTATGTCCCCACACGAGTGCCTCCGCCGCTTCCTCTCTGCCCCTGTGCTGGTGGATGTGACTTTGTGCCGTGTGTCGGCCTTACCATATTGGACACAGGAGACTTCAGATAGGATCTGTACGATAGAGCAGTCCTCCAAGCCATCCAGAGCCGCCCTCCCCTGAACCACACAGAACTCACGATCTGGGGTTATGTACCGAATGTAGGCTTCAGCTCGTGTGTGGATGTCAAACTCCTCCAACTGTAGGGAGAAGATATATATTATAAATGAGAGTTTGATTGTTTTACCATTGCTCAATTATAATGGATGGGAAACAATACTGATGCCATCTTGTTATGAATTATTGAAGGCTAAATACTTTAATAGGTGCAAATCACATGCTAATCAGTAACACCAAACTCACTATAACTGCAGAAAATTACATATAAACCGTAAATCTTACTTCTGTAAAAGACAGTATTCCTCCCTGTGTTTTGTTCTTGATCATGGCTCTCCTACTGTCAATGCGCTCCTTTGTACATTCTGTTGGTGGGATCTCTAGAGCTACCGCCAAGTCTACAATTGAAATGGTTCGCACAAGTTTTCTATTTCATTCCAAGATGATCAGATACATTTTTTGCTTGTTTTCCATTCTAACAGTGCCCTGATGGGCTTCATGATGGCATATTTTCCCTGACCCACCACAAAAACCAGAGATGCCACTCGCTGACCGACACAGTCAGTCGTCAGTCGTTTCTGAAACCTCCCCAGCTGGGAGGGTGATGTGGGCATGGGCAGTGGGGCTCTAAACATATGGGTCATAGAAAATAAGAGAGAAATTTATCAAAATCACAAAATCACTGAAAGATTAGATGGAAAATGAACAGAAAAATCGAAAAAAAAATCACAAATTTTTAAACCTTAGGATATGTAGAAAAAATACAGCCAATTGAGTAAAAGAAATAACTCCTTTTTTATGAAACATAGAGAGATTTGTAAACCAGGGGTCAGAAGTAGGAGGCCTCAATTGGAGCCTTATCTTATCTCTTATCCCTGATCTTCTCAAAACCTCTCCCGACTGACCACTGACTGGACAAAAACCAGGAAAACTTTTCATTGGACACCCTTTCCCAGGATACAAACATCATTTAGCAGACATCTAACCCAAACAAAACAAGGAATTCCTGGTAAACCAGGAAAGGTGGTATCTCTAAAAAAACATGCCAGTGATGGCTTTGAGAGGTACAGAAAGCTGCAGATTAAAACTGGGGAAAGGCCCAAAGGGTGCTCACATGGGCATATGACCACTATTTTAAACACTGGCCTTGGCACTTGGACAATTAATTGTGATTTCCCCCCCCCCCCAACTGTTTCAGGAGTGATTAAGATAGATTTAGACCCAACTTGTCTACTTTGCAGACTGAACCAATTACACGTGCTCATCTAACCATTGACATTGTATAGGCCTAGATGTAATTATAAGGGTTTCCTTAGACCTGTTACGGCCTCAGTGTTGGGTTGTTATTTCTCAGTACACGTTAGTATATTACTCAGTCATTGTTGGCTAGAGTTTCCTTCACTTTGGCCCGGGGCCATCCACAAAGGACGTCATGTTGGAGTGGGGAGGGGGAAGGGTCTGGCCTGGCATGACGGAATTATACCCTTGCAGAATTGGCTAAAGCATCATGAAGGGGGGACGGGGGGGGGTCGAAATTGGTCAAATTTTGTATGACATACAGCCTACGGGTTCCAGTCCTATGGCCTATAAGCCAAGTAGCCCTGCGACTTATAGCCCCATGACACATGGCCGAAAAATCTATGGCCTAAAAGACATTTAGCCGAAATGTCATTTGGCCGAAATGACACATGGCCGAAATGACAGATGGCCGAAATACTTGAAAATCATTTTATGCTAACCCATTTTTCAACATTTTCAAAGAACCTTTTCAAATACAACACCATACAACACCAGTACGACACCATACCACACCATTACAACACCAGTACAACACCATACAACACCAGTACAACACCATACAACACCAGTACAACACCATACAACACCATACATACAACACCATACAACACCATACATACAACACCATACAACACCAGTACAACACATGGTGTGGTACTGGTGTGGTATGGTGTGGTACTGGTGTGGTACTGGTGTTGTATGGTGTGGTACTGGTGTTGTATGGTGTTGTACTGGTGTTGTATGTATGGTGTGGTACTGGTGTTGTATGGTGTTGTATGGTGTGGTACTGGTGTTGTATGGTGTGGTACTGGTGTGGTACTGGTGTTGTATGGTGTCGTACTGTTGTTGTATGGTGTTATACTGGTGTGGTATGGTGTTGTATGGTGTTGTATGTATTGTGTTGTATGGTGTTGTATGGTGTTGTATGGTGTTGTACTGGTGTTGTATGTATGGTGTGGTACTGGTGTTGTATGGTGTTGTATGGTGTTGGTGTTGTATGGTGTCGTACTGGTGTTGTATGGTGTTGTGCTGGTGTGGTATGGTGTTGTATGTATGGTGTTGTATGGTGTCGTACTGGTGTTGTATGGTGTTGTATGGTGTGGTACTGGTGTTGTATGGTGTTGTACTGGTGTTGTATGTATGGTGTGGTACTGGTGTTGTATGGTGTTGTATGGTGTTGTATGGTGTCGTACTGGTGTTGTATGGTGTTGTATGTATGGTGTGGTACTGGTGTTGTATGGTGTTGTACTGGTGTTGTATGGTGTTGTATGGTGTGGTACTGGTGTTGTATGGTGTTGTACTGGTGTTGTATGGTGTGGTACGGTACTGGTGTTGTATGGTGTTGTACTGGTGTTGTATGGTGTTGTATGTATGGTGTGGTACTGGTGTTGTATGGTGTTGTACTGGTGTTGTATGGTGTGGTACGGTACTGGTGTTGTATGGTGTTGTATTGTGAATGGGGGCCGTCAATGGGTTGTCAACATTAAATAATAAGTGACAATTTCAATGATTCAAGTTGGGATATCCACTCGAAATGAGGAGAAAGCTATAAATGGGATGAATATATAAACAAGATTGAAGGTCCAACATTGAACTTCAAATCAACTTTTGATACATGTATACAAACATTTAAAAAAAGTTGATTCAACAATCTGTCCACTGGATCAGGTTGGAGAAGTATGGAATTCAGTGACATTTCGGCCATCTGACATTTCGGCCATCTGACATTTCGGCCTTATGTCATTTCGGCCATATGTCATTTCGGCCACTAATATTTCGGCCATGTGACATGGTGCCAAATGACATGGTGCCATAAGACTTAAGGGTAGGTACATCACACAATGCCTGCACCACTCCTCTGGGAGTGTCCATCATTTGTGACGCATTTTTTGTGACCCAACAAATTGCTGCACTGGAAATTAAACTGCACTGAAATTGGCATATTCTTACAGAACAAAGAATTAATGAACACATATAAGAAATTATCTTGGTATTTCATGGCTTATTTTACCTATATGAAAATTTTTCGGGGATATTGGTGCATTTCTAGACATTTTTGTAGATTTCTGAAGTGGATGACTGAAAAGGTCATCTAAATCAAGTTGTCCAAAATGAAAAAGTTGAATGAAACTAAAAGAAAGTAATAGTATGTTTCATGGCATTTCATATAAGGTCTAGTTTGTGCATGTGGACTGAATAGTACAGCTGGTGACTGCAAAAGAAATTCGAAAAATCACATTTTCCTGTGTGAAGGTGCGAAATGGTGATTTGGCAGTTTTAAAACCGTCACTGCATGACCCATGTACATCATACAGGTGTGACACTTACAATACCTGCTAAGATAAACTTGTTTCACAGGCTCCCCGACTTTGGGAGCAATTAACTGATTTTTTACGATTTCCCGACCATGTGAACTTGCTACCACACAGGAAAAAATTATTTGATCGTGTCATCAAAATCTAGGTCATGAGCTAATATTAGTCAAACATATAGGGTGGCCTGAAACTAGGTCAATAGGAAACCCATTAGATGTTAATGTTAGGGTCAAATACCAGTGGTTAGGTTATCAGAATGTCTACTTCTTCATATTTTACAGCGTATGTTCCTATATATTTGATATCAGAATCTAGGTCAGAACTAATGTAGGGCAGATATATAGGTCACAGGAAAATTAGGTCAAGGTAAAATTTCGTACAGGTAAACATCCGGGTCAGATAGCTTTTTATTTCATGCTGATATTGTGGTTCATTCCAATTGAATTGACATTTTACTAACTTACCTCCCTTTTATTTCTTCATTTATTATGGCTAATTGGCCCATTATTGGGATCCAGAAGGTCACAACAAATTACCTGAATACTTAGGACAAAAATGTCAGATTTCTAGATACTAATTCTGTGATTCTGTGAGAACGAATTGAGATATCAACATGATTCCAAAAGATTTGAAATCCTTGCACTCTCCTGCACAGCTAAGACACAGGGGTTTAGCTCTTACTCCTTATCTTAATTTTCATGTGATGTACCTATTAAGGGCCATGCGCCATGGAACCACAGCCTACAGCTAGTACAGGACCTGAGCTACCCCCCCCCCCCAACACAAACACACTATGCTCACTCACCTGTCTGTCGATACAATATCTTTCTTCTCGTGGTCATCGCACCACTGTCATCCTTTTTACACTTTTTATTTGAAGGAGAACATTGGTCATCTGCAGACTCCGGCTCAGTTTTCACGATGTCAACGTTGACTTGACCGTCTGGGGTGATGAAGTCGCAAGTTTCCACTGTTATTGAGGGAAGCATTCGACGTTTTCTAGGCTTTTTTGGCGCTGATGTAGATGCACATTCCGTAGGTTTTCCATTCTCATTTGATACACTTGCACCTACCTTTGTGAGTGGTGTTTTCATCCCTTCGGCTTGTGCAGTTGGTATGTCCAATTGACAAGAAGTTGAAAAACACCCTTTCTCTTTGTCGTCTGCTAGCGCGATGACCAATGGCAATGGCCGGCTGGGTAGATTTGGAGTCGACTTTACCTTCAATGGTGTGATCCTAACTTCTTTTCTCTCACCAGATTCATCAGGGACGGTGGCGGGATGCACTTTCTGGTGCTGAAGACTTGTTTCGTACAATTCTATGTACTCTCCGTAGTCAAACCTGACAAATGAATCACAATTTCTGGATGTTTGTTCAGCCGTCAATCCGTCGGTGACGTCCGAACTGCCGCTGCGCCGGTCCGTCATCTTTTGCTGTGTACCCACCTCGATATTGGCTGGTGAGATTGATCTATATCTATTAGAAGTTTTGTGCAAACTTGAGATCTTTGTTAAGTGCGTCATTCCTGGAAAGATGGGAATGCAAAAACATTGGGTTGATGGCAGAATTGATGGCTGCTTGTCATGCTTTCTGTTGAAAGGTTTTGCCAGGATCGCGTGACGTCACACACGTCTGACGTTTCTATGACATTAACACGTGTCTGACCACGTGGCCAAACATTGCCCCACGTGGCGGCGCAACCACGTGGTATACATTCCGGTTGCTGCAAATTAACATACCGGTCCGTAGGGCCTACTATAGGTCCCATCACCAAGTATAGGTAAACACCAACATGTATGTTCAGTCAAGGAAATAGCTTGGATGGATGTCTCTACCCCAGTTTTTCTGATTCTGCCCACACTATAGCATGCCTGAACTTCATTTCAAAGCATGTGCAATGGACATTTGGGCAAAAATCTTCATTTTATGGCAAGTTTGGGCCCTGAAACCAATGAAAATTGGGGTCATTTTGATCCTGACAGGCCAATTTATCCCGCTTTCGGAGGTCTCTCGATCACACTTGTTCTATCATTGCAGCTGCCAAACCGCGAGTTCTCTTCTGATATGCATGTGTGAGGGGTCAATTTCATGCAGAATTCCAGTGGCTTTCACCTCAATTAAGTTTCTAAGCTGTCAGATACATTTCAGGTTGACTTATAGGGCCATGAACATCAGAAAACGCTGCCAAACAATAAAATTTTTTTAAAAGAATAATTCTGTAATATGAGGTTTTTAATCAAAATCCATGACTAAGATGTCAAGGCAAAGCGAAAAATGTGTACTTTCAGTATACTAAGTTTTATAAGAAAATTTCCAGCGGTTTTAGATATAGAGTCAACAAAAGAAAAAAAACTGTTGTGATTTTCTGAAGGCTTGATAATGCTTTCTTTTGAACTCTATTGATACTAAGAGAGAGTCTGTAGTGGGGCAAAGATGTTGGTGAAATTCATTATGGTGGTACCACCCTAAATATGCGCTGCGACCCGAAAAAATCCACTATCGCTGACGCTTGACAAAATATTTCAAATACTTAAAATTTCCTCAGAACAAAGCCAAATATACCAGATTGTAGCTTTTGAAATGGCAAAAATCATACACTAGGTTTGTCATAACAAAGTGCAATCAGATTTTTGTCAAATCGCCATGGAAACCACCAATGTGATTTTGTGGTTTGCCACCTGAGTCACTACACATCTATCATAGGTCCCTTTGGTCCACAGTAAATGATCTAAATTATTTTCATTCTTTTCCAATCTTTTTTTAAAAATATTCTCCAAGCCTCCAGGATACTTTTAATGCCAATATATACACAGACAGCCTGTTTAGAACCCATTTTATAGCCCTAGAAGTGAAAAATTGACTGTATTTAGTGCAGGACTTTTACCATTCTACCCGGAAGTGACCTGATTTAGGGTGGTACCACCTAAACAGAAAAGTTTGTTTTTTTGGTTGCCATGGTTACCACAAAATTCCTTCATAAATACAATATTTTAAGTCCCTTTAGTCAAAAACAACCCTGAAATTCTGCCTAAAAACGACATTTTTTTGGTAATTTGGGCTTATTGAGACCTTGGTCTGGTGTGCACAGGCACAAATTGCTCAAAAAATGTCCATCTTTAATCGAATGTAGCGAAAAATCTGATTGCACTATGTCCTGGCAAATGTACCTCCAAACGTACCTCAAACCATCTATTTTATGCCAGAATATCCCACTTAAGTCTCAGGAAATTAGGGAAAGCAGTAGCAACAATAAAAATGCCCAATTATAGTCATTTTTGAAGCCAAAATGGCTCTTTTGGGCCTAATTTGGGCATAACGAGCAATGACAAGCTATTATGTTGCCATGGCAACCAATAACAAACAATAGAATTCTGATCAATTAGGCACCCTATCTATTGCTTGAACCCATACCTTGATATCCAGTGTCAGAGGTGACATGTACCTTGTTAAAAATGTACCCATTTCTTCAAATTTAGCTAAGAACTGGAAATTCCCCTGAGATACCCTTGATGGCCTGAACAGTAAAAAGCTAGTTTTGGGGCCTATATTCAATGAAAATCATGCAATTTTAGGGTCAAATCAAAGCAAATCTACAGTTTAACACCCCATTATCCATGTAGGAGAGGGCCTAAACACTAATAACTAATAATGATTTTAAAAAAATAGGGTTAAGGGAAAAAAATGGCACAGATTTCTGCTGATCCTTGCATAATCCCACCCCCTGTTAAGGTGGTACCACCCTAAATATGCGCTGCGACCCGAAAAAATCCACTATCGCTAACGCTTGACAAAATATTTCAAATACTTAAAATTTCCTCAGAACTAAGCCAAATATACCAGATTGTAGCTTTTGAAATGGCAAAAATCATACACTAGGTCTGTCATAACAAAGTGCAATCAGATTTTTCGCAAATCGACATGGAAACCACCAATGTGATTTTGTGGTCTGCCACCTGAGTCACTACACATCTATCATAGGTCCCTTTGGTCTGCAGTAAATGATCTAAATTATTTTCATTCTTTTCCAATCTTTTTTTAAAAATATTCTCCAAGCCTCTAGGATAATTTTAATGCCAATATATACACAGACAGCCTGTTTAGAACCCATTTTATAGCCCTAAAAGTGAAAAATTGACTGTATTTAGTGCAGGACTTTTACCATTCTACCCGGAAGTGACCTGATTTAGGGTGGTACCACCTTGTTAGCTAGGTCTAATGGTTGATCCACAATTAGCCTCTGAAAATTGAAAAATTCAGCCGTATTCCTACACTGCCTAGGAACCAAATCACTACCGTGTAGGCACATTCAATGGATTGGTCCACAACGTTGAAAGCACACTCAGGGCCCACCCGAGGGTGCAGTCTAGCCCTCCTGGACCCTTTCCCCCTCACCTCCCACCCACACATCTGCAAAATCGATGGTTTTACATAGGGACTCTTTTAAAATCCATCCTGCTCACTTACAGCTCACTCATATCCAATACAAATCATTCACAACGCGAGGTCTCTGGTTCCCTATGGAAAACTGCCAATTTCAGACATTTCAGCAGCCTCTTCAGAGGGCCATATTTTCAAAAGTAGAGATGCTAAAGCTATCAAATTGGACTCAAAAGACGCAGAATTTAGTTCTTCAACTTCTGCCCACTTGCCTTGCAAATGGTCATAATAGCTTCTCTGCATGGGGACATTAGGTGATGAAAGGTAGGGAAAAACTGAAGATTTTGGCAAAGTTTGGGCATGGTTTTCATGGCAACCAGTCACATGATTCTCAAACATGGCCACAGGGCATGTACAGTCAGAAAGCCCATTATCCTAGCTTTAAGATGAAATTTAGATCACTGCTGTATGTGGAGGGGCTGCGAAATAATCAATGATTACTTGAAATAAACAGGGGAACTTTTAAACTTTTTACCTATACTTGGTGATGGGACCTATACCCCCTCTCCCCCGCCCCCGATGCGCGAGTAGGTCTATTTGTTTCCATATTATCCGGTATCTTTTTTGTCACCCCCCCCCCCGGTCCCCCCCTTCCAGTGGAATGACATGTTACGATGAGTACAAGTTTGAATGGCCTATTTTTAGTTTGCCCCCTCCCCCCCCAGTGTGAAGGCCAGGTGTGAAGGTCTATTCAATTGTGAATTGCCCCTCCCCCCACCAAGAAGCTCTTTTTTTTCAAAATGCCCCCACCTCCTATGTCTGGGCCTATATCTAACGACCCCCCCCCCCCATATGGCAATAAATGACTCGGGCTTACAGAGGCCACTAAGACAAGGGTAGGCTTTAAAATGTGCGGACTTTTATAAAAAAAAAATATATATCTTCTTTCTCAACGTGCACGTAGGGGGAAAACACTAAATCCGGGATGACGATCAAGGTAGGGGGAACCAGGTGGGCCAGGTTGTGTTGGCAAAAGCCCAATCGCTCAGAATAAACCTCCATGTATTATAGGTTATCACGTCATCTACATTGTTGTGGTGGAAATTGGTCAAAATAATGCTTTATGCACAAGGTTTTAGGCTATGATGCCGACTTAAAAGGGTGAGAAAACATGAACAGAATCGCCCGGGATATTTTCTTTAGGGTATACCTCCCCCCACCGCCTAAGCAGTGACGTAATTGTTAAACGTTCCCTAATGTCGTCATATTGAAATAAGCCCTAGGAGACCATTTCGTAATATAGTATGTACAACTAATCATGGCCAGTATAGTCTGACGCAGCCCCCATTCCGTCCCTCCATATGGAGGTACAGAATGAGTTACAGGCAGAAGGTAAGCCAGTACGATTCAGATGCAGTCGTACATGGCAGTCCCGGGATGGCAGTCGCACCACATCACCCTTGGGTATCTTTGGGGTTCTCGTGTGTTTTAATAGGGGAGGAAGCAGCACTATAGATGTACCTTATGAGTATGGACCACTAAATTTGACATGGTGACATGGCCATTTCTTAAAATTGACATGTGACGTGAGCCTTAGTGACATGAGGAAAAATATTAGTGGCATGACATGGTGCTTTCTTAAATTCGACATGGACATCATAGGCTCTTAGAGGTGACATTGGACATGGGGATTTAGGTGACATGTGACATGACCATTTCTTAAAATCGACATATGACATGGGGGACCCCCCCATCCACATCCCCTACCTTACACGTGCTATTTGTCTGATTAAAGTGCAACAACAACCCATTCTGCAGCAAAGGTGCCATGGTCGAAATAGAATAACATTTGTTTAATAGATATGAAAATGGATAGGTAAATTTCACCGTTAAGAAAATCGTCTTAGACATTTAGTATTGTGCAATTATGTCTTACAGTCAATAAGGGGCTTTTGGGTTCCTCTATATGTTTCATACAAAAACAGTGACAAAGGGGTCGGTGGGTCTTGAAAAAATGCCTAAAAACAGTGTCATAATTGTTGAACGTTCCCTTGGCTGACGATCCCAAAATCTTCTGATGATTTGGTGATCTTAATGGGGAGTCCTGCTGCCATTAGAGGCCCCTCCCTATTTAAAGACGGGCACCTAACTAACCAGGCATGTACATAGAATTTGGTAGAGTATTCGTAGCACTGCAAGCACCAAAGTAAGTTATTATAATCAGCAAATATTAAGTTTATTGACGGATTTAGACCTATGTTGTCGTCAGTGATATTGAAACAAGCGCCTAAGGCCAGTGGACAGAGGATTGTATAGTCTATTATGGGGATTCCCCAAAAGAACTTGAGAAATTGTGAGTCCATATAATTATATACCGAGATAGCGGATTGTCCGATGGGCGCCGCAATTTCTGAAGCTGATTCACAGCGGTTATCACTGATAGCACTTATCAAATGGGTAAGACCTGCCCTCGAGAGGACCGCAGTGAATACTTGGTGTTATTTCATTGAGTGACAATTAAACCAGCTAAGTCGGTACCGTATATATATAAGGGCTACACATTTAGGCCCATGTATGGGTATCTCACGTAAGTCTGCAGCCTAGAAGTAATTACGCCAGTTAATTATTTCCTTGAAACCAGGTCTGGTCAAGATTGATTCAAGTGGGCAAAGACAATTACAGATCACTTATATGGTTGCTATACCGTGGGACCCAGACCGTTCAATATGGTGCCTACTTTGTTTGCAACTGCTGCTGGGCAGGAGTAAAGGTCATGACAGGGGCGGTACGTGGACTAATCGCAGCTATTATTGCCATCGATCTGCGAACCAAATTGATGTTGGGTTTGCGGCAGCTGGTGCATGGGCAGAAAGGTCCCTGGACTGGAGTGACGAGAGGAAATGGGAGATGGGGGGGGGGGGCAGGGGGCAGGACGACGGCAATTAGGCTAGGCTTATTCCATTTGTCATCAGAGCTTCTCACAGGTATGTGGTCATGTACACTGAAAAAAATGAATCTAATATAAGTTACTCAAAACCCCTAACTTACCTTAACATTTTCCCATGTAGCAAGCTCGCTCGGGGCCAAATTGGTTTTACCCGGGATAAGGTGGTTCAAAGCGGGCAGTATTCAGTACATGGGTTTTAGGTTCGGCAGATGCTGGGTTTCCAGTCAGGGCCACACAGGGCAGCCCAAATCGGGCAAACCCACTTGAGCCCGTTGGGGCTCAAGTGGGTTTGTCCTCAGCATACGGTCTGGGCCACATTGGGCCGCCCGATTTGGGCACTGGTCAGCTTTAAAATGGGCAACCACTTTGGGCCCAGGATAGTTTCAAAATGGGCATCCCAAGATGGGTACTTAGCTGGGTGAGAGTGGGTTTGGACAGGGCAGCCTCATCTTCTGAACTGTTCTAAACTCTGTGATGAGTGTTCCCCCTCCCTCTCTCTTTTTTGTTCGTCCCTCCCCTATCCATCCCCTACCCCTTCCATCTCCTCCTCATTCCACTCAACCTGCCCTGCCCTTTCCCCCTCTCACCCCGCTCTGCCCTGCCCTTCTGTCACCCTGCCCTCCCTGGGCCTCCCTAGCCCACTTAAAAGGGTCTATTTCTCCTCTTTCCTATCCCCTCAGGATGTGTGTGGTGCACATATGCGCAGGCACTGACACATTCCTCTATGAATTTGTGTAATTAGGATCTCGCCATGAATATGACCTTAGCTGTCGAAATGGCGTTAAACATCTATTACTCACTCACTCTCACTCCCAGCCCTTACCCTGCCTTGCCCTGCCCTGCTCTCACCCTGCCCTGCCCTGCTCTTGCCCTGCCCTGCCCTGCTCTTGCCCTGCCCTGCCCTACTCTCATCCTGCCCTGCCCTCCTCTCACCCTGCCCTGCCCTGCTCTCACCCTTGCCCTGTCCTGCTCTCACACTGCCCTGACCTGCTCTCGCCCTGCCATGCCCAGCTCTCACCCTGCCATGCCCTACTCTCACCCTGCACTGCCCTGGCATCTCCTTCGCTCACATGCCCTGCCCTGCTCTTACCCTGCCCTGCCCTGCTCTTACCCTGCCCTGCTCTCACCCTGCCCTGCCCTCTCACCCTGCCCTGTCCTACTCTCACCCTGCACTGCCCTGGCATCTCCTTTGCTCACATGCCCTGCCCTGCTCTCACCCTGCCCTGCCCTGCCCTCATCTCACCCTGCCTTGCCCTCTTCTCACCCTGCCCTGCCCTCCTCTCACCCTGCCCTGCCCTCCCCCCTCCCTTCCCTCCACCACTGCTGTAGGACACTTTCCCTATACCATTAATACACAGGTAGGTTCATAGTAGGGATCCAGATATTTCATGTAAAAGGCAACACTGACTAGTCCTGGAAAGAACAGCTTCATGTCTTTCTTTGTACTAGTAGGCTTGCAAGGTGTATTTGTGGTGTGGGGGCAAACAGGTCCCACACTTGGTCAGGTATAAGAGGACTATATATAGAGGCAATTGAGAAACCAAAAATATCCCCTGCCCCTGTAGGCCAGTCCATGGCAGACTCACTACAATGTGGTTTCACAGCACTCCAGGCAGAATTCTACTACCCATACCAAACTTATTTCTTTTAGACATAGGACAACTGGAATAGACTACTAAATCAGATATGAAGTAATAATGTGCAGACTTTCTCATAGTCTGGAAATACTTAGATGTTTCTAGTCAAAAGTGCAAATCAAGGTCATCTGAGTAGTAGTGGAATGGCAACACCATTTCTATTGCACTGAACTTGGAACAAGAGCAGATATGCAGAGGTACAGTCATTATGAACTTGAAGGCTCTCTTCTCTACTCCTACATAGGGAATTAGTGGGGGAAGATTGAGGCCAGAATGTCACTTTAATGAATCAAAGTGCCTTGTGTTGGCTGAATGAGTTTGATTCAAATGAATGGTACTGCTCTGCCTTTCCACTTGGGTAGATATTGCATTTACTGCTTTGGTGATGGGGGGGGGGGGTAGATTAGCTCAAGGATTTGTTGCTTATTGACTTTTAAAAAAAAGAAAAGATTTTGGATAAATTTCTCAAAAAGAATTTTTAACATGTCACCACTAATTTTTCATCAAATCGGGCAGCCCACTTTAGGCCACACCAAAAACCCATGTTAAACTCACTTTGAGCCCAAATTGGTGAGCCCAATTTCAAACAGATCTGTGCCCGAATCGGTTAGCCCAGTGTGGCCCAGACCCTTTGCTGAGGACAAAACCCATCGGGCGCCCACTGTGTTAACCCAGTGTGGCCCACATCAGGAGCCCGCTCTGGCCCAGACTCGGGCCACACCATTTTTGCTACCTGGGTTACTAACAATGGCTAGGTGCTTAGTAACATTCACTAACCTATTCAGACAAGCTAGCTTGACTAAGTCAAGAGAGAAAATTAGTAAAAAGTTAGTAACTTTTCCAAGGTTAGTAGGTCTGTCTAAGGGTTAGTAGTTTTTCTCACACCAGGTGGCAGTGCAGTTTGAATGAGGATTTTTTCTGGTAGGTGCACATCATAGAATAGTCTATGGATGTCAAAATAATGGTGATTTTCAATGATCTTTGACATAGAAAGTCTTTTACAATTGTACTCATATAACATTTAATAAAATGCACCTAACATTTTGACAAGTTATTAAAGGACGAAGGAAGAAAGATGGAAACACCTTTTGTGTGGATATTCAATATACACATTATCCACATTGTTAGTTCTCTGACTTTGTATTAAACTCAGAGCAACCTAGCTTGGGGTTGTAAATAAAAATGATTTGAGGCATAGAACATGCTTCTTAAATGAAGAGGTTCAGTTGCAGGAGTCAAAATCATGATATAGAGTCTAAGACTCAAAGTAGGTTTTGAATTCAATGTGGCTTACCTACAATAAAGGGTTAGTTTCAAAGGGTTAGGGATTGTATCATATATATTCAGTGATTTAAACTAAACTCTTCATGTCTATGTTTATAGTATTAAAATATGAAATATTTTTCCATACTACCAATAAATGAAAGTCTTAGTAAAAGCACTAACAAATTACTAATAATGTCAGGCAAATGCTAACATTTTACTAAGGGTTAGTTCAAAATCGCTAAGATAGGATAGGAAGTTTGGACACATGCTTTTTGATAACCTTTGCCAAAAAGTTAGTTCGACCTCCTAACTTCTTACTTATGTTTGAGGATCGTTTTTTTTTCAGTGTAGGAGTCTAGATCCATACGTACAGAGAGTCTGCCATTTTGAATTCTGCTGGTTAAGGTAAAACCCACCAATAAGACAAACCATGATGGCTAATTTGTCCTGTGATAAGACTAATTTCCAGGGACATGCGAGTCCCATATTGTCATTTTTTTTTATAAATGTGGCGGGAAATAGCTCCAGTCCAGCCTGTAGCCTATGGAGGTGTTTAGGTAGGGATAGGGGAAATACGGTGGGAGGGGGAGGCTATACCTATAGGTATATCAATACGACTTATTGAATCTACTACATGTACTATACCAACGAAAAGTATAATTCAATCTACTTGCTGTATTGGTCTGACAAAAAAGGACAAGGAAAAGAAATGAAAGCATGTCGTACATCCTTCCAATTGCACAACCCCCTTCATATGATCTGAAACCACATGCAACCAGTTTGGCTAGCTAAATTACTAACCAATCATAATACGTTTGAAAGTTATTGACATCACATGGAGTTGCCCCAGTCGATTGAGCAGAGGAAAAACCTATTACCTTTAATGGAAGAGATTTTAAAAGCACAATCTATTTAGTGACGTTTAAATCATTCAAATCTGTATAGCTCGTGGATTCCACTTCTCACGTCCTCCAATAAATAACAATTTCCAATTAAATGTTGATTGAAGTTACACCAAAGTAAAATAAAGAGTAGGTCTAAGCCTACATTGTTTTTCATATGGACGGGGTGTTCACACGTATTATAATCACCCCTATGTCAGACGTGTAGAGACTACCCCTACGGGGGACGCTGGTGAGGCGTGGTGCAGTGGGGCTCTAAACCTCTCAGGCTCTGGACATTAGAAAATGTCAAAAAATATCTAAACGTTACAAAATTCAGGGGGAAAAAATCAGGAAAAGAATTACTTAAGAAAATAAATAATAAATCAGGTAATATGCTTAACTTAGACAAAACTGTCAATTTTAGTAAAGAAACCACCTATATATAGGATGAATGGATTAATCAGTAACCCAGGGGTGAGTAATGGGGGTTCCCCATTGCACCCTTTAGTATCTTAACTATTATCTGCGATCTTCTCAAAACCCTACACGTGTGACCATATACTGTAATGCGCAATAGACTTTTTCACGCCGGGAGGGCATCTCTCAAGAACATAACTCTGAAATACCCCCTTGGACATTATAAATATCCTGATGACACAACACATGTATGGCTATTACAAAGGTTCTCCCAGTGATATCCGTTCAAGGTTAACACGCCCAATTCTAAAATAGGCAACCCCATCCAGCACTGACTATTATATTGATATTATAGGAACATATCATTATGTATGTCAGAGTGGGGCCAGCAGCATACTATGCACTAGCAGTAAATGTCACCGGGTCATGATTCGACTAAAATATGGTGGCAATAAGTGTATTTCTAGCAACAGCCTTTTCTGGTTGTGCCAGGGCTTACTTTTATATGCCATTGTTGGGACTGCACATTCAGAAGGCAATTTTCTGGTCCCACCTGAATAGCATTGCCACAGTGGGCACGGTGAACAAAGGAATTCACAACTCTTATATGTTGCATATACAGGTGCCTGGGTAAATATTGTAATGAATTGGTTCAGGCTACACACAGAGAACACAACAGCTGACCAAATATGGTTTAGGAAACTTGTATTCAATAAATCAACCTCAGTACATCAGTATCAGGCATCATCAATCACATCATTCCTAGAGTCAGGCTCTGCCAGAGAGGTTGGCACGATCTGCACAGCTCAGATCTCAGAGACTGACTGGCTAGCAGCTGCCCTGCAGTGCAATATATAGGCACTGTGGACAGCATGCCCCCTAGCAGTGCGGGGATGTACTAACCTTCCCCGCTACAACCCCTACTGATTTGGAATGCTTAAATTATATATGAAGTCAAATAGGGCCTTAATGATCTTTTCAAAAGACCAGGAAAAGAGACATGCAATAGGAAAATGCAACATTTTCTTGTAATGGCGAGTCCTTGCCCTTCTGTGGGCAAATTTGACCTTTCTATCTGCTCGGGTCCTGATATTGACCTGCTGAATCCCTTCCTCATTTAGATATTTTTTCCACATTAGTGTGACAAGTTGTATGTTTCTCCTATCAGAGAGCATGCGGACATGCCCTTGGCCACACCATCTAATAGCTGATCAAATCGTCTGATATCATCTGCAACCCCTAGGGAGTACCTGGAACGACTGTATGCTTTGGGCTGTTGGCTGGATCTGACCCTTGGCGAAACCGATCGCTTCTTATATACAACTCTCCGCCAAGACCCTGCCTCTTGTGCAGCCTTTTGGGTGACCACTCCCACGAATGTTGAGACTGTCCCTGAGCGACTGCTGTGCAGCCGTCCGACGAACCAGCCTCCCTGCTACACTCCTCCCAGCTATTAAACTTAAAACTCTGGGGGTGTATCTACAATGTCCTAGACGGAGAAATGTGTCCCTACTCTTAACTAGGATCATGGTTATACATGGATATTAATAAAACATTTGTCAAAACAGTGTGGTAGTCCTTATTTACATTATATACACAGTAAATCGCAATAAAGAGCCCTTTCACCAGTAATTGTGGGCTACCCGGCTTAAGGCCAGCTCTTCTTCTGTACATCCCCGGAACCTCCTGCTATCAGCTCTCATCCCTGCAGAGTTCCTCCGGTCCTCTGCTTCCACCAGTCCCTCCAACGCCGACCTGGAACACAGGACACCCCGGTGAGTATCGATAACAAGGTCCCTCTTTGGTAAGTCTCTACCAACAGACCCTCCCCACCTCCCTGTTCCTCTCGTCCAGCCGTGTACTCGGATCTGGCTCCACTGACCCCCAGCCATCTACTCTGGATCTGGGCACACTAAATCTCGCCAGCTTCTGCCGAACTCTTCCCTTTTCTCCGGCTGTATACTCGGTCCGGGCTTCTCCCCCGACCACCCTGTCATGCAGCTCAGCCTCCACACGACAGCTCCCGTTCCCCGAACGATTCCCCCAACCTCGTCACTACAAGAAAGGATCAGCTTACCTAGCTTACTCGGGTACTTCCTTGTTCCCGGCCTCATCTGTGTCCTCTGCCGCACCCTCATCAGCCTCAGTCCCCTGTTCCTCTGGCTGCGGCTGTTCCCAAGGCCTGCCACAGACCTACACCAGTTACCACTGTCTCAAACTCCCCACCTGGTAGCATAACTAGGGAGGTAGTCTGGCTGCCTTCCCTGACTTGTCTCACTTCGAGGCCTTGCTCTTCTGGGGGCAGCAGATTCAGGGCCAACTCCCTCAGAGCCGCCAAACCACCGTAATTGTCCTGCCAGGGGTTACGCAACCCGGTGGCCTCTGCATCGTCGTCTCATGCTCCAGTGGCCTCTGCCCCACCTAATGTGCCTGGCTTGGGGGCAGGTCCCCGGCCCTTAAGTAGAGGGGCAGTAGGTGCTGGGGTAGACGTGACAGGGGCCCCTGGTTCCCAGTTAGATAGCACGGTTACTCTAGGTCCGCTTCCATCAGTGGGGGCGCTAGGCTAGTGTCAGTCAACGACGCTCGTACTCCCGCCGGGAGAAGTACCAGAGTTTCCCCAGTCTCTGCTCCTGTTATCTCTAGCTTCATTAGGAACTCTCCCTCCAGCGAGTTAACAACAAGTCCTTCAATCCCTATAGCAATCACCCTCCCCTCCCCCAACTTTACTGGTGACTGCTCTTGTTTCTTTTGCCTCTCCAGGAGCTCTCTGTCCTCCTGCTCTCTTTGGCTACTGTTTCTTCCCTCAGCTTATCCTTCTGCCTTTGCTCAGCAGCCTCCTCTTGCCTTTTCTTTTCAGCCGCCTCCTCCCTTAGCCTCTGGGCTTCTGCCTCCCTCTTCTCTTCCAGGGTCTTTAGTTGGCGTCTTAATAGATCGGTTTGTATATCTATACCCGCCAGTCCGGAGGGTGAGAGAGTGGCCAGTACTGCTTCCTCCCCCACCCCCCTGCTTTCACTGTCTGTTCAGTGGCTCCTACAGTGCCTCCCTGCATCATTCCCCCTTGGCCAGATCCCGCTGAGGTGTCTGCTGAAGGCGTTTTAATCATGGTCATTGCGTCATCCAGGTTGATTGACCTGTTCAGGGACAGGTCTGTCATCTCAGAAACATTGGCTGAGGTATCCAAGCCATAGAGGGTCATCTCCGTTCCCTGAATTTCTACTTGAGTCCTTCCCTCCCCCTTTACTGTCTTGCCGATCCGCCTCAAGTTAGTTAGTTAGTTAGTGTTTTACGGCACGTCAGCTACTGGTGATGGCTATTTGTGCCCCGATCCGCCTCAAGCTTACTCGCCTAACACCTCCTTGTATGACTTCAACTCCTCTTCAAAGCCCAGGTCAACCAACAAGCTTACTCGCCTAACACCTCCTTGTATGACTTCAACTCCTCTTCAAAGCCCAGGTCAACCAAGTTATAGTCCACCTGACTCCAGGGAACAGTCCTTTCAACCGTATCATCATCTGGTTAGGTATTTCCCCCTTTCGTCCATATCTTGCGCCTTTTCCTGGCCTTTTCTTCCCCTATTTTCGTCCGTACCTCCGAGGTGTTGGTATGGACAGCCGGCTTAGCACGACTCAGAGGTCGGTTCGGTGGGGTCCGCCCTGCCCCCTCCTCACCCTGGGTCTCCCCTTCACTGGGCTCCATCTCCGGGACCACCTGCACTGCCGCAGCCCCTGCTGATTTACCTTTTCCCCCTTTGATGTCCTTCTTCACCTGCTTCCCTGCCCTTTTCACCTTCTCCTTCTCCGATGAGATCTTTATCAGCATTCTCTCCAACATGTTGGGGGACATAGTATAACTCTCTGGTGTGTCAAATTCCCCGATACGTACTCCAGGGGACCTAAGTTCACTCATAGGGCTGGCTGCAGGGTTCACCTTCTGTGATGTTAACTGTTATCTGGACTTGCTACCCTGGCCTTGGATGGTCCCTACCTTAGGGAACACAAGTTCCTCTGTCTCACTGGGCTGCCACTTGTCGGCGTAGTACTCCTCTCTGTGTACCGATCTGATGTGGCCTTGGAGATCACTCTCCCGGCCCTTCCTGGCCTGGTGGGAGCAGGCCGGGTACAGTGGGCACCTGAACCCCGGCCCCACTCCAGCATGGCCCTCCACATGTCTGTCGAGAGTGTCCTTCCGGGTGAATCTTTTCTCAATAGCCCTACCTGCACACACTTGACAGGAGAACTCCTGGGAAGGTCCCCCTCCGTCGGGCCTGGGTCTTGTGTTTCTCGGCATTTCTGACAAGAACACCTCCCAGCTCCTTTGGCGGAGCCTGGGAAAGTGGCCTGACACCTCCCCTCCCCTTTTTGGTGGTGTGGGAACTCCTCTATCATTGGCTGCCTACCGTGAGAGTGACCATCCTCCTTCTTATGCTTTTTTTCTAATTGGCTGGTCACCCCCTGTCCATCGTGGGGATGACCTTCTCATTGGTCTTGGAGACTGACCCCTGGATCTCACCTCCGGCCGCCCTTGTCTCCTATCAAATGGTTCCGCCAAACCTTTCCCTCGCCGGCAAACACCACCGACCTAACCTCCCCTCTGGACGATCTCTCAGTCTTCTCCCGGCTATGGGACCTGCTCTGACCTGCGTGCTTCCGCCTTTTTCCTCCCTCCTGACTTGGGTATCGATGTCTCCTGACCACCACTACACGCGTGTCATTCTTGGCCGCCATTTTGTCATCAACTGACATTATGACATCACAGCTCACGCTGGTGCCCAGTGCACCATCCCCCATTATCGCACTGGCGTGGCACCACGCTGCTCCCCGGCGACTCCTCCTCTCGCTAGCCTGGCAGGCAGGATCCCACCTGAGACGTACTTTTGTTGATGTTCTGTAGGAATGGCCGCCGTGCGGTGGTCATGACAAACGGAAGGGGGGGAAGGTCTGCATCCCACCTCTCCAGCGGCTTCCTAGGTTCCATCGAGTTTTCAGTCACCGTTGACGTCCCCAGCCTGACCCTTGTCACCGTCCTGACTCTGGCGCCTCCCCCGTCCGCTGGCAAATCCCACCTTTCATTGAGCTCCCCTCCTGGTGGCACCTTCTTTATGGTGTCAAAGTGCACCACCTTGGTGTTGCGCTCCTTCTGTATAGTAAACAATACCTTCCCCCGGACGCCTCCCACCACCCATGGGCCCATCCAATATGACTGTAGCTTCAGGGATATGCCCTTCTTCTTCAGAGGGTGGTAATAGAAGACAGTGTTGCCTTCCACAATACCCACCAGCCCCACTCTGACATCATAATTTCGCCTCTGCCTCTCAACCGCCCTCCCCAATACTTCCTGGGCATAGTGGAACATCTGGGCCATCAGCACTTGCAGTTTGGTCACATATCCCTCCAGGCAGCTCAGTGGAGGCCCCGCTGGATATATGAGCGCCAATGGGGTCGCCGTCTCTCTCCCCATCATCATCATGTTCGGCATCAAGTTGGTGGAGGAGTGAGCAGAGGCTCTATAAGCAGCCATAACATAGGGCAACTTGCGGTCCCAGTCCTTCTGATCCCGAGCCATCGTGGTAGCCAACAACATCTCGATTGTCTGATTAACCACCATCCCATCGCTCTGCGGTCGGAAGGCACACGTCCATGTCTGGTTGACTTCCAATAGCTTTAGCACCTTCTTGAACACCACCGACTGGAAGTGTGCACTGTCCCAGGAGGCCCTAGGCGGCACACAAATTCTTCCAGAAACACTCTAGCCACTGTGTCAGCGGCCTGGTCCCTAATGGCATATGCCTCAGTCCACTTAGTGAAGTAGTCAGCAATAACTACTATGTACTTATTCCCTTCCCTCGTCTCAGATTAAGGGAAGATCCCATGTCCACCAACAACTGCACCCCTGCTCCCGCTATCCTACCCGCAAGGATAACACCGTTGCCCCCTTTTTCCTGCCTCCCCTGTATTCTCTCCTCCAACCTACCATCTTCAACCAGAACTAGGCCACTGGTCAGGGTCGCTTCTAGTTTTCTGCCGGACGGGCTGGTGGCTGTGAGACAACCTCTTTCTTCCCCCCCCCCTCTTCAAATTATGGCAATCCCTCTTAAAATGGCCTTCTTGTCTACACTGGAAGCAACCAGACCGTGTCCGGTTGGTGATCTGTGAGCCTGCTTCCATCTTCTGGCTCAGCTCTTTTACCACGGCTACCATCTCATCCATCTTCGCACAGTAGGTTGTCATCTTTTCGGTGAGGGATGCTTCCGCTGCCCTCACATTCTCCCCCCTGTCTTCCCGGCTCGCTGTCTTCAGGTATGCCTCCGCCCCTATGGCAGTCATCACAGCCATTTGCAAATCTTTAGGCTGGGTCTGCTAAACCCACTGCCTGATCTGGCTGTCTCCCAGCGCCGCAAGGAACCGATCAAGGACGAGGGTGTCCACCGTCTTGGAGTCAGCGTCTCGGTAGGCTAACCAGGTGTATTTGGCCAGTACCTCCTGGAGGGCCAGCAAAGTCTCCCGTGGCTTGCTCTCCCTCGTCCTAAGGACTGATTCAGGGGTTTGTAGCCGGCTTAACACCTGTGAGCGGTCGGCGAGCAGGTCGCATCAAGCTCAATCCCAAGAACATACCAGCCTACTCCGGCGTCCATCCATTGACCCTCACACATAGGTCAAAATGGTTGAAATAATCAGCCAAATTGCCTGTCCCGTCGAACTTGGTAGGTTTGATGACTGTCTTCCTTCCCTCTGTTAGCCCCCACTCGTCACCGCCTACACCCCCCGGGTTTCCTCACCCGCTCTCTACATTTTCCCCCCTCACCAAATACTGCAGCTCCTCTGACCGCCACTATTGCATCCTCCACCGGTTCCACAAGTTCTGCCCTTCCGTGGGGCTATCAGGCATCTCCTGGGCCCTTCTCTACAGTCACCTCTACCCAATTCGGGTGGTTTGCTCCGAGTGCGTTCGCCATTGTCCACGTCTTGTGGTCCCCCCGGGCCTCTTCCTCCTCCTCCCTATTATCGCCCGGGCACCCCCGAGCTCCTCTCCAGCATTATCAGCGTCTCCCCCTTCTGCCTCTTTGGGCAACTCAGGTAAGCGATTTTCCAGTCCCTCTGCCTCCCTCACGACCTCCTCTTTGTCTTGATGGTCGATCTCTTCCTCTTGTGGCTGCTGGGGCTGTCCCAGGGGTGTTCTCTCATCCCAATCCCACCCCTCGGCAACCCTGCCCCCTGCCGCCGGAGTCCCACCGACCATCACCCGCCCGTTCTGGTTGTTCACCTATTCCGGATGATTCCTGGCCCCTTGTGAGCCCTTTCCCCCAGTCTTCCCAGGATCTTCCTCCTGCCTTTTTTTTGAGTTTGAAAAGTATTTTATTTTACGTCTCACAAATGAAATAAGTAGAAAATTGACATACAATTATTAAATCAAGTTCAATTGTAGCACATATCATTTCCAAGCAAGCTCAATATAATGCACTAATACTGTGTTCCAAGTTTTGTAACTATACAGTTTGAATTACCAGCTTATGATTCCCAATTAGATAATGAGTAAAAATGATTTACAGACATTATGATGATGAATTAAGACTAGACAGGACAACAGGATAACATGGCAAGACATACATGGAGGAAAGAAAGTAATGCCAAGATAGAGCTAACGCACTTATAGTAACACAGATTTGGGCTCAAGAAATTATCTAAACTGAATCAAGTTTTTTAAGTACATTTATCAGCGTTACTATCACAACTACCATACCATAGGGATAAAAAAAGGGTATCAACATCAACTTAGTAGCAATGAATCCCAACAAAATAATCCTGAATTCTTTGTATGAGAAATCACATGTCCAAGCATCACAGTACATATTTATAGGAATTATATATTTATAAAATATACATGCATAGCTAGGTCAACATTACAATCTGTCACCTTTGTCAGATGGATTAATTTTTATCTAAGAGACTCAGAACGTAATAAAGTACTAACCCCACTTATGCCATCAAGACATATGCTCCAGTACAGCCCGCATAGCACAATTCATATATGTGATTTTATATTTATAACATAACATAGACTTTGGTTAGTTTGTTGCCACATAGTGCCTCTTATCCGGTCAGCTCCATTGTGGCAACTCCAGAAATACCCGCCAGAAAACGTTCCTTGACTAGAGGTGCCTCTTAACCTGTCAGCTCCATCCAGTTAGGAATATATACACACAGGATCTGCAATTATGGGAGCATATTCATTTCACTCACTATTAAAGCCTCAACTTTATCAGTTGATATAAAAGAGCTACTCAGTCTCTTCCAGAGATTCCCCAATATCAATCGAATCATACTCATCCTCTTCATTTTCATGTATGCTTCTGATCGAGGCAGTTCCATCACTGCTGTTATCAACATCCTCGGGTCTTAAACTGCAACTTGGATTCCAAGTGATGGTACCAATAATGACCAAAGCATAGCACTTCTATATAAAGGAGATCTTTTATAAGTACTTAGTGGAGGAATTTTCACCTTAAACTTTATCTTAGAATCAGAACAGGTTATACGATCTCCATGCCATGTATCCAACTTATCAACATGTTTCGAGTATTTATACATAACAGTCAGTAGTAATTCATCGCGCCTCCTATTAAGATAAGGTACATTGGCAGTTTCATGCATTTGCTTTACATTCAGGCCTGTGGGATGAGACCTGAAGCATGTTCTCAGGCCCCTATTCTGAAGTCGCTGAGCTTTTTTTTCAGATTTTCCTCATTACTACATCCTGAGTAGGCATAGCTACAGTAATCAAAGAGCGACATAATAGTACTTTTATAGACTAATATTGCAACATTCTGGGTCATTAACCCTTTCAGGGCAGAGCAAAAATTGTTGCCCTGGCCATGGGGACGGCCTCTGAAAAAAGTATATTTCCTAGAGGATGAGCCTATCTTCAATTCCTATACTAATCCTATATAACTGGCGTCGACTATAGTCGATGCTAGGCCTGCCATGGTGTCGACTGTAGTCGATGCTAGGCCTACCATGGTGTTGACTATAGTCGATGCTAGCCCTCAATGGGTTAAATTCCTCAATTTACTGAACCTGAATAAGTGATCATTGACCTTTTAGAAAACATCTTTCATCTCTAGCTCAAGGCTTAAATAACTATTAATCCGTAGGCCTAAATAAGTATAATCTGACTGCAGATCAAGTTGCTTAGAGTACATGGTGAATTTAGACAACTGTAACCTTTTCAGTTTCTGCAGCGCACCAAACCAAACAGTTTTGGTCTTTTCTACATTTACAGTCAACCGTTTCTGTATTCACCAGGCACCAACCCTATTTATATGTCGCTGCAGCCTGGAGTAAGCAACGTCCATTTTATTACTTGAACTGTAGAAGACTTAGTCATCCGCATACATAAAGAAACTACATTCCTGTATAGCAGAACAGACATCATTAACATACATAATAAACAACAAGCGCCCTAAAACTGGCAGCTGACCTCAGCTCCATCCTTCTCCAATCTCTCTCTCCCGATCCTCCCTCAGCCATCCTTCAATCGTCACAGACACAGGTTAGTAAAAAACAAATATGTGGAAGTCACCGCTGTCACCAATGTAGCGTTCCATATATTCTTTTTCACCTTAGCATGTGGTTATTTACAGTGAGACATCTATCCAATTCTACACCTAGTACAAGTAGTTATTTGATTCACAGTGTGACAGGTTGGAGGCACCCATCTTGGGGATTGGACCATATAAAGATGCTAGGCTTGATGTTGACCCAAAGAACATTCCAGTACTTTTTCTGGCGTTAATTCTGTTTAGGTCCTCCTGTAGCAGCCTGACTGCCTCTGTGGGGTCGCGATGCGACACATATACAACAAGGTCGTCAGCATACATTACACATTTTGAGTTTATAAATACAACAGGCAAATCAATTAGATAAATAATAAACAACAAGGGGCCGAGGGTCGACCCCTGAGGGATCCAGAATTTGACTGCTCTTTGGGTTGATTTGACACCGTTAGCAAAGGTAGAATGAGACCCAAGTTTCCTCTAAGCCATATTTTAAACGAGGGGTGTATATTTAGTGCATCTAGCCTTCTAATGGGGATACAGTGATTTACACAGTCGAACGCTTTGGAATAGTCTATAAAACAGGAAGCAGTCACATGACCTTCATCCCTACTATCATAAAGGTCAGTCAGTACAGCGAAAACTGCATCCCCAGTACTGTGATTTGCTCTAAAACCAAACTGATTTTTGTTTTATATATTATTTTCTTCCAAGTGATTTATAATAATGCAATGTATAATTTTTTCTAAGATTTTCCCAGTTAGGGGGAGCAGGGCAAATAGGTCTCCAATTTTTTATGTCAAACAGGTCTCCTTGCTTTGGAATAGGAACTAATAGCCCATTTGACCAGGCTCTTGGGAAAGAACCTGCCATGAGTGAGTTTTTAAACATGGTCGGGTAAGAAGGTATAGACATCCTTCAGGATTCTAGAATTGACTCCATCTAGGCCACTAGATTTGTTAACACTTTTATTTTTTACATGTTTTCCACTACACTGTGATTGATGACAGCATCTATATCAAGGGGAGGAAGCACATCTGGTATATCAAGTGTCCTACCTATTTCAGCGAAATATTATGTTTATATAATCAATATAGCCCCACTATAACTAGCCTTCAGCTGTATGTCTGTGCTTTTTGCTTTGGGGTTTACGAGCTTGTTAATTTCCCTCCAAAACCTCACAGGATCACCTTTGAATTCAAATAACAGACCATTTATCCAATCCCTTTTGCTGTGGTTTTGTTATTTTTCAATACGGTTTCTAAGTCTGCCTTTTTGTTTGACCTTAAATCAGCTACCAAAACAATTTCGCTCTTTAATCAGAAGTTGGTGGTCATTCATAATCTCAATAATTTCCCTATTGGTCCATGGCTGGGGGTGTTTTTTTTTATGACAGTTGTTTTAATTGGGCATGTTATATCCAAGTACTCAACTATAAGCTTAAATAAATAGTCACGTTGCTCCTCTGGCTCATTACTGTTAAAAAACTCCATCCAATCACAGTCTAGGAGATACTCATGGAAATCTGAGGGGTCATAATTAGGGTAGGACCGACCTGTGAATTCATTAAAAAACCTTCTCATCCTTAAGCTTCTTCCTGCAAGCATACACCTGGAAGTGGTCAGAAATTAAGACTTCTGCCACACCTGCCTCAGTAATGATATCACAGTTTGACAAAATATTATCAATGCATGGATATAGAACATTATATAGCTTGTATCCCCATGGCTTTGACTGTGAGTGACATCTATATTACAGTCCGAACATCTCCAAAATGGTCACGACTCTTGGCAATGAGCACCACTATCCATGCACATATTTATACCCAGGAGATCCAAGCATCTGAGTACATGTACATATGCATAAGGAGTCTCGGCCCAAAGCATACAAATCGTCCTGTCAAGTATTCTTTCCTGAAATGACAAACTGTCCACATACAAGGATTTTCATCTCCCATAGCATTGGCCTATCTGGCTGAGGCTGGCGCTAGACTGAAGTTTAATGTGGTTGCTATACAAGGAGGTGGGTGAGATGGTGATGCATGTGCAGCTTTGCCATCACCTTATATCCCCAACACACCCACAAGCAATACGAGAAACATGGGCAGGGGCGGGGCCCAGGCAACAACACAGGCCCTGCGTGCTTGTCATGCCATTCTCAGGCCTACTGTAGGCACAGGGAGTAGGTAGGACAGGGCTTAGCGAGGTCGAGCTACAAGACCTGTAGAACTCATGTGGAGAAAACTGGTGCAGCTAGGTATTATACTAGTAGTAAAGTACAAGCGGCAGCGCAGGGAGTAGGCAGCAGCGGCCGTAGTAGTAGAGGGGCGGAAGCAGCAGCAGCAGCAGCAGCAGCAGCAGCAGCAGCAGCAGCGGAGCAGCTCGGCAGCGCCGCGCAGCAATTTAGCAGCAATGCCTCTGGCACAACCCTCCCTCTAAGCCTACCGCTGGAACCTCATACGCCGTGACGGGCGTGGTGGAGGGCGGGCGGCAAACAGCTCCCTACAGAGGAACACCTCACCTAGCAGCCACTCAGTCCCGTGTGCTGACAGCTCAGACAAGAATAAGCAGGAGAGGCATGAGGACAGGGACATGTTGGGGTATAGCAGAGGTTATGGGACCCCGACGTGCCGACTGTCACCAACATCGGCAACAGCCGCCGCAGCTATTAGTTTAACTATCCCTACAGCCGTTTCCCAAGCCACATTGGGACTAGCCAGACAACCGAGCCGGCCCACCCCTACCCATCTGTGAGTATAGATCTAAGAGGCACATCAAACCAAGCAGGAGGAGAAGCTAACTCATCCCATGGTGTTGTCAAGACTACAAACCCATATAACAAGCTACAGGACGCCTCTGCATCCATTGCGCACTCCTCTTCAAACCAACTCCCTTCCCTCGGCATCTCCTGTCTCCTCCACCCAATGGGAGAATGAGGCTGTCCTAGACATGGCAAGAACCGCAGGATAACTCTAAACATGGAAAGTACTGCAGGCTGGCTCTACACTCTTGAAAGAATCACAGGCTGTCTCTATATATCCTAAACACAGATCGAATCACAGGCTGGGTCTTTAGTCCTAAACACAGACCGAGTCACAGACTGGTCCTATACTCCCATACAAATACCGAACCACATGCTGCCTCTATACTCCTAAACACAGACCGAATCAAGTTTTTTTATATACTCCAAACTACTCAGAAAACTACAGGTTAGCTTAACACTCTATATTCCTAGGACGAGAAGCACAGGCTGGCTCTCTACTCCTGATCTTGGAAGGAATTATAGGTTTGGCATATACTCCTAGACATCGAGAGAAATACGAGCTGGCTTTAAACTCATACACACGAAAAGAATCACAGACTGTTTCTATATATCCTGAACATAGACTGAATCACATGCTGGTTCTATATTCCTAGACCAGCAGAATCTATTGTCAGCTAGTTGTATATACATTAACAGAGCCCAGCGACACAACCCCCACCCTAATCCTGTCTGGTTATACCCATAGATCCCCCTGATTGTGCCCTTTTTGTGATGCTCTTGGTGTAGTCAGCCCTCTGGTGCAAGGTTATCAGAGTAGAGGAGGAAGGAGAGGGGGAGGTTTCACCACAAGGGGCTTCTTCTGTTTCTGCTGCCTCAGTACATAAACAAAAACAATGAGCAGCAGCAGGAGAAGAAGCTATGAAAGGAGCAGCAGGAGGAGCCACCCACGGCATCAACAACAGCCGCGGCCACAGCAGCAGCTGGAGGAGGAGAAACAGCAACCTGCAGCCTGAGACATTAAGGGCACCCACACTGGAGGCCCAGGCCACATCTGCTGACTACTGCTCTGACCAGCTGCACCCAAAACAACAAAATAAGCCGTAATAGTGGATGGGGCTGTGGGGGAGGTGGTAGACCTACTGGAGTACTCCGTCGTCCGTCTCCAGATCGGAATGGGCCGCGACTTCTGTCAGGAGAAAGCACTGCGTTAGCGACAGTGGTTGGGCTCTGGCTGAGGCCCGAGGTCTGGCTATATCCTAGACGACTGAGAGGGCCATCTATAAGGTCAATATTCTGCCAACTACAGCTAAGGGTCTTTCGTCACCAACATTAGCATGGCCACGAACACCTCAGGCGGGTAGCGCCTTGATTTCCAACTGCTCACATCAACATTTAAGCCTGAGCTACCCATGAGCTGACATGATTGGCTCAGGCAGCCCCCAGTCACCCAGAGGTCATTACCACCTGCTAACCCCCATCACCCTGCAGCCCATTACCACTGGGAAATAAGATTACACAGTTGGACCATCTCAGTCAACCATATAAAACCAACCTCAGACACACAAACCTCACATTTTAAAAGTGTGTGGAGAATTCCGCCTCAGGCCAGACAAAGCATGTTCCTCTTTTAACTCTTTCGTCCACTTCATAAGATGTGATAGGTAGAGTTCTAGATAGGGCTACCATTCTCGTCGCGTAGTTACAGCGCTAGGGGGATAACTACACCATTCCCCCACCACAGTAGGATAGCATAATATGCACCTATTTAATGGTAGCAGAACTTATACTCACCATTTATATCTTGTGTAGCTTTATGAAATCAAGGATGATGAGTCATATATAGCCTGTGTGTATATCTGATATATGTATAAAATATCCCCTTATCTGACTTATGTATAGGACGGTGGAGAGAGGTACAACGAGATACAGAACATAACATGAGTATTCAAATGTATATTATACCATAGGAAGCTATGGGTCTATATATGCAGCTATAATCCTAACATGTATGCTACGTATACTTCAGACATCATAATGATTCATACCTATAATGAAAAATAGCCAGAGATACCAAAGTACCGCATCAGCAACCCAACTGAAAAAGATCCTATGAAAGAACCCTGTAGAGCTATAACCGATACGCAAAAAGATAGTCTGGAAAAGTCCTTTCTCCTACCTACATAAACGAATTTCGAATGGTAGATGACTTTGTATGTTATGTTTTGCGAGTGGATTCCATCCTCCTGTAAGACTGTATCACATTTACCCCTCAAGGAAAGTATCCTGCTCCCCCCAGATGTATACCTGTCCTGCTCCAAATCATAAGAAGAACTAACAAAGCCATTCCATGGAACCCTGACCTGAAGTTACCAAAAGCTAATAAAGAGCCTAATGTACATACCATCTATACTTCAACACCCAAACCATACACCAGGCTACCAGCTTTACCCCTACAGTGCCACCTGCCAAGGAACCATCTCTGTCTCTGAGGGACTTATTGCCCATCCTCAGTGAGGGAGGACACCTATAACATGCTTTCCGTTTTACCCTAACACCCGCACCATCTTACCGTATCCTGTAAGCTAGAGGATCTATAGGCAGCTAGGATTCTATTGTTGTTGTTGTTGTTGTCTTCTCTACGCCATCTGTGAGAAGTGGTGTGCCCTCTGACATACATGGTAGACATTCAGGACGTAGTCGCTGGATAGTCGGCCAACACCAGAACAGGTAGGTAGTGTGGCTTTATTCAGATTAAAATCTAACTAACACACGGATGGCGGCCTTAACCTTTTGGTGCCCAGAATTATTTGAAGATTTTACATTATTTCACAATTATATTAATTTGTTGATAAGCCCATGTGTTATTTTGATCTTATCTTTTGATATTGGCTCTGTATTGCATTTCCTGAATACTCATAACTCAGTGAAGACTTTCAGTTAAGGACATGAAATCTATTGGTCAGGTTTGGTAACCATAGTTACCAAAACATTCCATTTGTTGTCATTGGTAGCATTTGGTCTCTCTTGTGTACTATATAGACCCCCCTATCCATAAAACCTGTAATTCTGAGGCCTCATTCAATTCTGCATATATATGTGTACTACCACTCAGGAGACATAATGTGCTAGTAACAATGCATGGATTATCTCTATGGATATGAACATTTCTTTTAGAATCTAATGGAGTATGGGACATTGGATGTATATGATCTAGCGTAATAACTGTGTCATGTCTGGTCTTAGCCCCCTGGAGGGTGGCCCTCTGATGAATCATTTTCAAATTTTGACTCCCTGTGTTAGGTATAATGGTGATGGAGAAAAATGGATGGTTGTATTCTGATGGGGAGGTTATGGCCGTTCTATAGAGGGTCTAACTTTGCTGATTAGACCAGTAGAAGTACCTGGATGATAGTTTCCTTCAATATAATTTATTTAAGCCCCATTTAAGCCCAAAACCGTGCTTTAAAGCGCGCTTGGGCACCTAGGGGTTAATGATCCATGCATTCAATTAGATCTAGCTGCCACCTCACAATATAGACTGGCCCAATGGTCAACACCCATTGGGCCAGTCTACTGGCAACTTTATAGTTATGTACTCACTTTGACCCAGCTAGCACCGTACAGCATAGGCTGAGAGTTGATTTAATTAGTTTATACTTCATGCACACAGGTAGATTAAGCAGACACCTCACAGTACAGGCTAGAGTTTACCTTTTCACTTCTTGATCCGTGTCCTCTGTTAAAACAAGCACCCCCCCCCCCCAGCAGAGACAGAAAGGCGAATGTTACAACGGACAAGGCCACCCATCTGGAAAAAAACAACACATACTCTTATGTAAAGCACTGTTAGCTACTACCCCGATCATATCCAACGGCTTTGCATTGCCTGATGGCGTGCGATTAACCCTTTCACCCCTGAATCTCTGTTACTCTATGGGATTTGTGCCTTATGGGGTTGAAGTTCTTAAACCTACAATTACAGAAATAGGAAGCTGCAGGCTGATGATGTGTTAGTGATTGGTGTCTAGCTAATAGGGAGGTTTAGCAATCACGACGTACGTCCCCCGTAGCTCATTTAACGCAGACGTACCAGTGCTGTACAGGTATGCTGTACGTCTGCGTTATATTGCCCACTCAATGGGTGCTAAACCTCCCTAATTATATGACAGTCAATACCCAAGAGAGCATGTGCATGCATTTTGGTCCTGGTAACAGGCTTGGAGCCCCCCCCCCCCCTTAGATATTGTCTTTAATGGGAGCGCATTGCCGACCTGTGAAACCTACTCGTATTTGGGCGTTGAATTAGACTCCAAGTTAACTATTAATCCCCATATATCCAAGATAAAGAAAAGCTTTGGTAATAAACTTTATAAATTATGTAGGCTTCAGAAATGCCTGTCAGTTGAGATTAGTTTGCGAATACATAAAGTCATAATGGTCCCCGCAATCGAGTATTGTTCCTTTTATACTGGCTGCTGTAATGTTGGGGAGCTAAATAAGCTCCAAATGATGCAGAACCAGGCCCTTAGAGTATGTCAGAATAAAAGAGTACGTGATATTACCATAATTAGACTCCATGAAATATGTGAAGTACTAGATAGTCTGGATACTCGATGGAAAAAAAACAGTTGTTATGCATTATGTGAAAAAAGCAAACAGAGGTGAGGCATTAGAGCGGGCTGAGATAAGGACCCAGGGGGATCGCAAAATTAGGCTTGCTAAAAGGAGGGCAAAAAGTGTATTTTATGAAAGATGCCCCTATTATAGGGCTGTTACCCTATGGGATACCCTACCTTTTGATGTTCAGCATTTGCCAACCCTGAGAAGGTTCAGGACAGCAATCAATAAGTTGGTTTGAATCTAAGTCTTGTCTACGTCTGTCTGATGCAACTCCCCTGTCAGTATTCCCACTCTGCCTTAGCAACAAGGCTTGTACATAAGATAATTGTGCTTTAAACTCATTATTATCATGATGTTATGTTTACATAAAACTTCATACTGTAGTTCCCCTATACGTTCAACTAAGCAAATGAACTGTATCAGCACCTAGGTGAAATGGCTATTGTAATTCATCCTGCGGTGCATGGAAAAACGTTCTCTTCAGAACGACTACACTATGAATAAATAATAATAATAATAATAATAATAATAATAATAATAATAATAATAATAATAATAATAATAATAATAATAATAATAATAATAATAATAATAATAATAATAATAATAATAAAAATAATTATAATAATAATAATAACAACAACAACAACAACAACAATGACAATGACGATGACGACGGCGATAATGATGATTATTAAACTTTACTAAACTTAGGCCTGTTAAGAAAATGATAGTTGCACCTACTTACCTGGTATGTGTAGCAAGTCTCTGTTCACTTCCAGACGAAGTGAGTACATCATCATTCACAAAGCCCTGGGAATATGAAGTTCAACATACCAAAACTACAGGATGACTGTTTGACAATATTTCCAGTGAACATTCCTTCCTGTTTGCTACTGTAAACTCAGTGTAGACCTCTAGATCCGTAGTTTAAAATGATATTTTACAGAATGAAAAATGATTCCCTAAGACACGGCGATTCACTGGCAACAGCAGAAGCTGGGGGTTCCCTGTCAGTTTAGTGTTCACCATTGCTCCCAGATACCCCATACAGTGAACGGGGATTCTCGGTAGTTTTACAATGAGAATTCACCAAATGTTTATGGTGATTCAAATATCCTGAGTTATATCACTCTTCAGTATAGGTCTGATCCATGGTTAAAGTGAGGTGTTTGAATTGCATATCAGTTGTCTACCTTTACATATTGCTGTAGAGATTAAACATCTAGGCACCTTAGTGCTCATACTCAGTCCTCATGCATTTGAGTGTCCATAACCAGATACTGTCCATCATTAATGGATCGTAGGCCTACTGCCTGAGTCCTTGGTCTACTGATTATGGATGGGTCTGGGTGTATGGTCAATTGCACTGAGATGGGGACAAACCCATTTTTCACCATGGGAAGGGGGTAAATGTGACTAAAGATTGAACGTTTTGGATATTTTTCATTTCCATTCGGTGGGTAAGGTCAGGATCTTGCTTGGAAACTATGGTTTTGCCCATGTATCATTAATATTTAAAGCAGCAGACTACAAAATATAAGCTTCTTATGGGGTATTTCAAATGTTTTTTCATAGTGCTCCCACTGGTATGGGGCAAAGTAAAGAGAAAATGCATTGGGAATGTATGAATTTTTTATATTTCCACTAGCCCCCAATATTTAGCATTATATATAATTAATTCAAGAACTATTCCCCTTATCTGCCTGGAGTTATTGCTAAAAACCTTGTGGTGTAGGTAAAGTGGAACCATACATGCCTGATTCTTTAATACATGATAGTGGGGAGAAATAGATCATATTTATCAAATGCAAAAATATAATTAGAAAGCCTTAGGTGTCAACTATCAGTCATTAGGTAAACAATTTTAGATTCATTAACATTATACCTCAGTATTGCCATATTTGAAATTGCAATGTGATTTTTATGTAGTTTTAGAGGAACCATACATGCCACATAAAGTGATTGCTCAAGTGCATAGTTATGGGATTTCCTAGAGATGCATTGTCATAAAGATTAACCACTTATGCACCTATCTACATGTAAATATTACAGTCCCATTATACAAGTCAATGGAAATCTATGGCAGTTTTTCGATGTCAGGAACCATATGTGCCACAATATGTATTATGCCTGAAATATCATGAATTAAAAAGTTTTGTTGTTATGACAGATTACTATTATAAAAGGACAGTGCCCAGCATCATGGAAAAATGGTATCATATGAATGTGTTCACTTGATGGTGGAAAAATTAGCTCCCAAAAAATGAACCTATTTGGACCAGAATCCCATAGGAACTAATGCTAAATAATGGAATTGACTCTAAAATTGGCAATTTTTGATATTAGTGTTCCCAATTTTCAGGGTAGGTGCCTCAGTGCACAAGTATTTTGGACACCCAATTTCAAAACAATCCAAGCAGTTTAATTTTTACCGCTTAGTGAGCCCTCCGTGACCCCAACTCAGTGCAATTGACTGTATGTTCAAAAATGTCAGTGGCAGTGGTGTTCCTAGCTCACATTTTGAAATATTTGGTATGGGTCCACTATGATGATAACATTTCTAAGTCTATTCAGGCCACATGTCTATGAAAAGGCATTATGTATCATCATTGAAGTTTGATCCTACTCATTTTCAATATTGCTTATTATGAGAATTTACATAAATATAACACTTCTCCATGTGCTCATAGTGTGTCATCTGGTGACATCCAAATCAACTACACTTTAGGGTTTTCACTGTGAACATAATATCTCATCTACAAGGCTATAAAAAGATGTCAGTGGACCACCTTACTGTGAAACAGTGTCATTACAGTGAAACACCGTTATTATAGGGGATATATCACCTTTCTTTTAGTACAATGAATAACTGTAAAATCTTAAGGAGTTTCCATGCTAAATTTAACAGTATACACTGTAAAAATAACGAATAATTCCTCATCCCAAAGTTGCCAGAGATACATCGTTATTTTCACAGAGATTCCTTGTACCACCGCACTGCCACCTGGAGATTCTTGTAAAAAACTACACTGGCCCCCTGTTGTATAATTACAGTGGTTCACTGTTCAGGTTTACAAGGATCCCTGGTAGATTCAAAAGTTATTTTTTACAGTGTATGTTCTATTTCTACGTAGATGATTGACGTAGAGACAATTATTTTCGCACATTTCCTAACTGTGGAATAAATATTTTTAGCAGCATACATTGGACATGGAGCTACTGACAGCTTGAAGTCCCTGGAGCAAGCAAGCAATGCAAATTACCAATGTTCGAATGCCACTCAATCTAGCATTCAGTTTCCTGACTGCCATGGAAATGATTTCCATCTCAGTGTGTCTGCTGAATACTGATAAGGTAGTGCCCCTGTCACCGTGGATAGGCAGTGATCCAAAGTTATACAATATTAGGGCTAAGGGATGAGACCTCACTTCACAATAGTAGTACAAAGTCTATGTATTCTACAGCATCACATTCAAGATAACGTTAGGTTATGTCTTCAGTTATGTTGTTAAAAGAAAAGATCACCCTTTTCATGATGGCTTCTTTAGCTAGTCTTTTAACTGAATAAAAAGATTCAGACTTGTTCAGTACCACAACTCCCATTATAAGGACAGAAAGCACGGTTCTCAGGTGCATTGTGTAATGTCACAATTGGTCCAAATGCACCAAGTGATGCATTGTTTAAGCTTTAATGCTGTTACAACCATGTCCTTAATTTGAACACTAACATGTTCATCATCATTATACCACATACTATAGATCACATGGGCTATATAATGATACTTATCAAAGTGAATATGCAAGGACTGTTAAAAGAACCCTATGAGTAACACTTATTTGTAGATGAGCAATGCTGTGCAGCCAATAATGTGATGCATTGGACCAATTGTGATGTCATGTGCATTAGAAATGTCTGCTTCCTGTCCTTATGACAGCCAATGGGACACTGAATGTGCCAAAGTAATTCTATTCGATGTAAAACCCTCAAAATGAAACCATCATGGGAATAGGGTGGTCTTTTGTTTTAAGCACTGGCGAATTACGCGCTGGTGTTAAATACAGCCTTCACCGAAGTGGCATAGAAACACATCTGAGTCATAATTATGTTGCACTAACAGGGTTAATACCCCCTCCATGTCCAAACAGCAGCGCCAAAGGCCACTCCCTCTGGCTTTCAGTTGTATTGATTATTATCACCCTCTAACAAGTGTGTAGACCTATGCCCCAGGAACACAGACCTGCACACCTGTTTGTGCTGAAACCCTCAGCTTAAAATAAACCATGATCATAAAGGAGTGCATTCATATCTGTAGCCTGTGGTGAGCACTAGAGTCTTTGTCCCATTACACCATTTTATTCTAGCCCGATTGTGGTGAAAATTGCCACTACAAACCAAGTAGTCATTTGTCATTTGCTGTACATAGTGTTTTATTGTTTTGTAAATATGTTATTTACTTATTTGTTATTCTTGCATTGCATAGCATCATTCATGATTGTATTACATTAGCTCATTGATGTATGCAAGCAGAAGAAATTTGTGAACAAAACACTGACCAAGGAATCACCTATTGCACTGTGCAATGACCAAAAGAAAAGAGACCAAACATACCAAATATACCTAATTTGATGCTGCTGAATCTGAAAATGAGGTTAGAAAATGCTCATTGGCTCTAAAGATATTCATAGGGTGCCATAACTATATGCTAACACTCCCTTGCTGGCAATGATATTTCACTATGTTCACTTATAATTATACTGTAGTCCATTGAAGTACAACTACTTTCTTATGTCATGCCTGGTATTTGTCAGGGTAGTATCAATAGCATTGACACTGCTGCAAATCATATTTCAAAATGGCTCCTGGGCCTCCATTATTCCAGCCATCGGAACCAGTTTTATGGAACATTATGTGTTGGGTGTGAGCAGCTCCATATGCACAGTTGTAGCAGTTTCTGTACTCCACAAACAAGAGTCCAACTTGGATCATGCCACTTGGGGTCAAGCTGTATATACATGTATCTCCACAGCAAATAGCCACAATTTCATTTACATTGCATTAAAACCACTGATTTGAGGTTATATTGTTTGATTTGGGTATAAGTGCTGCCAGCTTAAAGAGACATCCTTAACTCCATGCTATCTTCCTCTAAACATTGACTTCTAGACCATTTAGAGCTACCTATCTAGACATCATGATTATCAATAATAATGTGATTAAAATCATAGTAATTTGATATCATAACAAAAGAAATAGGCTGAATAGTCAATGGAAGTCATGGCTTGCCCTCAAACCAGTCATAACATGATTTCTGAGGGCTGAGGATTATGTAGAGAGCAGGGATACACAGCTGGGCACATATCAGAAACTCAAATGCAAAATGTCCTTGAGAATCCACTTTCTGCATCTTACCTTCTGTTATCCCCCAGAAAACTGTGGCTCGGTAAGTGACAAACATGGCACAGGACATCTCAGAGATGGAAAATGTCACCAAAGATAGTGGTTATCTTCTCTGCTAGCAGGCTACAGAAGGGGTCGCAAATGAGGTGAGCCCAACATTGTGTACAAGAGACAGACAAAAAAGTGCTGACTGACTAACATTTTGAGCTTATTTTCTACTTCTACTGCAGATTACACAGTTAAATGATGAGCTATTAATTAGAATCCGATATGGGTTTGGAAATGGTAATCAAAGATAAATAAATGACATTTGATGTAAAACCTGGTGTTTGTATACAAGTGCTTTGCATCATTAAAAAGGCCTGGTGCCCCTCAATGCTTCCTACGCCCCTGTAATTTGTAACATATTGTCAAGATATACTTAAGGGTGCTAGGTAGATACTGATCTATTTTATTACCTCTGCATTCAAGCAGGCAATACTTGAATCTGGCGCTTATCTGAGACCCTGGCGCTTATATCCAAAAGCATGGGCACTTTGCAGAATACCAAATTAGATGTGTCATATTTATTCCCTATGTGAGATGGATTAATGTGTCATTGGGGAGGCATGATATCCCCCTTAAGTAAGATGACTCATTACTCATAAACCAGGGGGAAATTGCACACCGCCTTGGTCATTAGGACTTGGACTGCCAGGCGACGCCTTGTAGTGCCCTCCAATACCGACAGCATCACGCCTCCAGGTCATATATTATTGCTGCTCCTGCTGCTTTACCCTTTAATAGCAGCAGGATGTCTCCAGGTTCATGTTCTTTAGTCGTCTCGATGCATCATGCAAACCCTTTTAGGAGTGTATCAACCATGTAGGGTTGTCATGGTACATGAATGCAGCACTGCTGAGTTACCTACCGAGTCTGCATTCATGCATATTAATGACGATATACTAAAACAGTGCCTCACCTTTAGAGCTTTGTTAATGATGCTCTGACACAGTGCCCTATTTATAGACCACCACAGCTCATAATATCATGTTATATGTACATGCTAGTCATACGGAGCCCCAAAAAGGACATATCACAAATAATTTTTCCCCTGAAAAAATATTCTTGCGGGTACTTAAGAATTCTTGCGGATACTGACAAATTCTTGCGGATACTGAAGAATTCTTGTGGATACTGAAAAATTCTTGCGGGTACTGAAGAATTCTTGCAGGTACTGACAAGTTCTTGCGGATACTGATGAATTCTTGTGGATACTGAAGAATTCTCGCGGGTACTGAAGAATTCTTGTGGATACTGACAAATTCTTGGGGATACTGAAGAATTCTTGCGGATACTGAACAATTCTTGCGGATACTGAACAATTTTTGCGGGCACAGGAATAATTTTCTTTTGGGGTAGAAGAACATACTAAAAAGATTTTTTTTCATGCAAAATATATTCCTGCATGTACAGGAGATTTTTTTGGACACAGTAGCATTCTTAAATTTTGAGAGTTTAAAACATGTAAAAAATATTTTTTTCTCAGTAACAACTATTCTTGTGGGTAGAGAAATATTTTTGCAGGTACAGAAACGATTCTTGCAGGTACAGAAACATTCATGTTGGCACTTGAGTAGTTTATCAACATTCATTTTCCACAAGAACAGTTTAGTATCCGCAAGAATTGTTCAGTATCCGCAAGAATTGTTCAGTATCCGCAAGAATTGTTAAGTTTCCGCAAGAATTGTTCAGTATCCGCAAGAATTATTCAGTTTCCACAAGAATTGTTAAGTTTCCACAAGAATTGTTCAGTATCCACAAGAATTGTTCAGTTTCCGCAAGAATTGTTCAGTACCCGCAAGAATTGTTCAGTTTCTGCAAGAATTGTTAAGTTTCTGCAAGATTTGTTCAGTTTCCGCAAGAATTGTTCAGTACCCGCAAGAATTGTTTCTGTACCCACAAGAATTGTTCAGTACCCGCAAGAATTGTTCAGTATCCGCAAGAATTGTTCAGTACCCGCAAGAATTGTTCAGTACCCGCAAGAATTGTTCAGTATCTGCACAAATTGTTCAGTACCCGCAAGAATTGTTCAGTATCCGCAAGAACTGTTCAGTTTCCGCAAGAATTGTTCAGTACCCACAAGAATTGGTCAGTACCCGCAAGAATTATTTCTGTACCCGCAAGAATTGTTCAGTACCCACAAGAATGGTTTCTGTACCCGCAAGAATTGTTCAGTACCCAGGTCACCAATCGACACTTAGTTTAATCAGGGTAATAGCAGATGTAGAAGTTTCTTTAACATTTACACTACCATGTAATATCTATTGGGTGTAAGCGGGAGTGTATAGTTCTGGCGGCATGCACTGATAAGCTGATAAGATGGCAACCAGCATGTCCCTGGATAACATCCACTTCCAGGGACAAGGTACCCATCATAACAATGCCTTATCAGTGTGTTTTGTCACCTTTGGTAGAACCAGCGAAATTCAAAATGGCAGATCCACGAGGGAAAGGTCTAGGCTCCTATAGCACTTCTATTGCAAGCTCACAACCACAAACCATTAAGCATGCTATTATACACATTGCCGAAATCATATCCTATGGAACATAGGAAAGGGCTTGTGATTGCTTTCTGGCAGTGTAGGGTCAATGGCAGCTTAAAATCTAAAGCATTAGGTTGAGATTATCAAACAACGGGACTTCTACATGTAACATCGGAGTTAAACTGAACCATCAAGTGTGATATTCCAATGTACATCTGAAAGAGACCCTCGAACACCAGCGCGTAATATGCATATACACGATTCTGCTGAGATAATTTATACAATGGCTGCGATACTGATTCTTGCGAGTACCTAATCACAGATCCTAAACACATTTCTAAACACTTTCTGTGTTTAGTAATCATACGGTGTGTAAACACTAAGGTGTTCAGGAAAATCACTGTTCAAAAAAAATTTGTTTAGATCTGTTAAGTGTTTATATCAACAATTGTTTAGGACTAAAGTATGTCTCTCAACAGGTTCAGAATGTTGGATCAATGTTGAAGGCTGATTTATTGATTCAATGTTCTATGCCCACAAGTCTTGAGATTAAGTCAAAATGATTCAAAGCACTTTGATGGACAGTTATCTGGACCAGGTTGTATGTATTAATCCCTACCACCACAAAATTGGTGTTTACCATGGGTCACATTGAAATCGCAGTAATGGGGGGGGGGGTAAATTTGTAAACATTTCTTTTACAAATTCATTCTAAGATGAAGTGCCTATGCTAGGTCCTATCAAGTTGTTGTGTATTATCATTACTATACTCAATTCAGACATTTGTGTCCATTAGAAAATTATGGTTGTACCATTATGAGCATCCCCTGCCACCTAGTGAGTTGGATTGGAACCAAACATTTAAACACTGGTGTTTAATGTCTAAACACTTGATGTCAATGTGTTTAAATTCTAAACACATCATGAATACAAAAACACTTAAAATTTCTTGAAATGTGTTTAAGTGTTTAGAAAAAAGTGTGTAAATGCTGTGTTTATTCTAATGAAAGTGTTTAGCAAAAACAGGTGCAGGAAAAGTGTTTGAGGGCTGAACACATTTTTTACAGTGTAGCCACTAGACTCGTAGGGCACAGATACTCCTGAAGATGATAGTGAGACCTGTCTAGGCTGAGCTAGCATTTTCCCACCTGAGCTGCAAACATGGTGCCAGGCACTGCTTGCAGCACACTGACAGGTGGAGCAGACAGCAGGGGGGGGGGGGCTCCAAGCTGCTGCCTCAGGGGTCTATTACAGCACAAGCAACATGCTTCTCATTGAGAACAATAAATCTCTGGTTTCACCACATAATGGCAAATAATAATTGCTATGTTGAACTATTCTCCTGGGCTCTTAAAATATAAAGAATGCATCACTTATGAGGATCATTGCTGTATCCACCCTGGCGCATTTCATGAATACATGGCCGGTCGGGTTCTTGACGGTGGTTCATTTATCCATGCATCATGCCAACTCTGTGATTGATGCACTCCTAACGGATGTATGATGCACAACTGAAGTGCCAGCAAATTACACACCAACGCTGGACGTGAACGCTGAGACAACATAAAGCTTTTTAAGCATCATGTCTTTCTTTCTTTCTTTCTTTCTTTCTTCAAATGGAGTCTTTTTTCATAGGGCGTATTCTGGTCTAGATGAGAAGAACATCAGTGCTTGTTATTCACAAAGAGTAAGAATAGAATCCTTCCATCTCTTATATCACATGGCACAGGGCCTCCTGAAGCAGCGGTCTGCTATGTTCTTAGGGAGTGATCATTTTTTTAACAATAGGGGGGGGGGCTGGGGGGTTTGAGGGGGGTCAGATTTTTTTTAAACCCCTTGACTGGGGGGGGGGGGGTCAGAATTTGTTTGCCCCCCTAGGGGGGTCAAAATAATTTCACCTGTTTTCAGCGAAAAAGCCCGTGTGTTACTATAGGTTTTCGCCTCCCGAGGGGGTAAAAAAATTGTTGACCAATTAAGAGGGGGGGGGGGGGGGCCGGATTCTTTTTCCTGCATCCCCACGCAAACCCACCAGCCCCCCACCCTGTTGTTAAAAAATGACCACTCCCTTAGTGTGCTAAATAAGCGGTGGGAAGCGCCATGTGGTTCTAACTGAGAGATAGGGAGCAATCACCCTCAGATGTGGCAAGGCCACAGGGTACGGTGGGTAAGAAGGGAGGCTGGAGAACGGGGCCAGGTCAGGGTGAATGTGTAGGTAGATAGCAACATGGAGAAGAACGTAAGGCAAATGAAGAGAAATACATGAAGCTTGGGAGGGAGGTGACAGAAAGGGATTGAGCTGGGGTAGATTGGGACGTCCTCTGAGGTGATAGGTGGTGGATAGGGGCTTCCAAGGGCCCCTGAGAGGGTCATGGGACTTGTGGGTGCCAAGCAAGAACATATGAATAAACAACCAAAATGTATGAAAAACACCAAGTGTTTACCTCATGGAATAATAATCCCTTCTCCAATAGCCACATACAATATACATATGTGGACAGGTGAGGGGAAAGGGTCCTCCGAGGTAAATTGTGATATTTAAAATTGAAGTCATTGGCTTTAAAATGAGGTATAACACTTGCAGATAACCCCTTTGGTCTCTGAGATATTGCTTCATGAAAATGGAATGACATAACTATGCCGATACAGCCAATAAGCTCTTTTATTCCTTGTTTTAATCAAATCAGGCATCTAATTAGCATAATGATTTAAATAACCAATTGAAAAATAGCCAACCCTTTCCATACATTTGGGCATAACTTTTGATCTAGAAATGGTATCTCAATGCTTTTTTCAGCATATGAATATACATGAATCATTATATCAATTGGCATTAATATTTTTTCTATTTGGAATATTATTTTGGTTACCATGGCAACCCATATCTCTGAGAGTGCTTATTTAGGCCTTGTTTTGGATTCAAAACATTCCATTTACACTCCAAGTACACAGGAAGTGCCAGAAAATAGAACGTTTTTGAGAAAACCATCTTTTTCTGTATAAAAAATTACATAATAGCAATTTTTGGTCTATTTTTAATGTTTTTAGCCTCTGTAGCTCCCCTAGTGGCCAAATCCAGTACTAAAAATCCCGCAGGGAGGGCCCTTTCCCCTCATTTGCCCACATATCTGTTTACAATTTGTACATATACCGAGCATAGCATCAACTGTATGCTAGCTTTTCCATGTCATTTTGTTATGCCCATTGTGGTTGCAGAAATAGCAGCAACTTGAAACCTCTTTGTGTATGTTACTAGACTGCCCAGGTGATTTAGCTGTGTCCTAATGTGTGTTATTGACAAATTCACATTACCCTAAATCCCTCAGGTTATACTTTACCTGAGGTAAAGAATATGTACGTGTTTTAAGTTACATTGTTAAAAATTCAGTTTTCCTCTCTGAGCCCTAGAATTTCCAATGTAACCGATTTCAAAAAGATTTAAATGGAGCTGGCAAACTGATCATCGCATCAACTTGTGAATGATTCTTTCAACCACTTGACTACAACAACACCCCCTGAAAAAAAAGGAAGAAGGAAAAAACAAACAAAAGAAAACAACATATAATGCCCAACCCTTTTCAAATTCGGATGACAATTCCAAGCGCTGACCTTACACATTAGATATAGTGGAAGATCAGGTAGCCTAAAACACATTATTTTCATTTTGTGAATTCTACCTTGAGGCAGACGAATGTTTACAAGACTGTCTCCTTTATTTAATGAGCACCTGCTACCCCTTCTACATTTAGTTATGAAACACCTGACACTCCATTGTTTTTGCAGCACGCATCTGATCTAACTTCCAATGCCAGGTAGCTGTTATGTAACGTCTTTGTATCGTATACAATGTGCTCACTTGGTGGACTGGTTAGAGGCCATATCAAAGCCATATGCCAAATAAGCAATGATAAACGAATATCCAATAGGGGTGCTGCAGGGGGTATCAGAGATATATATTGGGCCTCGGAATTTTATTGGAAGGATAATTGATCCAATTTCCTTTGTTGCCCTGATGCTACAGTACTGGCGATTCTACTCACCAGCACTGTATTCCATGGAGCATTCATCATGCCGACTCTACGTGGGGCATCAACCCTGTACAGTAGGTATGATGCATGATTTAAAGTGCTTTGCGCCCTTACAGGGCAACGAGAAGGTACAATCAGATCGAACGTAGGCTGAATAAGATTGTCAGCCTGCCTTAGGGCCTCTAGTTATATGGATAACCTCCTTGTATTGGCACAGGAGAAAAAAAAAACAACCTTCCAGCAGTACGCAAATCAGCCTTAAATAGCCTATTGAGCTGGAGCAGCAACTTGGAATAGTGGTTACAAAAAGACAAATACTAATAATAGCAGCCTGAATACTGTAGAATACCGAGCAGCAACATGAAAAGCAGTAGAACGCCAACGAAGGTCGGGATGATAGTGCATCATCTAATCTTGTCACGAAGAGGCCTTACAGATACCAGCATTAAGCCAGAAGGACGCCGATGATAACCTAAGGCCAAATAAAAAAAGGTTTGTTTCCAGTTTTGATTTTGAAGAATTTTATCTCATTTTTTTCATATTTTAAAGAAATCTTTTACTACTTTTTGAGGATATTACCTGTATCCTCTTGTGTTCTTCCTCTCTGTCACAGTTGCCATTTTCCCATCATTATTTTACATTGAAATAAAAAAATTTGATACATCCAGTGATATGTGCCCTAACATTTCCTATATAAATGTAAAAAAAAAATCCGACCTAACGACCCTACCTTTTCAAGTCATGTTACTGGAAACACACCTTTATTTTTTGGGCCTAACCAGAGCTAGGCATTACATTTCCCATGCACAGGGCGCCATGGAGGTTGTACTTGGGTATTGGGGAAAGATTGGAGGGGTTTCGACATTTTTAGGATGTCTTCAACGGCTATTAAATTACCTAGAACCCCCACAGTCAGTGGTCAGCCGTTTCTGGACCCTCCCCAGCGGGGAGGTTGGGGTGGACAAAAAGACAGAGGCTCTAAACCTCTGGGTAAATGGCAAATGTCAAACGATATCCAAAAATTACACAACAAGTTATAAAAACCAGAGTAAAAGATCATTAAACATGGCAATAATGTGACCAGATGGGGGAAAACCTGCATCCAAAGGGCAAATGGCTTTTTAAAGTGGAAGTCATGTGCTTAAAAAGGAGATATCTTGAGCTAAAATATTCCAGGTAGTTCTTCTGTAATTGCTCGCCAAACCTAGGTCGGTGTGAGCAATTGGAAAATGCAAATAAGCTCTAAATACATTATATCCTAGCTTAAATGGTGATAACGCAAAAAATTTTTGTGGAAAAATAAACAAAGAAATGTGATTTTTTTTTATCATAAATTCGGTTCTAGAGGGAATTTTCTGGGTCTGCTTTCGGTTCTACATTCCTTATGTAAATATCAACAAATTTGTGGAAAAGATTCCCATTTAGACTAATAGAGTGGTTTCCATGGCAACCAGAAATTACAACATATGCCAATTATCTATGTTTCCATGGCAACCGATGTCTCTTTTGCATTCCATAAATAGAACGTTTTCAGTAGAAATGGAATAATTCTGAGCATTCCACTGAATTCCCCATCAAAAATTGATCTAAGCCATTTTTGGTATATTTTTCATTGTTTTAATCATACAATGCCCCCTGGTGGTCAAATGCAGAACTAAAAATCCCCCCCCCCCCCCAGAAGCACGTTTTCTCCAGAGAATATTTTCAATATGATAATTTTAAATGAAGGTTAGCATACTCAGTAAAGCCACCCTTCTGCAGTTCTAAGGCACGAGTCAGTTTCATCTAGTAAGTGGCATTAGTTAGGAAAATTATAGAAATTATGGAAATCCGTTGGTGTACAGCTTGTACTCTCTATAAATCTATAAAACGTTTGGTACATATAATTTTGATAAGTTCAAAGCAGAGGAGAGGGGTGCTGTAAACGATATCGTTTTATACTTTGGGTCTTGCTAGTGGTTTTAAACCTGGTACCCATTAAATCAGGGGGCAATTTCTTAAGGCATTATGACTACACAAGGCCTTTACGGTTTGAAACACCAACACCCAGTGTCAGTGATCGTAGGTAGTGCCCTACAACTGCTCTGTACGACTATCACTTATGTGGCAATCACATAGAGTTTGGTAGGGCTGTCATAGTACTGCAGTAACAGCATGGCCGCCAATACTGGGCTGTAATGTTTCTAACCTAGGGGTCCCCACTTCGATTTGAAGGTCAGCAGTCGTACTGTGTTAAGAAATGGTCTCCAGGGGGTGCATCCATGCATCATGCCAACCCCATGGATTGATACACCAAGGAAAGTTTGGTATGTTATATCAATGAGTGACACTACTGTTAGGATCACAACAACAAAGGTACATGGACCAAGGGGAACCATGTGCATTTTAAAGGGTTGATTCCTCCTGAGCCCTGGCATCATGTAGGCTATGTTGGCTGTCAGATTGTCAATTATAGATACCTTGTCCTTAGCAGCCCCAGATACAAGGCCATCATCTCAGGCAGCTGCAACCAAGGCAACCAGCTGGCATGGGTCAGATATGACGTTGTGTCAATATTCTTGGCCCTAATTGCTTGACATACGATATACGTCACTTCCCTTCACCCTGATTCTCTGATTCAGATATTGTACTGAATTCTTACTATGACTAATTATTGAGGTACGTGGAAAACCATTGTGTACTAAGGGGATTCATTCTGCCAAATGCTCATATCATATCCAAATAAAATATGAATGAACATGTTACTGAGATTGTGGCCCCCACCTCTATTAGTTCCAGCTCTAGAGGCTGTAAATCAATGGGATGTCAGGGGTTGTGCTCACACAGTAGTAATTCATGTCATGATAAGCTGGACCATCCCTCAGATCCTAAGTCATATATTAGACAAAGTTGCCTAGCTGCTAAAAAGAAAGTCAAAAGGTGAGAAAATGCTTACTTATCTCTATTTTTGCCTTTGGTCACTTTCTTTTGACATTTCACTATCAGCTAGGCATCAAATTGGTAAATTATCTTGACCATCCATCACCAAAAGGCTGCTAAAAGCAAAAGAAATAAAAAAAGAAGAACATCTCTGTTCCATTTTCTTTCCATGGCAACTAGATTCTGATATTATTATTATTCCAACGTTACGCCAACTGGCGATAGTCAAACTTGATAAAAGTTATGCCAACATTGATTGAACTAAAGTATGCACATTAGGTTATATATAGTTTTGTCATAGGAGCACGTAATTATTCTTTAGTCTAGCATCTACATCAAGGCACAACTCCATGAGCTGGTCCACATCAGCCTTTAGTCACTGTAATAATTTGTTGCCCACCATCAACAGCTATTAGAGAAATTGCCAAAGTGAGGTATCAAAGAGGCATGATGTCTGCACTTTGGCATACTACCTCAAAACATGTTATGGGGCCATGTCTTTATAATTTGATAATGCCTTTATAAGAGGCACCACAAAATTTGATGGCACAGGAGCACACGAAAGGGCAATGATACGTTTACAGTATAAAGGCTGTTCATACATTACTGTAATAATTCATAACACCAATCCCAGTGGGCACAGAACATTAAATTATTGATTCAGCGTTCTGTGCCCACTGACTGGGGAGCTCCTCGATGGGTCTAGATTATTAAATGCCAAAATGGCAAAGCCTTTATGAAATGATTAAATTCATATGTTGATGATATACGGACCCTGCACAAAGGGCCTAGTAAGCATAGACCTAATAAAGTTATCCACTGAGCGTCTTCAATGCAGTGATAGATGGAGCTCATCTGAATGGCCATACATCTCCTTCATGTCAAGCTTAAGTAATGTGCAGTGAAGCATGACGCAGCCCCATACATCACTTTGTTCTGGATGACTTGAAGTGTCCATATGTGATAAACTCACGGTAGATTCCTTTGAACGTAGCTGTGTATAATAGGATCTAGCGTTTAGTCCTATACCTAGACTTCAGCCTCATGTAGGGATAATGTTGTCGGATATAAGGAGGGACTGACCAAACAAATTCAGTATGCACTGCAAGGATTGGTATACCTGTAGATGCTTAATGGTCTCGCGACTGCGTGGTCCTTCTTCCTTTGGTAGGCTAGATCTACAGACTGATCTATGGTGAGTGATATGGCTTGTGATTCCTTAGTTCAATGTTTGGATTATTTTATACTATTTATTTACTTTATTTTTGATATATGCAATCCGGCAGATGACCTAAAGTGCATATTGCGTGGTTTACTACCAGCCAACCAGTTAGGAACTTCCCTGCACTTGATTTCTTTCTGTGTAGGGTAGATTAACCTAAAGTCGACCACCTGTCAGCTTGTTTTTCTCACTTTCACATGTAGTGCATTGGTCTTAAACCCTAATGTTATTGAAATAGAGGTGTTATAATAGTACCCCATAGAATGATGTCTTGGAATATATGAAGTAATTGTCACTGCATGATAACACACTAAAGTTCCCATGTTTGAATGTTTTTTACCATGATCAGCTGGTCATTTTATCAGAATTCCCCAACTTTGGTTTGATAATTTAAAGATGACAAGTGCTCACAAATACAACATTTTGACTCTAGGCATAGATAGACTCTTTCAAGTGGGCTAGGGAAGCCAGATTTCAATCTTTACTGTAATGCTATGGTTAATACTATGCAGAGGAACTATTTAATACTGAGAGTGTGATGATAAAGTTAAGGAATGTATTATTATAATTCATATTGAAGGTCTATTAAAGTATATTAATTGGCCCAAAAGCCTCTATAATGCAGGGTTGGAAATACCACTTCTCTTTAATTTTAAATATTTAATCTCTTTCTAGATTGTCTACTGAAATATGTTGATATGGAGAATCCACACATATGATTTATAGAAAAATCCCATGGGTAGTAACAAATTGGCAGGTTTTCAAATTAGACTATACAAAGAGGCCAAATGATGATCTAGCCCCCGACTACATGAGCCACCTAGCTGATTTCCTTAGTACCAGCAATGTGATAGTCCCGTTGAGTGGTCACTTAACAGCAAGTGGGTGGTGGGTTTTTGCACGAATACACAGAAGAACCCCCTCCTTGGGAGGAGCCAATAACCGCGTGTAAATGCAGCCTTTTGACCAATTATTGCATATGGACTTTTTGTCACTGAAAACAGATAAAATTATTTTGCCCCCATCCCTCCCATCAGAGGTGCTGACAAAATTTGGTCCTCAAGTTAAAGGTGTCGAAAAAATATTGAACCCACCCTCATAACGATCACCAACCCCCTTCTTGAAAAATAAGATCACTACCTAAGTGTCACTTCATCTCCGATTAGATTTACAAGGTTCTACAGTGCATCTATAGGCTACGTGGTTATCATGTAAAGTACTTTGTAAATATTTGGGATATAAACCCCCAGTTTTAAACCAGTAGAGTTCTGTAGCTGATATAACCTTGCACCTCGTTGTCATGAATAAGGTATGAATCATTGAGGATATGCCGTACTAGGCAGGAGAGCTGCGATCAGTAATGCTAAATCTTCCGTTGTTTATGGTAAGTTGGAGACAGCGAGAGGGCAGGCAGTAAGGGAGTGGTCATTATCTATCAACAGGGGTGGGGTGGGTTTAAGGGGGGGGGGCGTAAAATAATCAGACCCCTCCTGAGGGGGGGGGGAGGGGCATTAAAAAAATTGTGCATCCGCGCGAAAGCCCACCACCCCCTGTCCATAATTATTGACCACTGCCTTATCTGGAGATATATAGCTGCGCAATAAAGCTGGGGTTTACCTGGTACCCGTATAATCCCTCCGTCTATCCACCTCCAGACTGTGTGTCCAGGCGTGCACAATCGAGTGATGGAGGAGGTGAAGGTTGAACTGTCCTGGCAGATCAAGGGTTAAGGGGCGCGCCTAGACTGCCTATCTTCTTCCACTCTCTCTTCTACATGAAGCCAACTCCGTGAGTTACTCTCGTCCCGGGAGTTGCTCATTCTCCACCTTGTTGACACAGACAGGGTGGGCTCTTTGTTAAGATGGCCACCTTCCGGGAGGAATAAAGGGGATAGGTTAAGGGTCAGACCTCCAAACAAGAAGTCAACCTGAATAATGGAGTAGAGACAAATGGAGTGAGTAAGATATTGAAAGAGAATAAGGACTGATGAGGGATATAGGCTAGAGCACTGTGGCAAAGTGGGAATATAAAGGATTAAGGCTGCAGGCAGGCTGAGTAGTACGGAGCCCCTAATAGGACATACCAAAGATAATTTTTTCCCTAGAAAAAATATTCTTGCGGGTACTGAACAATTCTTGCAGCTACTGAACAATTCCTGTGGATACTGAACAATTCACCCCCTAATAGGACATACCGGTACCCAAAAGTCTTTTTTGTGCAAAATATATTCCTGCGGGTACAGGAATATTCCTGCGGAAACAGGGACATTTCTGCAGAAACAGGGTCATTCCTGCGGAAACAGGGTCATTCCTGCGGAAACAGGGACATTCCTGAGGATACAGGGACATTCAGAAAGATTCCTGCAGATACAGGAAGATTCCTGTGGGTACAGGAAAATTTCTGGGGGAACGGAAATATTCTAACATTTTGAGGGTTTAAAATTGAAGAATTACCCACATAAATGTTGCCAAATATTTGAGAGATACTTTCTCACATGCAAGAATATTTGTACACCCAAAACAAGAATTATCTATGTAGCCGCAAGAGTTATGTGTGCATCTGCAAGATGGTTTGTGTATCCACAAGAATTGTTTGTGTACCCCAATGATGTTTCTGTGCCGTAATACGGAGCCCCTAATAGGACATACCAAAGAAAAAAGAATTCTTGCGGATACTGAACAATTCTTGCGGAAACTGAGCAATTCTTGCAGAAACTGAACAATTCTTGTGGATACTGAACAATTCTTGCGGATACTAAACTGTTCTTGTGGAAATTGCGTAATACGGAGCCCCTAATAGGACATACTAAAAATAATTTTTTCACCAGAAAAAATATTCTTGCGGGTACAGAAACAATTCTTGCGGGTACAGAAATAATTCTTGCGGGTACTGAACAATTCTTGCGGCTACTGAACAATTCTTGCAGAAACTGAACAATTCTTGCGGATACTGAACAATTCTTGTGGGTACTGAACAATTCTTGCGGGTACAGAAACAATTCTTGCGGATACTGAACAATTCTTGCGGAAACTTAACAATTCTTTTGGAAACTGAACAATTCTTGCGGACACTGAACAGTTCTATGGAAACTGAACAATTCTTGCGGATACTGAACAATTCTTGCTGATACTGAACAATTCTTGCGGATACTAAACTGTTCTTGTGGAAACTGAATGATACGGAGCCCCTAATAGGACATACCAAAAATAATTTTTTCACCAGAAAAAATATTCTTGCGGGTACTCAACAATTCCTGCGGGTACAGAGACAATTCTTGTGGAAACTCAACTATTCTTTCACCAGAGGTTAATTCAAAACATCCTGGGATCGCAGTGATCTTAAGGTCAGACTGCGTTCACATTTCTTAGCCAGCACTAAGATCGCATCGATCTTAGCCTCAGCCCTACTACACTATTCCAAGAAGTACTGACTGGGCACAGGGGTAAGAGTCCCAAAATAAAGGAATAGCTGTGGAGTCACTCTTCTTCACAACAGTGTTTATATCATCGTTCCCCATCCCCATATGGGCTAACAAAAGAGCACAGGGTGCAGTTGACCCAGTACAGTATTCAAGAATTCTTCCCATGAATGTATGATTTATGTTTGCCTATTAGAATCATTGTGCCCCCCCAGGACAAAGAGAGAGAGAAGGGAAGAATTACCATACAGTGCACTTAACGCATGAGTAGCCCTAAGAGCCCTCAAGGACACTCAGCAAACATCCCCCCTCCCCTCTATATGTATGCAGCAGGCTATTCACTCTTTCGATCAGGAGTGTTCCCTGTAAGTGCTCTTGTACTCAGGTTAAACCACTGTGCAATTCTTTCACTAAGATTGCAGTGATCTTAGCACTGCAAAAGGAATAGTGAAGTGATCCCAAGACTTACTATTCCTGGCAGGCCTGCAACCACTGCAGGGTGAAGCTCATGAAGATGCCACAGACCCCATATATGAGAATGTCACAAAGACACTATCAAAATTTCATTTCGAAAATGCAAAGAGAAAGAGATGGTATTATAAATCAGATTACTATCTATGACAAAGTTGATATCATTACCATTCCTATGATGTGATTAAAGAGTTTTTACTATATTTTCCCAACTTTCTGTCTTTTCTGGAAAAATCCTTTACAAATAGAAATAAAATAATAATCTGTTACTTTTTTTCTTTGATATATACAAATTAGATAGACAGGTGCGTGAAAATGCCATGGAATGATTTGGGATTTTCTGTAGATGTAAATAGACTCTTTTAGAATTCAAAAATATGGATTTTCTGCATTTTAACAATGTTTTCATCTCAATGTCACAAAACGACCATGTTAAGAGTGTCCGTTACGTGTCCGTTACGCCATATGGGGTCATATGGAGCCATATGAAATACAGGAGAAGTTAAAATGTTGGAGATCCTAGCATCGGTAGTAATCATCCTATGAAAATTTTAAGGTTACCTACCCCCCCCTAAATTGATGCCAAGGAATCCAATGGTGCTATCCATTTTGTTCTATTCCTAATGGTTGCTTAGCAAGAGGCCTTTTTATCAGAAAATATTCCAATTTCTGGGACAGTGATCAAAACTATCATTTTACAAGGTATTTTCATGATGAAAATTTCCCAAGAAATATTCATACCTATATCATGAAATTTCTTGTGCATGTTCTTGAAGACCTATATTTTCCATTGCAATTGACAAATTATTAGAAAAGAAAGATTTATTTTTACGATTTTTTCACTTTTATTTGTTGCAAACTCATGAGCTTGACCCTGCATTAGATAGGGTAGACCGGCCAGGTCTTATGATATGTGCCTACACTAAGATCGCTGGGGTTGCGATCCCAGGATGTTATGAATTAAGCTCCTGGCCTTTATCAAGTACTTTTTAAGTAGGGTGTAGCTCAATTATAGCAAGGCCTACCAGAAGAAGCCTTCAATGTATATGGGAGTTCTAACAGCAACTAAGAAATAAGAATCATGTCAGTCATGGGGAAACATAAATTTTGGATGGAAACCCCAATCATACACACAAAAAAAAGAGTTTGACGTCCCCAGGTTAGGCGTTTCACATTGGCAAATCGAGTGGTTGTCCGTCAAGGGTTGTCAAATAAAAGACCCATCTGGTTTACCTAAAGTTGTAAAGAAGAAGACCTTGAATCAGGGCTGACTAGTCAATATGCCACGTTTTAAATAATTTTGAAGATGTTCACTGTCTTACAGTAGTTATAACAGACCCTAACCCCCGGGCCCTAACCATCCTATTTCCTGACTGTAGGGATCATGGTGTTGACTTATTTGACTTACCGACTCCCGAGGCCATTATAAATAAACCTAGCTCAAAAATTACTTAGTTTTGTACTATTTTTTATTCAGATCGACGGCCCTGTTTTGCAGGGATACTTTCGGGTAACTTGAAACATGCCATCATTTACTATCTTTTTTGTTTGCCAGAAACTAGACCGACATCCTAGTTTCGTTCTAGGATAGACCGAGACTAGGGGCCATTTTCTATTTGGTGTGCGGACAGAATCTCTCTACAAGTAATGCTTCATGCTTGTCTTGAAACGGGGCAAACCGCCAATGGAGCCAAGAGAAACAACCTTAACCCTATACCGCCTTAAGAATAATCATTCCCATTGGTCGTCATGATGCTTGAGCATCCTAGCCAGTCTACTGACCACGACTACATTAATGATTCACGCTGACCCCTTGTGGTTGATGTAGTCTATATAGGCACTCCCAATAAAGGGTGAATGATGCAAAAATGGGCGATTGGCCCATAAAGGTTTAATGCAGATTCCTAGGAAGGTTTTTTTCCCAGACACCTGGAAAACTGAAGGCACCCAAACCTTTTTGATATGGCCATATTACATAGACTCTCACTGCAGCCTCATGTGTGTCAATGGGTTTCAGGGCAAACAGCCCCCCTGGATCGGTAGCCCCCTGACGAGAGGCCCTAGGACGAGAAGCCCGCGGATGAACAGCCCTCAGGATTTATGGCCAACTGACAAGAAGCCTACCAGGACCAGAGGTCATTCTTTATAACACCCATCAGCCTATGCCTGCTAGATTATCTCAATTACTATCTAATGCCTGACAGTTACCTCTATTCAGTCTCGTATCCACAAGATTTTCATTTTATGCCCGCTAGATTCTAACTTCTGTCAGATTTTAAGTTTATGCCTGCTAGATTCTAGCCTCTGTCAAATGTTTATTCTATGCCCACTAGATTCTAACCTCCATCAGATTTTGATTCTACACCCGCTAGATTCTAACCTCCATCAGATTTTCATTCCATGCCCACTAGATAATCTTTGTCAGATGATCATCAGATTCCATCACCCACAATATGATTCTTCACCCGCTAGTTTATGTCACCCATCAGACAGGTTTTCTCTCATGCCCGCTAAATTCTACCGCATGCTGGATTCTATCGCATGCTGGATTCTATCGCATGCTGGATTCTATCGCATGCTGGATTCTATCACCCGCTAGATTCTATCGCCCGCTAAATTATATTGCCCACTAGAATCTATCAACCGCTAGAATCTATCACCCACTAGAATCTATCACCCGCTAGAATCTATTGCCCGCTAGATTCTATCATCCCCTATATAATTCTTCAAAGGGTAGAATCTAGTGGGCGTATAATCAAAATCTGACGGAGGTTTGAATCGAGCAGGTGTAGAATCAAAATCTGATGGTGGGTAGAATCTAGAGGGTATTGGATACATCTGACATTTTAAAAGTATGGAAACCTAACAGACTAGCAGGCCATAGAATCCAGCAGGCGATAGAATCTAGTGGTCATGAGACCAAACCTGTCTGATAGGTAACAGAACTAGCCGATAAAGAATTATTTATAGCGGGTGATGGAATCTGGTGGGCACAGAATATGATGGGTAAAAGAATAGAATAGAGATTATCTGACGGGTAAAGGTGACAGGCGCGAGAAGAGAGGGCCTCCTGTCCTGGGGGCTCCCAGTCACAGGGGCCATTTGTCCATGGGGTATTTGTCTGTGGGCCGTTTGTCAGCGGGCTAGATATCCTGGTGGCTATTTGTCCTAGGGCCCCTGGTCCAGGTGGCCGTTTGTCCTAGAACCGTGTCAATGACGTAGGACCAGTAGTTGTTATGACGTCAGCGAAGGGGTTGATTGGATGAGGGGAATTGTGCTGCAGTTCTCCGTTACTGCTCCCCTCTCATCGGCCGCACCGGAAGTGTCAAGTGCGCAAACTCATTTCCCTTCATAGTTAGAGCATGGTTAATAGACTGGGGTAAGAAAGGCAGTTTGAGTTTCGATGCTAATATCTCTGGTGGATAGAGACATAAAGCATTGTAATGCACAGAGAAAATGGAAAACTGCGTAAGCCCGTATCGTCCAATCAGGGTGGCATTAAAACTATTTTGAATACCTACATAAGAATTTTCATTCAATATGTTTTGTGTCATGACCAAAATATCTAAGAAAACAGACGATGGGGCCCAAAAAATGGTGTTCTTCCAGTTACCAGACCGACCCAAATTGTTTTTCTATTTTGAGAATATTGGCAAATTTTGAGAATATTGGCAAAGAATTTTTTCATATTTTTCAATAGTTTTCCATATTCTTTTTAGTATTTTTCATATTTACCCATACATTTCTATAGAAAAAAGAATAAAAGGTAATCCGACCTACCGACCCTAGATATTTGAGCCATGTAACTGGAAACACACAATATTTTTTTTATTTTTGGCCTTGTTAATCCTCTGTGAATTTGAAATCCAATAGTATGGCTCCCTGTTATAGTTTACTGATCCATATAGGCAATTAGTCTAACTGGAAACAGGCCAGTCATATAATAACGTCGGCTGATCACGTCTGAATTATGCATTTACAGCCTGGTTACTTACCTATACTCAACGCCCACAGCATACACCATGTATATATTCTACATTGAGGTCCATTGGCAGCAGATAAGATACAATGTGCCTGTCTATGGTTGATGAAAGCACCATGAGTCCATGGGGACAGAGGCAATCTGCCATGCAGTCAGTCCTCCCCAGCCAATTGGAGTCAATCAGAGACTGTCCGCCTGGCGTGTGATAGTGCAGGCTTTGCCTCAAGGTCACTAGTAGGATGTCTGGAAGATAAGGGCTTTCAGCTGAAGAAAGCTTTAAGATTGCCTCTTTAAACAAAGAGGATTCAATGTTTGGTATCTTAAAAAGCTAGACACCTAATCTTCTGGCAGTAAGGAAGTTTCGATCAGAATATCCAAGCACCCCCTTTATGCTTGCTATCCAGCGCCCACCATATAGCTACACCAGACTGACTCCTTTTGTCCTGTTCCCTATCTTATAAGTAGACATGTAGCTTAAAAAGGTTCTTCTCTTCAAGACAAAGACAGCGAGGCTTCGGTTCCGATCGATCTGGGTGAATTGAAGCCTTGTACAGCTGTTTTGTTTTAAAGGACACAGACATTTGTTGACTGGATATTGGGTCCATGTATTGTGATCTTGCGTTGAAGATTAACACAGGGCCTTCGTGGGAAGGGGACCCAATTGAATTCAACCCCATTTGATAGTTAGATAGGCTGAAATAAAGCTACACTGGGGTGCTCGTTTGGGACATTTCCACCATTGCCGGCCAGTGCGGGTCAGGTTTCAGGCGGCGTCTGACGTCAGTGGCACGTGTAGATTGCCTGATGGAAGTCGTCTGCTTCTTTCTGACCCTTTTCAAGTGGCTGCGTTCCTGTCTTATGGCACCAGATTATAACAGCACAATTAACAGCTGCGTGCCGCTCTTTGTCAATGTATGTAGATATATAATGTTGCCACCATCTTCATAATGGGTGTCCCATTCTACTTCACTCTGACAGAGATATGTGGTCACCATCTTCATATGGGCGTCCAATGCTACTGCCAACTGACAGAGATATGTGGTCACCATCATCATGTGGATATCTTATTCTATTGCACTCTGGCAGAGATATGTGCTCACCATCTTCATATGGATGTCCCATTCTACTGCCAACTGACAGAGATATGTGGCCACTATCTTCATATGGGCGTCCAATGCTACTGCCAACTGACAGAGATATGTGGTCACCATCTTCATGTGGATATCTTATTCTATTGCACTCTGGCAGAGATATGTGCTCACCATCTTCATATGGGTGTCCCATTCTACTGCACTCTGGCAGAGATATGTGGCCACTATCTTAATATGGGTGTCCCATTCTACTGCACTCTGGCAGTGATCAGTGGCCACCATGTTCATGTGGGCGTCCCATACCAAATACTTCAAGGACTCTTGTGCTTGGCACCGACAACACAACCCCACGGGCACTAACGAACTCTCGCCCAACTCCCGAGAGGAGTGAGAATGACAGAGAGGTTGGTTTGTTGAATCCATGGCCGCCCCAACTACGGGTAACTTTACCATCAGGCAGGGCCTCCACGACAGGAGCAGTATACCACTGGCTCATATAGGTGCCTGAAGGGACATCCTTTTCCATTTTGGATTAATGGATTCACGTATATTGACCATAGAGTAGGCAGTATTATGGAGATGAGAGAATATTGCCATTACTTCGATATCAGCACAGCATAACTAATCAATGCGCTCTCTGAGTAGACTGTATACCTCTGAAAGATAGTACCATACTTCCGATGTGATATGCTGTCTTTTATGCTGCATGCTCTTTCCCTTTAAAATGAAAAAAAAAATCTATTGTTTGAGAGGACGAGATTAAACAGCTCCTGAGGGTATTAACATTGTTTCTTTGGACATTTCCCATGACCTGGGGCAATGTAGACCGATGATTTGCTGCACCACATCCTTGTATACCACCTCTATTCCTAGGTACGTTATCCATCATGGTCGATGAAAAAATTCAAAAAGACTGCCTAAAAGACAGTGACAGTGGCCCCGCTCATGCCTGCTTTGCTTTAAAGCATGGTGAATATACATGGAACTTTAAATGTATATGTGCCTATCATCCCTGAATGAATAAATAAATAGATGATAAGTAAAATAGATATAGATAGATGAATAAGTAATCGCATCAATATATACATACATGCAAATTGATGCATATATATGCTTAACATTGGCTCATTTTCTGCGGACAAACGGGTCAAGGGCAGTGGCTGGGAACTGGAGGCCTGCCTCGTCAGCCGGAATGACAGCCTGGGATGGTGGTTGGTCCTAATTGTTCACTCATCTGTACTTGACAAGGCGATATCCTAAAAGGTTTCTTGACTTGGTTTATCAGATTCAGAACCCAATGAATAATATGCAAGATGGACCTGCCACCAACAATCACCATTAGATATTCAAGGAGGACATTATTCAATAATGTTGATTATGTCTTTTGAAGAATATCCTCCTAAGATAGTTCTAAACAATCTCAATGTTTGCCTAATATTCCACATCCACGGGACGTTCGGATAATGCAGATTATGACAGTATTGCTTTTTATTTCGTGTAGTAGGCTTAATGGCACTTCGAGGGTTGTCCGCGCAACTAGGGTGACTCTTGGTATGACCCCTAAGGGCTTTGGTTGGGACTGGGGTTGGTCTGGGCTAAGAGGGTGAGATTGCCTTGTTGACGCCCTGGGCTGATTGGCAAAGTGTACGACTGCTCATTGATCCAGAGCTGGGAGTTGCAGTAAACACGCCACTAACTCAGCAGCAGCTGGTGTGATCCTGTACACCTCCTCTCCACAAAGTAGTCCATAAACGTCGTTTACATCAATACAAACTGTGCTTCTCACAAACATACATCAGCTTCTGCTTGATTACTCCAGGCATAATGTGAGATATGTACCATATTTCCTAATGTTGGCAAGAAGTGTGACCAGGTTACAGGAGTTTAGGGATAATCGGCCATAATGGCGTGATATAGCATTCATCAGTTGGAGCCATTAACCCTTAAATCCATAATACTGCGTTCAGTGCTGCTCATTCACATGACATGTCTTGAAAGCTTCCCTCAGATGCCTCATACATCTGCATTACCTATACACAAATAACCAATATGTTGATACCATGCAATCCATGGCCAGCGATTGTTGTTGTCAGAGGTTTCACTTTCAAGACTTTCCATAATTATTTTGCTATTTATGGCATAGGAACTATTGGTGTGGAAGTAATCAAAAAACACAATTCCAATGGCTGAAAGCTCTTGGTTGGCCTCATTCAACTTGAAGGCGAACAACCCCTTTTCAATACGCCCAAGTATGGTGGTGCTTGAGTGATAACCAAATGTGTAAGGCGGCACCATGCAGAATGACCTGCGTGGCCTCATCCTCTTCAGTGTAGTCAGGGGGACACGCTCAACACAAGCTGTTTTGCATTACAGTGCCTAGAAAAATTGGTTTTAGCTTTCATTTCATCTGTAGGCCCTAAATCCCTGTGTTTTCGTTCTCATCTTGCTATTGGCATTGGGATAGGCATTGGCATTCACTACGACTGCAGCCACTTGGTGGATTATTTCATCAGTATTTATAACATGTTCCACTCTAAGATAATACCGCAAAATAGAAATAACTTGAGCTTCTGCTCTCCCGATAATGAAAAAACAAATCAAAGCTGAATCACTCATTTTTGTATAAGTTATTTTCTTTGGAGGAGGAATTCTTAAGGGATTTCTTGGGACTCATGGCAAAGCGCGGGAGAAACGCCATGCATCAACCAGGGGTGCGGCCCATAAAGAATTGAGTGAAATAAGAAATAAGGATGAAATAAGAAATAGAAATTGGGTTTCTCAAACAAAAGGACTGTCATCTACCAATTTTCCTGGGTAGCATAGATTACTTCATGACTGAAAAAACTTACGTTGGGAGTGCCTCCCAACACAGAAATAGGGCATTATTTCACCTATATTTCAAATTGATATAACCCTTTATGGGACGGCAAAATTTTGAAATAAGTCTATTTCAAAGTGAAGTAAAGTTTATGAGCCGCTACCCTGAAGATCTTCCATGGGCGTGCTTTATCTGACAGGTGAAAAAGAATAAAAAAAATTAACCTAACTCAGAATGTCTGACCATATTGCCAAAAAAACATAACTCGGCCCATTTTGAGCCTCCCCCTTCCCCACCTTTGCCTACAAAGATCCAGAATCATTCAAATTATCACCACAATAATGAAGGCCCTTCAAACAAAACTCCGATTCATCAAGAACCCCATGACTACCAGATTCTTCATTTCTGTTCTCATTACTTCCACTTCCATCGGTTTATCAGAAAACACTCCTGCCGATTTAAAATGGAAAGGGCTTTGCTGAATCAGTTTTTGTTCTTTCTTTTTCTGTTTTTGATTTCTGTCCTAAGAAATGTAATCGGTTTGATTTGCCAGTGGCAGAACAACTAACCGCCGCCTTCTTCCTCCATCGCTGGCACAGCTGTCCTTCCTTGGCTTCGTTCTTACCCTCCCTTCTCCTCCCACTTCCACTCAGACATTGTAGGGTCGCTAGGATTTTCTAAGTGACTAGTGTCAGATAAAAGAATTAGGGCCTGGTAAATCCACTTGTCGTCCTTGGCATGTAGGTATATCATATAAATTGACAACTGCATATAGTTATGGCTGTAGTTCTTCTTCTGACACCCTACAGTGGCATCCCCTGTAAAGGTCTCAATGAAAGGAATGTTTGCCAGGCTTACCACGTGGTTTAACTTGTTTATCTTTATGCTGGCCTCTTAGAAGACCCTAGTAGCCTTAATTCATTTCAGTGTTTTCCCATCCTTGGTCAGCATATCCTAAGGATCCATGTTGGTCCTCCTGAATCTTTTACAACGTCCTCAGTAGAGCCAACAGAACCACATCCCTCTCCAGACACACTTCATCTCCTACTTATTACCTTCATTGCATGTGGACACACACACAACCTCTGGCTGGAGAACCCAACTAAAACAGCTACTTTCGAATGCAAAGGAGAATCTGCTGGGAGATCCATCTCATCCCTTCAAAGCATAGTATTCCAAGCCCAAGTCAGTGCTTTGCAGCCCCAGGGCATCTCTTAATCAATCAATGTAGTGCTTGGAGAGCACTAGTTGCCGAGATACTCCAGGCTATTATGACCTGCTCAGTCTTCCACCAAGGCTTATGGATGTAGGGTCAGCGTGTTAGAGGGTTGTCCGTCCAGTTCACAACCTTCTGATCTGTTCTGCCGTCCCATGGCACTGCTTGCTAGGAAGGGGAGAACAAGATTAGGGAAAATGCAACTTTAACCCTTAAATGACTGCAAGATGCTTCCTGGTTCATATTCCCTTGGTCGTCACGATTCACAAGTGCAGTGATAGTGAGTTTAGTTCCCAGCAATGCACAGAGGAATCATGAGTTTGAGTTTAACTATTCTTATTGGCAAGAAACATCATACATGTAAGCTTTTCAGGTCTGCCAGAAATGAACACAGAAGAATAAGAAAACAACATGTCCAGTCAGGGAAGACATAACATAGTGCAGTATGTAGGCTGGGTACACAAGTTCAGAAGGAAGTATAGCCGACTAGGGTAGGTTAATCTAAAGACGACCACATACCTTGAGTTGACCACCTGCCACCTTATTTTTCTCAATTTTACATCTACTGTATAGGGCTGTACCTCTAATATTCCTGAAATATAGGTGTTATAATAACCCATGGACTGGCTACCTATGATATGTTTTTTTTGTTTGTTTTTTTAACAGACTTTAAACTTTATTTGGTCTAAATCTTTTTTTTCATCATGTATATATAGGTGCATAAAATATTCGTCGATTATACAATACAGTATCAGTCAATTATACAATACAGTATCAAACGAGACTTAATAGTAGTTTATAAAAGAAATATGATTATACCTATGTACACTTGTCATAGCTTTATAAATTCATCCATTTTTATGGGGAAAATAACATCATAACATGACCAAACAGTTAATAACCAGGTCGTCATTTGAAAATGTTGTCTTGGCTTGGCCATATAAATAATTACCACACATCATAAGAATAAGATACTTAATAACAATTCTTTTTGGAACAACTGGGGCACTAGTTCTACTTAAAATACAAAATAATAATATTCTACCCTCCCTTATTTTATATCATGTAATAAAATAAGTAGTTAATGGATATGTCATGACTTGTGACTGATATCTTACATTATACCACGATTTCTGGCTTACACAGTGCTTTTTGGGGTCTATTCCCATTCACATATCTGTCGATATTGCACACCCTGTAGGCTTTATCATCGATTTTGGAAGGCGTGCTGTTATCCATCTAAGGCGTGCTGTTATCCATCTAAGGCGTGCTGTTATCCAGGATAACAGCACGCCTTCCATGTCACATGTGACATGTCCATTCATGTCACATGTGACATGTTAAAACCCACGAAATTTTCCAGGCCAGGGCAGGGCTCGAACCTACAGTCTCAGATCCTTAATTCAACTCCCTATGCATTGCGCCACAGGGACTGACGGGAGGAGCTTGGTTAGAACCATGTCTCGATATGATACAAAGCCGTGTGCGCTGTCACTGTCCGCTGCCGGGCAAGGAGGTGTATTTAGTATAGAAACATAACAGCGAGACGCGCTCGGAGGAGGAGACGCGGTGGTCTAGCGGTTAGCGCCTTGCGCTCAGCCGCATGAGGTACACAGTTCAAATCCCGGCCCAGGCGCATCTTTTTTCGCCTTGTGCGCTGTCGCTGTCCGCTGCCGGGTGACGAGGTGTATTCTACACAAACATAGCCGCGAGAAGCTTTTTTTCGCCGTGTGCCCTGTCGCTGTCCGCTGCCGGGGGAGGAGGTGTATGTACACTATTTTTCGCCGTGTGCCGCTGGCAAGCCTAGCCGAGACGGTTGCTGTCCGCTGCCGGGGGACGAGGTGTATGTACCGATTGTGTACAAACACTATTTTTCGCCGTGTGCCGCTGCCAAGGCTAGCTGAGACGGGCGCTGTCGCTGTCCGCTGCCGGGCACCGAGGTGTATGTACCTGTGTACACACACTATGGCTGGCTTCGATCGATTCCCGGGGAGGGGGAATAATTTTTGTTTTCAACTTGAATTTATTGGTATAATATTGATTATTTATTGGTTTCGTGGTATAAAATAAGTAGTCAATGGATAACTCATGACTTGTGTGTGTTAGCAAAGGCTAATAACACTCGGCCTATGGCCTCGTGTCATTATCCTTCACTAACACACACGCGTCATGAGTTATCCATTGATTACTTGTTCAATAACATGCAACTCGGGGGGCTTCGCCCTCCTCGTTACATGTTATTGTTGGATATCAGTCACGCGTCATGACATATCCATTAATTACTTGCTCAATAACAATACACCAAAGTACCCATGTTTAACTGGTTTTTATCATGGCCAACTGGCCATTTCTCCAGAAATCTTTAACTTCGGTTGCAGATTCTGAACATTTGAGATTGTTCACATGTACCAAATATTGATTCTAGACATAGATATATATCATAAGGTCGAAAATCATAGAAAGTTGGCAGATGGGGCCTCCTGTGGAGTTTGGGGGCCTGAGATTAAACCCTGGAGTATCTGAAAGATATTTTTTGTGGATAATGTATAGGTGTTGGGGTAACTATCCACGAAATATTTTTGGTTAAATATGAAATCTGTTGCTGTGGCAACACCCTAAACATCTATACTCTGGAAGACCCTGGAAAGGTGTCTTGCCGAATGACATTAGTGGGTATTTTCCCTTAAGCCATGCAAAATTAATTCTTTTATGTGTTTGGTCAACTTTTATGTTAACTTTTGTTGACTACTGGGTCTAAGGGTAGGATTCAGTGAGCTGCAGCTAAAAGACTTGGACTTTTGTCCTACACTTGAATCCTTTTTCTTCAGGCCTGAAATGGCAATCTCACTGAATTCCTTGAAATTCCTGGTTCAGGAAATTACAAAACTTGCTGGTATACATAAAAGTGACACAGTCTTAGGTAGTTACTTTTAATTATGTGGAAGACAATGCCCACCATGTGTACTTTCAGGTGGTATATAGGTTTAATGGGCCAAAAATATGTGAACACCTCACAATTGAGGTCCTCAACATGGCATGTAACTCAAATGTCATTCGGAAAGACAGATTCCCAGAATTGTGATAAAAGTTTATCACAAAAATTTTCATTCTAGGATAGGAAGATCACATCTGACATAAATACTGATGCAATTTCTTTAATCTACAGGTCAAAATGGTCCAGACCAGAGATTTCGATGGAAGTATGATGATAATTTCTCTAGAAAACCAAGCCCTCACCATGGCTGTACCTCAAATGTCATTCGGAAAGACAGATTCACAGAATCGCAATAAAGGTTTATCACAAGAACGTTCAGTCTATGATAAGAAGAATGCATTCTATGATAAGAAGAACGCATCTGACATAAATGCTAATACAATTTTTATAATCTACAGGTCAGAATGGTCCAGACTAGAGATTTCCATGGAGGTATGATGATAATATCTTTAGGAAATGAACCACTCAACATAGCATGTAACTAAAATGTCATTCGGCAAGACATGTCATTCGGCAAGACATTTTTTAGACTTTTCCCCCTGCTATTCCAAACCATGAGGGATAATTTATCTATTTTACACTATGGCACTTAGATATATGTGGGGGGTAAATAAGTGACATAGTTAATATAGTTAAATATGTAAACCCCAGCCAGGATGAGAAGGAATGTGCTATTTCGGGAAGACACCCAAAAAAGGGCTGTCTGGCTGAAAAAATACTCATAGCCTGCTCACAGCCAAGATAATGGAGCAATTCCAATTATTTTTTCAGATTACTTTAGCATGGGACTATTTCTAAATGTTAGCACAAAACATTAACCCATATACATCATAGATATTTTAGGAGGGGGTCATATGCCCTAAAATTTTCGCCCAGACAAACTACTTTACAAAAAGTTAATTTCTCAAAAAATATAGACCAACTGCCTCTAGGAAGGCAATCTTAGGTTCAAAATTTCGGTTTCCCTTCAGATTTCAGTGGTCATAAATAGAGTGACCCATTCCTATCGTCAAATTTTTTAAAAGTAATGAAAAATGTAGGATTTATTGATTTTTCCCTACAAAATTGGTCATTTTGGGCCTATTTTAACCCCCTGGTGCCCAAAATATACATATTGGACCATCAAAACCCATATGTAACATGAAGATCTCAATGAGCCCTACATTTTGAGCCAAAAGAATTAGGGGGGAAACTAAAATCCTAAGTGTAGGAGCTGGAATACATCCAAATTTGTCATATGCAAACCTTCTATGATTTGTGACCATAAGTAAATGATGACATAAACAAATGAAGAGTTTGGTTCCAAAACGCAATAAAAGCCATTTTGAAAAAAGAGGCCAATATTTCAAATGCCTCCATATTAAAGAAGGTTAATTGTTATAAGGAAACCATTTTCTTTGAAAAATATATTTTTCAGCTATCCAGAGTTTATTCATTAAAGATTTTATCATAATAGGACTAAAATTCACTTTAGGGGAACACTGCAAACATGGGTAGATGCTGAAAATCTGGAATGGATTTGTTGCCTTTTGGAACCAAACTCTTCAAATGTTCAGAAATGTTAAATACTTTCAGTTTAGGACTTGTTTTCCCAGGCATGCCAATTTCACAATGAGATGACCACCATTTCACCTTGAGTTGACCACCACTCGCAGAGAGAGTCATGCCTTTAATTGAGTAGAAACCACTGATTATGTAGGATTACATCAAAAGATTCATATCCATAATATTTTGGGACATTGCATTCTCTAGATGATATCTCTATGCATGGGTTTCAAACTTTGCTGTTTTCCTATCATGAGTAGTATGCAAAGGAACCATATGATATCAAGAACATAAATGCTAAGTCAAGCAAAATGTTACTGTGGTGGATATTGATAGATAATCATGAAACAAATCCTTTTTAATGCAGGGCTAGAATTATTACCTCTAATTGGATGGGAATGGCAACTACGATGAACATAATCTTTACTGAAATACCCCTTCCAATTTAGCTGCTGCAAAACATACATTTTCATTACACTACAGCACCATCAACAGTAATATTATATTGTATATTTATGTAAGACACTTATTCCTTTTTGAAATTATGGCTTAATGAAAATGGCCCCATTCAAAGGCTGTGTCTCAAGTGGTCGTCTCAAGGTGCAAAGTGGTCATCTCAAGGTGAAAATGAACTAAATGGAATGTTCTTAGTAAGGGTGTTAAACTATATATATATATTATACAAATGGATTTTCAAGAAATAGCAGGTAAAAAGGCCTTTAGAAACAATTATTTTTCATTCAGTGCCTTTTGGAAGTCTGAGGACCTAAACTCTCAGAGATATTATGCACTACAAACACCTCATTGAAGGCCTGCACACGAACGGGCATCTATAGGTTAATCTACCCTAACCAGGATCATTATGCCAGCCCTGTAGGCTCAGCATGATGCATAAAGGTTGCATTAGTGAGTTACTCACCAAGCATCCATTCATGCATCGTGACAACAAGTGGCCATTAAGTAGCGTTTAATGTATGTTATGGGAACGCACGAGTGGGTTTATGGGTTAATAATCCACGACCCCAATGGTTTATGGGTTAATAATCCACGACCCCGAAGGGGGAGTGGATTATTAACCCATAAACCCACTCGTGTGATCCCATAACATACATTAAGGTGTTTATCGAACATATTTCTCCATTTTGTATCAATTTCTTACCTTATAACCCAAGATTTAATCCAGGAGAAGACATTTTGTAAGTACATGCGATTCGCTCGCTTTGCCAACCCGCCGTGGCCATGTTGTCACTCTGTCTGACATACCTCCACCTTTACACTCATTTTTCGGGTATAATCCAAGCATGTCAAGTCCCATACTTCTAGCAGTGCCAAATATACGATCTCTAGTTGGTGTTTGCCTACATTTTGTATCCAATTTCTTATAAATAGATAAGAATCCATTGATTTTCCATACCGATCCAACGCGCACGGCCCGGTACACGGCCATTTTGTCTTGTTTACGAACCGGGGAGGTGCCCAGATGTAAGAACTAGGTCAACCATGCGTCGAACAAGGAATGGCCGTACGAGGCGGGTGCCAACTCGTATCGATGTGGAAAATCAATGGATTCTTATTTAATTTGAAGAAAATGGAGAAGTTAGGCATGGCATGTTCATCTAGGATATCTATGGAAGTTTCCCTGTTAATAACTCCACCTTCCACCATTGGATTCTATGCTAACGAGGTCTGTAAACATCAGGTATGTGGGAAAAAATTTTCAAATACTGGATGTACATTGCCTTCTATCACCGGTCGGCTTGGTATAGTGGACAGCGAGCTCGCCTCCTGCCACAGCGGCCGGGGATCGATTCCCCGTTGAACCCTAAACGGTTTTAACTGGAAAACTATGGCGTAGTTGACTTTGTATGCTTCGCCAATTTATTAACATGTCCGGATTGAAACCAGCAGCTTCTTGAAGACGAAGAAAAGGTCTGAGAGTAGGGTTATAGCTTTATAATGCATGGTGGTTATGACCAAAAAGGCACTGTAGAGGTCAGAATCGTGAGATAAGACAACTTATGGTGTGGTCCTCAAATGGTTTGTATGAGTAAAATAGCTATTCATCTATTCAGTGTCCACTGACATAGGCAGACATGCGAATGCTTGCATTGTACAATATTGTACAAGAAAACGTTAGTCAGTGCCGAAGGCGTGCCATCTTTTATTACAGTATCGTGATATAAAAAAAAACCTGTCATATTCATTGCCTTTAAATCCCAAGGCCACCTCATACGATGCATTGTATCGATATCCCGGCATCGGGAAATGTTCTTTTTAAGATTCATATCAGATGGGGACACAGCTTTCCGCTTATGGTCAAAACGAGGTTTTCTTTGATGATCGATGTGGCAGGCGAATCAAAGAGAATCAAAACGAGGCCACAGCCCCTTTTTGCCCAAAATGTGATGGGCGATCTCAAACGTAGAATGGGTGCATCAATTTCGGGACCCTCCCTTTTTAAGTGAGACATCAGCACATGGGAATAGCTCGGTCCTTATGATTAGGTTTGTTTTTTTTTTACCCCGATTCATTTTGAAGGATTTCCTAATGTTTTAGACCAATGTGCACTCTTGAACTTGAAGCTTCAACATAATTACAACTGCGTTTATTTGCCAAGTGGGATTTATAGATAGTTGTGCCGTGAGGGTCATTGGGAGACTATTAGCTCAGTAGAGTATAATATAACATAGACCTTAGCATAATGCAGTCATGGTGAGTTACCTACTTGCACTATGTTGCCATACAAGTTTGTATATTGACTATAAGGCATAAAGAAAATGTGCGTTCAGGTGAAATAGGGTTGAAAAAAAATTAGGGTAGGTAGGTAGGATTTATTTTTATCTTTTTTTAAAGATTTCCTTTTCTCTATAATCGCAAAAAGAAATCTGACCCCCAAAAAAAGAAGAAGAAAGGGCAAATAAAAAGTAGGGACAAAAAATAGAGTCGGTACCGTCACTTGAACACAACACCTTTTTAGGCCTATTGGACAGACATTGATTTTGCATTCAGTTATAAGGCCCTACACTTGAATACCAATTTCCCATCCTGGATTGTATGACTAGAGTGGTCTGATAATACCCACCAGGAAACCACATCCATCCATGTCATGATATCCCACTGGTCCAAGGCGGCAGGAATAAAAACTACATGATGAATATTCTGAATCGACACGCTGTGCAATATGCTTCAGAGCCAAGCTCCAGGGGACCGTTCCACCAGAAATGTCGATAATTCGAGGATCAACACAATTGCTTTGGTGGATCAACACAATGCGCTATTGCTTCCACGAATTGTGAAAGAGGGGGTCAGTGCCCTTTCCTCCAAATTTGTAAGACCCATACATGTATATTGATAAGAGGTTTGCGGATGCTTAAGAAATTTTGGTATTTGTGGTGGGAAGCCCTCCAGGTAGCAAATGTTACGTTGGCAGCTCAAAATGAAAGCCACATGTATTCAACTATTGCAACCTTTGGCGTAGTTACCAATCTTCAGGCAGTAGATTTTATAGGGGCGCGCAATTCATGTGTACAGTTATGACCGTTTGCACAGATAGCCTACTTTAAGAATCCATATCATGGATGTAGCAGAGGAGAGGAGATTGTTTGTGAACAGATTAACCTTATTCCCTTACTGTGCTTCTGGCATTTGTGGAAAAAAGCTATTTTTTGGCATAACATATACAATGTGTCCTTCTCCAGTCCTTATAGCAGGTGCTGTAAATGTCTCACCCCTTATCACCCACTCATACAATCCATGGTTAGGATGCCCTCGTGTGTCATCCTGCTCATATTCCGTAGGCCTCATGCCACTGGTAGCCCATGCTGCACTTCATCTGCTGTAGGGAATGGTCTGTGGCAGATAACTTGTTGTAATAGCTCACTGCATCAAAGCAGGATAGTGTCTGATTTCCATTGTTAAGTTTCTGCTACATTAGCAAATACAACCAATTGTGACACTGTAACCGCACCTTATATAGCCATAATCTCGTAGTAGACTCTCTTCTGGAGGACTATAGTATACGGCTTTAATACCGTCATCAATTAAAACTATGTTTTTATATGGAGGTTGTAGATTAGCAACTAATTCATGACATTTGGCACCTCTCATGAGACCCAATGTATTCTAAGAATATGATAAAATTGTCTATAGTTTTGTAAGCAGCAAAATTCTATTGAAACTGAAATATCAATATGTAGCCTACATGTATCCAAAACACTCATCCACTCCAAGGCCTTCAGAAGCTGTCAGATGATTTCCTTTTTTTAAATGTGCAAGAGGCTACTTTTTTGTAGCCTCTAGTATAAGACTTCCTGGTTAACATGTATATTTTTACCATTTATATTGTACCTTATCCTTGACAAGGCCACCTAATTCTGATAACTTGGATTACGGGATTTTTCAGCTTCAATCTTGGTCGGGTAGAGGAAAAAAAAGCTCACATTCTCACATTTTACTACCAATACACCCCACCGCGGGGAGCAAAAGAAAGGGCCTGGAAATACCATACTTTGAGGCATTTTCTGGAGAAATATTGAGTAATTTCCGAATCTGATGGGCAAAATATAGAGTGTTTATGAGTGGCTACTACAATATAAATATTATTCTTCAAGAACCTTTTTTTTTTTTTTTTTTGTTTAATTCTCCAAAAATCTCGTCGGGCAGAGGCAAAAAAAAAATCTTTTTCTTTTTTGATTTTGCCAAAAATCTCGTCGCTGGGTCCACAATTCAAGTTATTAGAATAAAACGGCCCAAACATGGAAGCTGTGTGCTAGTGCAGGGAGGACTATGGGGCTGTTGACCAGTATCCTAGGGCCCATATCTTACTTCCTTGTCCGCATAGCAATGGGCCTCAGAAGTGCCTGTTGGCATCTATAAGCCTGGTGCACTGCCCACCATGGCCATTCTCCATGTGCAATGTGTAGGTATACTGCCCAGACTTCTAGCAACCAGCACTCTAATGGCTGTCTTCAGGAGTAACACGAAACTCTGACATACATACAGCTAGTAAACCTTCTATATATACCCACCTCATGTCTAAAATACGACCTGCAGTCCATAATGTTCACCTTCCTCACTCACTGTACCATTTCTCCAAGAATCCTTTCATGTTTGGGCCGCCATCAACAGCACTGCCTCTCCTCTGGTGTATGTATACATTATTCAGAGCTGGGGTTGCAGGAAATGCTCATGTGGGTATTCCAATTACTGTATCATAACCAACAGAGAAGGCACTAAACCATGATACCCACACCCTGCCAACCCCTATGTTCATTAATTCTCAGATTCCTCTTTAAACCAGACCAGACCAACCCCTTGTGTAAAAGTCAAGGCATTTATCAACTGCTCCGCCTACAGTCCATGCGCATTTACTCATCCCTCAATCATTCCCTAGTCAGCAGGCATGGTTTTACGTACGTGAACCTTTTATTTCCGCCCACACAGTTATACGGAATGCGGGGTTACGGGAAGGATCGACAAGTATAAACACTACAATTGAGATACACAGTTCGAGGCAGTCCTGAGATTGACAGTGCCTTTGCTTTTTAAATACCAGGGTCCATCTAGAGACATCCTATAATCTTTCGCTCACTGCAAATGAGGATGGAGTCGGTTTTCTTCTTGGAGGGGGGGGGGGGGATTACATATAATCAGTGTGGGGTTAAAACGTAATAAGTACTGAATGATTTCCCTAGCTCAAGAAAATTGAGCACCTTCCTTGACTAGGGGAAAGCGTGTTTAATTACCAGTTTATAGTGCTGGGCAGACTGGAGGGGCCCATCAGCTACTGTTGTCATAAAAAGAATCAATTTGGCTGGTGTCCTTGAAACTCACCTCTGATGCCATACATTGTCAGCGTCTTGATTGTGGGGCTGGATAGTGGGGTAGTAAAATGAATAGAATCTTTTAGATTTAGATCTCGAATACGCCCCAGCTTAATTGCCTACAGGAGGGGGGGGGGGTGAGGGAATCAGGTGCCTGGTCAAAGTAGTAGGGGTAATATAATGTATAAATCAAATCGATGGAAGCAAAGGTCCTTGAAACAAACTATTACAGTATTAATCTATGTTAGAGAGCATCATTATACTATATATATAGCAGCTGTTATAAAATGTTTTGAACTGCTTTGTAGCTATATATATATATATATATATATATATATATATATATATATATATATATATATATATATATATATATATACAGAGAGTAAGAAATAGATCCATGTCCTTACAGTTATGCATGCATTAAGATGTTTTAGATGTCCTGTGTATTCCCTTTGGCGACCATATCAATGGTCTGAATAAGATACCTGTCAAGGTCTAAGCCCTGTGATGTCTGTGATGGGGTTGTAGGTAAGTGGTGTCTATGTATTTATCAATATAAGGAGAATTTAAAGATAATGTGTCCAAACAGGCACAGGTAGCAAACGACACATCTTGATGTTTTATTAATATACTGCTTCTTATGATCGCAGTCCCACACGTTCCAAGTGATTACCCATCTGCCAGGGTTTGAACATTAGTGTCTTATCAGTAGCAAATGTATTAGATGAGAATTTAAAATAATATGATGAAAGTGGCAAATCAACAGGGGTTTGTCTTAAAGCAATGTTGCACCATATTTAATCATCAAAGTACAGTTTCCACGAGTATTCAGAAATGATGTATTTTACCCTTGCATACGGATACCAACAACGACAGCAACAACAGTAAAACACACCAAGAACAAAAAACGCGGAATGTTAAGATTAGAATTATTATTATTAGATTAGAACTTTGGCAATCCCCCAATTCTGCAGGAATGATAAATTCTATCGGAATGTTTTGGCAGAATTCTCTATTGGCTATGAATACCAATGAGTGACGAAGAAAATGGGGGGGGGAAACAGACGGCAGTCCCAGTTTGAATTCTTAAGTTTGATGAATAGAGGGGGAATGGCAATGGAAAACATTGAGTAAGCCACCTCTCTAATATTTGATATCACCTTCTCCCCCAACTGAAACATTCCAGAGTACAGTTGCCCTTTTCCCTTCAGTACAAAGATGACACTGTTTTTACAACTATTGCTGTAGGCATACATCGGAAGGTCAGGATGTAGAGGCCTAATATGAAACCTGTATTTCACCTCAAGAGAGCTTCTGTGAATAAATTCCTCAAGTTGTATCCAGGATAACTTTTTTGTTACTTATCTATTTCCTTTTTCCATCCTTCTCTCCATCGGGAAGTTTAAACTATAATGAGCCATGACGTTTTGGCCTTTAACCTTGAGTACATCTCAGTATATGTACAGAGCTAATTGCAAGGGAAGCTGATCTTTGCAAAGGTACAGAAACAATCTGAGTTACAACCCCTGCATGGTATAGACATATAAAGCTGAACTATATATTGTGTATTATCCTTGGCATAAGAGATAGCTGTATACTCCTAGAGATAAGACGAAGAAGCTGTGGATCAGTGTTCCAGGCTTCATATTTTACACTCTGCTCTGCTTAGCAACAGGCCTCAATTGCTGTTGCCCGGCCCAGCCTCCTACGCTATTTACTATAGCCATTCATCATGCATGCAGTGCTGCCCCCTCCCTGCAGGTACTGTAACGGCTGTGTGGAGTAGTTGGGTAGAGGGAGCTCTTTCTATATACCTGAGGCATGACCCAAAATAGGCACCATTCACCCTACTCCAGTCATTTTTCTCTCAAACTACCTCCCCCTTTTCACGTTATTTCAAGTATCACTTTCTATTTTAATCATTCATAGATCTTTTATTACTATATACTGACCTGGCAGAAATCTGTTCGGAAACTCTTAATGGGTGTAACCACCAAGTTCCCATTTATACAGTGGTCCCCAGAGGAAAGCCAGGCAAGACGGCAAACAATCTTTATGGAGTGCCCTGGACTGTGGCTTAACCTCAGGGGACATGGTATCGTCGTGATGGCTTTTATCCCGACCCCTGGCTTGGCTATCTTCTAAAGTCTGTTCAGTGATCTCGGATTTCACTGAGCGTAAGGTGTAGGATAAGCACTAAACAGAAATTCTACTTTGGATTTCAGCTGCACCCACCTGATTGGTCTGCAAATCAAGATCTAATTAACTGCAGTGGTTCTGTAGCTGGTGTCAAATCATTTAATCTTAGTCTAATTTCCATTCATCAGAACATTATGCCTACGCTCTGTACCCTCTTCCCATATTGCGAGGCAAGACGTACTTAGGCAAAAAAGGGTGTGTGTTTGAGGTTACCCGACCTGGCAAAACAGGGCTACCCCTTGTAATTTCTATTCAATTTTGAAGACGTTTGGTATTAGCTATATATACATGTTATCTGAGATTATAAGATACATCTCAGGGTAATTTTGAGCCTCAAGGTGAACAATTCACATTTTAAACTCCACGAACTCTTTAGACCAAGTAACCTGAAATCATCATACTTTGCCTGAGTCTCTGCAGCCCCTTCTCTCTTCACCCCACAGTTTATTCCCAATCAAGGCTGGGTTATACATCTCTCTAGGATTGCTGTGCCTCCTACACCCACCCACATATAGTACGTGAGTGGTGAGGTAACCTGCTGAGTTCAAGGACGTAGGGCTTCTCAGTGCCTGCACAGGAGGACATTTTTGTTAAACAGAAACGACAGACGAGAATGTCCAGACGAGGGAAAACATGCCTCAATTGGGAAAGGGGGGAAATGGCCTTTAACATCTAAGTCACAGACTTCAAAATGGGATGTCTTGTGCCAAAGTATCCTAGGTAGTTTTGCTATAATTTCTTTCCAAACCTATGTTGACGTGTATAACTGAAAATGGCTAATGAGCTCTTAATGCGTTTATCCTATCATAGATTCTGATAATGCAATGATATTGCTTTGTTGAAAGTTATCCAAAGAAATATGATGGCTTATCATAAAATAGATTCTATAGGGGTGATTTGTGAGCACTGTTTTCGGTTCTGAGTCATAGGCGTTAATCAATTTGACACTTAAAACGTTATTAAAAGAATGAAGAACTATCGAAATAGTTTGGCCTTAGTTTTGGAGAGGAATTAATTCACTAATGAAAGGATGACATGGTGTGGGTAACTGAGGAGTCTGTGTGTAGAGTATAACCAAGGAAGTGTAGACCCAGTTAACACCAGTGGGGGCAGCACTGGTATAGGGCTAAGGTGCAGCAGACAGTCACTGTTAATAACATAATATAACATACTACACATTATATCAAAAACCAATATGATGTCATATCATAATGAGCTGTATACTGGTATACTAAAAGCTTTACACATAATAGATATGTTTGGTTGTAGAGCGAAGTGTTATACTGTGATGGACCACTTAAAACAAACCTCCTGCACCAGTGCACGTCTTTGTAGGGTTACAAAGAGCAAAACCTACATCAGGAAATCAATGCCTCAACAAATACCTACAAGTAACTAAGTCCCATGCCTGGTGATGCATGTGGTTGGGGTGGATACACCTAGCTCTACACATACATTCAATACATTCATCAATATAACTTATGAGGAAAACTTAAGAAGACGTGTACAGAGAGATATAGGAAGCCATACACATATTGATAACTTTTATGAACGGATTCTTGTCAAGACATGTGGACATCAGGCCTCAGATGTATAAACTTTCTCTGCTCTAAAACATATACTTGCCCCATTATTAGAAGATTCACACAATGAATCTTTAGAGGGAATTGGTGCTATGCATGCTGATCTATGTTAAGGCCAAAAAAAAATTGAGTGTTTCCAGTTACATGGCCCAAAACCCTAGGGTCGGTAGGTCAGATCTTTTTTTGATTTCATATAGAAATGTATAGACAGACATATCAGATTTTACGAGTTTACGGAAGAAATATGAAAAATATGAGAAGTTTGAATCATATATAAAATATATGAATTACGCAGCTATTAACTGTATACTAAAAGATGATCTTTACGGCCCTGTTTTGCTATGGTTGGTTGGGTAACTGGAAACACAACTTTTTTTTTGGCCCAATTAATCAACAAGGGAGGACACCCCTCTTTGGGGGATTTTAATTCCCCATTTGGCCACCAGGAGGCATTGGAGGGGCAAAATAAGTCTAAAATGATTATAAAAATATTTTTTGCAGAGTTCAATTCTCATTTGAAATGGTCTATTTTGGTTATAAATGTCCCACATTTGGAAGGTCACATGAACATTTCTCATGAAAATCGGCCTATATGCCCGTTCCTGGTCGCCATGGCAACCATTCCAATACTGAAATAAGAAAAGGAAAATTACTTCTTGATCAAAAACTATGATAAAAATCACCATATTATTATGTATTCTTTATGAAAAAATGTTGATTTATTGTGTTTTTAGACATCACTATGGTTTTTAATGTATTTAGAGCTTAATCATCAATTTCAAGGGGTTCTGACATAACTACCAGGAATATGTAACCCAATGATGGCTCATTTTAAAGATCTTGAGATGAACTTTGATAATGAATTTCCCAGCAGAGGGGTGTTATTCTTGCTTTGTCACTTATATTTAGGCAATGGAGAATCTTTCATGAAAATAATCACAATGATGTCTATCTCAGCAATTTAGTGTAACTGTGAATTTTTTTATTTAGATTGTTAAGGAAACATACGAATTTCTCCCAAAACATAGCTGCTGATGTATTGGCCTTTAGAAATTAAATCAGCAGATAAGTGACTGTCCATTAATGGCAGATGTAGTGAGGCAGTAAGTAGACTTATAACCAAGCAGAAAACTTGCAGCTTATCAATATTTTTCCTTCCTTTGAAAAAATAGCAGAAGGAATTCCTACCTCTCTTGAAAAATGGAAATATCATATTGAACCAGAAAAGTCTACCCAGAAGGCATCAAAGGTTCAAATTCATCTATCTACCCATAATACCAATGGGACTGCTGACGCCTAAATCAATTCTTGTAAATGTTAAGGTGGCTAGCAAGGGTCCAGCTGCAGGAGCAGGTCCTAGGTATTTGGGTGATATCCCCCTTGTTAGAGTAGGCAGGATGAAAAGTCTATATCTTTGTGGGGTGATACTACATATGATAACACTTGAGATACTGCAAGTTGGGATGAATGACCACAACTGGAGACGTAGAGTCTATTACTTTTAATTCTGCCTCGAGCTATCAAGGCGTTCCACCTGAAGGATTGCTGGTATCGGTCTGAAACACTGTTTCAGCCCAGAAGGAGCAAGTTTCAAGCCACAAGCCCTATTCGAGCCGTAAGCATGACTCAACTAGGGAAAATAGGTGAAAGTTACATTTTCTTAGTAACAACCGAACTTTGAACAACTCTGTAGATCGTGATAATTAGAATATCGGTTTGTTCTCCATTCATCAAAACTGGAAATTATGAAATGATTCTTTCTCATAGGCCTAATGATTTTCAACGTAAAAAGAGATAAAAAAAAAGAACGTTTTTGCTCCATTCACATTCCTGCTAATGGGAAAATCTTTGGTTAATCCCGAGGCGTTATTATGAGAACCCTTTCTTTTTATAACTTCAATATCATCGAAACCGCCAGTAATTGCCTGTTGCTCATAGACCTGCACAGGCCCACATTTCCCCATCGGCCGCCATTTTCTATTCGGTGGCAGAAGCGTCAGTGGCAGAAGCGACAGGAACACAGAGCAAGCTCCGGTGGGGGAATTTCCCGCGCTCAGCGGCTGGGTGTTGTGTATGCGGAAGCTGAGCACATACCCATGCAGCAAGCCCTGCCTACAGGCGCAACTACCCCCCCCCCCCCACATGGTCCATTACCAGAACAACCTCTATTCAGCCTCCACACCTCTTTAAACCATTAAAGGGCCGACATTGAATTAATATATCATGGTCGTCATGGTGCACGAATGCAATCCTGCCGAGTTATTCACCAGAGCTATAGATTCATGCATTGTATCGATTCTACAGGGTTAACTTTGTACGAGCCCACATGGTCAGCATGTTGCACTAATAATTATTATTTGCGAGTATGAGTATTTTGCACTAATACATTAGCGATGCTTATGTGAGTTAAATGTAATTTCTTTTTCTGCCATTACGCTTCACGGATTATTGGTGTAAGTTATGGGTGTAAAATGAACATTTAATCTAGCCTACCAAGAATCCGGACGACCAAAGAACTGCTCTCTTGAAATCCATAAGGGGTATGGACATTTATAAAAATCGACATGACAATATAGTCATTTTTAAAAATCGACATGGGACAAGGGCCCTTGGGATGAGTATTACATAAAACTGAATAATCACTTTAGAAGCAGTACTCAGGGTGTCCTCCTTTAATAACGTTCTATCTCAAGGTTCACTCGTTGTTTTATGTAATGAAAACTTAATCTACCAATAAAAGGGCCTTTCAAACCCAAGATTAAGGCGTCAAATACTTTTTTATTCTCTTGAATGCAAGCAGAAGAGAATCTCTGTGAGTCCTTTTTTAAATTAGACATGTGTCCTGTCAACCCCACGAGTTGAAAGGCTTCATGGCATCTACCCCTACTCCTCCTCCTCCCCACTGCCAGCCATCCACAAGTAATATTTAAGGGTTGCATGGCGCTGTAATACAATATACCCTCACTGTCGTGAGGAATGCAGCTTTGGTGAGTCTGATTGCCAGAACTGCATCATACCCCGGGACCATGCACCCTACAGACCTTATGCACCCGGTTAGCATGGTACATGAATGCAATCCCCGCCAGGGCTGCATCCCTGCATTACAAAGGGGAGCATTGAAGTACTAAAAGCAATGTACAACTTGAATGGCCAAGACGTTCAGCATAGCTCTTTATAGGTCGAATAATGCCCCCAGGTTGATGTTCCTTGGTCGTCTTGAGGCACCAATGCAGTGCTGGCGAATCGGCTGGCCAGCACTGATTTGCTGCCTCATGGCGAACTTTTATAGGTGTCACGACCCCAAATCACGACCAGTGGGTATGTATGGTCCATTAAATCAATTCACCATGCGACCCTTAAGGGACATAGATATTTTAGGTGGTGCTACCACGGCGTCTGTTCAATTAGCGTCCTTGCAGCCTTGTGAAGTTGGGTATGGGTGGGTGGCAGCTGGAGGAACCCTGGGGCAATTATCTAATGGACGACTCCACACACTACCACAATGTCAGGGTCCGTATACTTGGGGATTCGCAGGGGAAGAGGGGTAATTTACAAAACAATGAATAAAATATAAACGATGGTGTGTAAGGTGTTTAGTCTGTTAGGGCACATAGACCTCAGTTATGGATTGATTAGTAATTAGATTCTAAGATTAACCTTCTAAGGGTCACGCAGTTCTTTATTGCGTCACACCCACATTCACCTGATCCTCATGATGTATGAATGCAGTGCTTGCGAGTTACTCTCCACAGGCCAGGAGTAGAACTCTAGAGGCATCATGATAATGCAGCTGTTAAAGGGTTAAGAACGAGAGCGGCAGTCACCCAACGGCCCAACGGCCATTTCTGGAACTACTGCATTCTCCTCAATTAGAGGAATCTGTCAGTTTTTGAAGCAAGTTTCTATCATCATTAGTTCAAAAGTTGTGCCTAATAATATAAATCTGCATTTTTATCAAGTTTAAAGAAACTTTGCCAAAAGTCTACAAACCCCCCTCTACCCCTCTCAGAGTGTGATCCATACCCAGCAAATTGTCGTGAAGTGGCTCACACATGTCGCTAGATGGAACACGACGTCCCTATAGCACAAGATCACCAGGAATAGCAATGGTGGTGATCACATGGCCTCACCTAAGATGGCGAGGATGGTGATCACTCAGACTCACCAGGGATGGCGACCCGGGTGATCACTCACCTCGCTAGATGAAACACGCACCTCGTCATAGCACATGTTCACCAGGGATGGCGAGGATCGTGATCACTCATCCTCACCAGGGATGGCCACATGAGTGATCACTCATCCTCACCAGAGATGGCCACATGAGTGATCACATACTCACGCAGTGAGTTAGATCCATGTTGGCGATGGTGGTGATAAGTCACCATGCTTTGTGAGGGATGACAAGGGGTGGCACATACTCACACAGTGAGTGAGATCATGTTGGCGACTGTTGTGATAAATCGCCATGCCATGTGAGACTGACACAGAGTGGCGAAAGATGACGCAGTGAGTTATCACTCAGAAAGGAGTCACCATTGATGACCAATCATGGCGACAGATAACGACAATTTGCTGGGTAGGCTTATGCATTAGGGTTCCCAACCCTCTTGTACACACACTCATCTTGTGCAAAAAGTAGTGTTGAAACCATATGATTTTACATTTCTATCTTGATTAACACATGTCAATGGACATATTTGTAGTTTTTGAAAAAAAATTGTTTGGCCAGTTTGGGAATTATTCACCAAAGTTCCTCCAAAATCCCAAATCAGCCCATTGGACTCAATGCTAAAGCATCCTATAAAAGATGGCTAGTACTAAAAAAGTAGTGTTGCTATCCCAACTTTTTATTTCACATTTCAATTACACATCATGTAAGGAACAAATATTTCAAGTTGCAAGAAAACCCTTTGTCAATTAATTTTTGGGTCACCTGGAGCCCTTGTCCTTAAATGTACATAAAGGCGTCGGATACTCAGGTCCCAAATACCTTATATTGCAATTATACTGGGCATTGGGCATTGATTATAAATTTGCACTGGTCTATAATTCCAGATGCATATATAGTACCTAAAATATATTGAAACTGAAGGTAGAACTAGGGAAACTTTATAAATCAAATGTATCGACAGATGTTATTGAGAGGGGGTGTGGCTGGACCTTGACATGCACAGTCTGTGAGTGTCAAGGCCATTCTGAAAACCCTTCACCTGAGCGGTATTCATTAGCCGCACGCCAGCCACGCGGCGGGTGCCACAGGCGCACCTCCTCTCTAGCTGGAGTGCGAGCACGTTCAGGTCTGGGCGCGCGCCGATGGCTGGGCGTGCCGCCTATTGAATACCCCTCTGCACTCGGGAACCTTGTCTGGTTATGTTAGGACAGGGCCACATCCAAGGTGAGGGTACTGCCACACCCAGCCTCAGTGGTCTCAGGCCCAGGGTGAAGGCCATCTGAATGTCACCTTCGGACTGAGAGCCTCATATAAAAGACCATGTGTTTGGAGAATCTATTGTCTATTGATATTTGGAAGTTGTATGTGCTGTTAGTGGAATAAAAGGATACTTCAACTCACTTCACCTCTTGGACTTTCATGTGTGTCCTGGAGGGTCTTGCCAAAACGTAAACGAGCTCAGAATAGAGAAACGTGCAGAGAATTGTTTTGATAAAAGGTATTCTCGTCTTCCCATTTGATAAAACGTGCAAGTTATCACCAGCAGACGTGTGCTATTCTCCATAGAGACACATTGCATATCCTTTGGAAAGACAATCAGAACGTGCATGCCATCATGCACGTTTGTATGTACACGTTTTATGCTATAAAAGAGCCAATCTCGTTTTGTTTTTGGAAAGACCCTCCAGAGAATTGGCTGGGCATCGAGTGATTCTACCACATGAGTATTGATAAGCAGTTTGGATTTACACATTCTGGGACGACCTCTCGTATACGTCTTCTTATGCCTTTTCTTAAGGCTCAGAATAGAAGCATCGACAACTGTGCTATTCTCTTCTCTCTTTCTTTGACCTCTACTAGGCAATGGCTCGTTTGATTAATTAGTAAAGTGCAGAAAACTAGCCTCAGTGTCCGTGAGGGCACATATCGGCATGTATTAAGTAGCCATAGACGACCCACTTGGGGGAAAACGTTTTGTAACATTTGGGAATGTTTGGAAAGGGTTTGATAGAGGAATTTTCACAAAGAAAATTTGAACATAAAACGCCAGGGAATGAATAGACAATTGTGCTATTCTCTTCTCTCTTCCTTTGACCTCTACTAGGCACTGGCTCGTTTAATAAAGTGCAGAAAATATATATGTGAAGTAAATATGAGATATGTATAGAGAGAGTGGGTGACCTGACTAAGCTGAGATGGTAAGAAAGCCATATGGAGAGCATGAGGGATAGGCATTCAAAAGGATTGGTAGCAAGAGGGATAGGTAGAATGAACAATACCCAGTTTGAGGGATAGGCACAGAGAGTACCTTGTAAGATGAGCAAATGTAAAAAAAAGAAAACATGGGTGCTAGGGACAAATGTCAAAGTCAGAAATGAGGAATATGCAGAGTTGGGGGATAGGTGTAATGAGGGATAGATATGTAGGCTTTAGGATAGGCATCGTTAAGGATAGGTTAAGGATAGAACCAGCAACTACCTGGTGTGGGAACCTGCAGACACTGTACTTGGGAACCAGCAGGTAGTGGGTGCAGGAACCAGCACCTAATGGATGTGGGAACCACCACCAGCTATGTGGAAGCCAGCAGGTACTGGGTGCAAGAACCAGCAAAAGTGTGGGATCCAGCAGATACTTGGGTTAGGAACCAGTTCAAATGGGAACCAACAGCTACTGGATGTGGGAAGCAGTGGCTACTGTATGTGGGAACCAGCAGGTACTGGGTACAGGAACCAGCAACTAATATGTATGGGAACTACCAAGTGCTCGGTGTGGGAACCAGCAGCTACTTGGTATGGGATCCAATACCAGTAGCTGATAGATGTGGAACCACCAGTTACAGTGGGTGGGAACTACCAGTTATGGGATGCTGGAACCAGCAGCTACTTGGCGTGGAACCATCAGTTATTGTGTGAGGGAACCGATATCTACCCAGTAGTTGCTGGTATAGACATATAGAAAGACATAGAGTGCACCATGCAATGCTAAAAGATACCTGTCACAATTTGGTTTGCATGAGTCGACACCTTGACAGCTTGACAGCAATGAACATTGATTTTGCTTTTGGACTTTAACTTTTTTTTTTGTGAAAGTCAACTCCAACTTTATTTTGACATTTGTGGGCCACAGTAGTAGGGAATCCCTGTCTTAAACGGTGTCGTTATCGTCAGGTTATTAAAAAAACATTGTTGTCCCTTTCTATTGTCTCTGAGGATATCACCTGGTTGTCTTGAGAAGAGTGAGGAGGGGAGAGGAGGCAGTGGTATTCTGGAAAACCTTTATGAATTATTCACTAACGAGCCATTCTTTTTGTTCCAAATGTCAGAATATTCAGTGACGGGTCCCTGCGATGGCCAATTCTCCTGCAGGAGGCAATGGGAGAGGTGGAAGGGGAAGTCCTACAACAGTATCGTCGAAAGTGAGGCATGCTGCAAATAAACAGGAGGGTGTTACTCCTATAGTAAAAGGAAGAGCTGGCTAAAAATGCCCTTGTTTCTAGTCCTTTCTTTTCATGTAGCTATAAATTGTCCCTTTTGTTGCTCACAAGTGGTCATTCAAGTACGGTGCTAAAAAAGGGGATTTGAGTGGGTACCTAGTTGGGAGAAGTCAGGCAGTATAATAAACTATAGAGCGTGTGACATGAGTAGGTACCTGGTAGTGCAGCTCTCTCTATTTTAAACAAGGCAGATGGCTTTTCAGACTATTGTGGTGAGTGCAAGTACTTAGGGGAAGCAGTGCATGACTTGTTTAGAAAAGAGGGCACATACTCACAGCTCTTTTTACAATAGGAGCAACACCCTCCTGAACTTCCTATTTCTGCGATGTTAACAGAAATATCACTTCTGCATGTCTTCTCAAAGTCGCTAATTTAGCCAAATGGACAGTCCAATTTTTAAACAACAAGAAGACATAATTTTCTTGATACCAGTAATTTTCCGGTCCCCGATTCCTGTATGGGTTATTTTTCCTAGTACAGGCCTCCAGTCACTGGTAGAAACACCCCAACCCACAGACATGCTCACACGCAAAATGTATTATAAAATAAGCTGATGCATTATATACATACAGTATATGACATTGATTTAGGGCAAATATACATTTTGTATTTATACCTTGATCAAAAGTGTTCCATGGGGGCTTGGGCATGTGGGTGGCCGGCTACCTAAGCTTGTAGTCGATATCCATATGTGGAGGTATTAGCTTGTATCGACATACTGGGTTGCCCCCGACTACGGATTAGGTACGCCTCTACCAAGGATGGAAAGTGGACATGTATATTGGTATTGCAGAACATTCATGAAAAATATTTCTTGCATTATCCATTGGCGGAAAGGGATTCTTAATGCTAACAAATTGTTCACCAGATATATTGCCTACGCCAGAAAATGTTTTAAGCCTATAAGGTCGAATCCCACATGGCGAAAATGGCTAAAATATCTCTGCGATTTTGAATCTGTTGCGTTTATGGGACCTACTCCAAATTCGCAAGGGCTACAACTACAGGAGGGTGTATAGAACACAAGGACACTGTTGTGTTTATTCATGTATGAAATATTAAAGGAGAATTGTTATTTCAAAACCTCTAGTGGTGCTGTTGGATTGTCGGTATTACGGCATCATCCCGGGCATCATGAATTAGGAGATTTGAATTTTCAATTGAAGGTCGAATCCCACATGGCGATTTAGGGCTCAAATATCTCTGCGATTTTGTCCCTTGCGATTTTGGGGTCTTCCTGGGCTCCTAGATCGCAAAGATTGTTCAACTTATACTGAATCCAACAGTGAAACAAGACCAATTAAGCAGTTATCCTTGCGATATAGGGCCTCAGGAAAGCCCCAAGAGGGTAAGGGACAAAATCGCAGAGATATTTCAGCCCTAAATCGCCATGTGGGATTCGACCTTATGCTCCTTAACTAGAAGCTAGATATCCAGTTAGTTATGAAATAACCTGTTTTACACTAACACAAGTTAACATAGAAGCCCCTTTGACCATTCATCATACAAATCCATAGGATGCACAGGCAGTATATGCAACAGGTAGACCTTAAACCCAAGCAGGTTCCCCACTATATTTATTCTGTACCTGCTGGTGGCCATACATTATGCCACCCTTGTTCTACTGCTCACACCCCATATGGTAAGTATGTTTGTGTAGGCCTATACACGCAGCATCCAACCACTAATTGTTATCTGTACCCTCTCAGACCAAATCCTTTAGGATATCATGATGCCTCAAGTATCATGTTTAATTTTTGTTATGAAGTATCAATACAGTGATTTGCAAGATTTGCATCAGTGTAGCTGTCATACAGATCCTGGCGATGGCATCAACCACATGGATGCAGCACTCGTGAGTAACTCGATCTTGAGGGCTCCTTTCATGCCTTATAAAGGCTAAAAAGGGCGCGATGCTTGAAAGCATTATGCAGACATTAAGGGGTATATAAGAGCCTCAACCACCCTACCACACCATGTGTGGATCTCCGTGCATATAGCGATGCTATATAAACACCAGGGCCAATTGTGAATACGAGATACCTATACCGCAGTTGCAAGTCCTCCGGTGGGCGCTAGTACCATACAGGCTGAGCATAGAGGTGTGTCTGCACTGCAGTCACCAGCTGAGGCCTAATTAAAGTGCATTCTCGTGAGACTTGCAGTTTCAGGGGTCAGAAGACACTCTAAACATGTGTCAGTCTCCACACATCTAGGTGTGAAGACTGGAATGGATTTGTTTTCTCGGGAGCAGAACCCTGGTTGCTAGGGACCTGGCAAAGGGTCAAATTATATAGGCAATGTACTAGAAAAAGTGACCTTTTTGCTTACACCTGGAGGTGTGATGAGTGATAGTCTACACTAAACATACCTTTGAACTTGTAATTATATTCTTAAGCCAATATGTGCTAATTAATGAGTCTTAATAGTACTTTTGTGTGTAGGGTGGGACAGAGTGGATTCCCACCAAGTATTACATAACTGTACCCTGTAACCAGTGTAAAGCACATACTGGTGACCAGATTCAGCTAGACACTACGGCGCCACCACAAATTAGGGCTGACCTGGGATACATTATCAACCAATCAGAGGACTCCCTACATTCACTGCAGATTTTTTGGGGTACATTATGTAACACCTGGTACCCATCATGCAGGCTGTTATCAGTGCATATCTCGCCAGGTTTCAGATAAAGCAATGGCGGACCCACTGGACCTCAATACTAAACCCTATAGACGTTGACTCTCTGCCAGAGTCCATACCAATATCCTACCGCATAGGCCTGCGACTGAAATTGTGTTGGGGGAAAGAGTACCCCAGAGACCGACTTGTGTTATTGCAGGCTGGCTGTATTGTCTCTGGCTGTGACAGCAGGGTATATGTTGTTTGTTCACTAAATATACATATAGAGGAGACCACCAGGCTGTCTTCCAGCAAACTGATGGGGCATTCCAACACTATTATACTTCATGCGCTCTGCATCATGTGATAGAACTATTAGATTTGTTAAATGTTGATACCAACTCTGAGTCTCTATGTTACCAATTCATGGGGTTATGCTATAACTATAACTTATAGATGAATGATTTTTACTATGTTTAGCCTAGTCACATACATGATTGTGCCTCCCGAATAACTGCATAGTTGGTCTGCTATAGCAAAGTCACCGCACAACTTCAAGTAAAGTTTCTAACAATCTATTATACTGTGAATATCTAGCCAAACGGAAATGAGAAATTGGTCTGGATTTTAATAATTGTTCTAGTTGGATTTCCTCATTCATGTTAATCACCACATAGAGATGGATGGGTATTTACTAAAATCACGCTGGGTGCTGCTCACTGATTGTGGCTTTGTTGTCAATGGCATGAGTTTAATCCTTTAAGGGCTGCATTGTGCCTCCAGCCTCAGTTTCCTTTAATGCCATGATGCACCAATGCAGGTTTACTCGCCATCACTACATTGGTGCATCATGCCGACCCATTTTTGGTGTATCAACCCTGTAAAGTTGGCACAGTGCATGCATGGATACAGCTCTGGTGAGTCATTTGCCAGGGCTGCATTCATGCATCATGACGGCAGGTTCGCATCATACTGGTGCATGAAAGGTTAGTGATGGCGTCTTAGTCTGAAATACAAATAAGCTGCCGAGCTGTTGGCTGAGCCGGGGCTAGGATTAACGAGAGAGATGAGAAACGGATCAATTGTGACGTCTTTGTGGTGTGCGGCAGGTGCAGACTTCCCTGGTTCTAAATTCACTTATCTGTCACATTCCTGTCTCGGCCAACTAGCCGATATTTACAGCAGAGAAGAAATGTTTTCAGGCTTTCCTCGTCCTGCTATTAAGGACCCTATACTTTGATGCATTCTACTCCTCTTTGGCATTTTAGTCGTTATAATGGACATGTAAAGAAAGCCCTATCTTGGTGATCTCGTGGGATTGGCACACTCCTCAGTTAACACGATGCACCAATACAAGTGCTCAAAAACTTTCTGCATGTCTAGCTGAACAGTGTTGATGCACACACCAGCGCAGTGCTTATGATATAATTATGTGGTGTTGATGATGCAATAACGAACCAGTTGCCGTCTTTTTGGAGTGAGTAGTCAGCAGCATTTTGCTTAAAATGGAGTCACACATTTCTGGCCGCATTTGCCTAACATAATTATTCTGGTGCCCTGATGGTTTCTATACAAACCCTCAGGAAACCACCGTAACAGGACACTCAATGCATGCTGGTTCTACTCACTTCCTTGCTGGTAATAGAACCCCCGCCAAGAAACTTGAAATACTCACTGCCTGGGACTCACTGTCAATATTCAAGCTGAGTTTCTATTTTTGTACTAGGATATAGGCTTGGATTTGGAAGTTGGAGAGTGCCAAATGCAGGGTCATGCAGGCTAGTTTCTATTTTCGTACTAGGATATAGGCTTGGATTTGGAAGTTGGAGAGTGCCAAATACAGGCTCATGCAGGCTAGTGCCATTGTCCTGTGTATTCTCTGTTCACTCCTGTCACAGCAGGTATGAATTTCCCGTTACCATAAAAGTACACATCATCAACTGTAGATTTTTTTATAGTTTAAGTTGTAGACACTATGTAGGTGTACCAGGTACAAGACAGAAGCATGTACCAGAGCTGTTGTCTAGATGGTCCATGGTCATACATGCACCCAAACTGTTGTCTACAAGATGGTCCATGATCATCATGTACCAGGCCTGTTGTCTAGATGATCCATAAATCAGAACACGGTACAATGTAGCCTGTAGGGTGCCAGTTCGACACAGGACATCCACTGTAAATCTCCTGACTGCCACTTCCCTGTGCCATGCAGGTACAGAAGGGTCAGCCATCTATACCTGAGGCCAGAATGACCTAACTGTCCCCTACCCAGTATGTAGGTGTAGTTGGAGGACAGTCATGGTTAGAAAAAGTACCTGTTATAATTATTTAGAAGTGGTTATGCTCAACTGTTTACCACTAGCACTGATATCAATTACTAATGCCATTTACTGCCTACGTCTAGTGTCGAATTAGCCCCAGCTTCTTGATTGTTACTATTTATTTTCAACTGAAGACAAACAAGTGTGTGCAATGAATCGTCATCTCACCATTCTCACAATTGATACAATATGGAATTAGTGTCCTCAGACCAATAGTCCACCAAAGAGGCCCAGTGGTCTCTTGGTATTAGCAGGCATTCTTCTTTCACCAAAAGTTTGTTAGAACCTTACAGGAGTCTTGCACATGCATTTTGCAGTGAGTTATATGTATTGTGGGAATTTATAGGGTCTGTGCTGATTAAAAATCATACTATTAAATATAATATACTTAAATTTCGACATACACTAGCAGTCGTTGCAAAACCCATACGTTTATTTACCCTCAGATTCATAGATCTAAGTAAAAGCAATCAAGAAAGTGTTACTTGCACTAATGTTCGTGTTCACATTTAGTTGTATGCATGAGTATAGTTCACCCCTCTCTCACTGCCACTACGACCGTGGCGCTGTGGTAGACCCCTTTGATTGATCCAGGCCGTTGCCAGATGTCCTGGCAGTTGTTGTTTTTAAGGAACTTAGCAAACTGGTGTATCGATGGGGCTTGGATCGACAGTAGAACATGTGCACACAGAGACGGCTTATCAAACAGAGCAAGTCGATTATCGACAGACTGACATTACGCAGGACTAGAAATAGACGTCCATGCCCCCCTCAGCCAATATGGGGATTGATGTCGTCGTCATCGGCCTAATTGCTATATTGCCTATCGCAATGACAGTCACTGGCTGTCCACTTGGCCGACCTTAAATGATTGACAGTTTATAGAGGTCGGTGAGTAAGTGATCACAATTAGACCTACGAACATTTACATGAATTTAGTTCAGCTGGTTTGAACCATATACCGGGTAAGTGTTATACAAAAAGATATAGAAAAAGAAAACAGAAGTAATCTGATATACATCCGAACCAAGGTTCGCTGACTACCTGTTGGCACCCCCCCCCAAATAAAGAAGAAAAACAACCATGGAATATGCATGCCCATATTGTATAATGGATACATTAATCATAAGATAGACCGACGAACAATGAATAAAGAAAGAGAGAAAGAAAAGAAAGAGAGACAGAGAGACCTGAGAGAGACAGAGAGAGAGACAGAGAGAGAGACAGACAGACAGACAGACTGCTAAAGCTACATTGTGGGGAAAATTTTGACTGTGCACTGTGGGGTTAGGAAAAAGTACAATCTCTCATCGCGGGGAGCACATTTCATACATGTACATATGTACATTCTGGGGTTAAAATGTCTGAATATAGTGGGGTCATGTTGTTATTCATTCATGAATATATTTTATTAAATAACACACCAACACACACTGAGACAGATACATGTTCACACTGACCATCCCTCTTCTCCCCACTTGGTCAAGTCCCCAGTTAATTTTCAGGTCCCCAGTGGATAGGTGACCTTCCAAGTCCCCAGTTCTAGCAAAAGCAGGAAACCTACTAGTCAGGGTCCGTTTTCAGGGAGGATATGTGATGGGTAGCCTGGGCATTTTTTTTTGTTGTTAAAATTGGGTTTAGACTCAAATTGACCTAATTCAACCCTATAAACAATTAAAAAAAACCACGCCAGCACCCCTTTATTAAGCTGAGATATTTAATTTTGAAGATTTTAGCAGAAGTATCGTAAAAGAGTCCCTATTCAATATGTTAGACTATGAGTTCTCTGTTGGGTGTGGAGACTGGATAATGGCTCAGTGGGCATTACCTCTTGCATCTACATGATGCAGGCATCATCTGCTCACCATAGGACTATTTGGAAAAAGGTGCCTCCGCTGCGTTGCTCTAGCTCGTGAACCGTTGCACTTAGAGACACGGGACCCGGTGCAGATCAAAGCTTATTGCGAGGGCTATCAGCCAAATGTGTTGAGGCTGAGGAGTTGAAATGAAGCATGTCAACCTATGCTCTCTTCGTCACACACAGGCAAACACACTCACATGAATTTAAAGTTCGGATTAAACTGTATCTTTTTATGTTGTGTCGAATGTCTGTAATCATGGGGTTACTGCTATATGTGGGAAGCAATGTCTGTCATTATGGGGTTATCGTGTCTGAATATGTGGGGTGCAATGTTTACTGCTCACTAGGGGGCAGTAGGTGCTGGTACTGTCTGAAATATGCACAGACAAATTGTGTCGTTCTCACTGACACAATACAGTGTGGGGTTGTAAAAGATTTCCATCCCAATGACCCCAGAATACCAGTTTACACCAATTTGAGTGACATTCATTGTGGGGTCAACCCCACAACGACAAAAAAGCTCACAATGTAGGATTCTACTTGTAGATGACCCCACTACGTAGCTCTAACAAGTCCAGACAGACAGACAGACAGACATTTGGTTTATATATTAAAATAATGATGTTACTGGAATATTAAATCAGGCAAAAACTAAGCTATATGCAGATAATATAGTAATATATTACTCGGCTAGAAAAAGTGAAGATATAACAGAAATTTTTGATAGAGAAATTAATATCTTAAAAGCTTGGGTATACAAAAACAAATTAACAGTTAATCCCAGAAAAAACTGAGTTCATGTGGGTTTGTAGTAAGCAAAAACAGAAGAATTGTCAACCTAGTGATATTATGTTCGATGGTATTCAAGTTAAAACAGTGCCAAGTTTCCCATATTTACGTGTTACCTTAGACAGTTCACTCTCCTTTGATAAAAAAAATCAAAATATTAAAAAGAAATTTATGTAACAAATTGTTCAGGTTTGCCAAAATTCGAAAATATCTGACTAGAGACTATAGTATACATACAAGTTTACAAAACAACCAGACCAATTATTGAGTTCTGTTGTTTTATTAGCTCTAGCTGCAATGAAGATGGTCTCAAGCAGTTACAGAGACTTCGAAATGGAGCACTGAGAATTAGCTTAAAGTGGAATATTAGAAAATATCATATATCTGAGCTTCATTAAATTTGTGGTATTAAAAAAACTGGAAGAAAGGTTTGACATGTTATTACTGTCCTTGATGTATAAGAGGTCCAAGTTAACTGTTCCAAATGATACAGGTCACAATACAAGGGCTAGTACCAAAATCGTGTTCCCCCTGCCAAGGACTGTTAGTAGACATTTCAAGAGGTCACCTTATTATAGAGGTACTGTACTTTGGGATGTACTACCTGAAGGAGTACAGGGGGCAACCACCAAAGTTCAATTTAAGGAAGGAATTAAGAAGATTGATAATAGGTCGTTTCTGAAAAATGGATATAATTAATCTAATAGAGTGGGTTTTGGCTTTGATGATGAGCCATGTCAATTTCTATACATTCATATGAGAGGTAAACGCACTATACTTTATTCTCATGTTATGTTAACATTGGGCTTGGTTGACTCGAAAGAGTTATAGGCACCACCATGGGTTAAGACACTTTTGGGGGTCCCCAAAAAGGGGCAGATTTGGCCAAACTTTGTGGAAATAAAGCATCAAAGTAGAGTAATTGTACAAAAATGTGTTCATATATTGGTAGAGTAATATGTTAAGACCATGAGTATGTTGAATAGTCATTGAATAAATCTATGATCTTTGCACAATTCATGGATTACAAATGTTGTATAGCTTTGGCTCTCCAATGGTAAAGAATACACATTCCATTGGGAAACCTTTTGTCAACCTTTTTCCCCGCTCTTTTGGGGTGTGTTAACCAGCTGTAGTGCTGATGTCATCCTAGTTGGGAGGGGGTAGCTCCTGGATATTGAAAAGTGCTGGTATTGAAAGCAGCAGATTAGGTACATTGTATTTTGATAGTGCTGATTTTAAATCTGGTGTGCGCATCTCCATATCTAGGTCTGAACATTTAAGTTAGCTGCCCCCCCCCCCAGCTATACTACAAACCTACAACCCCTCCTCTTCCGAGTTATGTGCGACTATAACACATTCCTCTAGTTTTGATGATGAACCATCCCATCACATTCTTATTATCTATTGTGCTTATTGTATTGCATTATCCTCAATGAAATGGATGACAGCTTTGATCATTTATCTAATAATGGTTGAATAACCGTTATTACAGGTGCACTGCTGTACCGTTTCTTCCTAATGTGTGTCTGTCTGTAGTCTTTGGTAATGATCTGTTACTACTGTCTTCTGTGAGTATCAATCCCCTACTCAATATTGATGTATTTGTGTATTTTTAAATCAATAATCTTGTATATATGACCATATACTTGCATATTACTATATTGTATCATAATCTCTGTTTCCATTATATATACATATATCATACTACAATTGATATGTTTTATAGCAACATTTAAATGAAACTTGCGCTTCATTGTTGCAATAAACACGTCCAAGAAAGAGAGAGTGAGAGAGAGAGAGACAGAGAGAGACAGAGAGAGACAGAGACAGAGAGAGACAGAGAGAGACAGAGACAGAGGGAGAGAGAGAGAGAGAGAGAGAGAGAGAGAGAGAGGTTGATGAGGAGGCACAATCAAGGGGTTTGTGATTAGGCTTATAATATAGTCTATCATGACATAATAGCTTCCCCATGCCATCATTGTGTATTTATGGCAGTGTTCTTGCAATGTTCTCAGTGGAGTCATTATGTGAAATGGTTTGGCACATTCGGCAGAAGGCATAAAATTTGGGTTACAGGGGTTTTTGGGTATGCTGAATTCAAATCTAAGTGGATACATCAATTTTTTATGAAGGTTTCTACTTTTAGTGTAGTATGAAAAATACGAAGTATAAAAACAATGTTTAATCCTTGATAAATACAGATCAATTGTATTGCTACAATTTCTAACCTGATAAGTAAGGTAGATAAAATATAAAATGTACATTCATTCATAAAGAGTCTAAGTAACTAATCCATAATGATGATTTGCATAAAATCTACCTAATTTGCATATAATAATCAAGTAACACACATTATCTATTTTAGCAGTCTCAGGTATTGTGCACACACGTTAACCCTGACTGTAATTTTAGCTCATTGATCAGAGGTCTTAAGTTGTAATTTTTAGTCATTTGCATTGTGCCTAAGTAGCATTATTTATGCAAAATTGTGGAATGGTTGAGCAGAGACTTCATCCGAGGTCTGCACTTTTAATAAATCTTTTTCAACATTTATAACAAATCTAAATAAATTATGGGAACACTAATTGGGTTCTCAGACAGCATGTGTTAAGGCCTCTTGCTGTGTTCTCAGATGGTAAGAAGAACTGTGACTAGGGTTATAAAACTTCCTCATAGCCATTATAGTCCTGTGTACTACTTTCATGTATAGTCCTGTGTTCTACTCTTCTAAACAGGAACCAAGTGAGATGCATTATTGACCAATCAAATAATTCCCTCTATCGACTGCATAATCTTTTGGGCACATTATGTAGTATCTGGTAGCCACCATGCTGGTTGATATCAGTCCTTATTCTACCCATAAGAACAAAGCATATGAAACTCCTATATCTAAAGCATTGAAGCTTGTATGCCCAAGGGCGTGGCATACAATATGTTGTTTTTCAGACCCTTTGTAGGCCACACCCAATGCAGCAATATGGCAGCACATCAATTCTACTTTGCTCCACATTTTCAGCTCTAAAATATTCGTTTATGGGTGGATTTTCAAATGTAAAAGTTAAATGATTGTAAGACATTAAGGAATATGATACAACCAAATAGACATTTTATTTAGACTTGTTCATGAGATATAAAGCCTCGATTGGCACTCAATCAGATGAAAGTTAACAATTCTGACTCTCAACAGGTTTTGGAGCATAAGGCTTTGAGAATCGCTTGCTGTTATTCTTATAGGTAGAATAAAACAAAAACACAACTTGTGGCTATGGGCACCCTGGGCAGTAGGGGCAACCCACTTATGGGCATACAGCCTCAGAATGTCCCACTCATTGTGTCTTTGTTTACCCCCCCCCGTATCTCAAGGCCAGTAAGAGCACCCCAAATGAGAGTAAAATGCATAAAAATAATCTTTTTTTATGACATTTTTGAACATTTCTGACTAAAATGACATGAAATAGATGCAAAGGTTCAAATGTCAAAAATTATATTAAAAGCTAAACATTGCTACTTGACGACATTATTTAGCAAAAGCATGGCCAAAGTACACATTTCCAATGCATTGAAACATGCTGATTATGTCTTTCTCATTAAAAACAACTCTAATGATCAACGTTTGCACAGTGGTGGGACTTATTCAAGGTGACATTTTCTTACTGGTCATTATATACATATACTGATTGATTTCTCATTGCTGCAAATATTACCAAATATTGAACCATAGTCAATTGGAGACTTCCCAGAATGATGGTGATATCACTGGTTATCACTGTGTATTTTTGACACATCCTTGACACATCCTTTAATCTACCTGTGCTATTTGACCTACTATTTTCTCTCTTGCCCCCCTCGTTTCCTATGCCAGTTGTAGATGGTTATTGTTTGTCAGATTAGTTTCACAGCTGACCTATGACACAACCCATTAAAAGGGTGTCTACCAATATGTCCAGGCCTGGTTGGAGATCCCAGAGGACATCCTTTTGTTAGGGGGGGGGGGTGGCTGTCAGGACCCCCAGAGCCACCCCCCCCCCTCTGGATCCCCCCTAGATACAATCATGTAGACAATTCCATCCTTCCTGCCAGGATCAATTTTGTATACAGGTCTAGGCTGATACTTGACTGGCTACATACTTACCTCTTTGTCATATGCAAATTAGGTCTTAATCATTGGTGTTGCAATTGAAATATTATATTATGTACTTATTATGTTTAATTCTATGTATGATAAATGATTTTCATGGGTCAGTTTTGCAAATTAAACTATTACATAAAAGATAGGAGATTTTTCATAGAATTATTCCATTTTCTATACAGCCTATATTCAACATCAATTTTAAAGGGGAAACACTCTTAAAAATTCATGTATCCACTTAGATCCTAGTTCAGTGTTGTCTAAAGATCCTGTATCCAAAGTTTCATGATTTCCGCCACATGTGCCAAAAACACCTGGAATATCTTACATAATGACTTCACTAAGTGTTCCTTTCCCGATCCTAGATTCGCCAGCAATCGATTACATTTGCTATTTTTGTTTTCTATTTTCAGGTAAGAATCTGATCACCGATGGCGTTATGATAAAAGGCTTCGTCCAGACACGGTAATGTAAAATAATTACATGTACAATTAATGAGATAATAGTTCATTTGACTTTTGAATGTATGTTTTCAAGCAGTAAGGTGACTTCCTCCGAGAGCTAAAATACAGGGCCATCAAATTAAATTGCCCTTCTAAAACCACCCCTTAAATCTACACCATTTCACTTGAACACTTATCAGTTTGGCACAAAAGAAGAACATATATAAATAGGTTCTGAACCAGGGTATCTTTTATTCCTATCAGATATACAATCGAACATGCCTATATATGTCTTTGATTGGCTCACTCTTGGAGAGGAAGCTACACTTTCTTCTTTTGTTACTGTAGGGACTGAGATTTGAGATTTAATAGCCTTTTATCTCTCACATAAGTTCAACATGATAAATTTTATATCTGAGAATTTCCATACAAGAGAAATCAAAGGAAGGCTGCATTTATGCTTGTTCAGCACATTTCTGGCAGCAACCTACTAATCAATGAAAAGGTCTGTCAGGTCGCTTTGGTATACAAAAGAACGGAAAACAGAAGAAAGTAACAAATAAGAATTAATGTTCATGTACAGACTATAGCCTCAGAAAGTCATGATGCAAAGAATCAATATAATTTCTTTTGTTCGTTCAAAAGGGTACATAACCAGTGGCGGATCCAAGAATTGGAAAAGGAGGGGGTGCGGCCTCAAAAGAGGGGGCGCACCCCCCTTTTTTTTAACACATTATAGGGTCCAAAATATGCTATTAAACTCATAAGTACTGGCACTGAATAACTTATATGTTCTAAAACACCAGGGAGGCACTGTTCTAGATATTATGATATGTCACTTCAAATTAGATGATTTAGCTTTTCACTGGATATAGTAACCATGCACATAAAATGCCTTGGGAATCCAACTCACAATATTGCTGTTAAATCATTTTGTGGTTGAAAATGTGGGTATGGAGCATTTATAGTGCAACCCTGTATAATTCAAATGTGAAGATAATATAATTTCCTAACAGAACTCTATAATGGAGATAATACAGCAGAATAAAAATAATAGTTTATTTGACATGAAGCAACCCTTTAGTACCAATTAACAACCTTAGTGCCCCGAGGCCTGAGGTCTGTCATTTCCACTTGGCTTAACACCAACCAGAATTAGCCATTCCATGTTGAGACCAAAAGAGATAATTACCGAAAACAACACATTGGGGAATTTCAAAATAACTTGATGAATCTATTTTTGGAAAGTCTGCCTATGGGGCGTTCTTTTTACATGGGGTTATCAGAACTTAGAGATCGAGTTTTAATGTTATTTATTGTATGAAGTGTACAGACATCTATTTTATGCGATGCTGAAGCATAAATGACAAATTATTACCTTTCTAACTATATTATATGGAAATTCAATTGGCTCTGTCGACCCTAATAATTACAATATCAACAAAAAAATGGAAAATGCGTTCTAGAAGTGATATCTATTTCATCTTCAATTCATCAATGCTCAGATAGGGCATATAATTCGAACTCTATTCCACATTGCTGTTCAAAGCAAAATAAACTGAAAATGAATGTTTTTGAATTCTCCCCATTCTCTAACCATGGAAACACCACAATGTGAAAAAAAAAAGATAAAAGCATTATACTGGTCATCCCTGTGTATGATCTGTCTTGGTATGCAACAGTTCTGCTAGATTATACAGATTAAAGTGGTCTAGTAGATCCTGCATGTTGTTCCCCATTAAAACATTAATTTTGTTGTATACCAAGGTAGCGGATTGTCAGGTGGGCGAGGCCATTGCTTCAGCCTGTTACCTGCGGTTGTCACTGATAAAAGTTGCTATTATGGTACCACCAGTACAGCCCCCTAGAGGCCCGCAGTGAATGGCTGGGATTATTTCATTGGCTGATAATTAATCCTGCTAAGTCAGTATAGGGCCCCTTGTCGTTATCCTAGTATGATATTAAAAATCACTATTTTAATGACATTTCTGCCCCGACCAGTTGGAAGAGAAACACATTTTACTGAGTCCAGTTCATGATGAAACAGGCTAGTTGGGGAGCCAGATAATCGAGATGGACAAGTGCTGGTGTTGAGAGCAGCACAAGATATGCGGCATGGATCTGGGTATTTTTATAGTGCTGATAACGAATCTGAGGTGCATATCTTCCTATCTAGGTTGGAACAAGGTCAAATATAAGGTCAAGTCCTCTTACTCTTCTATAGTAAATTCCAGATTCTGACCTTTGGCCTTTAATTTGACCTTGTTTAGACCTAGATAGGAAGATACACACCTCACATTCATTATCAGCACTATCAAATTACCCATGTCTGAAATATTGTGCTGCTCTCAACACCAGTAGTTTTTTAGATATTGATATTTAAGCCGGCTGACTCCCCTGCTAGGTACTGCACCTTAATACATTTGTAGTTCTAGTGTCCTCGTCATATTTACAGAAATTATGACTCTCCAACAGTTAACTATACTGCATTACCCAGCTGCATCAGCTGGCGGAGTGACTGCTGCCACTTTGTTTGTGGACTAACTTACTTACCGGAGTACTTCTATATTCCACCCCTAAGGCTCTTTACCATGCGTTACAGGCTGCCTGTTAGCTGGGGAGCCGGCCGGCTTAAATATCAATATTTAAAAATCTACTGGTGTTGAGAGCAGCCCTTTCTTGTGACTGGCTGAGACAACTGATGGGAGCTGCTCATGCCGATATTGATTATATATTGGAATGACGACCACCAAATATACAAAACTGTATTGCCCTCATTAAAGGGATTAATACTGGCAAGTCATCTAGTATTAAGGATATTAGGGCTATTCCGACCTAGCGGAATACATTATTGACCAATGAGAAAATTCCTTTCACTCAGTGCAGACTTTTCAGGGTGCATTACATAATACCTGGTACCCACCAGCTCGCTGTTATCAGTCCTTATCTTGCAAGGTATCAGCTTCAGCAGGGGTCAGCACACCAAGGAATCCGCTAACGCGGAATAGTACTGCGGGACATCATGACCCGTGCAGCAGGGAGTGGAATATCGAACCCTAAACCCACTCGTGCTGTCTCATAACATGGATTAATGTGTTTATCTAACCAGGCCCGTAGCCAGACTTTGTCGTGGGGGGGGGGAGACCTGGCCGATAAAAGTGGACCTTTATAGGAAGCACACCTTGATATTGGGTGCATGACTTTGGAGAATTTATAGAGTTGCATTTAATCTGCCAGCAAATTGCTGTTAATATATTAACAGAGGGGGGAGGGCAGTGGGGGAATACACTTCCAAGCTTAAAAAGAAATGAAATCAAGAGTGTACAAGGTGAACTCTGGCAGATTTTGAGAAGACAATTGATGTTGTTGTTGTTGTTGTTGTTTTATGGGCAAATAAACATATTATGTTTGGCCTATTCAGTTTTAGCTATGCACTATAAGACTTGAAGATTCTGGACATGGAAAAGGTTGTGCATTAACTTGGCCTATGTAAGGGGGGTCTGGGGGCATGATGCCCCAGGAAAGAATTTTGAAATCTAGAAGGTAAATGGTAAATTCTGGATAATTTTGAGAAGACAATTGATGGTTGGCCTATTCTCTTACAGCTATGCAGTATGATACCTGCAAACCTTGAAAATGACAGTAGATTCACTATGTTGAGGGGGGGGGGTAATAAAAAATCTAGAAGTAAATGCTGCATTGTGGTGTTTGAATGTTGGAGGATGCATAATGGCCATTTCAATTTTAGCTATGCAAAACCCATAAAATGATTTTATCTTTGATATGGGGTTGTGAAAATGAAAGTTCAAGGGTCTAGTGGGCATTCCCTGGGAAATATTTGGAGACTTAGAGTCCAAATTATGTTGGCTCATATACCCTTACTTTGAAAATTTCCTATAAAGATAAAGACCCCTCCCCCAGTAAGTGCTGCAACTAGAGATAAAGTACTGAATTGCTCCAAACTGGAAATGATGCATTCTTGCCAGACTAACACAACCCCTATCAGGCAACTAGCCTGTAATCCCATAACTTTGGGGGTTTGGATTAATGTCTTGAACTACCTCATGAGCCCACTTGAGTGAAATAGTTCAACCAGAGCTCTGATAAAAGCACATATGATAAACTATGTTACAGTTTCTATGGCTGCTGGTACCCGGTTTCATATCTCCAGGCCTTCCATAAACCTTATCTAGCCATTACACTACTGTTGCTTTTTCTAGGTCTACTTCTAACATGACAGTTTTTTCAACACATCCTAACCCCTGCTGCTTATTTCAGACTGGGGCTTATTCAAAAGCCAGTTCTTAAACATGGTGATATGTATAGTAACTCTATCAGTGAACACTCTTGTACACAGTTCCATTGGTACAAGCTTGGTACTCTGGTTCAATGATTTTACTGAAATACCTACAGGTCTACCCCAGCCTAGGCCTAAAAAAATATTTTGTTTTAAGTTACCTGACTGACCCTAGAAAAACGGGGCTGAGCCTGAATTTTTTTTGTGAATTTTTGACATTTTTTGGCAATTTTTAGGCAATTTCCATATAATTTTCATATCTTTCCATCAATATTTGATGGAGCTTATCTATGTCATCATTTATTGGTATACAGTTCATAACAGTCATTCAAATCTGTTACATGTGCTTCACATTTCTTGTGTTTTTCATAATTTTTCTGTAAAATCATAGAATCCAACATGTCTGCCTATGTACAGTCATTTATATACAAAATCAAAAAAAAAAATAAAATAAAATAAAAAATCCGACCTACCGACCCTACATATTTGAGGCATGTAACTGGAAACACAACTTTATTTTTTTTGACCCTACCAATATATAGAATGTAAAGAGAGGCTTACAACTCAAAATGGATTTAGTGCTGTTGGCCTCAACAAAAGACACATAATATTCCTAAAAGAAAATGCTCAAGGGACAATCAGAATATTGATCTAAAACATTTTCCTCTATGGAAATGTGATTGTTCTCAGAGATTATAGGGCTCCAAAATGGGACCTTTTTTGGTCTGTGGGGCTGTGGGGATGCTTCTCCCCCATCTCCCCCCCTGGCTACGGGCCTGATCTAACAGATTCCTCCATTTTATATTAATTTCTTACCTAATAACCATGGAATAACTGCAGGAGAAGACATTTTCTTACGTTGAGCGGTAGAAATTTCGTCTCACCTTTGCCGTGTTTGTTTCAGTGGAAGTAGGCGGATGACCTAGTTTTGACATAGATGCACAAAGGGAGCATATATTATTTAAAGCGCCTTATTCTGTTTTCCCCCTGTAGTCTTGTAACGTTATATGGACAAAAGAGAGGACACACACTGTTTCAAAACTCAACAAAAAGATTTTAATTGAACAAATAGAAAAATATAAATGCATTTCTTATACATTGTACTGGCTTGTAGTATATATCTACCTTTGTATTAGTTTTTCATACCAATAATGAACAGTTTAGTTATTGAAAGAAAATAATAACTTTCACATCAAGTCATTGAATTTTATTTCATAACATGTATGTTCACATGGCAGTTGTGGAATTGTACATTTGAAAACAGGGTAGTGCTCTGTCCCACATCTTTCACATTGATATTTTGCTGTGTTGCCTTCACTGCTACTTGGTGTGCTTGAGTGCTTACTAGAGCACCTTCATGACCTACCTGAGGGCCTTCAGCACCTACTTTTTCCTGTGCAACACCTACTTGATTGTCATCAATATTGGCAAGTTTCATTGCCATGTCATGTCTTACATTATCAGGGGTACTACTGTAGTAGTCGATACTTGTTTCAGCCTTGTGGCTAGTGACACTTTTGATGTCCTAAGCTACCACCCTCTTCCTTCTTAATTTGGTTACTGTAGTAGCCCTTATACAATGATTTGTATATATCTTAGATAACTGTACGTCTTTAGAAATAGTAGCCATCAGCTTCCCAATAGTGTTGACTCCCATTGCACTTTTAGTATACCAGGTGGTACTCAATCGAAAGTGGGACTTTTTTGGTGTTTGGAAGAAAGATGGTATGTCTGGATGTAATTTACCTAGATAGGTTTTCATAGACTTTAATGGGCAGTTTGGACCCCCAGTACCATACATTCTTTGATCATGTTCTTCAGATTGCTGTGTAAAACCCTGATGATTTTTCTCTTCACATTATGGCTCAAGGTACAATATTCAATCCCATTCTCGTTATGTTTGAAGACAAAATGGTCCTTCTGCAAGTCATGGAGCCCCTCCCTAGCACGTCTACTGAATTGAAGTGACATTTCATAATAGACCTTTCTTTACAAATCAGTGGGATTATCATTTGACAAGGTTTTAGTGTCATATATCTTTTTTTGATCAGCTGGTGTATTGCATCATAATGGGTACTGACATCAAGTCCAGCCTGCTTATTTAGTTTAATGTGTCCCTTTAATACATTGTTAGCTTGTATAAAGCATGCATCACTCATGATGTTGAACTGGACGTTGTGGGGTGTAGTGGTCAGGTACCTGTGGACTGCTGCATGAATACACATAAGGGATCTCTTGGAATATTCTGTTTCTTCTTTGGTCCTAACTTGACCATAGAAACGTCGTAGCACCTCAGGCAATGCTTCCTGCAAGAGATTTGTTGATGTCTGTTTGTTCCTCGTTGTCTACTAACCAAGCTGAAAAAAAAAAATATTAATTATTTGCCATGTAAAACAGTTATTAAATACAACGTATATAGCCATTTGTACAGCACTGTAAGTTTCATCTTAAAAGCCAAACAAAATAATAACCGCTCCCTGGGTTCTCCGTATGCATATTCATGTTCCGCACCATGGCCACATGAAGAGGCCCCTATCGAGCATAAAGATATTTTTGAGCTGTCAAACCGTAAACAGTCAATAAAACAATGAATTTATTTACCTTTCAGTATATCCATCGCCCATTTTGTTTGCTTATGAGTTGCTTTATCTTTAGATGAGTCTTCCATTTCCTTTAATTTGGCTTCATTTATTTCAGCGAACCTTTTAGCAGCAGTTTTTTCAGGCTCGTTTTGGTTGGTGACTGGGGTGGGTGCCGGTGGCTCGGGCTCTGTAGGAGCATCCTTGTCATCGAGGTTAAGTTTGCCCTTATGTATATTTCTTGCAACCTCTGTTACTTCACTACCATCAGAAAATAACCTGATTTTGTATTCATAGTAGCCTTTAAAGAGGACTTTAGTTATTACCCCTAATATCCAACCGTCCGGCCTAGACACTTCTACAAATTCTCCCAAGTGGTGCCGAGATTGGAAAGAATAAGGCGCCGTCATGACAGATCTCTAGAAGAAGAGGTCAGAATAGACCTAGCTACTTCCGGTAAAGATGACACGCACATGCAGAATAGTACTATGGGAATATCAATTAAATTCCTAATTATTTTGTTTATTTGACACTTAAAAAATATACTAAAACCATAAATGGATATTATATTACCTTCACGCCAAAGGAAATTACTTTATATCGTACATTTATAGGATAAAACACTGTGAAAAAAATCATGCATCATGGGCAGGTAAGTCAAACATACGTTCATACTACAAGCCTCCTTGGTATAGTGGTTATGGCGCTCGACTTTCTCTCGTGTGGCCGGGGTTCAATCCTCCATAGAATCGTGTCTGTTCTAACTTCTATATTAGGCTCACTTGATAGCTAACCAATACATCTTGGACTAGATTAAAAGGTCTCAGAGTGCGGTTATGGCAGGATAATGAACGCCGATTATCAAGAAAAAAGCACTGTAGAGGCCAGAATCGTGAGATAAATGATAAGAGTGCACTTGTGAGAGTCAAGGTGGTTTGGGATAAACTGGACGCTGATGTTCAGAAATTGGAATCCAAAAGGCAATTTATGTTGAAAGTTATTTAGTAATTGAGTGTTATTATGTCATTGAATATAAGAATGTGTCTGTTGGGAGCCCACACCTTTATCAATGTATTTTATTATGAAGACTAATTGCTGGCATAATCTGGAATTACCTAGTAAGTGCCTATTGTATTCCGATATGCAATGCATTGTTAAATAATTTTTCCCTTGTGTATAGTTATATTATTATTTCTTGGCTGATCCTGAAAAGCTTCATGTTGTATGATGTTATTTGGCCAGTAAACTTGTTAAACTCAAACTCAAACAACATTTCAGGCATGGATCTGGGTAATTTGATAGTGCTGATAATGAATCTGAGGTGCGTATCTTCCTACCTAGGTCGGAACAAGGTCAAATTAAAGCCCAAAGGTCAAAATCTGGAATTTACTGTAGAAGAGTGAGAGGACTTGGTTCTATTCATTAACACTAGAGGTCCTCAGTGCACAGTGGATCCCCCATTTATATGTATCCTGAGTTGATTAGGATGCCTTGCAATTGCATTGTGACCTTTGACCTTATATGTGGCCTTGTTCCGACCTATATAGGAAGATACCCACCTCAGATTCGTTATCAGCACTATCAAAATACCCAGATACCTGCCTCATATCTTGTGCTGCTCTCAACACCAGCAATTGTCCATTTCGATGATCTGGCTCCCCAGCTATGTCCACCCTTGACCCACCAAAGGGCGGCAAGTCTGGCAGTTATAAATGGAGCCCGCCTTGTACATATTGATCCCTTCTTGTTGGATCCCTGGGCTGCCATCCCTAGCCCCACTTACCCTCCCAAATCCACCTTTCCACAGCTCTGATCACTTACGTACCTTGGCTGCTGAAGGACCTTTGGCTTATGGGGAGTAGGTATTGGATGTCTCTGACGGAACTAACCCTAGAATTCAAAGACCCCCCTCGCCCATTTCTATATCTGCCCATACATCTGTACATTTCTTTACAAAATTATATAAAAAAGAAAAGAAAAGAAAAATCCGACCTACAGACCCTAGGTTTTTGAGCCTTATGTTATCGTTACTGGAAACACATGATTTTTTTTTTTACTCAGTTCACACCTATATCATAATTTGAACTGAAGATAATGTCTCCTGTTTTAGAATATCAATTGGTAATTTCTTTTAACTGATTTCTTTGGCCTAAAAATAACACAACTACGCAGGCCTATCAGCATCAGCAAATATGCCCCAAGTACCGCACCCCACCCAGATAACACCAGTATGCCACAACAGTGATGGGGTGTCTGTCTTGTTGCTATGGCAACAAAGGCCTACAGTGGCACCATCAACCGACTGTTGTTGACAGAGCGTGTCTGAACATAGGTGTGCACAGGGTCCTTTACCCTGGCTTGCCTCGATCGTAGCGCAGAGCGTATACTCACCCTGGAGGGTGTTGCTCCTATTGTAAAAAGAGCTGTGAGTATGTGCCCTCTTTTCTAAACAAGTCGTGCACTGCTTCCCTATTCAACTTGCACTCACCACATTAGTCTGAAAAGTCACCTGCCTTGTTTAAAATAGAGAGAGCTGCACTACCAGGTACCTACTCATATCACACGCTCTATAGTTTATTATACTGACTGAATTCTCCCAACTAGGTACCTACTCTGATCCCCCTTTTTTAGCACTGTATTTAAATGACCACTTGTGAGCAACAAAAGGGACAAGTTATAGCAACATGGAAAGAAAAGACAGGAAATGAGGGCATTTTTAGCCAGCTCTTCCTTTTACTATAGGAGCAACACCCTCCAGGACTCATTTAAAGCTGAAATGACCTGCACATTGCGATATCCAGTTGTGTATTCTGGCTAATTACTTAATCTTTTACTGCCCTCTTTGATCTAGATAAGAATCTGTTTGCTCCCTCCCCCTTCCCCTCTCACTCTCAGTACTCTCAGTACAATACACATAGTGCGGACGTGCATCTCCTTAGTAGGCCAAAATACCTGCCTGCTTACAGGCAGGATCCAAAGGTGTCTGTTGGTAGTCTATCTACCCTGCCAGATTGGCTGAGTGCCCAGTTCTCACAGAAGTACTTACTGTCAGGTCCAATGCTTCCACCAACACTTCCCTCAATGTATATCCAAAGATTCACAATACACAAAACACTTGAAATACTTGTGATAATTAATAATCCAAGTGATTTTCAAATCTCCCTCCCTTACTCCAAAACATTGTCAACCATCTTGAAGCCAGGTGCAGCCACCTAGTGCCAAAGAGACCACAATATTCTTGGTTGGTTAATCCTATGTTTCAAAAGGAGGCTAACACAAGGTAGCACCCCCCGCATGTTGACAATAGAGGCCATTGAGGTAGTGATATCTAAGCTAAAAAAAACATGTCAGATTTATTGAATATATCTCATGCTTCAGTCATTACAAGCTGATGCACATGGAAACTACGTTTGTGAATAGGAGGGACAATTTCTAGGAACTGACAGTGAGTACTTAGTTCAGAATAGCCATGTGTTTGTGCCACTATAGACTTGTAGACATGTTGGATCCTGCCTCTAGGCAGGCAGGTATTTCGGCCTATTCCTGAGCCACACTACCCCCTTATCTAACCAATGTCCTCATCCTTCCAGAGCCGTCTGGGGCCGCCTCACCACAGCCGTTCATCGTGGGTAATAGCTAAGGCAGACTGGAGCACCCGTGATTTGACATAGCGTAAGGGTCCTTCAGCTGACAAGGCTGTACGGTGGATGGGATAATGGTGGTCCTGAAAACCCACACCAAGTAATAAGGGCTTACTGTGAACTCCCATACACCAATTACTGATAGCTGATTGCTGGCAAACGTATGGGCTCCAGTGGGCCCCCACTTGGGCTCCCTGTTAATTACCCCATTTTTTTTAAAATCACTTACAGTGTGAATAAAACTCTCCTCGAAAAATAAATATATTTCAAATTCTTTTATTTCAGATATATTGAAAAAAAACACAACTGGGCTCATGATGGGCTGAAGTTATTCTTGCAGAGCCCCAACCAGGATGTCCAGATGGGGCCTAGTGAGCCGGCCCAACTGGGAGGTGATTGGGGCCCAGTTGGTTGTAATAACAAAGACCAAAGATTTTGTACCCTGACACGAGGCCTGAGGTCCGAGGGCAGGGTCCAAACTCACGCCCTAAGGCTTTGTTTACACCACAAACTGGACGTGCTTTTCAGGGGTGGGCAATCTGTCGCAATGTCATAAAAATGTGGGGCATGGTTGCCTAATTTGGACCGGCTCCTAAATAACACCACCCTTGTTTTCCCTAGTGGCAGTATTAGGAACTAGGTTCCAATGCTGCAATATCACTTAAGTTCCTACTAACTCTCAAAATCGTAATTTTTCTGTAATACTATGCACTTTTTTTTCTGTGAAAAATGGTTTTTGAATCTTTTCATCTTATTTGCATCACTGCTTCCTTAAGCCCTCCTGTTGCTAGGCAACATCTTTTTGTTCAAAATCCTTTCAGATTTTTAGATGTCATATAAGACTTTTAGACTTAAATGAAATTTGATATAAACCATTGTCATGTTTTAGAAAACAAACCTTCAATGAGAAAGATGAATAGTTGCTTGAATTGGACCAGCTTGAGTTTCTGAAATTGGACCATAGTTGTAGTATTAGGTCAAATTTAGTTGCCTAAATTGGACCACCCAGTGAAGCCTCAGCCTAGCTTTCTAAATTGAACCAAATTGTAACCTTTTTCTTACTCCAGTACGGAGCAAATTCACATGATATTGGTGGAAATAACAAGAAGACATGTGATATCATATATTAAAAGTTCCCTAGTTTTATATATTTTTCAATATAATGAAAGTATAAGGAAATAGAGAACAATAATGCACATTGGTCCAATTTAGGATGCCAACTGGTCCAAATTAGGCAACCAGGTGCCTAAATTGGACCATTAGGCTTTGGTTTCTAATTGCACACCCTGACTAGAGAAATTCAAATTCCTAGATTTGTATGCTATCACTAGAAAGCTATATGATACCCTCACAATGTGTATAAATTTTACATTCAAATTCATAGAAATAATCACTGGACAGGAAAAGGTTCTTAGGGGGTCGAAATTAGGCAACTTTCCCCTGCAACAGCGACAGGGCCATGGAGAATAATCTGAGCATTCTAAATCTGAAAGCATTTTGTAAATATTCAAATCAGAACCAAAATTATGATCTTTTCAATTTTGTTTATGGTCCATTGTCCCTTTAAATATATACTATTATTAGACGGGATTGAGTCTTGATTAGAATAGCATTGCTCCAATGGCTCCATTTTAAAGACAGAATCTGGAAATTTTCTTTATTCTGAACATCTAAAAGAGACATTTTTTTAAAGAAAAATATTTGTTGCGCCAATTTGCTTCTGTTACTTTGGTTGTGAATCTCGTCTTATAAATGTGTTCCTCAGCTTCACAAACTCAGAGTCAACTTACCCAGCAGTCGGTCCCACTTCTTTTGTCAAACATGTTTGGTGGCGGATAGCCTAGGAGAAGGTGGGGGTAGTGGCCTGGAGAGAAATGGTTTTCTATTACAAAATAACAACAGAGCCAGCTTTATATCAAACCCCTCCCAGGACCCCAGTATGGGGCACCATAACCCCAGCTCATAACGCACCGTTCATATACACTATACAGCGGCAAGCGGTGTCGTCATAAATCAATCGTCATTGTTCTCGTTCTGCCGTCTGAACTCGTCCACCACGGGATCAATGTGTTTTGCGTGGTCGCCGCTAGGGTACAAACCGTGTAAGACGCTATCGAATCCAGGCCCAACTCGCCGCATATCGTGCCGGACAGATTGGATTTGTGGAATATTTTCCCTGCTCCTGGATTGGGTTGTGTGGTCGATACACGCCCTTCTAAGTTGGTATGTCTTAGTATTTGATGCCCAGTGAACACCAAACGTTCAGAGAACGTTCATGAACGTCATTTTAAAGCTAGAAAGTGAACATTAGCTTTCAACATTTTCCAACATAAAGAAAATATTCACCAAACATTTGCAAATATCCATGATGGCAGTAGAGCAAACATTTGTTTTTAATGTTTTCTAACATCAAAACAACATTCAACAAACGTTTGATAATGTTCCTGATAAGTTAGGATACAAATGTTCATTTTGAATATTTTACAACGTAGTAAAACATTCAACAAACGTTTGAAGAAAGGTTTTTAATGTTTTTATACATTAGTATCATACATATCTTCACACCAGGTGGCAGGCCAATTTATGGGGATATTTTCTCTACTGGTTCTATAATTCAAAGTTGCTTTATTGTGAAAAATACTATATATTTAATGCACTTAATGCATCCTTGGATCAAAAACCTAAACCTAAGTCAAGTTTGATGGAATAAAACTAATATAATCATATTCTATTGGATTAGGTGAAATAATCATGATGGACACACCCAGTTTATGTTACTAAGAAATATACATATTCCCCTGATGTTAATGTCGCCTTGTACCGGTCCTACAGTTTTGCTCATGGATTATAAGTACAAGATGTGCTTCAGAAGGGTTCTATATGAACATACTTCTACATGCACAACAAATTATGTTCTGCCGTTAACTCAGTACAGTAGTTTAGGCAATGGGCACCTACAGAAAATAACAAAATCAAAATAATAATGCTAGTGGGAAGGTTTAAGAATGTTCTCTCATGTTTACAAATGTTGAAAATTATGTTAGAAAATGTCAGAAATTTTAGAAAAAAATGTTTGTGTGAATGTTGAAAAACGTCAGAATGAGTCAACATTTTAGCGTTAGAATAACATTCAAAAGAAACGTTTGCAAACTTTCATATTACGTTGAAAACGTCAGAAAATGTCTTTTTGTTCACTGGGTGGCGCTGTAATCCTGTTTGGGGGAGATAATACTTCCAAACACAAGGCCTGCACTAGAAACTGGGGAGATAGAGGCCTAGCCCGGGGCCTAGCCTTGCCGTGCCATTACTGCCGCTACCTATCATATTTTTTGTGCTTGTTTGGTCAGGATATATATGCTCATTTTGATAGGGACTACAAAGAGGTCTTGTTTGAATGTCACCTGATTTTTTCCTCCTTTTGGCTACCGGATAAATATAATCTCTATTGGCCAAATTCAGTTACACAGAATTGAATTATTTGTGATGTACACATGATTTAAAGTTTGTCTACTCAATTTAGTGTTCAGCATTTTGATACAAAGGGAAAGCATGTGAATATCTATATGGTTTAGTAGTGGAAGAGAGAATTTTAATGCCCATTTCTTTAGGTTTAACAGCGGTGTTTCGCTGTAGATATTTGGAATAAAAAAAAAACTATTCACTAATGTAACTATTGAAGGAGAGGCAGATCGTGCATTGATTTCAGATTAGAAGAAGCAGGGGATAAATATTCATTAACCATCGGGAGTGGGGGGGGGGGTTGTTCTAGTCTTACTTTGAGTGAATGAGTAAAGGGAAAAACCTGCATGGTTATGGTCAGGTAGATAGAGTTCCATACCTTTATCTCAGGTTAAACAATGAACGTACCTGTGGACACTAGGTGCATGTATGGAGTATACCAAAGTAAGCCCATAGTTATATATTCTCCCCACGAATAATTCCAATCAATGGGAAGTTCAATATTCAAGATGGCTTTATTGAATAATGTAACAGGTACACTTTTGTCAGCACCAAGATTTCATTTACAACGTTGTAGACAGATCTTTTATATCAGTATATGTAGAGTTTGCAACTCCCAGCCTTTTAGATATTTTGCAACGGGGTCACTGACACATTTGGGAGAGTTTTCTCATGTCATCATGTCTTTTATAGTAATCAACAAACTTGAGGTTCGTAATTTGTTTCGAAATCTGACTGAGCCTTTCTTATCTCACACTTAAAATCCCTCCGTTTTTAACGTCAGTTTAACGATCAGTACAGGCAAGGGGCAGCACTTTACAGGGGGTAAAATCCCTGGCTACCTGTCCTCATAATGGCAGCAGTCTTATGATATATAACTATATCTCAAGAGGGGGCAGGTATATGCCACCGATGGATCAAACATTTTATGTTCAGATTTCCAGTTCTGAACTGAATGTCTTCACTGCTGAGGACCTTAGGTTGACAATACCCAAATCAACAGTTTAGGTAGTCAGTTTGAGGACCCAAGCTAGTCATAACCCAGGTTGTCACTCTGAGAACATAATGTAATAAGTTTGACTACCTTGGGTCAATGTGACCTGTAAGTTCATCAGATGGACTTCCCTAGGTGATCAAGCCGATGGCATAAGAACCTTTTAGATTTGGGTAAAGGGATTGGATGCACCCTATTTTCTGGCTAAATCTGGATCAGACAAATAGACATTTAAACTACTGTAATGCTCAAAGGGGGGTGTGTGTCTTCTGTCTAGAGTTCTCCTATTTGGCTGCAGTATAATGAGGTGAAGGATGGGTAGAATTATCCCCACTCTGCTGTCATCATTACAGTGTGACTGCCCACCGTTAGTATAGACAGACTTCTTCCATCCCCATCTGTGTCATTACCTTAAGAAGCTTGTATCCTTTATTCGTATCAATCTGTGTTTAGCACTGTTGCATTGCGCCGTCCGTTGGTGGACAATGGAAATGAATAAATGCTATAGATCAAGCATGAAATTTGCCATACTATTATGAACATAGCACTACTGTTTAACTGCAGGAGTGTTTATCAATATCAGCGCCCCTCGTACCTTAGCTGCTCACATGAGACCGGCAGCTTATGGCTTAACTGTATAGAGGAATCTGGGCGGCTGTGTGGCAATTCACAGAAAGAAAATAGTAAGTAACTTAAATTAGTCAACACAGCTATATAATCCTAGTTAGTGCATCTGACTAATGTGTGACTAACAATGACTAACTCATGTTAGGCTCATTGACTACCCAAATGTTAGCCACTGATGGTGCCACCTTTTCACACTAGGTGGCCACCTGGTTTGCAACAGGACTTTTGTGGTGTGCATTTTATCACTAAAATTCTTCAAGCTTTCATAATTAAACCTATAACATTATGCTTGACAAAAATACCAAATAAATAGATGAGTTATCAAAGGAACCAGGTGGTGAGATAAAGACCCAGCAAATTGGCGTGACTCCTCGTCAACCTGTGTGAAGTGGCTCACACATGTCGCTAGATGGAACACGACGTCGCTATAGCACAAGATCACCAGGAATAGCAATGGTGGTGATCACATGACCTCACCTCAGATGGCGAGGATGGTGATCACTCAGACTCACCAGGGATGGCGACGAGGGTGATCACTCACCTCGCTAGATGAAACACGCACCTTGTCATAGCACATGTTCACCAGGGATGGCGAGGATCGTGATCACTCATCCTCACCAGGGATGGTGACATGAGTGATCACTCATCCTCACCAGGGATGGCAACATGAGTGATCACTCACTTTGCTAGATGAGACGCACACCACGTCATAATGTACATTCACCACGGATGGGAAGGATTGTGATCAGTCACCTTGCTAGATAAAACGCGTACCTCATGATAGCACAGGTTCACCACAGATGGTGAGGATCTTGATCACCCACACTCACCAGGGATGGCGACACGAGTGATCACTCACCTCGCTAGATGAAACACACACCATGCCATAGCGCATGTTCACCACGGTTGGCGAGGATCGTGATGACTCACACTCACCAGGGATAGCAAGGCGGTTGATCACTCACCTCGCTAGATGAAACGCGCACCACGTCATAGCGCAGGTTCACCATGGATGGCGAGAGTGGTGATCACTCAGACTCACCAGTGATGGCGACGCTGGTGATCACTCACCTTGTTAGATGAAAAGCTCATGATCATCGACATTGGTAATCATGCAGCCTCACATCTGCCAGATCAAAGTATGTTTTGCCAGAGAAGGTATTGCCATATGTATCTTCCCTCTAACCACAGACAAGGTGTTCATGTTGATATTTCCCTATGTATTTTTCCTGTAACCAGAGAAAAGGTGTTTATGGATAGTTGCTTTCATTTTAGAGATACCTCTATCTAAATTCAATTGATATTCTCTCTATATAATCTTGTTTGATTCAACTCTGAAGTATTACATGGAAATAAGTGTGAAACAAAGCACATTTGATACGTATGGGACTTATACTTCATGCCCACACTTCCTAGATAGGCTACATGTTGAACAGTGGTGCTGTCTCAACAACTTTGGCAATGGTGGTGATAAGTTGCCACTGTGAGTGACAGATGATGCAATCCTCAGAGAGCATTGACTTGGAGTGACACAAATTCACGCATTGAGTGAGACAAAGGCTGGGAATGGTGGTGATAAGTTGCCATTCTGAGTGAGAGTGAGTGACAGATGATGCAATCCTTAGAGAGCATTGACATGGAGTGACACAAGTTCACGCATTGAGTGAGACCAATGTTGGCAATGGTAGTGATAAGTCATCATTTTGTGTGAGAGTTGATGCCAGTGGCACGGGAGTGGTACATAATCACACAGTGAGTCAGATCCATGTTGGCGATGCTTGTGATAAGCCGCCATTCTGAGTGAGAGTTGACAGGCAGTGGCACATACTCACGCAGTGAGTTAGATCCATGTTGGCGATGGTGGTGATAAGTCACCATGCTTTGTGAGGGATGACAAGGGGTGGCACATACTCACGCAGTGAGTGAGATCATGTTGGTGACTGTTGTGATAAATTGCCATGCCATGTGAGACTGACACACAGTGGCGAAAGATGACGCAGTGAGTTATCACTCAGAAAGGAGTCACCATTGATGACCAATCATGGCGACAGATAACGACAATTTGCTGGGGAGCACCTATTCTGTGGTAATCTTGATGTATACATAGTATTGCACCTCAATATGTGTGGCAATCCCAGGGCCTTGGCTCAGGGATTGCAAAAGAAAAAAAAGTGAAGCAATTAATATGATTCTTAAATGATGATACTCTGTTTTACAGCTGTGTATATCCTATATAGCCTTTAGACCTACCTCTCAAATGATAGTGTGTATCAGTTTAACAAGCTTACATGGTCAAGCCAAATCCCATTGTTAAATACTAGCATATAAGGTACAACTGGATAAACCTTGCCCATAATAAAGCCTGATCTTGAGTTTAGGACAATGCTATAAGCCAAAGTAGACCACTTAGATGGTCTATAAGCCTGGATCGTGTTTCAATTGTTTCCACGACAGGACAGCCTCAAATCATAGTGGTAGGTATAAGAAATGGCTCTATAGCAGTGAATACATAGTGAACTACAGTACAGGCCTCAAAATAGGAGCTGGTATTTATTCAACGACTGACTCAATACACACCACTATGAAGTCATAACACCCAATCATAGGACCCACTATTGGCTACATAGTGACCAGTCGTACCTCTTTCATGTTCTGGTTGGCACTCCACTGTTCAAATGAGCATAGGGCTGAAGTATCTCTACATGGGTGTCATGATAATGGATCATAACAGAGGTGTAAGAAGCTTACATGGTCAAGCCAAATCCCATTGTTAAATACTAGCATATAAGGTACAATTGGATACAACTGGATAATTTTTTATGAATTGTCATGAGATTTTACTTTATCTTACATAGCAACTAATATATTCTGAAAGTGTTATAAAAACATGCCATCATCCAATTGTTAAGGCGAGTTACTATGCAAGTGTACAATGCATGGTCCTCCTTATGCTCCATGTCCATGAAAGCTGGCCACTGATGGCCACTCTATACATTAGATCAGGACCTTTGGGTCATTAGTCTATATATTACAGTGGCGGATCCAGGATTCTCTAGAGGGGGGGGCCAAGACCTGGTGAAAGTGTTAGGGGTGTTACATGTCTCGGAGCAGCGCAAGCGAAGCGAAGCGGTCAAGCTAGGGGGGTTTGGGGGCATGCCCCCCAAGAAAATTTTGAGGGTTTAGACTTGAAATGGTGCATTCTTATGCATTCTAACTGAACATATTAAGTCTCAGGTCTAGGTGAGAAATCAGTTTTTATGTTAACAATTCTTGATGAATAGGTGGTCTGTATATCTCCTTCCCTACACAAACAGAATGCATTGAAGATCTCTACAAGAAATATTCCATTCTGGTACATCATTGAACACCATATGAAATAGGGCATTTGTATTAAGCTTCTTATAATTGAAAGGATGGGGGTTTGGGGGCTTAGCCCCCAAGAGAAAGTTGAAATCTAAGAGTTGAAATGGTGCAATCTGAGGCATTTTGGCACTATATATAGATTGGTATCACCCCTACTCCCCTAAAGAAATCAAGGGCTCTGGAACCATTTGAAGTTTAAAAAAAAAGGTTCGGGGAAAGAGAATGGGGGAGAGGATATTATTGTGTCACCTGAAGAGGGAAAAGGGTAATTCCTGATGATCAAAGCTTTCTAATGGTATATGGAACCCTATATTCAAATAACTGTCTCCCTCTCCTTTCCTTTCCCCTCTCCCTCTCTCTTCTCTTCCTCCTCCTCCTTCTTTTTTTTTTTTTTTTTTTTTTTGGGGGGGGGGCCAAGGCCCGTTCGGCCCCCCCCTGTATCCGCCACTGTTATATATATATATATGTATATATATATATATATATATATATATATATATATATATATATATATATATATATATGCAGTACATTATCATATATGGTTACAAAGGAAATAGCACAGATGGGGTGCATTTGGGCCAAGGAGCGCAGCTGGCAGCAGCAAAGACTACCCACTAGTAATTCACATAGAGGGTTGTCATACCAGGGTCTTTTATTGAGTCACTGCTGTGGTGGCTATTTAGCCAGCAGGCATTACGATCATCCAGTAATGTAGCCAGCTATTTAGTCACCAAAGCCAAAATGCTAAGATCACCTGCTAAGATTTGACCCATCTCCAGTCGTAGCTGGCTGAAGCTGTCGTGGAAACTATTGAAACACGATCCAGAGAAGTTGGTCACTCTAATGAACTGTTGGTCGTATTTGACTAAGAAGAACGTAGGCACATGCTTTTGACTAACTACTGTTAGAAAGTTACCCTTTCTGACTAACATTTGACTAAGACTTTGAAGATTTTTATCTGTGAAAGATTTCTCATAATCATGAGTTATATTAAACTTGTTCATCTCTGTTTAACATGGCATGCTCATGAACCATGTCGTTCTATGTTTAAATATGTCTACAATGCTATGTGATATATTGCACACAGAGCCCCACCTGAGATTACCAAGTGAGATATAGCACCCTCATTGAGTGTTATACCAGGAGCTTAATTCAAAACATCCTGGGATCGCAACCCCAGCGATCTTAGTGTAGGCACATATCATAAGACCTGGCCGGTCTACCCTATCTAATGCAGTGGTTGCAGGCCTGTCAAGAATAGCAAGTCCTGGGATCACTTCACTATTCCTTTTCCAGCACTAAGATCACTGTGATCTTAGTGAAAGACTTGCATAGTGGTTTCACCTGAGTACAAGAGCACTTACAGGGAACACTCCTGAGCGAAAGAGTGAATCGCCTGCTGCATACATATAGAGGGAAGGGAGGACGTTTGCTGAGTGTCCTTTAGGGCTCTTAGGGCTACTCATGTGTTAAGTGCACTGTAAGGTAATTCTTCCCTTCTCTCTCTTTGTCCTGGGGGGCACAATGCTTCTAATAGGCAAGCATAAATCATACATTCATGGGAACAACTCTTGAATTCTGTACGGGGGTCAACTGCACCCTGTGCTCTTTTGTTAGCCCATATGGGGACGGGGAACGATGGTATAAACACTGTTGTGAAGATGAGTGGCTCCACAGCTATTCATTCATTTTGGGACTCTTACCCTTGTGCCCAGTCAGTACTTCTTGGAATAGTGTAGGAGGGCTGAGGCTAAGATCGATGTGATCTTAGTGCTGGCTAGGAAATGTGAACGCAGTCTAATCTTAAGAGCGCTTAATAGGATAAGGTAGAATAATTCCTAAGATCGCTGAGGTTGCGATCCCAGGATGTTTTGAATTAACCTCCTGTTGTATAGTTCCACACAGGCTGGAACAGAGGAGGGACTGTGGTGGACATGCACGGCAAGGTGGTCTTACAAGGGTGGATGAGAGAGGACTGATGAACCTCTGGCCGGTACAAGACGGGAGGGGGCAGGGGGTAGGAAATTCATTACAGATCTTGTTAGATCTACCCAATCGATCCTAATGAAGTCTATTCCCAACTGCTGCAAATGAGTGGTATGGATGGGTGCTGCATGTGACAAGAAGTCCCTACTGTGGTAGACGGTGGGTGAGGGGTATGGATGCTGCATGGTGGTTGCAAGGAGTCTCTTCTTTGGTGGTAGGAGGGTGAGGAGGGATGTACAAGTCGCTTTTGGGATATCATAGGGGAGGAGTAAGTGTACTGAATATTAAAAGATGTCCTTCATGCAGTAGAAGGGAGAGACAAGCCTATGGGTAAGGTAGGTACCCTTCTCTGAATCCCACATTGCATGTCCAAGGTTTGGGTACTATATTGGAGTTACAAGAGTTCAGCTTGTACTTTGCCTGCTTTTGGGAACAGAAATTAATCATCTGATGTCACGAGATAGACCAATAAGGGACAGTTGGGGTATATATGTACACAGACCTTATTGAACTCTTGGAAATAATCCATGGGCGCAGCCATGACAGCCCTCCCCACTCATTCATTTTGTATTAGACAGATGGGTCCCCATAGGTGTAACACTGAGTAAGGTTACCAACCTAATATCCCCCTGAACCTCAACTCCCCTCTCTGGAATTGCCCTATTCTATGTTGTAATGGATGTCATGGCGATATAACGCTTTAACACTGTTTAAAGTGGCCATGAGCTGGTGATTAACAAATCGCGTCTATTTATATATGGAGTCTATGGTATATATATATATATATATATATATATATATATATATATATATATATATATATATATATATATATTGATATTAGAGAGGTTAAGATTGAGGAACGTCTACCTGTACGTAAATGGCAAGGGTTATTTGGTTAAGAATATATAGTCCTATAAGAGGCTATCAACACCTGACGGTTATGGGTCCACCTGGATGGGGAAGGGGTGTAATCAAAGGTTAATTAGATTGGGATATATTTAGTTTTGGGTCAATATCCACCTACAGCAGTAAGTCACATTTCTCTATGTTAATTGGGCAGGGTTGTCATATTTACATATACATTCAATTCCTTTACATTTAACTCTCTAAAATCAATAAAAAGTGTCTCATAAAGTTTCCCAGATTGCCCAATATCTATACTTGTTTTACAATAGCCAGCTTTAATAAAAACTGGGAACCATGGTCGAAGCCATTCATAAGCATATTATTATCTCCGGCAGGTGTACAGTGGTCCCATCCTCTTATCCACAGGTAACTAAAGCATGTATACAGACTCACCCGCCGTGGTACAGGGTAGACGCACATTTTCCTGCTTGGGTCAGCCCCGATCATCCAGTCCCTCGAGTTCAGAGTTCAAGGCTTCACCTTGTCTGGGGTTGTGTTTCTGGTCTCTATGAGGTAGCTCCACAAAGAGTAACTTTTTCCACAACTTAGCTAACCAAGGTATGCAATGCAGGATAAAGTAAGTGGCTTTGTGGTCTGTACTATTTTCTACCCCACTTCTGATGATAGAGATGAAGAGAGATTCCAATTCCTTGCTGCATCATGCCCAGCAAATTGTCGTGAGTCCTCGTCAACCTATGTGAAGTGGCTCACACATGTCACTAGATGGAACACAATGCCGTTATAGCACAAGATCACCAGGAATAGCAATTGCTATGCCACGTGAGTCTAACACACAGACGGAATGAGTTATCACTCAAAAAGGAGTCACCATTGATGACCAATCATGGCGACAGATGACAACAATTTGCTTGGTGATAAACCCTTGGGAGTTTATCAATCCTGCAGAGGCATGATGCATGAATATAGTAGTGGCGAGTCTACTAACCAGGGCTGCCTTCGTGTATCATGAAGACTAAATAGTACAATTCTTTGATACAGTAGACCTTGTAGAATGTCCAAAGATAGTACAGCATTGTGTTGTTCTTAAAGGGTTAACACGTCATCATAAAGGGTTAACACGTCATCATAAAGGGTTAACACGTCATCATAAAGGGTTAACACGTCATCATAAAGGGTTAACACGTCATCATAAAGGGTTAACACGTCATCATAAAGGGTTAACACGTCATCATAAAGGGTTAACACGTCATCATAAAGGGTTAACACGTCATTATAAAGGGTTAACACGTCATCATCGGCCAAGTGACTGGTGCCGCCAAATGCTGGGTATAGAACCTTAACTGCCGCCAGAGGGGTGACTTTTAATGAGAATTTCATAATTCAATTTGATCCTGAAATTTCTTTTTCATTTTAATTATTTCGTGGATGACAAGTTAGTTCCATTCAGGAACACCCGTTCAAAAATCGCATGCCCTCGGTTGGCGCGGCTATTTTCCATTTCAATTCTTATACGCTGAATTTGTTCTGTCATTTTGCAGTTCATTGGTATTTTAATTCAAACTAAGAAAATGAAGAAAAAAAATGGGCAAATAGAAAAGGGGAGAAGACATCTGCAGTTTCAAAGCCTCTGTATCAAATCAAATGAAGCTGTACAGCCATGTTTACTCACTGGCTAGGACCAGTGTTATAGGCATTGCAGATTATAATACCCCAGGAGGGTGATTCATAAAACCTGACAATAGCAAACAGGGAAGACGACCGGAGAATTATGAAATTCGTCAACACTGATACTTTATGGAAATTATAGAATTACAGCCTTTTGAACATGCTATTTCATCCACAATAATCATTACTTTAACCAATACCCTTTAGGGTTTGAAAGGTTAACAATTATGTGAATTTTCTGCAAAAAAATCTAAAAATATCTTTCTAAAATGATCGTTTCTAAATTCATCGTTTGATTATAGATGTGTCGTCAGTTTTTATGAATCACCCTGCTGGTATCCTTCAGGCAGCATGGAACATACAGGATTCTGATATACCTATTAGCACATTCTTTTTTTTGTAAGGGCAGCCACCAAGCTTCTCTGTTGAAGTCTATGATGCTACGATAGACCATATGCCTCATGTAGGCATAGCCTAGAGGCTGTTGCAAAACATACTTGAAAATGTAAGAGTCAAGTGCACAGCATCATTATAAATTATCATAAAAAGGTCAGTAGGGCATATTCGTGCTAAAGATAAAAGGAAATATTGTCGTCATCCTTATGACTTAAGTCTGTCGTCAGGATGAAGACCTAAAGCTGACATTTTGACCATGTTAAAGTTGTAGATTTAAGTATTGTCAATCTGAGGACCTATAAGGTCGTCACTGGTGACGAATTTTGGACCTTCCAGGTTTTCAGTACATAAGGCCGTAGACTGTCTGAGAGAAAACTGCTGCTTTGCTCGGATAATAGCTGATGTGACGATAAAAATCTTTGCCTTCCAAAAAGAAAGGAGGGAATTTGCCGTCCTGTGTAGTACTACATACCAACGGTACGCGGGCTGTATTATACCTTATCTGCTCGCTCAACCAAGGAGAAACACTATGTGTACTAAGGGAGAATCATTTATTGCCAGCTGGGAGCTGATGGAAGTGGAGGCAGCCCGGGGGAGGCAGGGGAGGCAGGGGGTGGGGGCATGGTGAGAAAAGGTCCATTGGGCAATGATTGGTGGGTGGTCAAAACTTGATATGCCACTCAACACTGACGATGTTAAATCTAAGAAATTCTTTTCGAGCCTACATATTATCTTCAGTAATGTACATCCTTTCTTTTCTTCTCTTTCCCTACAAAAACACCAATTGCTGGGTATGCGGATCAATAATGCATGTCCCAGGGCGTATGATGGTATATGGCCTTAGCGTGTTCCTTAGTGGGCCGACCCCTGCTGAAGCTGACACCTTGCGAGATAAGGACTGATAACAGCGAGCTGATGGGTACCAGTTATTACGTAATGCACCCTGAAAAGTCGGCAGTCAATGAGAGGAATTTTCTCATTGGTCAATAATGTATCCCGCTAAGTCGGAATAAAGAGGAAGAAATATCCCATAGTGAACAAATCTCCAGGTCCTCCCTGCTAGTTAATAGATAAACTCGGCGCTAAATACAATAAAACTATAGGTCGTTGACCTTTGGTTAAAATACTACTCCCTTCAAGAACCCCGCCACAGGTCGTCTAGATATCGCTATAATATCAGGGCTCGCTTTTTTCTGTGGACAAACAACCCCTAATAGTGTGCCTGTGATAGAAGTAAACTACCATGCCATTGAACATGGCAGGAGATTGAGCAGGTTTCTGGAGAGCAACCCTCGACTGGAAATCGATCCCACGGTCTTTTGGTATTTTGCGAGAACGCTGCAGATTCTCGCGAGGTTTTATCCTCTGAAGTCACCCAATGCCTCCTGGGATAGGCTCAGCGCGGATTCTTCTGTGAATGCTCTATCTGCAGAAGGATGGGGGATGGGGAGGATGATCATTACTCCCACCTTCATATTGCCTTCTTCAAGGGTGAGGCAAAATTTGACGGTAATTCTGATTTTGCAGCGCCTGTATTTTGGCGTGTTCTGTGCCAAGCAGACGACATTTAGCAGTGCCTCTATTTTCCCTTCTTTATACGGCAGACGTGTTGCTGGATTGGAGCTATGATTACGGCAAGGGCATTCCCATAGTAAGAAAAATGAGATCCTGAATGTCACACTTAATCTTGATTCCTAAGTGTGTCACATTTGCTCTTGATCCCTGAGTATGGAAGGGAGAAAGTGTTGCAGAAGCTATATAAGATATGATAGATACATACCTGAAATGGGCCACTTGATCTTTTCCTATAGATACACCAACCAACAGTCGATAGGATATCGTATGCGTATTGATGTGCCATAACGTTCCATACATTTATTCAAACACAAGATCAACTCATAATGAGTCCGCTAATGATGTCTCGAAGTCTTAGTAGCTTGCTTTCATTCTTTCATTCAAATTGTACTCTTAAACGACTGACAATACACAAATCTACAACATATGCTTACAAATTAATTACCCAGGGTCAGCCCTGTTGGGTTTTCACAAGTCGTTCATACTTGTTACCAGTCATAGGAAAATATTATTGTAAATTTAAGAGTGGTCATAGGCTTATGACTGATGGTGTTTCTAGAAGGGTTTTATTATCTTTAGTTATATTTTCTTATGACTAGTCATATTTTGCTGCCTGTTTAGAAACACTTATCATTTGTAACTACATACTTATGACTGGTTCAGTTGCAAGTTTCAGTTGTAAGTTTATCATCGGTAAAAAGTTATAGTTTCAGTTATAGGAGGTAGGAAACCAGTGTAAAACTGGGAAAATACCCCTCTGACTTCATTCTGAATAGGGGAAATTACCCCTTTGATGTCATTTGGAAGAGTGTTAATCCCCAAAATTTACAACTGGTTATAAATAATGCATGGTTATTACCATAAATCTTCATGTATAGGCTGTAGCTTTTACACAAGAATAGCCTAAGATGCATCCCATATAGATTTACCTGAACTCATGGTGTGTCCTATAGGCGAGGATTTTACTCTATATAACGGTGCTAAAGTGACCAAAATCTGACCCCAGATGAGTGCTATAGAATTTAGCCTAATTCAGGGTGCATCCTATATGCGAGGGGCATCCTATATGCGAGGATTTACATTAGGGCCCAATGTATGCTCACATACCCTGTGCCCACCACTAGGCCGAGCCCTCTGCCTACTCTACCTAACGGGAGCATCATGTCAACCCTACAGGAATTTTTGTATAATTATGATGCTTGAATGTAGCCCTGGTGAGTTACTCGCTAGGGCTGCATTCATGGATTAGGCTATATGCATCATGCAGACCAATGGGCATAATGCATTAATGCAAAACAATTATGGTTTCAAAGACCTGTGAGTAATTTACAACAGGGGGAGGGGTGTTTTTTTTTAAAACCTTGACTGGGTGGGGGGGGGGGGAAGTTACATGTTTAAGTGAGCAGGGCAGAATAGCCCTCATCCATTCTGGCATCTAGGTGCTATACCACAGAAGTAGTAACTATGTGTCAGCTGTTTTTGACCTGTCTTCAACTCTCAGTTGTACAACTCAATCATAGGAAAAACTTATGATCAATTTAAGAGTGGTCATAATTTTAGCAGGTATCCATGTGCAGTTAAATCATGTTTTAACTCTTCCTTTACCGATTACGCATTTATGCGTAGTTTGGGCCGATTTTGGCCGATTTTTGACCGATTTTGAGTACTCTGTTACTCCCTCAAAATCCATTGAAACTCCTAGATTTTTTTACCAGACCCAGGTTGAGTTGGGTCTTCCACAGAGCCCAAAGAATTAGTCTCTACCTCCGATACTTATTATATGGCAGTCTTGCAAACTTGAGACATAAATTAATATCACCTCAAAAGTCTTTCATGGATTTAATCAATATTTAGGCTAAAAATCATGAAAAACTTCAAAAAACACTATTTTTTCAGTGAAAATCTTTTTTGTACATTTTTTCATGCTGAACAAAATGATATCAAAAATTTCAGTGTATTTTGATGCATTATTGGTAATTTTGGTTGGTTACCATGGCAACAGATATGCTAAAATCCTGAATTTGCATAGTTTTGGTTGCCATGGTAACCAAAAAGAACTTTTTCTAAATATCCTTATTTAGCACAATTCCAGAAATACTTTATATTTCCTACAATATGCACTTTATTTCATTACAATTGATACAGGGAGTGCTGAGATATTACAATTTGAAATTTGGTTGAATGATGAAATTTTCTCCTCAGAACACCACATTTGTCAGACATTTCTCAGCAATGCAATGTAGATAAAGAAAATGTGGGTATTGCACTTTCCGATCAACTAGCCTGGCTTAATCTATCACAATTTCCTTTCTAATTGGAATTTTCACACAATTCCAACAGTTTTTGAGAGGTCACACCACATACTACAAGCCAAAATTTGCCCTAAAATACTCTGGTAAAGGAAGAGTTAACATTCAGAAAATGTTGAATTTAACCAGAAAATGCCCATAACATGTAGGAACCATGTACAACATGATGGTATTTTGAAAAACTACATTTGCATACATTTTTAATAAAATTTAATGTGGCCATCAAATACCTCCACGTGTTTTGACCCCGAGAAACACCAAAAAGCAGTCATAAGATCGGTTGTAAAAAGTTATGACTGCAGTTACAAACCAGTTATATCTCCTTGTGAAACAGATAGTTATGACCAGTCATATCCTACTTATGACTGATCGGAGATAATAATGGTAATAACTTTGCAACCAGCCCTCTCCAGTCATAGAAATGGAAAAGTTGTGACTATTATTATATTTGCCTTGTGAAACACCTTACTGGGTAGTCAATCAGATGAACTTACAGGAGAGTCTTGCCAAAAGAAAAAGAGGAAGTGTGTGTAATTTTTTTTCAGAGAGTGCTGAGGAAAACGAGTGTGGTCATTTTCATAGTATCTACAAAAGATTTACAATCTTTTATCAATACAAAAAGTGCACGTTTTCGTTTTTGGTTCACGTTTCTCTTTTGACAAGACCCTCCTGGTCACACTCACCCAAGGTAGTCAAACTGATTACATAATGTTGTTATAGTGACAACCTTGGCTTCGACTTAGTAGCTTGGGTCCTCAAACTGATTAGCTCAAGCTGTAGATTTGGGTATTGTCAACTTAACCACCTTAAGTGCTCAGCAGTGAAGTCCTCTCATTCAGAATTGATCCATTAGTGGCACATACCTGCCGCCTTATCAGGTATAGTTACATATCATAGCACTACTGTTAATTTAGGGAGAGGTAGCCTGAGGGGTTTCAATCACTGTAAAGTGCTGCCCTCTGTCTGCATCTTCTGACCCTGTCTGAGGACCCTCAATCTGACGAGTTTAAACATCCGGAGGCTTTTCAGTGCACATTGAATAAGTTTTTATGATCCTCTATGTTGAATTCCTCAAGGTCAATACCAATATTTCCGTCAATATGTATAATGACGTGGCCTCCCCTAGGAGAACAGATCACTTACCGGCTTTATCCCGTCCCATTTAAAATTAACACTGCTGGTACAAAATATAGAAAAGGGCAATTGCTCTAGAATTTAGAAGAGGGGTGAGACATGTAATTCGCACCATACAATTCGCGCAATATCAATCATGAATGACTTAATTCTCTTTCTCTTCAACTTGATAATAACATTATTTAGATTGTCCCCCAGGAGGGCGATTCATAAAAACTCACGATATCAGCAGGGGAAAACGACCAGAGAATCATGAAATTCGTCAATACTGATATGTCATGGTAATAATCAAATAGAATCTTTGGAAAACAATATTTTATTCACAATAATAATCTTATCAATATTCTTTAGGGTTTGAAAGGTTAAGAATGATGTGAATTTACTGCAAATAAATGCAGAAACATTTTTTTCTAGAAGGATCGTTTCAAAATCCATCGTTGAATTGTAGATGGGTCGTCAGTTTTTATGAGTCGGCCTGCAGATGAAGCAGCTTTAGATATTGGACAATTCCAATAAATATTACCTCCGAGCATGCCTGTATTATCCTTTGGACAACACCATTTACCGAATGACATATGGTACTTAACCTCTTTTATGAGATATAGAGCAATGGTTCTTGTTGCTGCCATTTATTGTGGTATGGAAATAGCAGACGACATTTAATCGGGACAATCGTCCGGCCACAATGCCCCCCTTTGGTTCATACATACCCAATATACGAGGTCATTGTTAACCCAATTCTCTCAACTTTTCTTTCCTCGTCACTAATGTTGTGGCCAAGGGCGTTCTTCTGATATGGGTGTGACGTCAAGCTGACGTCATGCCGAGTTGGAAATGACCTGAAATAGGCGCCTGCAGGGATCTCGGCGGGGCCGCGGAAGCCTGATATCAAAGACCTGCCGTGTAATCTGGGCCCCTCCCTCCCTCCCTCTCTGCCATCCCACACCCCTCGCTACCACCCCTCCCTGTCCCATCAGACCCGTCCCACTCTCACTACCACCCCTCCCTGCCCCACCACACTGCTCGCTACCCCAGTACCACCCCTCCCTGTCACACCACACCCCTCCCACTCTCACTATATCACCCCTCCCTGTCCCACCACACCCCTCCCACTCTCACTATACCACCGCTCCCTGTCCCACCACACCCCTCCCACTCTCACTATACCACCCCTCCCTGTCCCACCACACCCCTCCCACTCTCACTATACCACCCCTACCTGTCCCACCACACCCCTCCCACTCTCACTATACCACCCCTCCCTGTCCCACCACACCCCTCCCACTCTCACTATATCACCCCTCCCTGTCCCACCAAACCTCTCCCACTCTCACTCTCACCCCTCCCTGTCCCACCAAACCTCTCCCACTCTCACTATACCACCCCTCCCTGCCCTACCACACCCCTCCCACTCTCACTACCACCCCTCCCTGCCCCACCAACACCTTCCCACTCTCACTACCACTCCTCCCTGTCCCACCAACACCTTCCCACTCTCCCTACCACATCTCCCTGTCCCGCCAAACCCCTCCCTCTCTCCCTACCACTGCTCTCTGCCAGGTCGCTGCCCCACCACACCCCTCCTACAATCACTACCATCTTCCCTCCACACCCCACCCCACCCATCCTCCAAGCCCCACTGCCTTAGTGCCTATCCCGCCACCTCCCTTACCCACCCTCTGTAACACGCCAATAGACCTTCTTGCTCCCCCCAGGTGATGTTTACTTGATATGGATGCAGTGAGGTGATATAATCCAGGGGGGGGGCACTTAATTTTTTTCTGACACGGGTGTGCGGCTGGGCCTCTGGCATCCCTTACCCTTGCTTAGAGGGATTTTCTTTAAAAGTGACCCTTGCTTAGAGGGATTTTTGTGACAAAGTACCCCTATTTTGAGAAGATTTGATAAAAAATGATGGGCATAAGTTTTTTTTCTCAAAAACCGACCCTTGGTTAGAGGGATTTTGGAATAAAAATGTCCCTTTCTTGAGCGAATTGGTAAAAAAATGCGCGTGATGACTTTTGCCCAAAACAGACCCTTGCTTAAAGGGTTTTTTTTGCTCAAAAGGGACCCTTGCTTAGAGGGATTTTGCTCAAACACTACCCTTGCCAGCTGCACACATGTGTATCTCCAACATATGAAGTGCCCCCCGGGATATGATAGGATTCACAAAAAGTAATTAGGAAGATGACTTAGTCTTCCTTTTTTTTAATTGAAAACATGTCTGAATAAAATAACAATGATAGAGAAGACTAGATAGACAAATTTCCACGGAATTGTCTCTGTGATCAGAGGGTCCATTTCTTTGTGCGACTTGTGTTGTCCAAAATTGGGATCCAAATTTAGGAGCATATTTCCAAGTAAGTCTGGTATTGGCATGTTATCTAGATGCTCACTCACAGAAACCTCCATCTCACTTCCTTCTTGGTCTCGTATTAAGTACCGACTTCTCCCAGACTCTCGTTCACAACCTATCTGTTTTCTGTCAGGTTTTCTGTCCACGTAGGCTAGCTCTACACCCCATCATGCCCATCATTTCCATTCTCCCTTCACTCCATAGCTCAGCTTTGGTAGATCTAATAACCTAGAAGGATGCCGTCATTATGGGAGCAGCTCTCCCCTACTCATCTATTGCTCATATTGCTCGAGCCACTCCAGCTCAGTATCAGAATTAATCGTGCTTCTAATTGGGACCGTGGTAGCTGTAGTTGAGCACGGGGTGGCTGAGGCCTTCAAACCAATTATTCAGACTGGGAATAAAAGTAGACATGGTCAATACACATTGTCAAAATGTTGGAAAGTGTTGGTAGCTCATGGCCCTTTTCATACTGAGTGAGCAGCACTACTGGGACATGGAAGGAATGGGCATATACATAGGATAAGGAGACTTATAACAGGACTCTACAGAAGTAACTCCATGACCTCCCTACCCCGTACAAGTCATAAGTAATAAGTACAGCTGCCCTTACCAGGACATATTATAAGATGAGAGTACTACCATACTGGACATCCTCTTGCCCTGAGGTCATCCCCCGTGGGAGTCTATCATGTTCAATTTCCCCAAATGTCATTTCCCTGAATATCCTCTGACCCGCTCTTCATCTTCCTTGTGCTCTATTTGTGAGGATTATGTTAGACAAACAGATCAAACCTCAACCTGAATGTTTGATATTATATTATTTGTTGTTCCAAACATATTCAAAGGTTTTTATTTTTTCCTAAAATCGTTTATATAACATTTCTATCAATAGTTATTTTACATATATAAATACTTTAAGTAATGAGTGGGCATCAGTTTTGACGTGAGCTGTTGCCTTATGCCTATGGCTTTCTCATAAACTCAGCGTGTGGAGGTCTTCCGGTATATTGAGATGGGATTATACACGGCCACAGCTGTCTAGCAAACCACCACACACCCACCCTCATGTACACCCTGCAACCTTTCTACCCACCTCACAACAAGCTACAACAGCCAACCAGACCCTATGCCCTTTATCTCTCTCTCCAATGAACCTTTTCCCCTCCCCATAAATCCCCCTGTGCCCCGCCCTCCATGTTGACCCCACATACAGCAATGGGCGAGTTTCGCCCCAGGTCCACCAGGTGGCACTGGTGGAGATCGGGCGTGGTAACGGATCTCAGGTGGCGCCTGCGCAATGACGACTACATCTGGGCGCTTGTACTGATGGCAACTCTGCCACCCAAGGTCATGACCTCAAGGTTGCGTTGGCGCTAGTTGTTATGCTGAGGTGTGACTAGTAGCACTAAGATGGCTCCTCTAAGCCCTACTCCATCTTGTAGCAACCATTTACTCCATTCCTTCTCTCGTGGCTCCTTCTCAACCTTCCTGCCCCATCTCTTCTCCCTGTAGCTCCGGAGCAGTCCACCTCCCATCCCTCTCTACCCCAGCCATCTCACTCTCACAATCCACCCCAACCCTCACTACCTCAGCCACTCACTGCTGCGATCCACCCCAACCCTCACTACCTCAGCCACTCACTGCTGTGATCCACCTTCCACCCTCACTACCCCAGCCACTCACTGCCACAATCCACCACCCATTCCTCACTATCCACTCACTATCACAATCCACCTCCCAATTATAACTACCCCAGCCACACACTGCCACAATCCACCTCCCATCCTTCACTACCCCAGCCTCTCATTGTCAGAATCCACCTCCCACTACGCCCTACTTCAGCCTCTCACTGTCAGAATCCCCACCTCCCACCCTGACTACCCCAGCCACTCACTGGGGCCCTTGATGTCCCATGTCGATTTTAAGAAATGGCCATGTCCCTGTGTCGATTTTAAGGAATTGGTCATGTCTTATGTCACTAAGCCAAAAAATGTCGCCATGTCGATTTTAGGGGTTAAAATTCCTCACTACCCCAGCCATCTCACCGTCAGAATCCATCTCCCACCCTCACTACCCCAGCCTCTCACTGTCACAATCCACCTCCCACCCTCACTACCCCAGCCACTCACTGTCACAATCCACCTCACATCCCTTCATACCCGAGCCTCTCACTGTCAACTATCCAACTCCCACCCCTTTTCTCCCAAACCTCTCACTGTCACAACTAATCCAACTCTCACCCCTTTCTACCACAACCTCTCACTGTCACAATCCACCTACCATTCCCTCCCAATCTCTCTCTACCCCTCTCTACTTGAGCCACTGACTTTCACAATCCACCTTCCAACCATCACTCCCCTATTAAAACCCGTGACCCTAGGGCCAACAGAGATTCCCAGAAGCCCGGATGAGAGCAAAATATCAGGGGACGTGATTTAACTGCGTCGTGGTTCTTGAGAGCCCACTTCCGGTAGCTTTTAATGTCAATCAGAGAGCAACGTATCAGGTCACCTGTCAATCACACCATGAGCCGAGGTAGCATACGACATTCTGCCCAACCATAATGGCATCTTTTCCTGTTTTTATAGGCATTCTGGTTATGGCGGAGCCTCTTGGTAGGCCTACGTACACGTATCGATCCCTCCGCTCCCATTACATGGCGTTTATGATTCATATTGAAACATACATAGATATAATGAACAATTCTTTTTGCAAATGACTATCCATACTACTACTTCACCTGGGCGTTTAAATGAACATTTTAAGGGGCATATTATGTAGCTGCTCTTTTTGAGATTAAGTATGTCGTTAACATATATAGGCATAGTTATAACACTGTATAAGGTCAAAAATCATAGAAAGTGTGCAAATAGGCCTTAGTGGAGTTTTGAGAGGTCTGAGAAAAAATTATGTAGTATCTCAAAAAAAAATTTTGTGGATAGTGTATAGGTCTTGGGGTAACTGCACATGAAATATTATGAGTTAAATATGAAAACCGTTGCTATGGCAATGCCCAGGACCTATCTACCTGGAAACGATGTCCTCCCGAGTGACCATTCGGGGTATTTTCCCTTTATTGATTTAAAATGACCTATGATATGCTTCTGGTCCACTGTTATTATGATTTTGCTTGTAGTACTGGGTCTAATAGTTGGGTTGGGAGTATTGTAGTCAGACGTAACAGGCTTTTTGCCTTTCCCTCAGGTCATTTTCCTATAGGGCCTAGCCTGGAAATCAAGTAAATCTCAGATTCTAAGATATTCATTTCTTTCTGTTTTATATAAAAGCTGAACAGACTATGGTAGGAACTATTGATTATATGGAATACAATGCCCAAGGCATGTACTTTCAGGTGGTATATAGTTTTGATGGGGGAAAAATCTGTAATTTCTGTTCAAAATACCTTGTAGTTCATCACTCGCCTTGACATTATGTTCAGAATTGTGATCAAATTCCATTAAAAGTAGGCTCATTTTATGATAGCAAGGAATCAGCTGACACAGATAACAATGTGAATTCCATCATCTACTGCTCAAGATGGTCCAGATCTGTGATCTTCAATGAGATAAAATGATTATTTCTGTAGGAAATCAAACCCTCAACATGGCATGTTACTCAATGGTCACTCGCCCGGACACAATTTCACCTGGACAAAAAAGCACTTCCCATCCCTGATACTGCAAAGGTTTAGCAGCAATCAATTGTCCCATACATTGAGTACTAAGGTATATGTAGGGGGTAAATAACAGGCATAGTTAGGATATTTGAATATCCCTATTGTGCAGAGGAGGGGCAGGAATATTGAATTTTGTGTGAGGACAAGAAATGTAGGCAGAATCATGATAAAAACCGTTAAAAGTATTCTCATTTTACGATAATAAGGTCACATCTGACATAAAGAAACATGTTATTTTCATGATCTACAGGTCAAAATGGTCTAGATCTGAGATTGTCATGGTAATATGACAATTGTTTCTGTAGAAAATCAAGCCCTCGACATGAATTATTACTCAAATGTCATTCGCCCGGACATATGCCAAGAATCTCTACAAACATTTATTATAAGTACACTCATTTCATGATATAAAAGACACATCTGACATACATAACAATATGATTTCTGTAATCTACAGGTCTAAATGGTCTAGAGCTGTTATTTTCATTAAGATAAAATTTCAATTTCTGTAGGAAATCAACCCCTCAACATGGCATGTTATTCAATGGTCACTCGCCCGGACACGATTTCGCCCGGACAAAATAGCAATTCCCATCTCTGCTACTGCAAAGGATGGAGAGTAATCCATTGCCCTATATATTGGGCACTTAGGTATATGTAGAGGGTAAATAACTGACTTAGTTAGGATAGTAAAATGTGTTAATCCTACACAGGAGGGGAAGGAACATGATTTTTCGCCCGGACAAGGAAAATCACTTATTGCCCCCTCACAGTGAAGTTTATGGAGGAAATCAAATTTTGTTTTCAACATACTTTACCCCCAATATGTAGCAAATCTTTTAAGGCATAATTGAACCCATTTCACTTTTAGTTATTTAATGGGGGGAGGCCAAGTGACCAAATTATCGCCCGGACAGACCACTTTACAAAAAGTAAAATGCTCCAGAATAATAGAAAAAATCCGACCAGGAACATAATTTTTGCTTCTATTTCACCACAAGACTCTATAATTTACATAATAAAAGTGGACAGACACATACCTAGTCCTCATTCTACAAAAAATGATGAAATTTGTCGATTTTATTGATTTTCCAAGCTGAAAGGGGTCAATTTTAGGTATGTTCAACCCCCTGGAGCCCAGAATATTGATATTGATCCACTAAAACCCATATATAACATCAAGAACTCATTGAGCCCAAAAATATGACCCAAAAGAAATTGGGGAAAAATCAAAATCCTAAGTGTAGGGGGCTGACTTTCACCAAAATTCCCATTTGCACACCTTCTGTGATTTTAGACCACAACATGTTGTATGGCTGAGCCTCTGTATATATGGGCATTCCACGTACTATACATGTGTCATAATGTTGTGCTTAAGCCAAAAAAAAAAGTTGTGTTTCCAGTTACATGCCTCAAATATCTAGGGTCGGTAGGTCGGATTTGTTTAAAATATTGTATAGAAATGTATGGGCAGACATGTTGGATTTTATGATTTTACAGTTGAATGTAGTATGAAAAACACCAGGAGGGTGTTGTTCCTATTGTAAAAAGCAGGGGCGTAGGAAAAGGGGGGGCCAGGGGGGCCTGGGCCCCCCCAATCATGAAGGAGGTGGGGCCTGAGTATGTCTGGGCCCCCCCCAATATTTTCCAAGAACTCATAAACACAATGGAAAAGAAGCTAAAACTTTACATCTCAAATTGGATTATTATGGTGATGTCATTGGGAAAATGGGGGTCTGAGTCTATAGTCAGATCCAAAATTTACCAAAAATTACTTTTCTATATGAATTCTATATACGCATTATATAGACGCCATCCTGCATCAGCCGACAATTCAAGGTGGTCGCGATGGTGCCCTCGCTGGGCCCCCCTAATGAAGATTTGCTTCCTACGCCTCTGTAAAGAGCTGTGAGCATGTGCCCTCTTTTCTAAACAAGTCGTGCACTGCTTCACCAAAGTACTTGCACTCACCACATCAGTGTGAAAAGTCACCTGCCTTGTTTAAAACAGAGAGAGCTGCACTATCAGGTACCTACTCATGTCATACGCTCTATAGTATATTATACTGACTGACTTCTCCCAACTAGGTACCTACTCAAATCCCTTTTTTAGCACCATACTTGAATGACCACTTGTGAGCAACAAAAGGGACAAGTTATAGCTACATGAAAAGAAAGGACTGGAAACAAGGGCATTTTTAGCCAGCACTTCCTTTTACTATAGGAGCAACACCCTCCAGGAATGTAAAGCTCATGAAAAAATATGAATGAATGTTATGAACTGTATACCAATAAATAAAGACCTAGATAAGCTCCACGAAAAACTGATGAAAAATATGAAAATCACGGGAAAAATGCCTAAAAATTGCCAACAAATGTTAAAAATTCACAAAATAAAAAAAAAAATCCAAGATCATCCCTGTTTTGCTAGGGTCGGTCGGGTAACTGGAAACAAACCTTTTTGTTTAGGCCTTATATAGTAGGTTGATAAAAATCATGTTTTTAAGAATAGGTTGAAAGAGGTCTCACATGCTTTCCTCAAACTATATACATAATAGCCTATATATCTGAAAGATATATAGTGAGGGAAACTATGTTTCTCTCCGATTTCGCAAAATCTCACCCATTAGGAATTTGCGTTCTACATCCTTACAGATGACACTTTACCCTTACATGACGTGCGGCCCAAAAATTGGGGACACACCCCCTATTTTTGAGTAAATTTTGGAGTCCAAAATATGTAAGTAAACTCTTAAGTACTGGGAAAAAAGAGGGTGCGCCCCTATGCCCCCCTCCAAACCCGCCACTGCATGACTCATGCAATGTCTACTGCATTCTTCACTCTCATTGTCTTCAAGGTCTATGACTGCTATTGATAACACTGCCCACGGACACTCCACCTTTCTCTGATGGTAAGTGTGGGGTATAACACAGTGAGGCTGCTAGTGGGTCTTCCCTCTTGATGCTTACCTTATGTTGAATATACACTGTAATAGATACCTGTATAGGGGCGAGGGGTGGAGAGGGAGGTTCCTCAGGGTTGGCCATTGTCTGCAAGCCTTTTATGTCATGGCCACAATATATATCACTCTCATGACTAAACCTTTTATTGTCAACATAATGCTCAGACGCGCTATCATGCCCCTTTGTTACCATTATGCACAAAATGCATCTTTAAATGTAACCAAACAGTGCCAGCCAGTGTTGGTGCGCTCTGGTTCTGTTGGCAGGGTACATAAATGCATGTCAGGCAAGTTGCTCGCTGGCTCTATGTTGGTGCTTCATATATAATGACAAATACTTATGGAGCCTTAAGGTATCATGTCCTTAAATGGTTAATGTTGGAACAAGTGGAGGCCAGGGAGACAGGAACCTCTCCAGGATAGTGTGCTTTTAAGATGCACACGATGGTCATCCACCGCGGGGAACTGCCATTTTCCACATTTGCTGTTCCTTTCTGATGTATATATATATATATATATATATATATATATATATATATATATATATATATATATATATATCTTCTATTCTTCTTTTCTTTTTGTGGCTTGGGCAAACAGTGCTTGGTGGCTTAAGGCTATTTCTATGATGATTTACTCTTTTTTGCCACAGGGCCCCATTTCATTCCATCAATAGCCGCAGTAAAGGACTGCCTGTGGAGCATTTCCGACGTTCATATGCCACTTCTATAGTATGACCTCCTAAAAGCAATAGACTGACAATAGACCCCAGCCTGTTCTAAACCCATAGCTCACGAGGAGGATATTCTGAACAATCCTATGACTATCTTTATGACAGGACCGATGTCGGAAAATGGGCATCTAATTGGACAGTATCTTGACTCAACTAACTTTGCTCATACATCAGTCAGTTTGAGCTATATATATCGAGTAATTAGGACTAGCAGCAAATAATTCCTTTACAGAGCACACTGAGAATGCATGGCTTATATTTCACCCCCGTATGGTCGACCTATGTAAGATTTCATTCACCAGCGTTGCATCCATGTATCGTGCTGACCCTGCAGGGTTGATACAGTCCTACGGGGCCGGCATGATACATGCATGCATTCCAAAACTGCACGTGCTTTTTGAAGTCTCCATGTGCATGCATCAAGCATAAGTAGGGCCATTTCATGGGTAGCACAGGTCCCTTGGGGACCTGGATATATTGACCAGATCTGGGTTTTATATTGTCCCTATGGAGAGCAATGATCAAAACTCAATTGCTGCAATTGGGCAGCCGCTCCTCCCAATTAAATTGGTATGTCCCTTATACTTCCCATTACAGGCTTGACGGCAGATCGACAAGCTATATGCTTGGTAAATTTTGGATGAGTATGCTCAAACAAGAAATTTTGATTATACAATTGCCAACTTTATGATTCATGGAATTTAAATGCAGGGCAAACAATGTGACAGCAGACGTACCATATGTCTGGGATAAATAAACCTGTGTAACAAAAATGGGCATACAAACCACAATTAAAATGCATTTCAGTTGATCTTTATACAATTCTATTAAATTCAAATGAAAATGATAATTTTACATGGATAGAACTCTATCTTTTCTTTTAAAGAAACAATTTTCTTTATTTATAGCCATCCTGATTACATAGATTTTCATACCGGTAGATCATAAAGCTATTCTATTATCTAAACTGTTCGTGTGTACATTCTTCTTTTCTGTGCGTGTTTTGTGATCGACTTATAGACCTAACGACCTATCACGAACCTGTGGTCTGATAAGTGTTAGGCCCTATACCACCTTGGGGCGCGACGAGTGATATTCAACTTTTCCTCTACACTTTTTAAACGTACCCCTAAATGGGCCCGCAGCTGTATCTTTATTATATATCCCTATGGTCAATTTTGCAACAACAAAAAAAGAATACAAGAATGACGTGGAGGTTTCCATCCGGCCTCCTGACGGCTAGACGTCTATTCCTTCATGGCAGCCACCACTTTCGTCTTGTCCCTAGCCTCGTTCTGTGTGAACGTCTCGGGACCCAAGCCACTCACAGCGCATTGTCACTGTAGCCACGTGATTTCCGGCCGGGCTGCGCACGCAATGCATGCTCCATCCCATTACACCGTCGCTTCCTGTTTAAGACATTTTGAGATACATGGGCGGTAATGGCCAGGACGTCCGTTTTCTTGTTTCATGTATGTATTTGTCTTACTCTGACGCAGCGAATATGTATATCCTCGTCGTATCATTCCTGTATATCGACCTAGCTACGATACGGCTAAAAATTGATGATCTAGTACTGTACTTAAAATGAAAAGCAAATTTAAAACATCCAGGCTTATTGAAGCAATGAGTTCAGGAGGGTGATTCTTAAAAACTCACGATATGGAATTACACATTTCGTCAGGACACAAAGGTCATCAAATGAGGTCTTATCAAACTTATAACTGACATTTCTGCATAATTTCTGGATAAAATCGGCATATGTAACACTGGAAATGTATAATTATTTGGAAATATGGCTGGCTTCTGTTACTAAAATGATTGTTTCTAAATGCATGACATGACCACAAAAGGATCGTCAGCTTTTTAGAATTGCACTCCAGTAGTCATTATCATCATGATTCTTATACACAATCCTATCGCTAAAATCATACTCATAGGATGTTGATACATATTTACGACCAGATTGTTCTACAACAGACCACTATGAACTTATACCTGGGGCTTATTTCAATATAGTTGATGACCCCAGAGGTCATAGACTGGAGAGGCATTCTGTTCTGATGTTTCTTCCCTAGCAATCCTGCATATAGGATTTGGTAGACCAGTCGTAGCACTTTAAACACCAATGTAGGTTACTTGGGGTGGCACATACTAAGTATCTTAACGATCTGTGGCTTGTGTTGCCGTCAAAGATATTGAAATAAGTTCCTGATATGCTATTTGACTGAGGGGCATATATTACTACATGTATACAATCTCTCAACACGTAGTGCCTGTGCAAGGAACCCCTAAAATTATAGTGAGAGACACTGTGAGCTACACTCTCAGTCCCGATTGTAAATGGGCTATAAAGACCACTGTATTGGGTACAGAGCAACCCACTGTTGGGTCATTGTATTTGTACTGACAGCAACTACCACTGTTTTCCATAAATAGAAGCAATCTACTGCAAAAAGCTTGCCCCAGTCTGACAGTGTCTACATGCGCAGATCATTGCATATCCGTCTCTGCAGAGATTATTCCAAGCCTGTTTGGTCATGATGAAGATCAAACATCCTGTGATGAGATTTTGACAGATGCAGATACATAAGGACCAGGGGAGAGTAATTTATGTCATATCAGCCTGCATGCGCTCCAGTCTACCTGTGTGGTTTATATTTAAAGGTAGATTGGTGTGGCAGGGAGGTGGCGCCAAGTACAAAAGGATAGAAATTTGATATACCTACCCTTGTCCTAAGGTGCTGTCTGTAGGTGACATATTTACTCCACACTGTAAAAGAAATGTTGTCAGAATAACGGCGAAATCCTACACTGCTTCACTGCAGTACGATTATGGCGGTTCACCGTTCATTTGTAGGAGGATCCCTGGTAGATTCAGCAGTTATTTTCTTTAGAGTACAGGGAGTTAAGGAAGTTGGCAGTGGTATGAATGTATCCTGCTTTTGGGATTTGTGCATTCATTCAAGTGGATCCATTTGGTCCTGGTTTTCACATCGTAGACCCTTTGTTACAATATATGAAATGCTATAAGATAGGAAGCAATCTCAAAACAAATTAATGAATCTGTCCTAGTTTACGGACATAGGCCTTTGTCATATTGGGCCCAATTGTTCCTGACTTTTACATAGGAGACCATTGGGTACAATTCGGAGTGCTACAACCTAGAAAGCAATCTCAAATTGTTGAGGTCTTATATCCCCAGCCAATCTGCAATCTGCCAAAATTAGCCATTTTCAATTTCTCTGGATTACATGTAGTGGCCGATCCAATAGCTATTGTTAGTCCCTGATCTTCCGCGACTTGCATGGAATACACGGGAACTCGCGCTTACATGTACATGTACATTATCATTTATATATTTTATGAATCGTACACATTCAAATTGAATGTAGTGTAAACTCTCATATAAGCCCATTCTAGGCATTCATTGGAAATCTGAGGTTTTGACCAAACCTCATTTATATGCACATACGCTTTTATCTGCCCATATTAGCCTAGACATGTTAAGGTTATGGATATCTTCGAATTTGTCATTTCTCTGATTTACTTATGGCCACCGAGTGGTGATGAACCCTGAGGACCCACCAGGCATTATAGATGTGGGGTATTTCAGAAGCAGGTAATGTTTACAACCGGTCATAAGGAGATATGATAACAGTTTGTTTTTTTTATATAGAGCAGCGCTCATTTTTTATATAAAAATAAAATAATGTCTATAGCTATACAGGTCTTCGCTACATTTTTTTATATTTTGTTATATAAACACCACAGGACACCACAGGACAATACATAGCGCATTATTATAGTGAGTATGACAATAGATGTGTTCTATATGACTAGTGATAGAGACTAGATACTGATATACCTCTACATCGATACAGTTTTCGCAGCTCCGTTCCCCTATCTAGGAAGTATGCTATGAGTGAGATACTAGGGTTCTTTCAGTGTATGCATAGCGGTTACATTGAGTCCAAAATGGCCTCCCATTTTCCAAACCTCTTTTGCTTGTTCTCTAGACTGCATATAAATTTTTCTGAGAGAAGAGAGTGTTTAAACTCTCCTATCCATTGCAATAGATCAAGATGGCACTTGTGATACAAACGCTGCCTATAAATGTAAAACCTGGTTCTAAGCATTACATTGTTGATGATATCACCATTTGGAATTTTTCTACATAATCCAAGTATCAATTCATGCTCATCTAAATTCCCTGTATCAATCTTAGCAACAGTGTTTATCCATCGTACGACTGACTTCCAGAAGTAGGCTACTGGGGGGCATTTCACAAGGAAGTGATCAAGAGTGTCAGTCTTACCATCACAATATACACATTCTGGGCTTTCCCTTGCATGTATATCAAACAAGTATTTGTTACAAGCTAGTATTTTATGGAGTACCTTATATTGAAATGATTGTAACTTTGTTTCCCTACTCACTTGGTATGGACACATATATATGTCATACCATGGAACCTTTGTAAATTGGACCTCAGGAAAGACTTTTGCCCATTTCATTTCATTCCTTGGCATTTGTTGTGAGTGACGGTATAGAACAATCCAATACAATTCCTTGCTTGATGTTGAAAAGAGATTAACTACATCTGGGTTATTATCAATGACCCAGATACAGTCATTTGGCCTTTGAATTTCGTCACTGGATATGCTAGCTCTCCAGCTACCTGGTATACTTTGTCGGATTTGTAGAGCCTGAAGAAAGTTACACTGAACACCATACCTTTGAGAAATTTGAGTGTCTGACATAAAACTTCCATTATCCAGTAAATCTTCAACCCTGACAATACCAGCCTCCCTCCAAGACTTCCAAAATATTGGTGTATTATTGATAGTGATAAACTTATTCTTCCACAATACTTCATTACGGACCTCCGTTTCTCTTACTAGTGAGACATTTTGGAATTCATGCCAGTCCTTAAGAACCCGATAATAGAATGGGCTTGCTTCTCGTGGTATGTTAATATCTGATTTTGTATGAATGAACAGTTTCAAGTCAGACACTTTATGGAGAAATAACTTAATAAAATCACATGGAACCATGGTGGTATCCCAATAGAACCTTTTGATCCAGTTTATGTTAGATACAATTATTTTCGTTTTAAAGTTGCCTACTGCAAGTCCACCATGCTTAGTCTGTGCCTGAACACGTGCCCTGGCTACCTTGTTCCTGTTGGAGCCCCATAGGAATCTGTCAACAACTCTATTGACTTCATCTATTGCTCTAGATGGTGTAGTGGTGACTGAGGCCGGGAACATCACACATGGTAGCATTAGGCTGTTTATGATGATAGTTTTACCTTTGAGTGAGATGTTGTGGTGCCTCCAATCCTCACTTATGTTGGTGATTTTTTGTATCTGGGGTTCAAAGTTCCACGAGTAATTTTGGGCTTCTGTCCTATTCGGTGCTACAGAGATGCCCAGGACAATCAATCTTTCGCTCCATGCAAGACCCTCCAATCCGGTCTGACTAGTGTCAATACCACCGAGTGCAAGATATTGTGTCTTATATCTATTCACCTTCAGACCAGAGTACCTCCTAAAACTTCTCAAACAGTCCAGCAGTTGATGTAGAGCTGTTGCTGACTCGATAAAACAAGTGGTATCATCAGCATATTGACATATCTTTACTTCTCTAGTACCAAGTCTTATACCTTTAATATCTACATTCATGCATACATTATGAGCTAACAGTTCTACAGCAATAACAAACAAAAAGGGCGATAGACAGCATCCCTGTCTGGTTCCGCATGCAAGTTCAAACCAGTCACTTGTGTACCCATTATTTATGACACAGGCAACAATGTCTTTATATAATATCCTGACCCAAATCCAAACCTTTCAAGTGCCTTAAAGATAAACTCCCACCTGATCTTATCAAATGCTTTTTCAAAATCAACCGCTATCAGAATACCAGGGCGACTTAACTTTGTGGTGTATGCTAATATATCTTCAACTGTGCGAATACTTGTTCCTATATACCTTGACCTAACAAATCCAGATTGATCTGAGCTTATAATACTAGGGAGGTGGGGTTTTATCCTTTCTGCCATGGCCTTGGTGTAGATCTTATAGTCTGTATTCAACAGGCTGATCGGCCTCTAGTTTCCTAGCTGGAGTCTATCTTTTTCCTTTTTAGGGATAAGGGTTATAATGCCACGTTTCTGTTCTTGGCTCAAGCTGCCCGTTTCCGCGGCATAGAGTAGACTTTGACTAACATCATCCCCAATATCAGTCCAGAAGAACTTATAAAACTCTGCACTTAGCCCATCAGTGCCTGGGCACTTCCCATTCTTTAAGGATTTAAGACTGTTGAGAAAATCTGACTTTGATAAGGGTCTCTCTATCATCTCTCTCTGGTTGTCAGACAAGACAGCTAAGTTGTTTGTATCTATGAAGGGACAACTGTCATCAATATCATCTAACTCTCTATAGCTATCTGAGTACAGATTTCTGTAGAATTGCTTCTGTACGCTAAGGATATCTTTCCATTCAGTGACTATATGCCCATTTTGATCTTTCAGTTGAGTAATAAGTGTGTCCATAAAATTCTTCTTTTCTAAATTCAAAAAGTATTTGATTGGTCGTTCACCCACCTGGGACCAATTCGCTTTTGACCTAAACATGATGGCTCTAGCTGTCTTTAATTCAATATCTTTCAGGTCTCTCTTAACACTTTCCATTTCATCAATTACATCATGGCCCTCATCAAAGGCTGCAGTCAATTTGCCCAGACTGTTTGTTAACTCCCTCTTCACCTTTTTAGACTCTGCCTTCTTCTTTTTGTTGTAATTAATTGAAAATTTCCTTATCTCATACTTCAGAATCTCCCACTTCGCATTGGGTGCCAGATCCTGGTATTCTATCTTACATTTTCCAAGCATAGTCTTAAGTTGATTCACATAGTCTTTATCTGAGAGAAGGGTATTATTAAACTTCCACACATTTGGGCCTCTGTCCTGGTCAGCACTGGAGATTCCCAGTGTTACCTTACTGTGGTCAGACAGCGTTCCAGGACGGATATCTGTTTTATGAACAAAGCCTGTCAAATGCTCAGACACTAGCCAGAAATCTATCCTGGATGCTTGCTCCTGCTTATGAAAAGAATATCTACGTAAATTAGGGTGTCTAACTCTCCATATATCCACTAAGCTGAGAGTATCTTGTAGACTGTATATTTGCTTCCTATACTGCTTATTAGCTGCCCTTATACTATTGGTTGCCCTTCTGTCTATATATGGGTCCGGGGTTTCATTAAAGTCACCTCCAAGGAGAAAGTTTTCGACTTCATAGCCTTTTAATCTATCTGATATTTCATCTAATACAGCCATCTGGTCTGCTTCATAGTTTTGTGTTGGAGTATAAATATTGCATAAGACATAATCCGCTCCCTGAACCTCGATGTGCAATATAATATACCTCCCATTGGCATCCAGTGTCTTTTCTAGGCACTTGTAAGGGTAATTTCTATTGAAGAGTATGGCTACACCTTTGGATGATGAGCTGCCATTTGCACATACCATATCACCACCCCACTCAGCCTTCCAAATCTTTTCCACTTCTGCTGTGCAGTGGGTTTCCTAAAGGAAGACAATATTATAACTTTCATCCTTTAGCTTCTTGAAAATAGCTCTTCGCTTATCTCTCACCCTTATGCCATTAACATTAAAGGAGCATAGGTTAATCACTCTTGTGTTATTGGTCATAACATTTTGGATTCAGAATAAGGGTCATATTATATTTGATTTTACACAGAATTTGTGGGGTACCAATAACTCTACTTTTTAGGTTCAGTTGTCTTACAATCATCCACAGCCACGCTGTGAGGGTACAATACTCATATATCATCATATAAGCCTTGCTAACATTCTGTTGGCACCTCATGATGATAACAGTTTTAATAGTAATTGTAGGCTTATACCTGCATGTGTTTCTAAAGCATTACCATTACCTATTACTTTATGACTGGTGAGAGATGATAATGGTTGCAGTTGTAAGTTTAGAATCTAACAGTTTTAGAAACAGATATTTAATGTTCATTATCATGTCCGGCTTCTCAAATATCAATATTTAAAAATCTACTGGTGTTGAGAGCAGCACAACATTTCAGACATGGATCAGGGTAATTTGATAGTGCTGATAACGAATCCGAGGTGTGTATCTTCCTATCTAGGTTGGTCAAATTAAAGGGCAAAGGTCAAAATCTGGAATTTACCATAGAAGAGTGAGAGGACATGGTTCCATTCATTAACACTAGAGGTCCTCAGTGCACAGTGGATCCCCCATTCACACGTATCCTGAGTTGATTAGGATGCAATACAATTGCATTGTGACCTTTGACCTTATATTTGACCTTGTTCTGACCTATATAGGAAGATACACACCTCAGATTCGTTATCAGCACTATCGAAATACCCAGATCCCTGCCTCATATCTTGTGCTGCTCTCAACACCACCACTTGTCCATCTCGATGATGTGGCTCTCCAACTATTAATTCTTTTTCTTTCTACCTCCCGTGCCATTGGAGATTATCTCAAGCAACCCTTCACTTTTTGCGGTTACAAAGTGAGAGTAAATAGATAACTGTTTCATAAAACGATAAACTCTCCAGCAAGCTAGGTAGGAGTCTTTGTATAGACTACTTCACCTAGTGCTATTGGCAACAAGGAGATGTCTTAGCTGTTGCCCCATACACAAGCCTTACTCTATACTAGAGCTATCCGACACACAAAGTGATATATACCCCGGTACACGTAATGTCAAGTACCGCTGATCCCCGACTTGCTGATTTATGTATGATCACTACAGGCTAGGAACCGGCGACTCATGCCTTAAGCCATCTAGTGGGGGATATGTGAACTATCGTGCCAGCTACCGTAATTCCTCACGTACAAAAAGTAAATCCCTAGTTCATCTAATAGCATCAGAAAAGGTTAGGGTGTGCCTTTTATTAGGCGAGGATATTGTACTATAGGACAGAACTCAAGTTTTCATATTTAACTCCAGATTCGCCTTATAGGGCTTAGTATGGCGGCCTAGTAGGGCCGCCATTGTTTGATCTGGCACCTAGCGAGATAAGCACTGATAAGAACCAGCATGATGGATACCAGATATTACATAATGTACCCAAAAAGTTCTGCAGTGAATACAGGGAATGATCTGATTGGTTAATAATGTAACCCAGGTCAACCCTATAGAGCACTAGCATATCAGGTCATGGAGGCCGCCATTTTGCTTTGCATCATGGGTAGGCCCTCGACTCCACAGCAGTGCATTCTGGGTAAATTTCTCATCAACCACTATTCACACTTCTGAACAATGGTGATTGATAACACTGATAACCCAGCTAGCACAACTCATGCAATTTACATCATTCTTACATGAAGACTCATGTGATTTACGTAAAAAAGACATCATTTGGATGAGTTGTGCTAGCAGGGAAGGGGGGTAAGCTACAACCAGCCCCTATCTTAATCACCCTAAGTACCTCCCTATTGTTCCAGGTGTGAGGGGAGTGGATTAGCTTGATAGGGAGACAATGGCCTGGGTGTACTCAATCTGAGTGACATGTTACATCTTATTGAAATCTTAAAGTTATATTGCTAATGTATTTGAAATATTAGATTTATACTTAGTTTATTTAGTAAATGTTTAAAGTATTTGCTATACATAGATATGAATTTTAGAAAATAGCTACAGGTAGTAGATGAGGAAGGGACCTTCAAAATAAACTATACAAAGAGGGCAAAAGTTGATTTAACCCCCGACTGCATGAGCTACCTAGCTGATTCTCTCAGTACTAGCAATATGCTAGTGCAGTCAAGATGAGGATGCATCGTACACGCAGGTTGAGCCATATACGCGAGATATTATGGGTATACGGGTAGCCCTGAGGGCAGGCAAGGAACATTTATTTGTAACAAGTTTGGCTTATACTGAAGTATAGTAAATATCAGCAATATCTAAAGAAGGCCGAGCCAGCGGCGGATTTAGGCGGGAGACGCTGGGGCGGCGCCTCCCTTTCCCCAGTAGTTAAGAGTTTATTTTCCTCTTTATAGCCTCAGATTCAGCCAAATATGGAGGCTATAAAGGTTCCTCCTTTATCGCACTTGGGTTTTCATGAACTTTTTAAAGACATTTAAGCTGTCCAAAATGTGATAAATGTTTCCAGGTAACCATGAAATAAGGTCCATGTAAATGTCTCAGTATTGTAGAAAATACAAAATGCGTCAGTGGAATTTGAAATTACAAACATTGTTATTTCAAAACATATTTACTTGTACCTGATTGAGGATCTACTCAGCAGCCATGTTTCAGACAATGGTAGATACAGGAAGTGAGACCGGAAATGAGTCCAGCTTCCTTGACTGTAGTGATATGTCACTGCCTCGCTGGTCCCCGGTAGCATGGATGACCTTCAGCTGCCATGGCCGTTAGTAACACCTGACCGCTGGGGAACAGCGAAAAACAATAAACAAGCAGACGACAATTTTTCACCATTCAAATTGATGACTAAAAGGTATTACATTGTTGCATCTTGCTGACCCTCATGGGAGTTAAAATGCTGTATGGTCGGCGCGAGACATGAATGCAAATCTTAGACTAGTAATCTGGTTCTTGACAATTTTGTCCCTCTTTCGTAGAAATGTCGTCTGATCAAAATCCTCGTCCACTGAAAATCAAATACGGTCTATGAGGCAAACTACAGAACTGGATGCAGATGTGTAAGCCATATGTATGATATATGAAAAATGATGGTCTATGGTATGATTAAACTTTCAATTTGGACTGTCCGTCGGAACAAACGAACAAACACTAAGGGCGTATTGTTTCCACAGCAAGCTCAAACGCTGTATATTAGATTACATTGGTGCCTGTCCAATCCCATGAGGACCAATTCAATTCAGCAGAACTAGATGACTATGGTTTGTATAAAAACATGATGAGTCATTGTGGCGCAGCATGATGTGGCCAGAATATCAAGTCCCCCTAGGCCATAGCATCATATCACAGCCGTGGAGCTGTGGGCTTCTTCTGGTGGACGAGTGTGTCTGATGCAAGCATACTCATCCACAGTCAGGTCTCATTACACCCCCCCCCCCACAACCAGCAGCCCTTTGTGTCTGCTTCAGCTACCACTCGCCAGGGGGAGGCACTGATAACAGCCTCGTTCCGATGTCAGTGTGTGATAGCAGCGTCCCCCGACTGGTTCCTGTGTAGCTCCCCTCCGCAGGGCTGGTTTGGTAATGGCAGACATGGGTGTTAGTGCGTTATCTTTTTTCTTCTCCGTTGCCATAGAAACTAAAAGTGTTTTCTGGCCTACAGGGAAAGAGAAGAAGCCATATATATATATATATATATATATATATATATATATATATATATATATATATATATCACATCGCCTACTATCAATAATCTACGGAGCCCCTAATAGGACATACCAAAAATTACTGAACAATTCTTGTGGAAACTGAGCAATTCTTGCGGAAACTGAGCAATTCTTGCGGATACTGAGCAATTCTTGCGGAAACTGAACAATTCTTGCGTATACTGAACAATTCTTGCGGATACTGAACTGTTCTTGTGGAAACTGAATGATGATAAACTCCTCAAGCCCCGACATGAATGTTTCTGTACCCGCAAGAATTGTTTCCGTACCTGCAGGAATATTTTCTGTACCCGCAAAAATATTTCTCTACCCACAAGAATAGTTGTTGTTGAGAAAGAAATATTTTTACATGTTTTAAACTCTCAAAATTTAAGAATGCTACTGTGTCCACAGGAACATTCTTGTATCCACAAAAATCTTCCTGTAGCCACAGGAATCTTCCAGTACCCACAGGAATATTCCAGTACCCGCAGGAATATTCCAGTACATGCAGGAATATATTTTGCAAGAAAAAAAGTCATTTTAGTATGTTCCTGTTTCCGCAGGAATGTTCCTATTTCCGCAAGAATGTTCCTGTTTCCGCAAGAATGTTCCTGTTTCTGCAAGAATGTTCCTGTTTCCACAAGAATGTCCCTGTTTCCACAGGAATGTTCATGTACCTGCAGGAATATATTTTGCATGAAAAAAATCTTTTTATCATGTTCCTGTTTCCGCAGGAATGTTCCTGTTTCCGCAGAAATGTTCCTGTTTCTGCAAGAATGTTCCTGTTTCCGCAGGAATGTCCCTGTTTCCGCAGGAATGTTCCTGTACCGGCAGGAATATATTTTGCATGAAAAAAAAATCTTTTTAGTATGTCCTATTAGGGGCTCCGTAATAATCATTACATCCCTGAGGTCCACCAGCAACTGTTGTATTTCCTTTTGTAAAGGCTGACCGATAGGCAGAGTTCTCATTCTTGGTATGGGGTCAATGTGTTAGTAGTGTGGGACATCAGGACTGTGTATCAGGTATAATTATATGTCTCAACATCTAAGTAGTATAGGTTAGTGTGTAAGTAGTATAGGACATTGTGAATGTGTATCAGGTACATGGGGACTGTGTGTAAGTAGTATAGGACATCAGCACTGTATCAGGTATATGGGGCCAGTGTGTAAGTAGTTTAGAACGTTGGGAACGTGTATCAGGTACATGGGGTCAGTGTGTAGGTAGTGTAGGACATAAGGACTATGTATCAGGTATATATTTGACCGTGTGTAAGTAGTTTAGGACATGGGGGACTATGTATCAAGAATATGGGGCCAGTGTGTAAGCAGTATAGGACATTGGGAATGTGTATCAGGTACATGGGCTCTGTATGTAAGTAGTATAAGACATCAGGACTATGTATCAGGTATATGGAGTCAGTGTGTAAGTAGTATAAGACATCAGGACTGTGTATCAGGTATATGGAGTCAGTGTGCAAGTAGTATAGGGTATCAGGACCGTGTATCAGGTATATGGAGTCAGTGTGTAAGTAGTATAAGACATCAGGACTGTGTATCAGGTATATGGAGTCAGTGCGTAAGTAGTATAGGCCATCAGGACTGTGCATCAGGTATATGGAGTCAGTGTGTAAGTACTATAGGGCATCAGGACTGTGTATCAGGTATATGGAGTCAGTGTGTAAGTAGTATAGGCCATCAGGACTGTGCATCAGGTATATGGAGTCAGTGTGTAAGTACTATAGGACATCAGGACTGTGCATCAGGTATATAGAGTCAGTGTGTAAGTAGTATAGGCCATCAGGACTGTGCATCAGGTATATGGAGTCAGTGTGTAAGTACTATAGGGCATCAGGACTGTGTATCAGGTATATGGAGTCAGTGTGTAAGTAGTATAGGACATCAGGACTGTGCATCAGGTATATAGAGTCAGTGTGTAAGTAGTATAGGACATCAGGACTGTGCATCAGCGATATGGAGTCAGTGTGTAAGTAGTATAGGACATCAGGACTGTGCATCAGGTATATGGAGTCAGTGTGTAAGTACTATAGGACATCAGGACTGTGTATCAGGTATATGGAGTCAGTGTGTAAGTACTATAGGACATCAGGACTGTGTATCAGGTATATGGCGTCAGTGTGTAAGTACTATAGGACATCAGGACTGTGTATCAGGTATATGGAGTCAGTGTGTAAGTAGTATAGGACATCAGGACTGTGGTGCATCAGCGATATGGAGTCAGTGTGTAAGTAGTATAGGACATCAGGACTGTGCATCAGCGATATGGAGTCAGTGTGTAAGTAGTATAAGACATCAGGACTGTGTATCAGGTATATGGAGTCAGTGTGTAAGTAGTATAGGACATCAGGACTGTGTATCAGGTATATGGAGTCAGTGTGTAAGTAGTATAGGGCATCAGGACGGTGCATCAGGTATATAGGGTCAGTGTGTAACATCATGTCATAGTGCCATATGTGCCACAGTGAAACCATGGTCACCAAAGGTTCCATGCCCTGCACTAGATGCAAACCTAGAGCAAGTGGTCAATCGATTTCAAAGCTTATGGTTTGTGTCATTGCCAGGGGAATATAGCTCTAGGTATATGTTTCCTACTAATAAACCATTGCAAATGGTAATGCAATGCATATAATTTTTGTGGAATGCTAGCAATGCTAGGACCTACCTGCGGATTAAGTCCCTCTGGAGGTTAACTTGGATAGCTGGCGTTGTGCCAAATAGATTACTTATTGCTGCCATCGCCTGCAGATCTTTTCATAAAAGCAGGTTTTGACTGGAGATTTTCCGCACCTCCAGCAAGAAAGTAGACACAAGCTTCCGTGTTCGGTACATGGATTCTACCTGGATGCAAATTGTTACTGTGTAACAAGTATTATGTATACATGTGAAGACCTGGATGTGTTAGGTATCTTGTAAGTGAATCTAATGTGATTTGATACACAAGAAAATCTTAAACAAACCTGGAAATCCATTTACATGTAGACATTTACATTTCAACGGTAAATTTATATCGGGTTTTCTCCTACTCCTACATTGTTGAATAATGAACACACCTTTCGCGAATCCGTGCCCCCACCCTTCTGGGTGTTAGAGTGGGTTGTTAACCACCATGGCCACTAAGCTTAGGTCTAACTTCTCATTTAGAATTATAGAAGTTTTTAGTTGGCAAGTCAATTCCAGGTTTATTTGAATTCTCAGTGTTTACTTACAGATTCTGGGGGTTATTTCTTAATGAACTATAATTGCACATTTATAAGCCTAAGATTATTTTTCAGTACGACCTGAAGGGTCTAAGTACCAGGCAGACCTAGGCAGGCCATAAGCCTAATAACAGTGGTTTCATTCTATTTCATGAAATTAGGTACAATTCATCAAACTATTCACCCAACAGATCCAGCACGTTTTCTGGAAGTCTAACATTGCATGTCTATGTGATTGTACCATTGAAAAAAAGTTTTTACGGTCAGTGGAAAGGATTTAAGAAATGTCGCCTGCCTTTGGCAGTCAGCGGCCCTCTCAAAGCTGGCCACATTGCGAGCCCAGGAAGTGCACGATAAAATCTGATGCTGTGTATGGTATGGAAACTGCCAAATTTAGTACAGGCCTATGTCAAAGTTATGTCCGTTTACATAACAGTGTCCTACAAGTCGGTTGTGTAGTCCCCTATACTTTGTATCATATGACTGCATAAATTGATATTTGGTCCAAATGTGGCTTCAAATATAATTTAACATCCTTGAGGCAATGTATAATCGTGCACTGTTCTGACTTCAAGCTTCTGGCTTAATATCATTGTACAGTGGCAGAGGAAAAGACAATGTTTATTTCAGGCCTGATATATGAGAGATTAAATAGTACTTTTGAACTGTTTTATAAAGCCATAAAATGGGAAATAAACGGCCATGTTCACCCAAACATGGACGATGATAAGGTGGGGTTTAATGTACATTGCAGCACAATCAATAGCACTAAACAAGATCCTGTCATTAATCTTCCTGTCATACTCCAAAAGCCACCAAAGCCCTCCCCCGTCTCTCCCCGTGGGCAACAACAACAAACAATGTTTGGCAGGGCTTGACATCTTTACACGTAGCCGTCAGACAAGGCGGTCAGATTAGGGGAGCGATAATAGGGGTTGTAGACGATTGGATGCTGAAAGTGATCCGGGTGCTGTCAGTGTGTACTGTCAGACTGCTGTCAGTGTCAGACTGCTTGTCTGTGTCAACATGACGCAGAGCAATGTGGATCACAGACCCCCACGGCGCCATCTTGGATTTCCTTTCGTAGGGCTAGGCCTTACTCTTTGACAAGGCTGCCTCTTTCATTCCTTCTTAAACACGCAGGTTCCCTGCTATGATCAGCCTATCTGGCTGTAACATGTGTTCAGATAATCCTACTTAAAACAGGACAATTAGGCTATATACCTGTGTTGTTATTGGTAAGTTGGCTTTAAGTGTTCAGAAGTTAAAAGTGTGGAAGGCTTTACCTCGATTAAAAAGCATGACTTATATATGGCATACATGTATTCAATAAAGTGATGATTGACATAGGCCTGTAGGGCTATAGATTTATCATGATTATACGTTTCCTCTTTTGCCACAGATTGCTACAACGTCAAAACGGCAAACTACTTTTTATGTGAATCAGTCAGTTTTCTGTCATGTAGAAGCAACTCTACTATGTATAGAGGTATTATGGATGAAGTTGGTGAGGGATGGCCTCTTAATCATGTCTCCATATGGATCTGCTCACTGAATTAAAGGATGCCCACCCTAAATAAGAGGCAGAATGACTACACTGTCCGCTGGTGCAGGAAGGTCACTGGGATCAGCCTTATTGGGGACGCCATAATGAGCAGCATTATGCCCAACATTAAGCGGCAAAGTACGTCCAATCTGCAGGCAGTCCGACTCTAACCTAACCCATATATGTTATGTCATAGTGAGTTGTGTACACGAGTGGGCGTAATACCTTGAGGGCCACATGATACCTCGAGGTTCATGTTCCTTTGTCGACGTGATGCTCCGTCGCAGTAGACTCGCCAGCACTGCATTGGGGCATCATGCCGTCCCTTCAGCAGGGAATCAGCCCTGTCGGGTCTAGTCGGTATATGATGCAAGAATGTATCCACTGTGGGTAATTTCTGAGGCCGGCATTTATGTACCATAAGGACCCTATAGCATGATACATTATGCATTATTATGCGGCCTCTAAAGACCTAATAGAGATCACCACCTAATGTCTGTCTGAATACAACAGTGTTCTACCAGGATACAGGTGGTCTGTCAGACATGATGCCAACTATAGAGGGTCACATTGGAGGATACTTATCCCTCCATAGGGCTCTAAGGTTCACAATGGTGGTCGGAGAGGTGGGTCCCTGTGGTAATAGGGTGACATAAGGGATGCATGGAGTTAAGGCCGTTTTGTAAGCAGTATTCAATGTAGAGTCGGATGGCGTATACAGGTTGGGCTGTATTCAAACCTGTATTGTGGTCAGATTACAGTACTCTCTTATGAACTATGTATAGACTGTAAGCGGGACTGGAGCTGGTTCTCGGCGACAGACACTGATAAGAGCTGATAGGATGGAACCGGCATGTCCCTGGAAGTGGGTGTTACCCTGGGACAAGGTACCCATCATGATAGGTCTTATCAGTTGGGTTTACCTCAACCAGCGAAATTTAAAATGGTGGACACACAGGACGTCCATACTAAGCCATATAGAGTTCAGGTCTCTTCATGATTTGAGCTACTCTGGCCTAACAAATAAAGCAAAGGGTATACTGGATATTAGAAAAGCATTCCCTCATTATCATTTGAATATCATATATAAATGAGAAATAGATATATATATATATACTAATACAGTCATATTATCTAAGTAGAGTCGTGAATGGTATCTCCCCCTCTTCTGTTTTGGGGACATGGTTGCCTTGAACATAGATCTACTGGGAGAAGTTAAGACATGTTTTTACCAAATTAGTGTTCACTGACTACTCAATTAAGGATTCTAATCACATCTTCACTGGACGTCCTCAGCACACCTCAAGACCCCTACTTCTTCTACTGCAGCTTGTGGCGTCCTAACCCTCTACACTGCAAAAACGGTGTTTAGACTTTAAACATGTTTAGGTCTAAACATGTTTAAAACCTAAACATATAGGTCAGTTAGGTGTCTCATCAACTACACATTTAGGAAATGAACACTTTTATTCTAACTACATAAACATTTTTGCTAAACATGTTTAGATGTTTAGAGTTTAAACAGTTGAATTAGGTGTTTAGATTTAAACATCAGTATGATTAGATACTTGAATGTTGAATCCACACCAGGTAGCAGCACTACCTTTGAATGGACTATCTTTACACAATTATGATCATTTTGTGACAAATGTACATAAACCCCATGTTTATTATAGTTTCTATTCATTGAATGTCATGAGAATAGAAAGGGCAATAGAAAGTTGACTAGATTCACCTTACACCACCATTATTAGCATGAAATAATCAATAAGCTCAATGACTGACACCTATTTCATGTTATTCTGGAATAGACAAAGCGATTTCCTTCCTGCCAAGCTGTTGTACTTTCTCAAGTCTCTCATTCTGATGCAGTGTGTACATACATGCAAACGTAAATAGGTGTGGCTGACATCTTTAGAGACTTTGACATGTAAATCCCCCCCCCCCCAGTAAATGAGAAAACAAACAAAAGATTCTTTTTAATGTATACATGTCTGCACACCCTAACTCTCCATCAAAACATTTAGACATCTAAACACAAAAATTCATAAACATCTAAACACAAAAGTTCATAGATATCTAAACACAAAGTTTAAACCTAAACACCTAGATTTCTAAACACTTGAGCTAAGCCCATTGTTTGGCTAAACATGTGTAGGAAATTAATGTGATTACAAAAACGTTGCAAGAAAATGTTTAAAATTGTGTTTAGGATCTAAACACCATTTTTGTGGTGTAGGGCCAGCAGGGTGATTTGATGTATCCTGTCCATTGATTACAATAGAGTCTGAAGGCAGCCCTATAGTGGGTTTACTCATTTGATTGCACCCATACATCGGGACGGGGTAAATACAGTCCACAAGTCCGCCCTGATGCATCAATGCAGTGCTGGTTGATCTGATATATTCACCAGCACTGCATCAATGCACCATGCTGAAGGAGGAACATGGACATGGAGGCATGATGCTAAGATAAGGTCAACCCCCAAGGAGAAAAATGTTTCTGCTCTTATGAATAATGAACCACCATAATTATTTTGAGAGAACATAGTTTGTTTTTACCAATGGTCCTGGGCATTTTACGCTTTGGCCTCTCACAATCAGATTATATCACCAGCCTGCTTCTCATTATAAATTCTCTTTAATTCCACTGTCTCCAACCAAGCTACCTTCATTCACTTTATTTCTTCTCCCCCTCTCCGATCCGTTCTCATGTACATGTAGTGCACACTGAGCCAAATGGGATAAACGGTAGTGCGTGAATTGAATCGTTAATTCTTGCTTGCATACATCCCTTTATTCTGACACTAGTGGAGGTCTATAAGATGGAGACTATAAATTTAAACACTCTAAGTCTAGGATATGTAAAAACTGATTAGCTTATTGTTTCCTTGAATGGATGTCTATATGTCAATGACATCCACAGTAAGGCATCTTAGAATGATAGCAATTCTTATCGTTTTGAAATGCCCTCCTGAATGTCTTGAAGATACAGAATTGAATCTCACCTTAAGCAGACTATTTGTATTTCTCTCTATCACTGTTGACCTTTATACATCTTATTAGTGAATTTACCTGATAGTCATTTGAATAAGGCAGTGGCATCTGGAGCAATATTGCCTTGATGCCCTTCAGTGTCTGCAGTCTGCAAGTCACAGCTGTGAGCTTCAGATATTCAGTCAAATAGTGCCCTTCCTGTGCGGACGTTTGGTTATGTAGTCATATCGAGCCTGCAGCTGTTCTGGATGGTGCACAGGAGGGAGTCTAAGCGCAGTGTCTCCCCCTTACGTCATGTGCGTGAAGCAGACTAAAACCGCCACCAGGGCGCGTGACTATCATCTGTGGTGGTCCAGCAGCGGTGCAGACTGCCTGGCGACGACATGACAGCCTCATGAATCATGGCTTGATGTAGAAGGTGTCCCTCTCCCTCTTAGTCAGCAGATGAAAGGGGGGAGACTGGTCTAGGCTCGTTCTGTATTTGGTGCGATTTGTTTTACCCTCTGTGCTTCTACCTGTGACAGATTCATAGGGTAAAGTCTATGAGAACTTTCAGATTAAGCCAATGACTTGCAAAACCAAACTCATGTCAATGCATCAATTAGGACTATGGATATTGCTTTTGAATGTAGAAGATCCCTGTTATCATCCTCTCTCATATATCCCAATGTTATCCTTAATGCAGCAGGGTTGAGAAACGATGGCATAGTAATAGAATAAACACAGGTCGTTGCAGTTGCATTTTCCGGCATTGCGTTGAAGATGATTTGCTCCTGATATAAAAAGGTCTTTAAATCTTTAATATTTGATCAGCTGGAGTCGTCGGCAGGGGGCAAGATAGAGACAGAGACAGAAAGAGACATAGACAGACAGACATACTGCCTGATTCACAATCTTTAAGGCCTTGACATTTAGAGATTTCCTAATGATGAAAAATCATACCCTGTCTACATTTCCTGAGATTACTACAAGATGCCTATTAGCATAAGCTTAAAAGATCCGCTTTAATATTTGTTCGGCAGGAGTCGACTAACAGTGGGACAAGAGAGATAGAGAGAGACAGAGAGAGAGAGCGAGAGACAGAGACAGACAGAGAGCGAGAGACAGAGACAGAGGGAGAGAGACAGAGACAGACAGACAGACAGAGAGGGGGGCCGACAGACAGAGACAGAGATAGAGACAATAAAGGCGGAGTGAGTGAGTAATAGATGTGTAACGCCATTTCGACAGCTAAGGTCATATTCATGGCAAGAACTACATTACACAATTTCACAGAGAAATGTGTCAGTGCCCGCGCATATGTGCACCACACACATCCTGAGGGGATAGGAAAGATGAGAAATAAACCCTTTTAAGTGGGCTAGGGAAGCCCGACACAATAAAGGTGGAGAGACAGAGGGGGGAGGGATGGAAAAGGACAGTCTTGATAATATGCTCCCTTTATAGTGGAAAGCTGCAAACGAGGGAGTACTGTATTCATGATGCGTCTAATCAGGCAGAGGTGAGCAACGAAAATGATTACACCAAGGCCACCCACTCGCGTTTACACAGCGCATATATAGGCACACAGGCTCTTCTCCCTTTAGTTAAAAGTGAGGTGTTTTATGGCATATTTTGTCTCAAATGGAGAGCCAAATGGATTTCACTCTACTGTAATAGGTAAGATGATCACAATAGGGTAAAGCTTATTGGATTATGCACATTTAGAAGGGTGGGCAGAAAATGACATTTATACCCTCACCTAGCTATAGGGAAACAGGTCACCTATATGTACTTAAAACCACTGCAACCTCAGAGAAGTCCACACGAATAATCATTACTGGCAGTTGGCCCTATAGTCCTTATCTGACACTTTTCTGACATAAATGGGGAAAGGGGCGTCATAGTAGTGCGGAGGGTGTCATGTGCTCACGCCTACGCGGGTGCTGATTGGCTATTAATGGCCACGTGGTCAGACGGACGCTGTATCGCCAAGACGACGATGTAAACAAGTGTGACGTCAGTGGCCCAGTGATGGAGTAGGGGTAGTATGCGTCCTGTGAATAACAAGGCGGTATCTTGGTGCTGGGGGTAGACCCGCACTTATAGCACTGTGAAGATCTGTGAAGGGCAATCAAAGGGCAGAACTGGCGCTGGTGCACTGGAGGAGTGGAAGGGGTCCTCCCTCACCCTTACATTAGAGGGCGCCCTATATAGCCATCTCCTTCATTATTATACAGTGACACAGTCGAGAACAGCCATCATCATTATAATTATAGGTACCGGTTGCACCCTAAGAATTTACAATGAATACCGAGGTTCCAGGTTATCCAGTAGGTCCGCCATTGCTTGGTCTGATACCTGTTGAGACAAGCACTGATAACAACCCCGTGATGAAGACCAGTAATTATGTAAAAGGTCTGCTGTGAATCGAGAGGGTTTTCTCATTGGTCATAATGCTTCCCGCAACCTCCACATAGAGCGAATTCTTCCATCGGTCGAAAATCTATCCCGCCCGACCCCAGCCCAAGTGTATGAGATCTGCTGCTTCAGGTACAACCTGGACTCAGCCCCCCCATCCGTCAGCCTTTAGTCACCCAACAAAACGTATGGAATCAACGGGGTATTGATGTGACATTATTTATTATAGTTTACACCATTGATACACAAATAACGGGTTGCACCATGTTCATTCTCGATGTGATGTCAAACTTTAATGATGACTCACAATAAGGATTTTGAAAGAAACAGGACGTTTATGATATATGGATCTGCGTCGACATGTCAATAGGATACTTTAACATATCATCCAGGTGTACCCGGACATTGTAAGACATACACAAGCATGCCATCAATCACTGCTACAGACATGTCTACAAGGATTTTACTGTCTCTACTGTTATTTCTTTATTATTTCAATTTCCGTCCATCTCTAAAATAAGGCACTTGAAAAAAAGAAAGCAGTGTTGGTTGCCCCGTCTTATTGAAATCTACTTTGAATTTAAGTATATCACGAATACCTTGTTTCACATACTCAATGATGGCAATGAAGAAGGGCAACAATGGAATTGGTACAATGCTATTGAAGGAAAAACATGTATGTAACACAACAGGGTGTTCCATAAGGAATCGATTGAAATAAGAAATGAGGATGAAATAAAAAGTAGAATTTTGCTTTCTCCAAAAAGGGTTTACTACCTCTAATTTGGACGGGCATCATAGCTTGATTCGTGATGAAATAACTTACGTTGAGAGAGTCTCCCTTTGCAGAAATAGCTGCTAGAAATGCAGAAATAACTTGCATTGGGAGAGTCTCCCAATGAAGAAATAGGACCTTATTTCATCTATTTCATGTTATTTCAAATTGAAATAAGCATTTATGGGAGGCCAAAATGTTGAAATAAGTCTATTTCAAAATGAAGTAAAGTTTATGGAACACTACCTAATAGGGCCTTATTTAATCTATTTCATGGTATTTCAAATAGAAATAACGATATTTGGGGCGACAAACTGCCAAAATGAAGCAAATGCCCTGTTTATATTATCAATGTCAAGCCATACCGCATGTGTTCTTAAAAGTCATGGATTTATGAATGATCATACACCTTTGACGGAATGTTGGCTTGTACTACGGAATGTTTATCCCACTAGAAGTGATGGAGTGTTCTGAGACAGGTACGGTTCCCCCTGCTGTAACCCCATGGAGCTAGGTTCAGTCAAATAGCCGCAGGTCAGCTTGTTCACAGGGGTAGCGACAACAACATTATAGGCTACTGCCTGAAGGCATGCACATGTCACCCTCCCCTCCTGTCTATCGCTCCTACCTCATGCCCCCCTCCCTTTCCTAGTAGCCCCCTCCCCCCTCCCTCAGTGGTTTCCCAGTGCATCTAACCCTTCTGCCTTTTCACCTGCTGCCCACCTCTCAGTTGACATCAACCTGCACCTACCTCACTCATGCTGCCCACCTCCCAGTATTTCTCAAGTACTGTCCCCCTGCTGCCCATTTTTTGCTTGATCTTTTAGGCTTTTTTTGAAGTTGGCCAAAAGTGGTCTCCCACCTACCCAACTCCTGCTGTGCACCTTCCACAGGTCTCCCAAATACCCCTTCCTGCTGCCCACCTTCCAATGGTGTCTCACCAACCCCTTTTACTGCCCACCTTCCAATGGTCTCCTCCTACCTCTCCAGCTGCCCACTCTCCAATGGTGTCCCACCTACCCCCTCCTGCTGCCCACCTTCCAATGGTGTCTCACCAACCCCTTTTACTGCCCACCTTCCAATGGTCTCCTCCTACCTCTCCAGCTGCCCACTCTCCAATGATGTCCCACCTACCCCCTCCTGCTGCCCACCTTCTAATGGTGTCCCACCTACCTCCTGCTGCTGCTCACCATCCAATGGTCTCCCACCTACCCCTACATGGTACCCATCCGAAAACAGTTTCTACCCTGCCCCCTCCCCTTGCAGCCCAGCCCTCAGTGTCCAATCACCAGCCAGTTACCACAGGGGCATCCTCCCACTGAACTCTGTACACCTCCAATTACAATATGGGAACAGGTCTCTGGTCCCCAGTCACGTGATATTGCAGTACACCTACCTACAACCCCCTCTTCTTAAAGAACAATGTAACATAGCAGCATAGCATTGCTCCCTAGTAATCTACAATTGCCCTACAACAATCTACTATAGGTATTGATATTGGTTACATTCACTAATCAACATAATGCATCAACATTTTAGGGTTAGCCTCAGTCTACAATTGGCCAATTAGCTACCATTGCCCTACAGCAACCCACCTTTAATATTGGTATCAGTTTTATTCATAGGAATAAATATATTCAAAATTAGTCTCGCAGTCTATCATTAACCCACTATTGCCCTACAGCAATCTACCATTGAACCCCCTGCCCAAAGTCCCCCTTTGTCTCAGAGGGCCTATAAAAATGACATGGTGCAGACCACACTTTGATCTGCTGATGCTGTCCCAGACTACCTCCAGTCCTTCTCCTGGCCCTCCAGCTTTGTTTTTGCGGAGATGCTGTTTGCAGGGGGTAGCCAGGAGGAGGGACCAGTTCTCCAGCACCCTCCTACATACACACCCTTACACCACACTGCTCGTGATCTTATCGATCGACGTGTTGCCCTTCACGATGCCCGCCTCTCCCCGATGACGTCCCGATGACGTCCCTATGACGTAGGTTTAGGTCCGATTTCCTTGGTTGGTTGCGGGGCAGTGCCCGGGGGGGGGGGAAGGGGCGGGGGGTCAGGTGGGGTAGGAGTGCTGTCTGTGGTTTCTACAAGTAATGCTAGCTCCATTTAATGGGGGAGGGGGCGAAATAGTCTGTGTACATTGGGATAACGGTGGGCTGTCAGTAGGCAGGACAGGGTAGCCTGATTTTGAGAAGTGGGCAGCCGGCCCAAACGGAAGCTAAATCGATTGAAGGTCAAGGGCAGATGGTCATGCACATTGAGTAGGACGCTGTGTGGTTGTTTGTTTGTGTGTGTGTGAGGGAGGTGTTTCTTTTTGTTGTTCTTGTTTTTTTTTACCTTTTGGGTGAAAAAAAGCAGCCTCAACAAATCATGAGACTTTTTTGTTGCCCCTAAGCACGCTATAAGCTGCGAGCCTACAATGAATTCCAAATGGGTTCAACCTCCACCAACAGTCTCTGAAATATGCTACATTTTGACACTTCACCGAAAGGATTTGTGGAGATTAAGGAGCAGTTTAACGGGTGGCTGGTTCGAGACGAGGTTGGAAGAGTGCACACTCTCCTCCCACAGTTTTAGGTGACCGAGGCTTCGTTTCTTAAACCTGTGTGGTAAACGAGTTTGGTGAATAAGCTGTAGGTGAGTAAAGTAATTTAAAGCAGGGTGGCTAATAGAAGGGTACTTATAAGATGGACAAGAGAAGGGATAGGAGTGGGAGCGAGAGATCCCAACTGAGTGTGAGAGAATTAATGAGTGAGTGGGTGAAAAGGGATGGGGGAGAGGATGACAGAAGGAGAGGGATGGGGTAGACTACTAGAAGCGAATGCTATGAGTTGAAGGGAAAAGAGGGAGAGAAAGAATATGAAGATTTGTAAAATATTCTATGGTTAAAGTAAGAGGTTGGTGTCCATGAATGGCAAATTAAGTTCTAGGGCTACTATTTTCTAATGCACGTTGATCATTTTAGGTCGTTTACAGTAGTGAACAAGTAATCAATGGATAATTCATGACGAGTGTGTGTTAGTGAAGGATAATTACACGAGTGTAATTAGCCTTTGCTAACACACGAGTCATGAATTATCCATTGACTATTTATTTTATACCACGAAACCAATAAATAATCAATAGAATACCAATAAATTCAAGTTGAAAACAAAAATTATTCCCCCTCCCCGGGACTCGAAGCCAGCCATAGTGTGTGTACATGGGTACATACACCTCCTCGTCACCTGGCAGCGGACAGCGACAGCCCTGGTCTCGGCTTGGCTTTGTTTGAATGCGTCTCGCAGTTATGTTTGTGTACAATCGATACATACACCTCGTCGCCCGGCAGCGGACAGCTACTGTGCACACGGCAAAAAAAAGATGCCCGTCTCGGCTAGGCTTGGCAGCGGCACACGGCGAAAAATAGTGTTCGTACACGATCGGTACATACACCTCGTCACCCGGCAGCGGACAGCTAAAGCTTTGAATGCGTCTCGCGGTTATGTTTGTGTATAATACACCTAGTCGCCCGGCAGCGGACAGCGACAGCGCACACGGCAAAAAAAAAGATGCGCCCGGACCGGTACTCAACCCGCGTACCTCTAACGGCTGAGTGCAAAGCCCTAACCACTAGGCCACGACGTCACACAGTTCGACGGTCGTCTTGGCTTGGCTTTGTTTGAATGTGTCCCGCGGTTATGTATACACGATCAGTCCAGACACCTCGGCGCCTGGCTAGGCTTCCTTTGTTTGGTTTAGTTCTAGCCAACCACTTCTCGTCAGTCCCTGTGGTGCAATGCATAGGGAGTTGGATTAGGGATCTGAGACTGCAGGTTCAAGCCGTGCCCAGGTCATAATATTTCGTGGGTTTTAACATGTAACATATGACATGGAAGGACATGAGAGGCGTGCGGGTTATCCATGGATAACTGCATGGCATGCGGGTTATCCATGGATAACCGCACGGCGTGCGGGTTATTGAACAAGTAACCAATGGATAACTCATGACGAGTGGGGGTTATCGATGGATAATAACACGAGGCCGTAGGCCGAGTGTTATTATCGTCGATAACCCCCATGAGTCATGAGTTATCCATTGACTACTTATTTTATACCACGAAACCAATAAATAATCAATATTATACCAATAAATTCAAGTTGAAAACAAAAATTATTCCCCCCCTGGGACTCGATCGAAGCCAGCCAGGCATAGTGTGTGTACACAGGTACATACACCTCCTTCCCCGGCAGCGTCTCGCTGTTATGTTTGTGTACTGAATACACCTCCTCAGCTCGGACAGGCAGCGGCACACGGCTAAAGATTTCAATGCTTCTCGTGGTTATGTTTGTGTATAAAATACACCTCTGCGCCCGGCAGCGGACAGCGACAGCGCACACGGCGAAAAAAGAACCACCCAGGCCGGGACGCGATCCATGTACCTCTGACGGCTGAGCGCAAAGCGCTAACCGCTAGACCACCGCGACTCCTCCTTCAATGGCTGTGTCGGCTTGGATATGTTTGAATGCGTCCCGCGGTTATGTATACACAATCGGTACACACGCCTCGGCGCCCGGCTAGGAATCCTTTGTTTGGTTTAGCTCTAGCCAACCACCTCTCGTCAGTCCCTGTGGCGCAGTGCATAGGGAGTTGGACTTGGGATGTGAGACTGCAGGTTCAATCCCTACCCTGGCCTGGAAAATTTCGTGGGTTTTAACATGTGACATGTGACATGGGAGAGGCGTGCTGTTATCCTGGATAACCGCACGCCTTACCTGGATAACCGCACGCCTTACCTGGATAACCGCACGCCTTCCAAAATTGATGTTACAGCCTATAGTGTGTGCAATATCGACAGATATGTGGATGGGAATAGCCACGAAAAGGCACTGTGTAACCCACAAATCGTGGTATAACCATGGATAACCGCACGCCTTCCAAAATTCATGCTACAGCATTCATGCTGTGCAATATCGACAGGTATGTGCATGGGAATATCCAGCAAAAAGCACTGAGTAACCCAGAAATCGTGGTATAACACGATATACACAATGTCACCTTCTTCATGCATTCTGAAGAGATTTTCTCGAAAATGTAGGCCGTCTAACATGGGTGACAAATTGGCCTGGCTGAGTGGGAAGGAGAGGGACGTTGATGGTATCATTAATGCACCATGTTTCATCGTTACACCAATGGTGAAGAGACCGGCATAATCATCGGCTAATGTCTTGGGCAAACAACAAAAAAATTAAGAATGATGAGACTGTGTAGCAAAGTGATATTTTTGCCATCATCTTTGGTTATCAAGTCTTTAGGGCGTCATGGACAGATTTATTACTGTTATGTAGCAATACTGCTCTATCTTTTGGATTTCATGATAAGAAATAACGGCAGGCTATATGAAAAATAGAAAAAAAAGGTGATTAAGACCATTTTCAACGGGGGATGGATTATGTTACAGAAAAAGAGGGACATTAAATTTTATCAAATGTGTAGGAAGCACAATATTTGTTGACACATTGACAAGCTTTGTTTATAAAAGTAATCTCTATATTGACTCTTAATATCTGTGACTCAAAAAGCGATGGTCTTACTTAAGATTTGGGTGCAAATATACCATATTTGAAGGCTATATGCCCGTTTCTGGATGCCATGGGATCCTTTCCATCAATCTAAATTTAGAGATTTCTATGCCAATTTCTGGGTGTTTCACCAAGAACCCAAAACTGAAAACAGGAATTGAAAATTCCTTCTGTGTCAAAAGCTATGATAGAAATCACCTTATTATTAGGTATTTTTATGAAAAAAAGACTAATTTATGGTCTTTGTCACATTCAGAGCTTAATCATCATTTCCAGATAGATTCTAACACAGCTACTAGGCATATTTCAGCCAATGATATCTCATTTTAAAGATCTTGAGACGAACCTCTCGAATGAACGTTGATGATGAATTTCCCTGCAGAGGGGTGTTTCTGCTTACCTGGTCACAAGATTTTGATTTGAGACCAATGTACTCTTTTCCCCTATCCCTCTACAATATTGGTATTTTAAGCTTACTAACATTATATTAGACCTCGCCAGATATTGGGGGAAGGTCAGACATATTCAGACCACCCATCCTCTGTGATTAGCGGGAAGGGGTCCCAATTTCCCTAATTCCCTGCAGATGTATAAAAAGTACTGCTGGTCATCGAGAGGGACAGATACACAATTACTCCTGTCCTGCTCACTGCTACCCCTACCTAGCTCTCAGTCATCCCTGATCTGTTCACATTTAAGTCTTACGTTTCTACCCCTGGCCTGACCAAAACTTCCCCTTATATGCCCATAGATCCCTTACCTACTCACAGCTACCTTTGACCTTCTCACAACTACCCATTAGATGCCCACAGCTACCTCTGTCACAAATAGCACTAGCGGTATATATCCCTCTGACACATCTATCCCTCACTTTTCGCACACCTACCCCTGACTTTCTCTCAACTATTCCTGGCCTGCCCACGATCATCCCCTGTTCCTCACAACTCTCCTGCCCATAGTTACATCTTACATGCTCACACCCTGGCCTACCCATTACTACCCCTGACTGGCTCACACTCCCTTTGTCTGCATGTAGCTAAGACTCACCTACTTAAGGCTCCCCCTGTCCTGACCATAGCTACCCCTGACTGGCTTACACTTACAGCTACACCTCATCTACCCATATCTACCCTTGACCTGTCCCTTCCTGCTGCTAACCATGCCCACTGCAATTGGCAATTGCAGGAGAGCAGCTCAACATTAGGGTTCTGTATGGAGCTGCTCCTCATTGGCTAAGTGGTGTATTGCCTGTTGTGGTGGCGGTCCACTCACTAATCTCCCTGCAGCACTCGTTCTGCCTGTGTGTTACTGGGACCGCCTGTTCAGTTAACTGCTTGTCTGAGCTGCTCACAAAGAGACTAACTCACATCCACTCGCCAGCTCCCCCTCCCTACTTCACCCAGAATCAGTCCCAAATACCAACCTAGAGTTGGCCATGATAACAAGGACATTGGCAATGGCAGCCCTGTTAAATAGAATCTAATATTCGCTAAAGCAATAAACTAAACAGGAAAGATCTTTTTCTGTGTTCATCATGATAAATTATGAAAGATGGATTGAGGGTTATGGGATGGGAATATTGTAAATTGCCAATCTGTGATATACAAAGGTTCTGTCGGTATGTTGGATAGCCTTTTTGCACCTCATGCTTCTTACCTATGTTGAAATGACAAAGGCATCTAATCTTGCTTACTAAATAATTTGGATTAGGGGTGGGGCTGAGGAGATCATCTCTTAAGTTCGGTCATCCTAATTCTGTGAATTCAGTGAATTACATTTTGTCCAGATCGACTCTTGATCTATTCATGGGACTGGAGCACGCCTCCAAACATGATGTCTAATGTGCAAAAAGATCTTGGGAGATATCCAATTGATGACAGAAGCGAAAAATAGTTTTGTTTATTAGCCCACCCCTCCATCAGTCTACAGACTGATAGTTGGCTGAACAGTGTATGAACAATGATAGCTTTACCATTCTGTCAATGTGACAAATAAGTGAGTTGTTGTCACCTTTCACCGTACACCGTGACATTTTTAGTGCTCCTATAAGCATAAATGATTTTATCTATACTTCTTGTTTTCATCACATTGATAGCGATTAGCATTTCCTATCGGTCTTTAACGTATTTAGCGAAGGCACGATCATAAATCATCTACCAACCCTAAAATAGCCATGATTGCTTCCTTTGTTGTGTGAAGTGGAACAATTATCTATGTGACATTTGGCGGATACTAATAATTAATGTAAACTCATGCCATGTTGTTTCTGTACAATTCTTGCACAGGTCAGCAATATTTAATCTTGACGTCCTTTTATTTAACAGAGGTGTTTACTGATTCAACAATGTGTGTTATTTAACAAATGAAAGACATTGTATGCTATCAATAGGTTATATTCACATCTACTCTGATAGTGTCATATACAGAACTTAGGTGTATGGTTCAAAGCCTTGTTACTGAAATTCTTAAGTATAGGCTTCAGGTAACATTACACACAAAGATTCATGTAGTAAACATCCTAACAATATTGAATAAAGATTGAATTATTATTAATGTGCTTCTCCGAATCCATATGGGTGTTATTTAAATCAGGTCACATAGACTACGTATATATAAGATGAACTTCATATAGACATACATATATTAGAATAGCCCATAAAAGGGTTTTGGTCTCAGTGTTGGGTCCTGATAAACATGCAATTTGAGGTGGATTCAGAAAACAACCAGTCAGAGCTGCCCTACTGATTGGTCCAAGGGCAACCCCCATTCCCTGAGCGGTCCCCTCCCCCATGCCAACAGATCCTGAGCTGCTCAGGGACCACTGGCGCCCTCTAGCGGCTGGCAGTAATGGCATTGTGTTGTTGGGCATCTGCTCCAGGAGCCTCCGGCTGCTCCAACCTGCTCCAAGCAAGGTGCGTCTGCAGACCCTCCAACAGTCAGACTCAAAATAGAAAAAAAAAACTATCATTAGCTGCTTTAAATATCATACATTGTAAAAACATTTGAGTTATTTCTAAGAAATCAGTGTGAGTGGATACCCCATAGACGTCAGTTCTTGCATCTAACTGAATAAACAAAAATGAATAGCACACATCCAGCATCTTTACTATGTTTGCGTTTGATTCACAGGAGAGAAAGAGAGAGAGAAGGAGAGAGAAGGGGTTAGAAGGAGAAAGAAAGAAAGAAAGAAAGAAAGAAAGAAAGAAGGAAACAGAGATAGAGAAAGAAAGAAACAGAGGAGCAGGCAGGCACGTAGAGGTAGACAGAGAGGGAGAGTAATAAAGAAAGAAAAAAAAAGAAAGAAAGAAAGAGAGGCACAGACAGCTATCTTCATTGCTGTTGCTAGTAGTAATTCATGTAGGATCCGGAGCGTGTTGCTCCTATGGTAAAAAGAGCTGTCAGTAGGTACCCTCTTTTCAAAAGAAGTCATGCTCTGCTTCACCATTCAACTTGCACTCACCACATTAGTCTGAAAAGTCTCCTGCCTTGTTTAAAACAGAGAGAGCTGCACTATCAGGTACCTACTCATGTCACACACTTTATAGTATAGTATACTGACTGACTTCTCCCAACTAGGTACCTACTCAAATCCCCCTTTTTTAGCACCATACTTGAATGACCACTTGTGAGCAACAAAAGGGACAAGTTATAGCTACATGAAAAGAAAGGACTGGAAACGAGGGCATTTTAGCCAGCTCTTCCTTTTACAATAGGAGCAACACCCTCCCGGACCTTAATTTGTGACTCAAGGTCACTGAGTATACACGTGGCTAGAGAGCTTAGTGTTATGATGATAGACAAGGGTCCTACTCTAACTGATGTCCCTCACACTTGGGCAGACTACATCAGGAGCGTGTTGCTCTTATGGTAAAAAGAGCTGTCAGTAGGTACCCTCTTTTCAAAAGAAGTCATGCTCTGCTTCACCATTCAACTTGCACTCACCACATTAGTCTGAAAAGTCTCCTGCCTTGTTTAAAACAGAGAGAGCTGCACTATCAGGTACCTACTCATGTCACGCATTCTATAGTATAGTATACTGACTGACTTCTCCCAACTAGGTACCTACTCAAATCCCCCTTTTTTAGCACCATACTTGAATGACCACTTGTGAGCAACAAAAGGGACAAGTTATAGCTACATGAAAAGAAAGGACTGGAAACGAGGGTATTTTAGCCAGCTCTTCCTTTTACAATAGGAGCAACACCCTCCTGCCATGCATACCACATCTAATCTACACACACCATCAGGGGTGGGGAGCGTGGACTCACGACCCCCTCCCTACCCCGCGTCTAAATGCAGATGTGATTTCCAGAGGTCCCACCATATATATTTGGTTCTTAAAATATAAAAAAAACCATCAAAAAAAGAAACGTGCGCACGATTTTGATATGATAGAAATGCGCCATTGATGAAGGTCTTGTTTAAATTGATTATTAAAAGGCATTTCCCAGGTACTCACAAAATATATTTACAATGATCCATGCAGAGTTTGTGTGGAGTATCAACCTCGTAGGTTTTTCCTGATGCATAGATTTGATATTGTTTTTAAGCAGTGTGGGTTTTATTAATAGATCTAATAGATGACTGTTATTTAGAATTAAAAATATCTATGTAATGCAACTGACAGGTGACAACTCCTTTATAAAACAGCGATATTTAATGCAGCATAAACCAAGGCTAAAAACAATCCTATGGATTGTTACTCTCATAAATCTGTCCTACTGGGCGATTTATTAGGATAATTTGCTCCCATGCCAGACTATTAATTTGTCATATTAGGGATAGATTGGTAATTGGCCATGTGACAAAGCCTAATGTGCATGTTTGAGCCTAATGTGTCTCTTGTTACAGGCATATAACAATGGACTCCCCATCCCTATTAATACAGAGCAACCACTGGATGACATTTCCCAACATCCTCCAACTTGAGCTATTCAAGTCGTATCACAAGTGTTCTGTATGACTAAATGCCAGCCTACTCGTATACATCTGTAGTGTCCCAAGTAGTACCTCCATAGGACTCAGTGTATTTCGCCCACCCCCTATTCCACCCCCCAGTGCAGAGAGTAGTCCGTTCGTCACATTGCTCCATGTGACTGGAAGTGTTGAGTCAGGTTGGGTCTATAGGTACCATGTTGAGAAATGCCCTCCTGTAGCTGCCGGTTCCCCACTCAATGTTCTTGTTTGACTGCTGGTTGATCAATATATCGTGTATTGGGATGGCAGTCTGCTGTGGGTGGGGCCATTCATTACAATTGGTTAATAAAGTGTAAGCCGTGATGGTATTATATTGATGTTCCACTGATTAAAATGGTCTTCTTGTACCTGTTCATAAAACATGAAGCTAGCTTTCATTTGACAACATAACTCTTTCTGAACTAGAGTACACCCGTTAATCTTTGTCATGTTCAGGCTAAAACGATGATAGCTCTCTCTTGATTCATCTCTTTCTTTAAAAGAAAATAAACCTAAAACCTACGCCCATAATTTGTTCCTGAAGCACTTATCCATCTATCCCATCTATCTTGTTAAAGTATTGGGTTTTGTTATTTCTCTATCATTGTCCTTACTGCCATGGGATCCTTCTTTCCTCCCATAGTTCCTTCATCCATTCCCTTGATCGTTTGCTCCCTTCCTTCCTTCTTTCTTATCACCATTTTCTTGTCTTGCCTATACACATCAGCGACCCCTTTTATCCTATCTAGGCCATATCTTTTACTTTCTTTGTTTTTCTCTCCCTGATGGACACGTCCGCTTGATACAAAATAAAACACGAGGCATATGCCATGCCCTTCAACCCTATGCATTTCATCAGCGTTCTTAAAGCTAGCACAGATCGTACAGAACTTAATACCCACAGATTCTATAATAATTATAGTCTCTGCATTACAGTTCAATTTCCCATTCCCCTCACACAATCTAAGCCTCACTCACTCTGTCTGTCTCTCTCCCACAGATGCTGCGGCCGACTCACCAGTATGCGTCCTCTGCCATTATCATCGGGGTTACCATGGCAACCCAATCTACATACCAGAGCCAGCCAGCCTCCTCCGCCCCTGTCTGTCGGCACTGACTGTGACGTCATACTCACGTGACCATCAGCGTCCCATTCATGCGGTCCCATTGAGCCTCGTTCGGGCACCGATTTGTACGCTGATGACGTTCAAGGACACCGGGCCCGCCATGCTGAAAGCTGAGTGAGTAAACCGCCGGAAATGCCTAGTTTGAAAGTAGTCCGGCACCACCAATCTTACCCTCGAAACTTTCTATCATTTGATTAACATCTTAAGTGCCTATATGCAGTAAAAGTGGCCTACACTCGATAAATATGTGTCTTGTTTCAAGCCACAAGAAATCTCCCAATTTCAAAGTTCCTATCAATAACGTTTTCATTGATTTTTTTATCTTTAAACAAGTATTAACATGAGCACACCATTACACCTCTTTTCTTTTAGCGAATATTGGGTTTGTAGCCTATTATATGCTGCTGCTAGGAAACAATGGAAAGGTGATGTTTCAGATTATGTGATCGAGCCTTTAGAGTAAGAATATTTTACATTTGTTGTTTCTGGAAATCACATGTTGTTAATCATCACCTGTGTCGACTTCTGGATCTCTAAGGAAAGCCTTCTAATCTGAAACAGCCCTTTTGGCCTCATACCTATTGGCAATAAAAAACAAGTTAATCAGTTCGTGCTTGACCCTCCCCCTATCCTATCCCTACCACCATTGTTACCACATGTTACCGATCACATTAATAGCAGCTAAAGACCTTTCCCACAACATCGATATCCAGGCAGTGTTTGGCTCATTAAATGAATTGCCAAGACAGGGCCACGTAATGAGGGTTTAATTGTTTGTGAACCGATCCCCTAATTAACTCAGCCCGGTGACCGAGGCTGTAGGTTCACCAAAAGGTTGCTTCTTGGTGTTTTACATGGACTCCCGCCATGTGTATAGCCGTGGGGCATGTTCCCTCTCAAGCAACTAAAAAATGTCATACATCCATTATTAAAGAGGTTAGCTTGTGCTTGCCCATTCTAATTGCTGTTAGCAAAGTTTTGCTTGGCCAACAAGTACTTGCCAGTCATGTAATAAGTGACATTTTACAGCTTCTTTGCCCAGCATGTATGAAGATATATTTAGCAGACGACATTTATTCTTTCTCACATGTTTCTTTCACTCGCACTGTCTTTATGCGGTTGAACCATTAAGATACTGTTACATTTTTAGATGACCTTCCTCTGGGTTTAATTATAGTCACATATGGCCTGCGATAAAGGCATAACTGGCACATGATCTTTTCATCCCACACGATTACATCCAATGTCTGTCCCATCCTGACACCTGTTTTAGCTCATAATGCAATATTTAAAAATCCACATCTCATGACATTCATTTAGAAATGTATGAGGGGGTCTATTTAGAAATGACAGATTGACTTCTGACAGATTACTCTACTTGTGTGTGACGCTTGACTGTCTACTTTACATCAATATTTTTCTTGTTTTAGTTTAACTATCTTAAGCTGTTCTCTCATAATCATTTGTGGCAAATCTGGAACCATCGGGGACCTCTTTCCGGTAGTATATACACCACATATAAAATGTTGGATCGCTTTGATTTGGATACAAGAAGTCTATGACCTCAGCCGTCCAATTTGCCTGCTAGATTTGAACGATTATTGTCAATTGGATTGATACAACTTAACCTAACGCGATTGTGACGCCAGCAGTGCAGTGTTACTATCGATCCTTGGAGAAAGAGGAGGTTACTTTTTCATGATACGCTTGATTTCTTATTGGTTGTAGAAGAAAGTTCACAAATAGTGTCCAGTTAGTCGAACCTAAAAAGTGCAAATGATTTTAAGTGTCTCTGTGGTAAGTCACCTTTCTTGCTGCATCGATCTATAGTAGGGGTGGCGGATTGAGGAGGCATGTCCTGTATATCACCGCTGACCTGGCCGCCATGTGTGGGAGTCTGTCTGACCAGGGTACCCTATGCCTGAGGGGTCGGGTCAACAGGTGGCTGGGGCTAACTCAGTAAGCTATGATGACACACAGGTATGTCAAAGAACTTATTGTGGAGCCTTTAAAAGAACGTTCATTCTTTAAAGATGAATGTCATGTTAGAATCAAGAGGAGAAGCCTTCCTATTGATGTTTTGTTGAAAATACAAGCAATCCCTCCCCTATCTTTCTCTCTCCCCCTGTCTGTCTATGTCTGTCTGTCTCTGTCTCTGTCTGTCTCCCTCTGTCTCTGCCTGTGTCTCTGTCTGTCTGTCTGTCTCTGTCTGTCTCTGTCTCTGTCTGTCTGTCTGTCTGTCTCTGTCTCTGTCTCTGTCTCTGTCTGTCTCTGTCTCTGTCTCTGTCTCTGTCTCTGTCTCTCTCTCTCTCTCTCTCTCTCTCTCTCTCTCTCTCTCTCTCTCTCTCTCTCTCTTGGCAACCTTTCAGTGTCACCAATTCACATATCCTTACTCTAGTGGTCTTCAGGGGTCGTGTTATATTTGTAAAGGCTAATTCTGATATTTGTATTTACGCTCGGCCGAGTGTCTTGGTACTGATTGTGGCAGAATAGAATAATGAAAGGATGAGAGAGGTACTGGGGGGGGCTGTATTGATGGAAAGACATTGAGGTGATCAGAGCGAATCGGAGCAGGGCTGTGGAGGCGTGTTCTGAGAGTTGAGAAGTGGGTGTGGGTGGGTGGGTGAACGGCATTGGGAGGTGGTGGGCGGTGGAAGGAGGCTGGGGTCACTCACAGGACGGCTACATAACACTGCCACTCTGGTCAGTGCCGTCCTCAAGACTGTTTTAGATAGCTAATGAGCAGTCATGTGGACACGGTACATAACAAGACATCACCTGCGGCTACCTGGCCCTGGGTGCTACTGATAGCGCTGTAGCTGACCATAGCAGGCAATGTATAGCACCAAATGCTGTTATCTCTATGCTACCCCCCTTTGTGTATACTACTTATAAACCTCCCTGCCCACCGAACCGTGACGTACACAGCACAGATCACATATCTTCAGCATTAGTACGGAGACACCACACCTAGGAGGGAGATGGATCCTCTCCTACCAGCACCAGCGCCTCATGCTGCCACAGCTGACTGCAGCCACTGGAGCAGCCACTGGGAGATGGGAGCTACCAGGGGGGCGGCACTACTGTAGGCAGCCTCCTATACACTTCATATCATCCACAGGAGTAGTGGTGGACGCCGGCTCCCACTCCTACACTGCATGTTGCCGCTATTGCTACTACGTCCACGTCCACCACTGTCCTTGTCCCCCAGCACGCCCCCTCCTACCAGGAGTCTCCTCATGGAGAGATGACAAGAGAAGAAAGCAGTGGGTGCCTGCAGGTCCCCACCGCCACCCTTCTGTATCCTACCACCGTCACCGTCCTTCTACTCTCTCAGTACCGAGGCCAACCTGTACCTGGGGGCAGTCGGAGCGGGAGGGAGAGGGCGAGCTGCTCCTTGTCCCGGACCCCCTCTTAGTGAGCTGCTACCATAAACGGGTCAGTTATAGCCGATAGGCATCTAGAGATGTACCAAGACTTGACCGCTGCTGCAGATGTTACTGTAGGAGTGACAGTGCTTTAACCTAGAGAAGGTCACTCTGGTAATAGTGAGCTGTAGCAGAGGAAGTGTGCTGGAGCTGCTCACAGGACCGTGCCTAGCTGCTCCCACCTTCCCTTGGCTCTGGTGACTGCCACATAGCCGACACCCATCCCACCAACAGACAAGGCTGGCGGGCAGGAGCCCTCACTACACACTACACGCACACATAGATCCCTAACCTACACACGGGGATTACCACATATATACACATAGGAGCAGGAAGTGGTGGGAGATGTGGTGGGCTGCACATTACCACCACGAGGAGGAGGAAGGGTAGAGGAGTACCGGTCGGGCACAATGGAGGAGTAGAAGGAGTAAGAGGGATGACAGCAGGATGAGACATGGAGACGCCGTGTTATAAGCCACCACCACCACCAGCCAATTCGACCTGCGCATAGCAGCCCCTTCCCTCACGCACCGCGCCTGCGCACAGCTTCACGGACGTGCGGTGGCGTCACTTCCGGTTTGATCGTCGACCGGGGATCGTTACCGGGGGAAAGGGGAACAGGAAACGCTCGCCGTGGGAGCGGCGGAGGCCGGTGGAGGAAGGCGCCTCCCGAACCTGGAGCGTCCTGGGCTGGCAGGGGCGGCGCTCATCGGCGGTGGACGGGCGGCGGCGGCGGACAGGGGCTGCCGCGCCCCACAGGGTAGGCAACAGCCCCACTACCTCTACCACCCCCGCCACCACCTACACCACCACCTCCACCACCCACAACACCATAACCACCATCTGCACCAACAGCAGCAGATGCAGCAGACGCCTCTGCCACACCAGCAGCCGCACCACCAGCAGCAGCAATCCACCGTGTCCTCGTCTCCAGGCAGCTCCTCCCCGGAGGTAGGGAGAATGCGCGAGGTGCCGACCCCTCATCACCACCTCTCATCATCGTCGGCATCCTCTACACCTCACCAGAGATGGTCTCCCAGCCGCCTCCGACGGGAGCGGGTCAAACTGTGTGTAACGTAAGCCTGTCCCTCTCGGCACATACAGCCGCCAACCACTTTTGATATATAATCAGTAGTAATGATTATTATTGAATGGTCACCTCAGAAAAACCTCCATCAATTATCATGCTTACCACTATAATACATAGGTTAATCTGACAAGTAATCTGGCTGATGTTGCTGCTGCTCTGGAATATCGCCCTCCCAGATTAAAGGGGTTTCCCAAAAAGGAATCATAGTTGTGAATGTCATATATGTCTACAGAGATATATGACCCTTGACCCAGCAGGGGATACACTACGTCATTCATTGGTGCCATCATCTATCTGCCTTTTCCTATACCCCCTTAGCCATCACCAAACAAAGGAGTGTTACTGCAGCATAAGATGAATTGGTTCCTTGGAGTATGTCTGTCAGCTTGGCTGTCAATTGACAGTCTTCTTACATGGCTCTTTACCCACGACCAATGCCTACGACATTGACTTTGACATTGACATTGACCGTGTGTCATGGACACTGACACTGACTGAGACTGAGACCTGCAGTGGTGACTGTGACCTTCACAACAGACGACAGTTACAGAGACGGTTTACTCTGACTCTAATAGTAGCTGACATTGTTTAAATACATCGACAGCCTGTTAGCTTTGAAAGCAGACGGCAAAAGACTCAAGGACGGTCACGCGGCATTCCCTTGAGACGCAAAATGCCGCCGCTAATGTCCTTCTAGTTCCGCAGTTAATGACAGCGGCGCAGCAGCCGACTTTTGACTAGCCGAGACGCAGCGTCTCCTGCCAAATCCGCCCCTCTCCCTGCACAGCTCTAGGCAGCTCCCATCAATGTTACCCTAACATTACTGTATAGTATAATATGACCCTATGCGCCGTCTTGCTTCCTGCCTTTATGGTCCTCTGTTTAACCATTCCCTTCATCCCCTCACCCACCCTATCTTCCCCTCTCAGTACTTCCCGCCACCACCGCCACCGCCGCCACTACCACCACGGCAGACGCCTACCTCTCTCTCCTTTGGCTGTATTGGAATGGATGGGTGACGTCATGGCCACCGAGCGCGCATGCTCATGAGAAAGAAAGAGTGAAAGCCAATATGAGCGATGGAGAAGATGCCCCGGAATGGTAAGAGGCCTGTGGACATACCGATCGTGCGAATAACTAGCACTGACCGCCCGCACTTGGATGAAGGCTGGGTATTAGATGACTACATTGGATTTTACCTCGCCGTCTCCGCTCCCCTCCGTCTCGGCGGCTTGCCGTGGATTTTACAGCTTTGCTCCCATGACCGTTCTCCTCCTCCTTCCCTCTACCTCTCTTCTCTCTATCATGCCTGCCTCTGAGTGTCTCCCCTGACTCCTCTGACTCCTAAATTACCTCTCTTAGTGTACTCTTCACTGTAGATAGTTTCAAGTCTAATTTATATGTGGCTGAGGAGCAGATCGTTGGTTTTGCAGCTCTCTTAGCTTACAGTAGTCACTATCTAGTAGAGGCTTTTGACTGTAGTACATTTTTTACTCTCTCAGTAGGGCTTGTTTGGCTTGACACGCAATTTGCCTCCTCCCCATTACTCTATCTCAGCCCATGCTCGTTGGCTATCTAAAAGCCTGGGTTTCTGTCCCCTCCTTCCCTTCCTCCAGTGTGCTGCCGTGTCCTCTCCCCTTGTTGCACATTGGCTGCTGCTGACATTGACAGGCGTCCACCAGTAGCAGGATGCAGTGGGCGCGGGGGGTGGACGCGGGCAGGGGCGGGAGCAATGGCCGACCTAGCGGGGCGGCCACCGGTCGCCTCCGGAGGTGACCTTAGGACGGCTTACCCACTGTGTCAGCAAGAGTCAAGGTAGGTTAGGCTAGGCTTGAGAGTCTACAAGATTAGACCTAGGACAAGGCCTGTGAAGGTCAATGAATAGAAGCTAAAATTCTGTTCAGTCTAAGTCAGGGATTACCCTCTTTGATTGGTGAAGGGTAAAGTTCCCGAAAGGGAATGGCCCTGTGGTCAGACTCCACCAATGAATGGTTTGTCATAAGGAGCTCCAGTCACTGACGGCTCACAATGATGACACATGGGGTGGGAGATGGGTTCACTATGTAAGTGTGACCCCTGTATGTAGCCAGCAGGACAGGAGCAGACTGACATGAGGGGTTATAATCTACCAATGTGGAGAGCCGCATACACTCAGCCGCCGACTATTGCCTGTACTGACAGTTCCAAGGACACATGGACAGAGACATAGTCAGACTCCTGTTCACCCCATGTTATCCCATGTCTCCCCCCTCTCCTTGTCGGCCCTAACACAAACCCATACAGAGGGAGGTCTGTACTGTGTAGGGTATCTTCTCACTGCTGTGTAGGCGGATGGCGCCAGAGCCGGCTGTTTAGAGGGCGGCCAGAGCGACCGACGTCCTTGACTCCCCTAGCTGAATGTCCTACATAATAAAATCCCACCCTGAGCTGCTCCCCTTCCCCAAGTCATCCCAACACCCCCTGAGCACCTCACCCACTCACTGCAGTGCTGGCAGATCTAGTCAGAAATCAATGATACGGTAACATTGGTAACAATGGTAAGCACCACATCTCCTCACCCCCTTGTGGCCTTCATTATCTCTATACCTCCCCTCAACCAGCTGATAACCCCAACCCAAACAGCAGCAGCAGCAGCTTTCGGAGAAAAAAAGAAAACAGGAGGAGTTCAATGGTTTTTAGGGCCAAGTGTTTGGTGTGTCTCCAATGCTTAAGTTCAGTCCGCCTAGCCTCGCCTAGCTAGTGGTAGTGAAAGCTCTGCTTTTGTTTTCTTTTTATTGCAGCGTGGAGAAATACCAAAATCGTTTTAGCTGGCTCAAAGATTCTAAGTTTATACAGGATCTGGAAAATGATTCGGTTGATTCGGAGCTACTGGATGAAGAGCTGTCCGCTCTACAAGAGGAGGAAATCCTTACGTAAGTACCAATTTATGTACTCTCTTAATTCAATGCATGTTTCAAAAGTTTATTGAAGTTCTGCCTGATCATACAGGACATTTTCCTATACTACTCACAACTGTCCTGCCCAATATAACTTAAGTATATTACACCTTTCTTGAACATTGATTTTCAAAACCACTTTTGGCAATTATTTCCATATTCCAAGGCCTTTGTAAACAATCCATAGACATGATGGTATTCTGTGTGGTAGTGTATGATTTGATTATCTCAATATAAGCCATAATTATAGTTGAGGTGTGATTTTACTGGAACTGACCAAAATGTGACAAGTTGTTTTGAAGAAAAAAAGAAAAACATAGAGTATTGACCTGTTAACAAAATAATAAAGATATCACATACTTATTGTGCAATTACACTGAAGGGAAGCAGCGTGTTAAGCCTTTGAGGGCTCGATAATGCTTTTATGCATAATGCCAATTGGTTTCCATGATGCATCAATGCAGCCCTGGCAAGTTACTCACCGGTGGTACAGTAATGCATCTTGGTGACCCTAAGCGGTTGATTCACCGCCTGGGGGTCAGCATGATGCACCAATGAAGTGCTGACACTTCACTGGTGCGTCATGACCTCCAATGGGCTCAATGCACTCTTGCATCAGCGGTCCTTACAGGCCTAACACTCAGCCAAAGACGCATGCCTTTTTTCAGGAACATGAGATAAATAATATTATACGTGATGGGAAAAACACACTCTATAGTATATTATACTGACTGACTTCTCCAACTAGGTACCTACTCAAATCCCCCTTTTTAGCACCGTACTTGAATGACCACTTGTGAGCAACAAAAGGGACAAGTTATAGCTACATGAAAAGAAAGGACTGGAAACGAGGGCATTTTTAGCCAGCTCTTCCTTTTACAATAGGAGCAACACCCTCCTGCACCGATACACCATGCCTACTCTGTGGCAGTGCACTCTCAGACCGAATTGTAAATACGTGGCACATACTGCTGTAGCACATACACTAGAACCCCAATGAAGCAATGGGTTTGTACTGACATCAACTCCCCCTGTAGTCTCGAATAATAAGCTATCCACTGTAAAACTGGTGCGCTGGGATAACAGTGTGTATTAATCGTGTAGGCTAGGTATGATACATTAATACAGCCTGAGTGGGCTTATCAGGGCTGCATTCGTGCATCATGACGGCACATAGGCATGATGCATCAGACGACCATTTAAGGTTGACAGGCCTGCTGTGACTAGCCCAGGTAGCAAAGGTGGTGTGGCCCTACTGTGGCCCACACTTTATTTGGTGTGGCTTCCGATGTGGGCCGCAATGGGCGAACCGATGGGCTGCTGACAGTTTCTGTCCACAGTGAGGTGTGTGGGCCACACTGGGCTAACCAATATGGGCACAGATCAGTGTCAGAGTGGGTTTGGGTTCAACATGGGTTTTAGGTGTGGCTGAAAGTGGTCTGCCCACTTTGATCACATGAAGCCATCTTGTCAAAATTTATCATTTTGGGGTCAACATGGGTTTTTGGTGTGGCTGAAAGTGGGCTGACCACTTTAATCAGGTGGCGCCATCTGGGATAGATATTATAGAAAATCTATTTTTTCCTCATTTTCTAATATGAGGGCAACTCAATGTGGCCCTGACTGCAAACCCACCATTTGCCCGACCTAAAACCATGAATAGTATTCTGCCCGCTTTGAACCAGCCTATCTGAACTAAAAAACTGAATTGGCCCTAAGCGGGCTTGCTACTTGGGAGGTCATCATCCATCCTATACAGAATACACTGTGTGTGTTGGCTCTGTGCTAATTAGAAGGGGGGATGTAAATTGCTGATCGGGCACTATCCCCTAGTGCTGAAGATATAATATCAGGAGGAAGACAAAGCAGCTAGAGGTGTCCCTAGTTGGGAATATGAGTGGGCGGGTCATAACAAAGGAACAGGTTAGTTTTAGGCTTGTCAGTCCCTAGGTGAACAGTACGAGGAAGTTAGATGACTAGGTCTATAATGTATTGTTTAAATCATGTTGTAGACGAGATAATTAGACTTGCTGATTCAGACAATTTATCCCAAGTTGAATATTTATATATTCAACCATTTCGATCCACTATTAACCACTCGTAGAGGTTTAGATTTAGTCTCGGGATATTTCTATCACCTGGGCCATACCTTGTGACTGGGTATATCACAAGGTCTGTAACAAGTTAAACCTAAAAAATGTTTATCCTATAGATAGAATCCCCTCCCGAGCAGTGGTCGTGAACTATTGCAGTGGTTCCAATAGCAGAGGTGCTCCTCTACCCTCTGGGCATAAAAAGTAATACAGCATATACAAAGTCCTCTCCCTGCATACCTCACTCTGTTTGTACTACTTACACTGCACCACATCTCTACGTACTACTCACACTGCACCATACACACACCCTCCTCTCTACGTACTACTCACACTGCACCATACACACACCCTACTCTCTATGTACTACTCACACTGCACCATACACACACCCTCCTCTCTATGTACTACTCACACTGTATCATACCCACACCCTACTCTGTATGTACTTCTCACATTGTACCATACCCACGCCCTACTCTCTATGTACTACTCACACTGTATCATACCCACACCCTACTCTCTATGTACTTCTCACATTGTACCATACCCACGCCCTACTCTCTATGTACTACTCACACTGTATCATACCCACACCCTACTCTGTATGTACTTCTCACATTGTACCATACCCACACCCTACTCTCTATGTACTACTCACACTGTATCATACCCACACCCTACTCTCTATGTACTTCTCACATTGTACCATACCCACGCCCTACTCTCTATGTACTACTCACACTGTATCATACCCACACCCTACTCTGTATGTACTTCTCACATTGTACCATACCCACGCCCTACTCTCTATGTACTACTCACACTGTATCATACCCACACCCTACTCTGTATGTACTTCTCACATTGTACCATACCCACACCCTACTCTCTATGTACTACTCACACTGTATCATACCCACACCCTACTCTCTATGTACTTCTCACATTGTACCATACCCACGCCCTACTCTCTATGTACTACTCACACTGTATCATACCCACACCCTACTCTGTATGTACTTCTCACATTGTACCATACCCACGCCCTACTCTCTATGTACTACTCACACTGTATCATACCCACACCCTACTCTCTATGTACTTCTCACACTGTTCCATACCCACACCCTACTCTCTATGTACTACTCACACTGCACACACACCCTACTATCTATATGTGTACTACTCACACTGCACACACACCCCCAGTGGGCACACAATGTTGCATCAACATTGACAACCAGTTGATGTTATGTTGATGGTGTTGATCAACCTGTTTTCAACACTTTTTCAATATTTGTATTTCAACGTTGTCAACCATTACCATTTCAACATCCAGTCAACAGTGGACATATCAATGTTGAAATATTGTTGTCAACTCAACGTTGATTCAACATTGATTTGTCAATGTTGAATCAACAATATTGATTTCAATGTTGATACAATGTTGATTCAACATTATGATGTCAACAAAACAACTGTCAACATTGTTTCAACATTGTTGAAACAATGTTGAGTCAACATAGAAACACAAACATTGAATCAGCGCTGATGGTTAGATGTTGAATCACAGTTGATTTTGAGTATGTTGTTTCAACTTTCAATTTCAACTCTATTTCAACCCTAAATCAATGTTGATATGCAAACATTGCAAACGTTGTTTCAACACTGAATCAACATTGATGTGCCCAGTGGGCCCTACTTGTATTACTTACACTTCATCATACACTTACCCTACTCTCTAATGTATTGCACGCATTGCACCATACACACACCCTACTCTCTATATACTGCACACATTGCACCATACCCATACCCTACTCTGTTTGTACTACTCACACTGTCCCATACACTTACCCCACTCTCTATGTACTACTCACACTACCACTCACACTGCCACATACACTCACCCTACTCTCTATGTTCTACTCACACTGCCCCATACACTTACCCTTCTCTCTATGTACTACTCACACTGTCCCATACACTTACCCTACTCTCTATTTACTACCCACACTGTCCCATACACTTACCCTACTCTCTATGTACTACTCACACTGTCCCATACACTTACCCTACTCTGTATATTCTACTCACACTGCATCCACCCGTTACTCTCTATGTACTACTCACACTGCACCATACACAGACACACCCTAAGCTCTATGTACTACTCACATTGGACACTCACTCTACTCTCTATGTATTACTCACACTTCATCATACACTTACCCTACTCTCTATGTACTACTCACACGGCACCAAACCTTCACCCAACTCTCTATGAAAATGCCAGTGTATCACTAATAGCAATATGGCACTAAACGATATGGACCCTATTGAAAGAACAAAGACTACATGTTAAAATCCCCAATATTAACTGCTGGAGACATCTTTATGTGGCTATGAATTTGCTAGCAGTAAAAAAAAAACAAGGGTGGATTTCTTATTCCCTAACTGAATGCATGCTCATTGCAGTGTAATATGCAAGTAATGATCGCTCGTAAACCCACTTTATGCCAGATACAGTAGAGCACCTAGCTATGCGTTTATTTGTGATATGGGTACATGAGAGACTGATATATTTGAGAACCCAGAGATAACTCTATGTATGGGCCGGCAGAGAGCCTATGTTTATGCATTTAAGCGAGATCTAGGAAAGAAAATAGATAAACCATGCAAGTGGGATACAGTGAGTGGAACACTTAGGTATACCTTTGTGTATCATACAGCAGAGACCTATGTATACCTTCATGTGAGATACAGTAGATAAAATAAATATAGACATACCTTGATGTGGGATATTGTAACGAAAACCTAGATGTACTTTATATGAGAGGGGGCAGAGAGCCTAAACATAGTTAGAAAATGAGATGGCGTGTTGTGGTGCAGCATGCATGCACAGCACGATCATGATAGTTTTACTGCTGTTTCACTCAGATTCTCTCAACAGTCATGGCACAATACCCACCACTGTTATCTTTGTCCTTGAGATTTTTGTTTGTGATTGATCCGATAGTACCACGCAGACCTCATATCACTAGGAGCTTTGGACATGTGATGTGAAGAACAATATATATCACAATTATAGCTGGTATAACCAAACAAGAAGCACACTGCAACAAAGGTATTAGTAGGGAATAAGGAACTATACATAGATGGAATGTGATAGAAAGAAAAGGGAAAATAGTATGTATATATGGTATTTGATATTTGTGGAAAAATGGTGGAAAGACAATGGAAAAGTATGGCTAATACATTGTGTATAGCTGTTGTTAGTTGATGTGGTCCACTGAGTACATACACCCTCCCCAATTCCCCAGCTTGTGAATGGTTTGAGTGGGTGTCAAGTGTGCCTGTTGTCAATATATTGAATACAGTGACCAACTCGATGTGTATCTACCACAGAACGGCACTCTGATATGAATCCACCCCTATTAGAAATACTAGGACATATGGTTTTGAGCGGTGATATCTAAAATCTTTGCGAGTATGACTGGTAGTGTACGTCATTAGCCCCCGGGGCGGTGGTTTAGGCCGAGATAGGCTGGTTTACATCGACATGTATGTTAGTATCTAGGGCTAATCTATGTACAGGAGGATTTATAAGGCTGACAGTACTAGTCTACCTGCGTAGGTGTGGGAGCACCCCACACTGACCTGTGGTGACCTCTAATCTGATAACAAACAGCATACATGTCACATGATAGAGGCTACCGTACCCTTTGTACTAAATGACATAAAAGGTATGGTTCTAGGCAACCGTGGGCGATTATCTACAGCCCTACTATTTGAAGACTCCCAAATTATAGTCGGATATGATACCCGACGATACCGTATCGTAGATTGCACTGTGACATCATTACCTGGTACATGTGATCAATCTCCAATCATTTGTTTATGATTGTACACATGGACATGAATTGACTGTGCATGGGGGAATACTGTAAGCATCTATAGGTCCAAGAACACACTGCACACGATGCTACTCTTGCTTGCAACCACTACGGCCAACATCATATATATGATTCGGTAGAACTCTCGTAGCTCTGAAGGCGCACATGTAGGGCGCTATCAGCAACCTCATAGTGATTCCCATTACCACTTGAGTTTGTTAGGCCATAATGGTGTTGTACAATGTACTACAGATCTGCACCCTCCTGATGGATATGCTGGTGACTTATGAAGGCTGATACAGGTGCTATTACCATGATTAAAATACATACCTAGTCTCATGGGAATCAGGGTAGGTAGTTATCAGACTTCAAACAGAGAGCGGCACAGTTATTAGCAGGATGCCATCTGTAATAACTGTTCTCCATACCGTGTTACAGGCAATAATCCTGCAAGGGACTCCCCGTTCACCCTTTCTTGGTAGCTGATAATGATGCACCAATACAATAGTGGTAAGCTTCTCTCCCTTCGGGAGTGTATCATCTCTTTGGTCTAGCATGGTAAATTAATGCATGTGTAGTACTATGCTGGACCCTAGTCCTGCTTGGGTCTAAACCCAGGGTCGAGAACATTCCCCCAATTATATCTCGTGCAAATTGCTTCCCACCCCCCCTCCCCACCACATACACACAGACTATTTTGATAGCCCTGTATTTTATCCACTTGCTGTATAAAAGAATGACTGATGTGTCTGGCCTGGCCCCTTCCTTATCTAAAAAAAAGTAAAAGATTCCCAGCACAGGGTTAAGTAAGGGGGGGGGGTATATTTCCCAGTGGGCTGTGTGTTAGAGTTGTTGATTCTCCCTATCTCCCAATTCCACAGCACGTACACCATAACAGAGTTACCCCGTTAGTGCTGCCCTGAACCCCACCCTGAGGACCACTTTACCAATTGTAGCAAAGCTACCTTTTACAGCCTCCACCGCAACCCCTTTCGACCCCCATCACTACCCCTTACGGCCCCCACCTTCCCTACACCAATTGTAAAACAGCGCACAGCCTGGAAGCAATCATCTGATATAGCTAGAAGGGGCTGAAAGGGGTTAAAACAGGCCGGGTCAGTTGGTCCTAATGTATTTTATACTCAGCAACCCTTGCCTGGTGCGTTGATAGGATACACATGAGCATAGGGAGTAGGCCTACTTAAATATGAACAATTGTCTCACTTATAGGACACAGCAACCCCTTAGGTTTAACTAAGGGACCTTGTAATTGCATCACACATCCCCATACAATAATCCTACCGGCATCTCACGCCTATACTTGCAGCCTTTTAAATGGCCAGATAACTATGGCTAAAACAAACAAAATAACATTTTAACAACCCTGCCAAAATAACATACTAATAGAGAGATTTTTTTCTATCTCACTCATTCTTTCCTAGTGAGATAGCCCTCATACCAATTCTAGTCAGCCGTTTTCTATTTACTATTTCTACATTAATACAAACACAACAGCTATCTTCTATATGAAGCATCCTCATGAAGATCAATAAAAGGTAAATTTATTCTGCTGTATCTAAAAAAAACTCTGATGAAAGGCAAATCCATATCTTGTAAGTGGATATAGCTTTGGGAATCGACAAGGGTAAAGAAAATGTATTGTTCTCTTGGGGATCCAGATCGATAGGGCTAGATAATAGAGCTGATATAAGCCTCGTAGTCCTTTAACATAAAGGGCTGGGGTATAGATCTGCTGCTTGAAGACAAGTACTTTGCATTGACCCAGAGCTGAGAGCTCTCAGGCATACTTTATGTAATATAAAGCGGCCCTATTCAATGATACATTGAGACTTACTGGGCAGTAGAAATAAGTACCAGTATAACTTTTAGTATTTTGCATTGATCCAATGTATTGACCCTAGCCACTATCCTAAGTGCAATCTACCTTATCAAGTTGCATTAAGCCGAGGGTATATATAGTATTTGCCTCTATAATTATTGTTAGAAGTCCCATGAATGCCGCCTTTAGATTGATAACTCCATTTTATACTACTTAATTCCATTTAATTAGCGATGGCTGCTTCAAATAGAATAAAGAATACAACCTTAGTCTCCAACGTAGGACCCCGCCAATGCAACACTATAGATAAAGGGAATTGACGTTTCTTAAGTGTAAGCAGCACTAAAGGATAACCATGTGGGATGAGCAGGGGTTTTGTTTGTGCTGATGTGTTTCACACTGTGATTGAGGAGTGTGTGTTCTACTGCACTGGAAGCCGGGCACTAGCTTATGTCGATTATGGAAACCCAATGTAGCGTGCCACTCCAGCTGGCTACAGGCACAGACCCCTGCTTAATCGTGTCAAAATACCAGAGATAGAATAAGGTGACTTTGGACTTCATGAAAACATTTCAGAGTACATTTACAGGGATGAGAGGAGCATGCGAATAGATGTTAAGCAACTGTAATTGTGTAGCCAATGGCAATTGAGCGTGCTTAGGGTAGAACACATCGATAATACCCTCCCCAGGCTCCTTGCCTATTGTTGAGTGCCTTTTGTTTTGACTATAAATATCCCATGGATGTAGGCATTTGAGATGTAAGCTTTTATTTCTTTTCTGTTATCTTAAAACCCCAGCGTGTTACCACATTTATGATAGATAGCCTAAAGCCTAGACAAATACCCAGGGGCAAAAATATTGAACAGCGTTTAATAGAAGAGTTTATAATATTATTTTCACATTAATAGGAAATACATTTTGTTGCCGGGGCATCACAGCATCATATTTAAAGATATCTACATGGTATCAGTGGCGGATTTAGAGGGGGCGCCCCCCTTTTTCACAGTACTTAAGAGTTTAACTACATATTTTGGACCCAAAAATTTACTCAAAAATCGGGGATGTGTCCCCTATTTTTGGGCCGCCGCCCCCCTTTTCCAGATCCTGGATCCGCCACTGGGTATGGTAGTGCAGAGTGTGGTATTGATGGCTCCTTTATTCATGAAAGTTGGTCGCTTTCAGACTTGAATTCATTGCATACCGTCCTCTCCACACACAGCAAGAAGATATAGCGCCACACCCAGCAGGCATACAGCGGTAAATCTGAGATAATACACCAGCATATCGATAGCAGTGCATTCAGTGCAGGGCACCTGTTTATGTTACCCACTATATACGCGATAAAGAGTCCACCAGTAAGCCTTTAAGACCATATGATGCATTAATGCACGATGTTCCTTTGGTTGTTATCCATGATTGGAGCGCTCGAATGTTACTCTCCAGTGCTGCATTCTTGCATCAAGTTGACCCTCCAGGGATGATGTACTTCCAAATGGATGATACAACAATTTAGTGCTGGTAAATAGACTAGCATGTTCTACCAGCATGTCGAGAGAGGGACCTCACTCCTGGAGGCTCTGTGTGGCTTTTGAATAGTTAAGGTAGCAGCCGCATACAGCAGGAGTCTATACATCACTCAGTCACCAAGCCTCCATGGCCGGCGCCGGTCCCTCTGACCTGGGTGACCCCGGCCTTGAGCAGCCCCCACCTCACATAGAGACTGGGGAGCAGCTCCTATTGTGGAGCAGTGGGGCGCGGCGCGCAGCAGGCGAGCTGCTCACTGTGGCAGGGTCAAACCTCACTGACTGGGGGCAGCAAGAGGAGAGCGAGCTTCTCACCAGGGGTGTGGGTAATGGAGGGAGATGATGCCAATAAGAGCCCCTAGGGTGAAGGCTATGGGGAAAGAGGGTGAGGGTTGGCTTCTCATAGTCGGGATTTATTGCCAACAGCCACCTTGGAGGCCCCTCCTGGGGTTGTCTATGGGGTAAGAGTGGGGTGAGGGTGGCAGGCTGTTGGGTTAAGAGCTCCTGCCTTAAGGCGGTAGCACACACTAGAAGATGGGTAGGCTGAGCCCCATGCTATCAACTTAGTGAGAAATCGCATGGAAAATCACATCGAGCAGGAGAAATTGCACCACAGCCTATGCATTGTACAATGGATCTGTGGGCCTTAGTGTCGTCAGCAAGGACATGACACAGTGAATGACAGGGACACTCACATCTACCAGGAGGCAATCTCTAATTTGTTTGACAGTGCTCCCATAGCTTTAAGGCATCATACTGTCTTGACCTATCCCCAAAATGCCAAGGAGTCACCCAGTATGCGGGTTTGAATCTATGAATTGTATTCTATTTTGAATAAATTGTCTAGAATTTCACCCATACTCATCCGATGTGTATGTCTGATGAAAATGCGATTATTTATCTCACATTAACATGTATATTAGAGGCAGTAGTTGAGTTGATGTGGCTTTGTGTACTTACGGCACTACTGGCATTGACTGAGGCCCCAGAAAGGCTGTCCCCTGCTTTTTATAGACCACCTGAGTGTACTAAATGCTGGTGCCTGTGGGTTCAATGTTACTGTTGAGTAAACACCAGTACTGATTGGAATCAGTGTAGTGGAACTTCCTGTTGGAATGGCCCACTTTCTAAGGGGTGTTTTCTTCTGTAGTTCTATTTCTGAACAAAGGAACCCACATTAATTTCTCCATATGAAGACATTAAATTAAGCTTACACTCATTCTAAATGTTTCACAGTCAAGCCAGTTTCGACCTTTTGGTCTCATCAGGTGCAATAATGTAGGTACTTCATAGCTATTCTACATTGATTATGGACTCATCCATTTCTGGCTGGGTTTGACCCTAACCAGTGTGTTCACTAGTTGTTACCTGCCCTATGTATGGTGGGTTCGAGTTAGTTTTAGAGATAAAAGCATAGTTCCTATCTTTAGTGTGCAGGAGATGTTATACACTGGGACCTCTAGTGGTGTTGGTTTTTTTTTTGTTTGTTTTGATTTTTTGGTGTTTTTTTTTGCACTAGCCAACGCTGGTGTGGAACATTTTTCAAAAAAATAGTATATCAGAGGCACATTTTAGCATGCACTTTCTTTTACTACTTCAGTTAGCTAGTTCTATACAAAATGAGTGCTAATCCCAAAACTATTATTTTCATACCTACCAACGAATTAACGTGCATATTTTAATGTTGACGATAACATAGATCACCATGCAGATCCCTGTAATTATTATCAGTATTTCTTAAAATGATAACAATTAAAAAGAAAAAAAAAACATCCCGGGAGGAAGAATTCGAAATGTCGCTTCAAATACTAGAAATATTTGGTGAACAACCTGGATAAGGACATCACAAGGCATATTTATTACTAAATACGACATGAATGCCATGTAGGTAAAAAAGAAAGGACTTTCCTAAAGGTCCTTAATGTTATCCAGACGTAGCCTATAGTGTGAAATTGTAGACAGGACAATACAATCTACAGAAGATCTAGGGGCTAATCCTTTTAAACCAGCACCATGGAGACAAATAACATAAAATATATCAGTACTCCCTATGAAAAGAACCAGAGCCTTGTATACTGGGTAACCTAATGTTGGCGGTTCGGACAGGGAGCTGGGAGTGGGGGGGGGGGTATTCAGACACTAGGGGTGTAGCCGACTAGGACTGTATTGATTGGTGATGGCAATGCGCCAGGCCCCCTGAAGTGGGCATGTATCTGCCATGGCCGAGCCACTATTATATCATTATGTTTGGTGGACCAGAACCGGACCTCGTTAACCCGCCCGTGCCTACCCATCCACGTCACTAAACCCTCCTATAGACTGAATGGGACTTTCACTGAAGGAGAGGGTTGGAGATAGCTGGAAGAAGGAGGAGTAAGCAGTGGACATAGAGTGGTTGTATAATGGGGAGGGGATGCTGAGAATACTGACTATTGATATCACGATACGTTCAAGGAGGGAAGTAAAGGAATTTGGGGGCAAAGGTTTAGAAAACGCCGAGAAATGCATTGTATTGGATATTCACAAGGAAAGAGAGAGAAAGAGATAGAGAGAGAGAGAGAGCAAGAGAGGGATAGAGGAAGAGAGAGAGAGAGAATTAGAAAAAGAGCAGGGGGAAGAGTGGTTGCAGTGAAAGAAGGAAGGAAGGAAAGAAAGAAAGAATTAAAGAAAGAAGCAGAGAGAGCGAGACAGACAGACAGACATACAGACAGATGGGGAGATAGAGAGGGGGTGAGAAAGAAGCGGAGAAGAAGAGGGTGGAGGTAGAGGGAGACTACTGAGAGGAGTGAGAGTTAGATAAGTAGTCATGGGGTATCTATATTTCAAAATAATTAACCATTCGGGTCTTATTCATACTTTGTGTAATCACAACTCAAAATCGTACTGATTCCTGGACACGGGCACAGAGTGTATACAACTATAGAATAGTTAGTGCTGTCGTAAATTGTCCTACTAGAATCTGAAAGGGGTGGTCTTAGAGCCATTTGATGAACGTTAATATTTTTGAAAACATATTCCACGATTGTGCTGCAAAGTCGACTACAGTTCTGTGCCAGCACCGCTCATTAAGTAACGTTGTTATAGGAACTGTTAGTATTCGGGGTCTTTTATTGCTTTTTGACATCTGAAAAAGTTGTTATTTAACAGGATCCAAGCCTCTGGAGCAATATCATTCACCCAAAGTACAAGTCAAACATCTGGTAAACTACAGGCTTCCAGAGGCCACCGTTGTGGAAATTCGGTTCCCCTTCCGCCAGATCATTTAGAGCCTATTTGCCTCGTGCCGACTTCAAAAGTTGATCATCATCGTAGAAACTATGATCATCATCCACATTCGGGCAGACTAAATGCTATAACAGCAAACAAAGGGCAAATCCCTTCCATTTACAAGAGGTAGTCAGTATTCTAGCAGCGAGCCCTTACTAACATTGGCGTGAAAACAACGCCACAGGCTGTCTCCCTGGGATTGATACTTACCGGAAGTGACTGGCTTGACACTGCGCGCGCAAGCCCATGGCCATGTGACAGATATAATTTATTGATTGTCTGTTTGTTTTAGCCTGACGGCCGCCACCAGTCTGTCTAGTCTTATATCTTATATCTGGGGCGCCATGCATAGCTGTGGCCGATGGGAAGAGGTGGATATAGGTGGCAAGGTGAGGGAAAACATGCCTCCTGGGGGATATGGCATTTAAGGTTCAAGTCAAGGGCTTTAAAATGAGATATCTTGAGCTAAAATATCCCTGATAGTTTTGCTGTAATTGCTTTTCAGACCTAGGTTGGTGTGTACAACTGAAAATGGGAAATATGCTCTAAATGCATTATATCCTATCATAAACACTAATAATGCAAAAAATACAGTTTTGTGGATAAATAACCAAAGAAATGTGATGTTTTTGTTATAGAATTTGTTCTAGAATGATTTTTTTAGCTCTGTTTTCGGTTCTGGGTTCCTGAAGGCATTTAAAAAAATGTTTGTGGCAAAAATTACCAATTGGGATAGGGGAATGGTTTTCATGGCAACCAGAAATTGCCTTATCTACCAATTTTCTATGTTTCCATGGCAACCAACGTTCCAAAAATGGAACATTTTCAGTGGAGATGGAATAACTTCAAGCATACCACTGGATTCTTATCAAAAATTGGTCTAAAGCTTTTTTTAGCATATTTGTCAGTGTTTTACCCATATACGTTCTCCCCCGTTGGGTTTATTATTTTAGGATGAAGAAGGAAGAAAGATGAAGAGGGGCTAGGGATCAGAGATTGTCTATCACAGGAGGCGGTGTCATAAGCAGAACAGTTATTCATAGAAAAGAAAAGACGAGCTATTTGTATAGACTGGAACAATATCGCACATTTAAATGCATCATTAATTGATACATTGTTCTCATTGCCTTACTCGCCATGATGCAATAATTAGTGGCGGATTTAGAGGGGTGGGCGCCCCCTCCTTTTCCAGATCCTGGATCCGCCACTGCAATAATGCAGTCTGTGCAAGTGCAAGCGCGAGAGTCGCATTTATACAATATACCACCCCTAAGGGGTTGATTCAAAGATTCATATTTATTGATTGAACCTAATACACGGACTCATTATGATCTATCCACAACCATATGTACCCCCAAAAATAACAAACATGTTGCTAGATTATATAACATATTTAATATGCAGTTCGTGTGCTTACGAGCGAGCTTCATCAAAGCACCAGAAATAGGCAGGTTACAGATTCTTCTGCAACATGACTGTGTTCACAAAGGTCATTATAGCACATGGCGGTAACTATAATGATGTGTTCCCCAATAGATCATAGAACTTCAAGGGAAAAGTGAGAGAGTAGACAACGTTTTTTTTTTGTATCAGAGACATAGACAGTCCTCCGGTGTGCTACCTGGTAATGTCCCAATGTGCACAAAACGTTGAATCAACGTTGAAATAACATTGATCATGGTTGATCAACGTTATGTTGATTCAACATGCTGTGCCCGCTGGGGGTCCATACCTGAGGCGGTAGAAAACATGAGCTTGTTATCATCGATAGAGTTGGTGGCACATGCAATCATAGTACCGGTAGTTAGGGTAGAGGGTGGGTGGTAGGGGGAGGTGTAGGAGGGGGAGAGGATCAGGAACAGTGGTAATGAGGGAGATGCTGCCTATAACATGGTGCTGCGTGCCGACCATGTTGTCACGAGCCCCTCACCATACATCCACTGTGCTGATATACCATGTCTGGCTGAGCAGCTCACCTTGCCGTACAAAGAGCTACTCAGGGCACTGAAAAACCCGTCAGTGGTGACGACTTTAGGTCCTCAGATTGATAATACCTAAATCTACAACTTTAGGTGGTCAAAATGACGACTTTAGGTCGTCATCCTGATGACTTAAGGCATCAGTATGATGACTCTGTATTGTCAGTATTGACATACTGAATACTTGGGTCGTCAGGATGACCACCTAGAGTTATAGATTTAGGTATTGTAAATCTAAAGTCGTCACCACTGACGGGTTTCGGACCTTCCAGGTTTTCAGTGTGTTATACTGATCCACACACCTTCACCTTACAGGACCCCCCCCCCCATACTGTATGTAGACACTTACATATAGCAGAGGGTTGCCTCAACATCAGAATTGGTATGTCCTACAAGGTTGTGTCTCATAAATCAAATAATTTATACCTTCGGCATCTATCATAGGCTGGTGTTGACATTATGAGAGGACTGCAACGATAAATAGACAAACAAAATAACGGAAAATGAACAAATATTTAAAGGCAGTGAACTGACATATTCGATTGTACAAAATAGTCCTCGCAATCCATGTCAAGTGAGTAATGTAGAGTCTACTTATGGCCACTACTGTGCATAAAAACGTCACTCTCAACCTCCTCACTTCTAATATGCGTGTATAAAACCTATATGGGTCTGTAGCCCTTGCCACGCCTGCTGGGACTCTCTCAGTGAGGACATGGTTAGCGGCCGTTGCTGGATAGGAAGGGCTTGATGTGGTGGGCTGTCAGTGGAAGGCCGTGGGAGGGGTGGAGGAGAAGGGAGGTTGGGGAGAGAAATCAATAGGTGTCTTGCTAGGTGCTGCTTGATATGTTTTTATAGCAGGCGGTGATTGATTGGGCGCGAGCTGCCGTAGGTTCCTAGCCACAAGCCAGTCAGACTCTCCTAGCTCCCTCAGTTCCTCGTCCCCTCCAATTCAAATCAGCCTCCCTCCTCCTCATAGCATACTAGTTCGGCCTTTCTCCTCGTCCCCTCCAATTCAAGTAAGCCTCCCTCTTCATCCCGTCATACTAGTTCGGCCTTGTTCCTCCAATTCAGATCAAACTCTTTCCGTCCATCCTACCACCACAGCCTCCTTCCTCATCACCTCCTACCACATCAACCTCCCTCCTCAGCCCCTCCTATCACCACAGCCTCCCTCCTCGTCCACTCTTATCACCTCTGCCTCCCTCCTCCCTCCCCACCCCCTTCTATCACATCAATCTCCCTCCTCCTCATCTCCTACCACATCAACCTCCCTCCTCATCCCCTCCTACCACATCAACCTCTCTCCTCATCACCTCCTACCATATCAAACTCCCTCCTCATCCACTCCTACCACATCAACATCCCTTCTCGTCCACTCCTATCACCTCTGCCTCCCTCCCCGTCTCCTCCAATCAGCTCAGACTCCCTGCTCACCCCCTCATACCAGATTAGACTCCCTCAGCGTCCTCCCTCATGGTCCTTTCTTACTAGCTCGGCCCTGTTGGCCTCTCTACTCGCAGCTTAATATTTTCCTGATTACACGACTGAGCTTTCCTGCTCTCCAGTTCACAAGGATCTCATTCTGGATCATTTCAGCCCCCCTCCCCCGCTAATTGTTCGTGTCTGTGATACATTTCCTACTTCAACATATTGCTTAATCCTCTATATTGTGCCTGAAAGTGCCCCTGTCGATGTCTCTGTCTTTGTAGGTGTCGCCTGTTCTCTCTCTAATAATCCATGTCTGTTACTCGCTCTTTGTCTCTCTTTCTTCCTCTGTCTCCTGCTTTACCCTTGTAAAACTCTATTTCTCTCAGTGTTCCTAGCCTTATGATACCCTTCACTCACTATTCCCGACACTCCCTTTGTTGTATTATGTTTTATGTGGTAGATATAGGCTGAGGTGGTTACTGTATTCAATATATTCACATCAGGCTGTCACATAGACCGTGGTGGCTATCCTTACCTACACTGATTAAACGAGGTCCATATCTCACTAATTCCTCACTCAAGTCTGGGCTAGGAGAGTGGAATTGTGCTCAGTAGACCACATTCTTATAAGGTAGCTCTATGCAATGTATTAGTTGTGCTTTTCCTTTGCCTCAGCCCCGGGCTTAGCAGCCAAGTGAGCAGACCTATCAGAACTGCATTCATGCATCATGGCTACCAATGAGCACTATACATTAAATCACAACACACACTATAAGGCCCTTACAGGGTTAATTAAGAGCAGTTGGATAGACCCAGGTACCACACAGAGCCCACATATATTGATCTCCTCAAATGGGGCACCTAGAGCTACTCTGTTCTACCAAATACGACTGCTCAGGACATCAGGTTTAGCCACTAAATAGGAAGATCTCTGTCAATCAGATATAAAGAGTCGAACTATATAGTAGCATGCTTCCTAACCCCAGGGTCAAAGGTCCAGATAGACTCTTTTGTGACTATTGTTTATTCTGGAGGACCAAGTAGACCCACTTGACTTCGTGCTCCAGCTGTGCACATCTATTGTTTTCAACACAGGCAATGGAGTTGTGAGTGGATATTACATAAGAAATTACTCCATTTAACCTTTTATTTAGTGGACTATAAAAATGTGTTTCATGCAGTTAAAAGACGTGGTTATATTAATGCTGCACACAAATAGATCAATATATTAACTCAGGTGGTATAAATAAATTGTTTGCTAGACACATTTATAGATACAAATATAGTGGAGGTAGAAGAAAAGCAGGGCCGCAATGGGGAGGCATTCAGGATTAACTAGAAATGATTATACCAGGAGGCACATGGATACAAGCCCACAGGGAAAGGTTGTAAATTGAGTTTAGATAGAATGGGGCGGGGGAGAGGGGGTGTAGTGTCAGATAGATAGCCGCCATACGATTTTCGCCATATCTAACTGACTTTAATAGTCTCGAATCCCATATAATTCTGCCTTAATGATTAATTGACTAAAAGGTCAGGCACATATCCGCTCCCTGCCTAAGTACGATACAAGTGTGCATTTTGATCATCTGGGTGCAAGAAAAGCCTTCCCACTTCATCTTTTTTTTTCACAGTGATATAAATCGCTAGCTCTACTTCACAGTATGACTATTTCATAGGCCAAAGCCATGCACGGTCCTTGAAGTATGGCCAATGAAGCTTAACCCTTTAAGGTCCGCTAATACAGGAGTACATCAGGTCCATTAGTCATCATGAGGGATGGATGCACCAATGACATGTCATCCTGATGCTCCAGGAGTGTATATCAACCCCATACGATCGTCATGATGCATGGACGTAGCCCTGGGGTCTGTTACTCAGACGTACCTAAAATATTTAGGTACCTGCACCATCTGTTCTGTGATCTTAGGAGATCTGTTTTACTCTCAGGTGATCTTCCAGTGATACTCTTTGGTGATCTTACAGGGCTGGTAAGAGCAAGATTGGTGCTCTTAGGTGATCTTACAGGGCTGGTGAGAGCAAGATTGGTGCTCTTAGGTGACCTTACAGGGCTGGTGAGAGCAAGATTGGTGCTCTTAGGTGATCTTACAAGGCTGGTGAGAGCAAGATTGGTGCTCTTAGGTGATCTTACAGGGCTGGTGAGAGCAAGATTGGTGCTCTTAGGTGATCGTACAGGGCTGGTGAGAGCAAGATTGGTGCTCTTAGGTGAATTTACAGGGCTGGTGAGAGCAAGATTGGTGCTCTTAGGTGATCTAACAGGGCTAGTGAGAGCAAGATTGGTGCTCTTAGGTGATCTTACAGGGCTGGTGAGAGCAAGATTCGTGCTCTTAGGTGATCTTACAGGGCTGGTGAGAGCAAGATTCGTGCTCTTAGGTGATCTTACAGGGCTGGTGTGAGCAAGATTCGTGCTCTTAGGTGATCTTACAGGGCTGATCAGACCATGAGTACCCCGATTCTTGGCATGAGTACCCGGATTCTTGGTCCCATCCATGATCCCACTCAATTCTTGATCTTATTTGTAATCTCATCTCATTTTACATTCAGCGTGTAGGATTATGTTTACCTGGGAGCACCAAACAAGGCCCCCACAGAGTTCCTAAATTCATTTTGCGTGCATGATCTGAGTTTGAGTAACAAACCCCTGACCACGCACTCAGCAGGGCTGCGTCCATGCATTTTGATGAGCAATTCCAGAGGCGTAGGAAGCAAATCTTGATTGGGGGCCCAGGGGGACCTTGCCAAACTCATCATGAATCTTTGGCTAGAGTGCATGTACACCTGTATATGCCTATATAGGAATTTGTATACAAAAGTATTCTTTGGTGACCTTTGGCTCCATTTGAAGCCAAAGGCCCTATTTCCCTATTCTACTACCATACTGGTCAAATCTGAGGTAAAGTTTGGGGACCTTTAGCATTTCATCATGGGTCTTGGCAAATTTGGGGGGCCAGGCATATTCAGGCCCCTCCTCCTCTGGGATGGGGGGGGGGCTGGGCCCCCCTCGCCCTCCCCCCTTTTCCTACGCCCCTGAGTTTCAGTAATTCGCATGATGTAAGCCTTCCAGTACATTGTCGGCCCTTAAAGGGCCCGGTGTCCGTGCAATCCTAACACTAGCAATGTGTTATCTCACTCGGTATGGGGTTATCTGACAGCCTTCCCTCCCCTTATCATGTCCCAAACTGTCCATTATCCCACGACAATCAGCATTGATTTGACGCCAACGAGCGTTCCCTCTGACGATTCAATAGACTCTCCTTATCTGACACTACTAATGCACATGTAAAAAGAATGTTGGACAGGTAATTGAACCTTGTCTCGAGATGGAGAAGGACAAATTGGTGCGTTAGCAGAGATGTGCTTGAGATATGAAACCAAGTGCTGATATTAGCGAAGAACACGTTCACCTTGCTATAAATTCCTAGAAATGTGACAGTGCACTCGGCAACACCCCCCGTGTGTCAAGGATGCTCTAGAGATACGCGCATGCCTTCCCGGAAGCAAATTAGCTGGACCAGCACTGGAGGCCCCCAGGAGGCTCTAACAGGTAGGGGGAATGGGGGAAGAGGGGGTTAACGCTACAAGCTACCTGTCACGACGACCAGCAGTCCGGGTCTAAAAGCACCGGGGATACTGGAACCTCAAGGGTTAAAACTCCCAAGGTAAAATGTCGATATCTAAAACCAGATATTATCGCTGGGCAGGAGTAATGATTCTGTGGCGTTTTGAGTAGCTCACTGGGGGTTTAAAGCATGGCTTGCATTAAGGGAGCTGCTCCACCCTTGGGGCTGGGCAGGCGATTATTGAGGATATTTCAAGAGTTTATTCTGCTAATACGGTCTGCGTGCACTGATCAAAGCTTTGATGCTGCAGCCTGGGGGTATGCCAGAATACTGTGAGCCACTCGCCTCGACCGGCTCCAGGCCCCGGCAGATGTGCCAGGTAGGGAGAGGGAGTGACTGGGGGGGGGGGGTGAGAGGAGCAACTAGGGTGTGTGTGTGTGTGTGTGTGTGTGTGTGTGTGTCTGTGTCTGTGTGTGTGTGTGTCTGTGTGTGTGTGTGTCTGTGTGTGTGTGTCTGTGTCTGTGTGTGTGTTTTCGGAGGGGGTGAGAAGCTCAGACAACTGGCTTCGTATTGAGCAGCAGCGATTAGGTAATATTAGACGCATAGTGTTTTAATGCATTATACCCATTTTCGGTAGGCATGATGCACGAATGCTGCCCTGCCATTCATGCATCATTATACCGACCTTACAGCGCTGATGCACTCCCATAGAGTTGAATTTGAGTTTGACAAATTTTATTTGCTTAAACAATCATGAAAACAAGCTTTTCATAGAACAGCCAAGTCAGCAAAAGGTAAATACATGCAGTAGAAAATGACAGATCGTAGATGAAAAGGCACTGGTGTATCATAGTACTGACCCGTTATTACTGCATTGATGCATCAAGCTGACCAGGGAACATAAACCGGGAGGTGCAGGTTCCATGATCTCTTGTAGAAAACTAAATTTATACATTACAAAAAGTCTATCAAAATTGCGGTGGCCGGGGTATTGACTTGAGACATAAAATTGGGCGAATTGATGTTAAATTTTGCGGACAGCATCAACTGCTGGTCACATCGGTGATCAAATAGCGTACGTGTTATGCACGTTTACATTTCTTATACAATATAAAGCTAAACACTAATATGTTTCCCTTTATGTTCTGCCCAATCCCTGTCCATGACTTGTAGGCCGGTCTAATAGGCCAACTGAGCAATTAGTATAAATCATTTAGTAAGAAATCTGTTGTTTAATTTCCATTTGTCCAACTTTCATTATGCATGTTTCAGATCCTGGCCTTCAAGGAAAAACAGCAAATATCAGTACGTTTTATTGATTTAGCCATTCTCACTCTTTGTGAAACACTTTATTTTCTTGTACAGCTTTAACAACCCACCTCTATGTATTGGTCAGTGCACAGCTTATGAGTGGAATAGGGACGGCTTTATTTTGCTTACAGGAAAGGTTGTACTTGTTGGTGGGGGGGGGGCATGGGGTATGTTGGGGGGAGGGCATGGGGTATGGTGATCCCATAGCCCATGGTCTGTGTAATATCATCAAACTTTGTTGAGTTTCTATCCATCAGAGAAGTGTTTTGCAGTGTTCTGAACTCAGTGGGTCAGGGTTGTAACTACCCCACACAGCTGAATGCTACTCAGGATACATCCAGGGGGGGGATTTCAAAATGATAGCTTTAACCCTTTCACCCCTGGATTTCCGTTACTCTATAGGATTTCTGTGCAAATCCTGTTTTATGGGGTGGAAGGAGATAATGCCCTGCAGACCCCCTGAGTAAAGTAAGTCTACTACCATGGCATCTGTCTTCACATAACACAAAAATGGCTGAAATGTGAAGTTCGTGAATAATAAAAGTCTTCTCACATTTTGTGTGCTTGGTCAGTTGTGAAAATATTGGTGTTCTGTACATGGTCAAAAGGTGAGACGCCAATGGATAACAAAGTGTTGCTTGTTTTGTGTGCTTCACTGTAACTTATTAAAATAAGCTGTTTCAGTATCAAAATGTTATATAAAACAGGATGCTACTAACATTTAGATTAAGTAAGAGAGAATGTAGCCTAAGCGTGGTTCAACTTCCACTTACAGAAAAAATATGAATGCATACGTGTACACGCAATATGGGCATCTTTCAGTCAAAAGATCGCTATCAATAATATTGACAAATTCACATTCTTTAGAAAAACCTATAGCCAATCTATCGACCCTAGACTTTGGCACATATGCATGCATGACCTGCATGGTATTTCGCAATAACTTTGATTGCCATTCTTGTGAAATTCTGAAAGTCACAATGATTTTGGTCAGTGTATTAGAATTTAGAAAGTGCACTGTTCTAGAGACCCTTGTATCAAAGATTTACTCAACCTTCTCACTTAGCGTGTGTTATAACGTTCGTGTTATGTTTGGAGAAAACCAGACTTTGTTGGGTTAGAGCTGAATGCTACCCAGACGCTAGATGGGACGTTACATGGGAATTACAGGTACCAACGTGCCTGCCCCCCCCCCTGCACATCACCGTTGCTGCATGGCCTCGTGCCAATTGCGTGATCCAGGGTATTTATAGACGAAGAAAGGTCATTTCAAGGTTGTCTTGATGGAGCTCAGACGATTCCACAGACTTTCACGGAGGAAGCGAGTTCAGAGGGATCATCTTGTTTTAAGTTTTAATTGCCATAAGCGAATAGAGTGCCTTAGTAGTTTTCTTTTCCGTCTATCCCGCATACTAGGATAAGGCTCAACGCTGATTCAACCGTATCGACTGTTTGATCAAGGTTTCTCAGCGAGTTAAACATTCAACATTGAATTTGGAGACCAGAAATTGCTGTGCCCTCTGTGATGATGTAGAACTACAAGTATTATGCGTTTAATGTATGTTATGGGAAAGCACGAGTGGGTTTATGGGTTAATAATCCACGACCCCGAAGGGGGAGTGGATTAATAACCCATAAACCCACAAGTGCATTCCTATAACATACATTAAGGCGTTTATCTCACATTTTTCTCCATTTTGTATCAATTTCTTACCTTATAACCCTGTATTTAATGTAGGAGAAGAAATTTTGTAAGTGCATCCGATCCGCACGGTTTGCCAAGCCAGCATAGCCATTGTTTTTACTCCACCCGTCAAACCCTCGTCTTTCCAAACACTTTTCGGGTAGAATCCAAGCGTGTCAAGCACTGTTATTCTAGCATTGCCAAATATACGATCTCTAGTTGGTGTTCGCCTACATTTTGTATCCATTTTCTTCAAAAAAAATAAGAATCCATTGATTTTCCATACCGATCCAACGCACACGGCCCGGTACACGGCCATTGCGTCTTGTTGATGAAGGGGGTAGGTGCCCGGATGTAAGAACTAGGTCAACCACGCGTCGAACAAGGAATGGCCGTACGAGGCGGGTGCCGACATGTATCGCTATGGAAAATCAATGGATTCTTATTTATTTCGAAGAAAATGGAGAAATTAGGCATGGCATGTTCATCTAGGATATCTAAGCATGGTTCTCTGTTAATAACTCCACCTGGCACCATTGAAATCTATGCTAACGAGGTGTGTATACTTCAGGTATGTCAGAAAACTTTTTCAAATCCTTCATGTACATTGGGTTCTAGCACCGGTCGGCTTGGTATGGTGGACAGCGAGCTTGCCTCCTGCCCCAGCGGCCGGGGATCGATTCCCCGTTGAACCTAAACAGTTTTAACAGGAAATGTATGGAGGAGTTGACATTGTATACTTCTCCAATTTATTAACATGTCCGGATTGAAACCAGCACCTTCTTGAAGACAAAGAAAAGGTCTCAGAGTGTGTTATGGCTGGATAAGGAACTGGGGTTATGAGCAAAAAAGCAATGTAGAGGCCAGAATCGTGAGATAAACTTACATATAGGCCTATAGGTCATAGGTGCCCCTGACATTTATTAAGCCTAATTACACATACATTCAGAAGTAGACTAGAGCAAAATGAGAGAGTGTAGAACAGTAGTCAACTACAGAAATGACCGCCTTTGATATACCTTACTATACTATAGGTGCTAGCCCAATCCATATAGAGTAGCCTCATACGCCCAATACATATATGTGACATGATCTGCAAAAAGGGGTCTTAGTGCAAAGGGTTCTAAGACCCCTTCTTGCAGTCCTTGTCACATATGTAGCTTACGTAAACTGCTTTGGCATTTTGTAAAACGTCTTCGTGGTGTATCTATGTATAGGATCTCTTTGACTTGGAAACTCCACGGTTGGTGGTGGAATACTGCTGCAAAGTTGCCATTTGTGACATAAATGTCACTCTGTTATTCAGAACAAGCTTCACATAATTGTGCCTCTAACATATTGGCCCCACTGTAGATGTGAGTCACCTTAATTTACAGGAACCCTTGTGTTACATGACGTTACATCCTTCTGTTTAGTAACTCATGCATTGTCCAGTTTGTTACGCCCATCTTTCCCAGGATACAACCTCCAAAATGTATTCAGAAATATTCTATTCCAGAATTATCATTGAATAGTTGAATTCATGTGTACATGTAGTAGTGTTATAGTGAATATAACAGCCCACCTATCACATAACATTGATCCTTTGTTCAATCAAAATCCCATTTCAAGAATCACTATACCATCTGCCATATACACCCACCCTTATATTGTATAATGCGTCCAATACTGCATGTTCACCCATTCCTTGTGTTTTCTCCTTTTGAAGTGGCTATCAATCTGTTCATACCAAACGGCATCTGCTTGGGTCGCCCCCACCACATGTCGAGTAAGTTTAAATCGATTTCAAATTTCAATACTGCACACTTCAGCACCAGCCGACACTGACCAACGCCGCCACCTTTGTTTATGATCACGTGACTCAACACCCATTTGTAGACCACTTGTTTCATTGATTGTGTCCAGCATTTTCTTTGTCTCTCTAGAACAGGTTCTCCATCGTACAACAATTTTTTTGTGTGGCTCAATATCTATTATTATAGTGTATTTGACATGTGCATAAGTTTACCATTGTTATTTAGAATTATATAAAATGTATTGATTTGGTATAGTAAAATGTGTCCGTGAAATCAGAAGTATCCCTGAAAATTGCTCGCAATAGAAATTGCATTTTGTTCATGTATGCTGCACCATACACATTGTGGAATCTATGGAATATGAGTGTAATGTTAACAATTCAAGGGGAGCCTAGTGATTTGATGATTTGATACAAGATGGCATTCATCGGCACTTAACTTGAAAGTGTTCCATCTAAGCATCACTGATGAGTTACTCGCTGGTGAATCATGATGAAAAAAAAAGATGAAGCCTCTAGCACTGCCCATGCCTCATATTGTCCTTAAAAGGTAACTAGATCGAGAAGCATTTAAACAGGCCCTAGCACCGCAAATTAACAACATGGGTACCAATTCAAACAGCAATCATAAAATCGCGGGGACCAGCGGAAAAATCGCGGCGCCCTGATTGGTCAAAAAGTGGTCATGTGACATTTTAATGCGGGCGTGCATTACGGTGCCCCTTTAAGGTGCACATGATAAGGCTTACCACACAAGTGTCTGTCATTGATCAGGTTCTCTTCTGTCAATATTAGCCTTTAATAGGTTCACCACGCCCATGAGATTAGGAAAACAAAGCCTCTGTATCTGCGTCACCAAGGTGTGGTCCCATTTTCTGCTTGAACACACCTGTGTGTTACACTGGAAAAGATGTAAAGATCCAGGTATAGGCTAATGTGATAAGCCATGAATGGAGGGCCGAGCGATAGCTCATTATCCAACCAATGCTTTGAAAGCATATCGTAGTAATGAACATGGAAATCCTCTAAGTCTCTATTCATTTGATATAGAACAAATACTCTTTATTCCTTGAGGGAATGCAATCTCTTCGACTACTCGGCAGTGCTGCACTCTTGCATCAGGTTGAGAACACACTCATAGGGTCAGCATGATCCACCAATGCAGTGGAGGAGAATTAGTTACTAGAATTACATCACTAGGACAAATTAACATTGATCCCGGGGCAATATGGTGCCATAAAAAAGGGACACACATTTCTTTAATCATTTTTCTATTCATAGGATAGGTTTATACATTATGATGAAAATAAGAAGCAACATCACTCATTGAACTGTTTATGTGATAGCTAGGCTATAGTCCACAGGTGTGGCCTGCCCATAGCTGTTTCTTTATATGTGTATTACCTTTAAGAAGATAGATATTATTGGACCATTGCTGCGCCTTCTCTAATGAAAGCAAGGGCTGCATTCAATAAAGTGTCAGGTATCATGACTGTATAAGATTGGGTTTGGTATAGTGTTTCCCTTGTTGCTTTATATCGGGGTTATTGCTTGTCATTCCTAGAACATGTGTATAACTTAAAATGTATCTATCCAATGATATAATCTAATCTTTCTGCCGACAGTTCCGGAAAGTTCTTCCAAGAATTACCGTAAGCATCTACATATATGCATAATCTTAACACCTTTAAGTCTCTAAAATCCACGTACTAACCACACAGTGCTCTCTATCCCCATGGCTCCAAATTGCCTGAAATCTATCTTCAAGTATTTCTACATCTTCTCTTCACTGTCCTAAGGTTTCTACTGCATCTACATCAGAACTATCTGCTATTCCATAGGCTTAAGTAAATTGAAGTGACTCTCACCAATATCACCATGAACAACAGCACACGGTCAAATTTGTGACTACAGCAACAGTTTCATATTCTATAAACTTGGATCTGATTCACATAAGGCATCTTGCTACTTTTGTATGATACTATTCACCACTAACATCCATCACATGTACATTGGTTGCACAATTTTGCACAAGATTTTCTAAATCATTCTACATCACATATAATTTATATTGCTGAGGTCATTTATCAGACCTACGACTGAGAAGGTTCAGTCAAGGAGGACCAATACGGTGCACCTAGAAAAATATCCATTAATGGCTAACAACCAGAGATGTATGATAAAAGGCAGAAACATGCAAAAGTGGTTTCAAAGCTACATAAGATTTGTCAGGTACACAGCTTTACATGTATTAGAGGCAACAGTCTTTACACAGCTCTACATGTAGTAGAGCTGGCTGTTTGTGCAAAACTGTTCATGTACTAGAGGTGGTTGTCTGTACACAGCTGTAAGGACATGTATTAGAAGTGTCTGTCTTTACATAGCTCTACATGTATTAGAGGTGCCTGTCTGTACGAAGAATGGTGCCCGCCGGTTCTCGCCTGGCGTCTTAACCGACAGGTCCCTACCTCACTGGGACAGAGGGTTTTAGGGGTGGAGTGAAGTGAAGGGCAAGGTCTTAGGCAGCTTCAAAGTTATCTCCAATTATTTATGCACAGAATGGGGCACAGCAGGTGGTATCTGGACCCAAGGTGTCAATGAGCAGCTCATACCTCCCACTGTGAGGGGGTCAGATTGGGTTACCATGTCAATTTATTGCAGGACCTCATTATATCTTCAAAGAGATAGTGAGATAACAGTGTGTTAATGGGATGTGTGCACCCACTTAGGCACACCATTTTGACTGGAAAACGAAAATATTTGATAAAGTACTGCTCTGGTGCCATTGTCAAATTTAGGTACCTCGGATTGTCAGGGCTCAAAATGGCCCCCAAGGAGGCCAGGACCTGTGGGTAGTTGCTGCTTCGCAAAAACGCACACACAGAGGGCCCAGTGCAGTCTGTACACAGTTCTACATGTAGTAGAGGTGGCTGATTGCACACAACTGTTCATGTACTAGAAGTGGTTGTCTGTAACAGCATGTACTAAAGGAGGCTGTCTGTACACACCTGTACATGTATTAGAGGAGGCTGTCTGTACACAGCTGTACATGTAGTAGAGGTGACCTTGCGTACACAGCTGTACATGCAGCAGAGATGGCTGTGTCTGTCTGTATAGAGCAGTACATGTAATAGATGTAACCTTGCATACACAGCTGTACATGTAGTATATATGTGGCTGTCTGTAAACAGTTGAACATCCAGTAGAGGTGGCTGTCTGTACACATCTGTACATCCAGTAGAAGAGGCTGTCTGTATACATCTGTACATTCAGTAGAAGAGGCTGTCTGTACACGGCTGTACATGTAGTAGAAGAGGCTGTCTGTACACATCTGTACATCCAGTAGAAGAGGCTGTCTGTATACAACTGTACATCCAGTAGAAGAGGCTGTCTGTACACGGCTGTACATGTAGTAGAAGAGGCTGTCTGTACACATCTGTACATCCAGTAGAAGAGGCTGTCTGTATACTGTACATCCAGTAGAGGTGGATGTCTGTACACATCTGTACATCCAGTAGAAGAGGCTGTCTGTACACATCTGTACATCCAATATAGGTGGCTGTCTGTACACGACTGTACATGTAGTAGAGGTGGTTGTCTGTACACAGCTGTACATGTAGTAGAAGAGGCTGTCTGTACACATCTGTACATCCAGTAGAGGTGGCTGTCTGTACACGGCTGTACATGTAGTAGAGGTGGCTGTCTGTACACGGCTGTACATGTAGTAGAAGAGGCTGTCTGTACACATCTGTACATCCAGTAGAAGAGGCTGTCTGTATACTGTACATCCAGTAGAGGTGGATGTCTGTACATAGCTGTATATCCAGTGGAAGAGGCTGTCCCTACACATCTGTACATCCAGTAGAAGAGGCTGTCTGTACACATCTGTACATCCAATATAGGTGGCTGTCTGTACATGGCTGTACATGTAGTAGAGGTGGTTGTCTGTACACAGCTGTACATGTAGTAGAAGAGGCTGTCTGTACACATCTGTACATCCAGTAAAAGAGGCTGTCTGTACACATCTGTACATCCAATATAGGTGGCTGTCTGTACACGGCTGTACATGTAGTAGAGGTGGTTGTCTGTACACAGCTGTACATGTAGTAGAAGAGGCTGTCTGTACACATCTGTACATCCAGTAGAAGAGGCTGTCTGTACACATCTGTACATCCAGTAGAAGAGGCTGTCTGTATACAACTGTACATCCAGTAGAAGAGGCTGTCTGTACACGGCTGTACATGTAGTAGAAGAGGCTGTCTGTACACATCTGTACATCCAGTAGAAGAGGCTGTCTGTATACTGTACATCCAGTAGAGGTGGATGTCTGTACACAGCTGTATATCCAGTGGAAGAGGCTGTCCCTACACATCTGTACATCCAGTAGAAAAGGCTGTCTGTACACATCTGTACATCCAATATAGGTGGCTGTCTGTACACGGCTGTACATGTAGTAGAGGTGGTTGTCTGTACACAGCTGTACATGTAGTAGAAGAGGCTGTCTGTACACATCTGTACATCCAGTAGAAGAGGCTGTCTGTACACATCTGTACATCCAGTAGAGGTGGCTGTCTGTACACGGCTGTACATGTAGTAGAGGTGGCTGTCTGTACACGGCTGTACATGTAGTAGAGGTGGCTGTCTGTACACATCTGTACATCCAGTAGAAGAGGCTGTCTGTACACATCTGTACATCCAATATAGGTGGCTGTCTGTACACAGCTGTACATGTAGTAGAGGTGGTTGTCTGTACACATCTGTACATCCAGTAGAAGAGGCTGTCTGTATACATCTGTACATCCAGTAGAAGAGGCTGTCTGTACACATCTGTACATCCAGTAGAAGAGGCTGTCTGTACACATCTGTACATCCAGTAGAGGTGGCTGTCTGTACACGGCTGTACATGTAGTAGAGGTGGCTGTCTGTACACTGCTGTACATGTAGTAGAGGTGGCTGTCTGTACACGGCTGTACATGTAGTAGAGGTGGCTGTCTATACACGGCTGTACATGTAGTTGAGGTGGTTGTCTGTACACAGCTGTACATGTAGTATAAGAGGCTGTCTGTACACATCTGTACATCCAGTAGAGGTGGCTGTCTGTACACGGCTGTACATGAAGTAGAGGTGGCTGTCTGTACACGGCTGTACATGTAGTAGAGGTGGCTGTCTGTACACGGCTGTACATGTAGCACACCACTACACACCTTACATCTATACTAGTCTGAACACTGCTATATGTAACTAACTATCCATGGCCTGTCCGTAGCGGCTGTTCGTGCCATGCCGTCTTCGGTCAGCATTCACGATAATAGGGCTGTTCGCTGGTAGAGCGTCCTTATCGGCCAGTCACGTGATCTAGCCTTAAGCTAGTACCCCTTACTGACGTCTGTGTTTACCCCCCTCCTCCGAGGGCCCCCATGGGGTTCTCCCAACATCAGCTCGGGGTAGACACTACGCCAAGACCATGTGGGGATTGGCTCGTTAACACGGTACTTCAAATGTAATATATGATGATTATGCTTGCACTAGTGCCTTTATCAAGTACCTAAAAGGCACACATGCAACCATAATCATCACACATTGCGTTTATACCATGGTTTGCACCTTTATGATGCATTAGAATGCATCAGAATGCATTATGCATTCACTGACATACAAATATATATTATATATATGGAATCCATAGGGCCCCAGATATATGACTCATCTAATCCAACACCATTGTCCAGCCCTGTGGCCTAATGGATAAGATACAGAACTTTATATCAGAAGGTCCCTGGAACAATCCCAGGCAATGTAGAGCTTTTTCAGTATGAACCATTGTCAAAGCTATGTCATAGCTGCTGTCACATATAGAAAAAATACACTGTCAATATTCAAGTGTCAACTCTCAGTGCCTTTATCCTGTAATAAAAGCACTCAGATTATCCAGTTTGGGCACCCAAAATCGTTCTGAAATGTGATAAATGTGGTATAAAGATCAACACTACTTTATTGATGAACTTTATAACGTTTATAACGTCTATCGGGCTATCATTATGATTAAACTAATTCAGTGCTTGATAATTGTATAATTGCCACCAACAATGTTTTTATGAATAATGTCTACCCTTATGGGGTATATATGTCAATCCCATAGTATTGGCATTATGCATTCATGAGTGCAATCATTATGGCAATTAGATTCGCAATGGCTCCACACATCATAACGACCACAGGTTACGATGCATTAATGCACTATACGGATACAAAAGGGTTAATGTGGATCTTGCGAAATAAAGAGCGTTCTATCAGAGATGCTTATTTAAAAATGGCTCCTCAGTATAGCTAATCAGAGACTGTTTATTAAGGACGCAATATAGATGGTCCCGATTACCCATTGATTGCATTCAGACTAATTGAGAAGGTAACTGGAATTGACATTTTCTGTTAGCCCTAAAATACCCTGAGAGTTGTGCCGAGGAGGCATATTCCTGAGAGAATCGTTCGATCCCCGACCCTGCTCCTGTCACTGCTTGCATAGATGAAACAGTTTGGTTCTTAATCGTGATCAGGAATGACGTTGTGATTGTAGAAAGGTTGAGGTGTAGGTCTAGGTGAACTTAACCATGGGAGCGGGGATAGGGGTGTGTGAGGGAAAACGTGACCAAGTTTTTTTTCTGGCCCAACCTGTCGGGTATATTGATATAAAGGATTTTCTTTTATTTTGCATTACTTTAGCCACCTCGTCCCCCAAGAGAGGCCCGAAACTATGTGGTACTCTCGATCCACCACCCAACCTGCTAAAAAAATGCTCTCGAATTGTCAAAACATAGTTCTAGATTTTCTAGTGAGATAATAGCGTTTTCTTATAAACATTGAAAATACCACGGCCAAAGAGCAGCGAGCACCTATTCCTGCAATTTGGCATTTTCATGAAATAAAGTAAGACGACGTTAGGTCACAATTTCTTCTGTCAGATGTTATAGGTTGTTCATGGTGCTAGAGTGTAGTAAACTTATAGCAGTCCGCCAACCTTTGTCACAAGGGGCGAGAGTTCTGTTAGGAACGAAAAGAGAATGAAGAATTAACCTTAAATCAAAGGTACTTTTAGGCAAGTAGAGGAAAACATGCTGAAAGAAAAAAAGCTTTATAGTGCAAGGATTCTTGTTGGGAAGAATAAGAACACTCTTACAATGTGACAGATATTTATAAACTAAGTTGCATCATCAAAAGCAGGCACAAAGAAGCGCTGATTTGGAGAGGGAGTCCTTATACACCGGTCAACAAGTGGCAGAAAGGCCAGGTCGTATTGTGGCCGAGTTAGCTTTGGTGTCGGTGTTGTCGGCGCATCTTTTGGCACCGAGCCCACCCGAAAAGTAGCCATCAGAATACCCGTGTCATTACGTACGCCCACACGGCGCTACCAAAGGTCACCGACAGAGACTCCTTAGCACCTCAAGGAAAACATCAGCCCCTCAAGCTTTCTGTTCTTTGGTCATCATGATGCACCAATGCAGTGCTGATGAGTCTACTCACCAGCACTGCATTGGTGCATCATGCGGACCCTCCGGGACTGTACTAACCACACAAAGGATCGGCATGATGCATGAATGCAGCCCTGACAGGATGACTGCATTCATGCATCATGGCGACCAATAGGCAGGATGGGTATCAGCACATTATGGGTCACTTAGAGGATTAGTCTATCTGACATTTGGCACCAGGAATCCAACCTCCAGCAGTGTTAAGTAACTGCTGGCAGTGTCATATAGTCACACATAAATGGTGCCAAAATACCACCACATCATTTGGGGAACGATTGACAACCTGATATGTTTGAAAGCAGAGGGAAAGGATGGAGGGTTTAAACGGAAGTTTTGGAGATTAATAGTTTGTAACTCAAGGGAAAGTATTAGTCACAATATATGGCATTGCCTTGAAATGATTAAAGAGCCATTGTCATTTTGCCTGTGTCTGTGTTGGTTTTTGACTAAACAGTAAGAGCACTACAGTTCCGTTATAAATAGTTTACAGTTATGGCTGAAAGTTTCAAAAAGGCAGTAGATCTTTGTGTATTTCATAATGATAATGGATAAAGGGGGGAAATATTGAAATTCATAAACTGAAGCAATGATGTGTGTTGATATATGTCAGCCAAATATTCTAGACAAGATGACATACGGTAGACCGTACATGCAACATAACCCTTCAGAGATGGAATAGTAATTTGTACTCTTGTTGACGTGTCGAATATAATGATACAGAAGCCACGTTGGTTACTTTCATCCAGGCTATGTATCGATGTATCATAACAAAAAGATAAAAATGAAGCCTTGAAGCAATACTCCATATCCTTACAGAGTTAGCAGCGACCGTCAGGAGAAGGCTTACAGTAAGAAATACTTTAACAGAGGATGGAGGGAGGGGTAAGGTCACATGTCCAAGGACACTGTCAGTGGCATCCTGCTAGAAGGTCGTACACCTTGTAGGATTACTGATTTACTACCAACCCCCATCCACCCACACATCCTCCATACACGACAGGGCATCCGTTAGCTAAGTTAACACTTTGAGGGCCACATGATGCGACCAGCTTCTCTGTCATCATGATGCGACTATGCAGTGCTGCTGAGTAGATATGGGGGCATCATGCCGACTCATCGGGAGTGTATGAACCCTGTGAGGTCAGCATGATGCGTCGCTGCATTTATACTGACTTAGCTGGTTTGATTATCAGCCAATGAAATGATCCCGTCTATTCACTGCAGTCCTCGGGGGGGGGGGGCAGTTGGTACCTATCTGATAGCTCTTATCAGTGGTTACCACTGGTAATCAGCTTCAGCAACGGCCGCGTTCATAGGACAATCCACTACCTCGGTATACGATATGGTGGCCAACAGGTATAATACACCAAAGCACTATGTGGACCTTAAGGATTAAGCCGTCCTCCTGCGGAGTGCTCAGTGCACAGACCCAGCCTTACGTCTCTGTTACCTCCTTAATCTCCACCTCCTTAGGTGGTCCCATCCTCCTGCGCCTATCCATCATTCTGTTTAACTCCCAACCTCCTTAAGACCCACCCCAACCTACCACTGAATACTGCATCTCCTTCCACCAGTCCATGTACTCTACTATTCTGCTCTGCCCCTCTACCAGTCCATGTTCTCTACTTTACAACCTCTGCTGCCTCCACCAGTCCCTGTTATCTACTGCTCATCCTATGCTGTCCTCACCAGTCTATCTTCTCTACTATTCAGCCTATGCTGCACCCACCAGTTCATGTTATCTACTATTTAGCCTATCGTGCCCTAACCAGTCCATGTACTCTACTGCTCAGCCTATGCTGCTTCAACCAGTCCATATAATTCTTTTATTCCGCCATGCTTCCCCAACCAGTCCAACTTCTTCATAGCCTCTGCAGTACTGATGGATCCTACCATATGAGACCTTTTTACCTTCCCTCAAGCCTTACTGTGAATCAGCCACTCTAACATGAATTCTGTGGTTCGAATCCTACAGCACTCATTATCCCTGATCCACTATGTGTTTAACCATGCTAATTGGATCCCCCTCCATCCCACCATGGGTTTCTGCTTGTTAACATTCTGATAGACCAACTTTTACTTCTGCCAATGGATGAGAGATACATAAATTTGGGCCAAACATGCTTTCCTGTGTTTTATCAAGTCTCTAAAGTTGGATAAACACATGAATGGACAATCCTAGGGAATAGGTGCAGGTTATATTGAAGCCCAACCTGCCTACTGGTATACCTCTTCACCTACCCCTTACTGAGTCCAGTCCATGGAGGAGTCTGATCAATACAGCAGGACTTGTTGCAGCAGCACCAGCACTGCCCCACCTCCCCAGTCTCATTCCACGGGCCCTTTCCTACTTCTAGTGCTTCAGTATTGCTGTAATGTACCAATTGTCATTCATTCATTCATTCATAACATCCTTCGTGGCCTCTGAGATACACCGACAGCAATGTTGTCTGCCCCTCTATACATTGTGCATCCTTCAAGGACTCCCTGACCCATGCTACCCACTATTATCTGTCTCTCTTATATATATATATATATATATATATATATATATATATATATATATATATATATATATATATATATATATATATATATATATCCTTCACAGCTTTCTTAACCCATCACCACCCACTGCTTTCTGGCTCTCTATCCATCCTTCACAGCCTCCCTGACCCATCACCACCCACTGCTTTCTGGCTCTCTATCCATCCTTCACAGCCTCCCTGACCCATCACCACCCACTGCTTTCTGGCTCTCTATCTATCCTTTACAGCTTCCTTAACCCACCACCACCCACTGCTTTCTGACTCTCTATCCATTCTTCACAGCTTCCTTAACCCACCACCACCCACTGCTTTCTGGCTCTCTATCCATCCTTCACAGCTTCCTTAACCCACCACCACCCACTGCTTTCTGGCTCTCTATCCATCATTCACAGCTTCCTTAACCCACCACCACCCACTGCTTTCTGGCTCTCTATCTGTCCTTCACAGCCTCCCTGACCCACCACCACCCACTGATTTCTGGCTCTCTATCCGTCCTTCACAGCCTACCTGACCCACCATCACCCACTGCTTTCTGGCTCTCTATCCGTCCTTCGCAGCCTCCCTGACCCACCATCACCCATTGCTTTCTGGGTCTCCATCCATCCTTCACAGCTTCCTTGACCCACCACCACCCACTGCTTTCTGGCTCTCTATCCATCCTTTACAGCCTCCTTGACCCATGTTACCCACTGCTTTCTGGCTCTCTATCCATCCTTCACAACCTCCTTGACCCATGTTACCCACTGCTTTCTGCCTCTTTATACATCATTCACAGTCTCCCTGACACACTACTGATTAGATGAGTGAGACATGTTGCTCTGTGTACCATGGCCGACAGCAAGCTCTGGAAACACTGTGAATGGCCATTAATGGGCCTGCGCTTTAACTCTGATGAATGGATCAGAAAACATTGTACGTAATGAGAGGCAAGGGTATACATTTGGTAGAAGACGCATTGCAGTGGCCATAATACCATGATAAGTAGATAATGATATAATAGATACACTGGCTATGGACAGAGTCTAAGCAGACACGCTATAGATCACATCAACCCGATACACTCATAGAGGTAATACCGGGAGGACGTTAATTACAAACAACTACCCCACAGGAGGAGGGCCTTAAGACCACCACTCTTTCTATCAGCTTTGAGTTGAGCGGACGCTTGGCAGAAATAAAACAGAGAGACGCCTCAGGGCACCAGCGTTTGTCTACGCATGCACCACACAAATGCTATTTATCGCTGTGTTTAATTGGGTGATCCAGAGTTGGCACGGACCAAAGAGAGGCCATGAATGGATTTTGGCCGCGGGACTGTCTCTACGAGCATCTGTAAGGTTTGTGTGTGGAAGGAGCTTCGTGTGGATGGGTTGTGAGCGATAATAAAGGGGTTTCACCCTGCACCACTTTGATCCTTTGATGGGCACAGTACTTTGATGCCTTATGCCCATTGCTCGTCGTAACGGCAGGACTGCATTCATGCATCATGCTAACACTACCAGTTTGATACACTCCTAAAAGGTTATAAAGATGCACCAATGGCAATGCAGTCCTGGATAGTAGACTCACCAGCACTGCATCTGTACATCCTGTCAGCCAGGAGACGTCATGCAGCCCTTAATTAAGGGCTTATTCACAGATGACAAATTGGGTCCACAGGAGTAAAATAATGAAAAGAGGACTCTAGGAAACTGCCTCTTTAGATTCAGCCCTAATTACCGTCAAGTAAATAGCTGCGTCCCAATCTTAGTGCAGGAAGTCTTGAAAGGACCGGGCCCCTTAGACAAATGTTTTGTAGAAACTAAGAAAACAGGATCTTTCTGAGATCAAGAGCAATAGGCCTAGTAGGCTTCTCTCTTTAGTGGCTGTTATACTGATTTTCACAGAGTAAGCCTCTTGTACAACTTTAGATTAGCATCTCTTTTAACCTTAATCCATTACAAGATTGTCCACTTCACGAAAGTTGGAATACTTCACTATCGATCGAGCATGGAATATTGAAATAGAAGATACATAAGGAGTAGATATACACCGAGTTGGTCACTGAATTCAATATATTCACAACAGATCATACAGCCTGTGGTGAACATACTGGGAATGGGGGAGGGTGTATGTGCCCAGTGGACCGCATCAACTTATTGCAACAGCTTTAAATGTGATATATTAGTTGTGCTTTTCTATTGTCTTTCCACCCAAGTTTGGAATAAATCATATTACAGCTAGTTCCTACATCTACTAAACACTACGATCATATATAATCCAATCCACCTCCCTATGCCCTATACCATCCCTCTACAACTACACGCCAGTGCTGCCATGGTTACCGCGTGTGGTAGTCAGGGAGAGAGGTAACTAGGAGATATAATGACGGTGTAGTGGTCAGCGGAAAATGTCTTGGAGAAACCGGGACTCGAACCCGGGACCCTCCAACTTCGAAGCGGATGCTCTACCACTGAGCTACTTCCCCTGGCCTGACATTTTCTACCTTCCAACTACCCTGGATCGGTATGATACACACACTAGGGGGCAGTGATTACCTGGTACCGAGCTCTCTAGAGATCCCCCTCACAAGGTGGGACCACTCGGTATCTCCTCCAAGTACGGGGAATTACTGCCCCTACACTCCTCCCCATCAGCTTCAACCACCATCCACTAGCACCTGGCATTCCCCCTCAATCCAGTTACCTGGGAGCTAAGGCTTTATCAAGCAGTGTTAGGGCACTCCTGACTTCCCAGTGGATGTACTGGTACAAGTACCGGATTGGTCGAAGCGTCATCTGTATCATATCGGCCCAGTTCCCGAGTCCTCAATCCATGATTGCGTTAAGACATGAGCAGGCACACATATCTTCAATCCGTGATTGCGTTAGGATGCTCGGTTTCTCCACCAATGTAGTGGTCAGCGGAAAATGTCTTGGAGAAACCGGGACTCGAACCCGGGACCCTCCAACTTCGAAGCGGATGCTCTACCACTGAGCTACATCCCCTGGCCTGACATACCCTGTCACCAACACGGCCCCACTGACATTTCCACCTTCCAACTACCCTGGATCGGTATGGTATACATAGGGGGAGTGACACAACCAAGTGAACAGTCCCTCTGAATGCTCTGCGCACCCGACGGGGGAACGAACCCCTACACTCCTCCCAACCAGCTTCAACCGTATCCCGCCAGAACCGGTCCTCCAGTCCAGTCTGAACGGTACCAGTACTGAGTCACACACAGCCCATCTGTTTCCAAGTCCCTCAGCACTAGCAAGTTGAAGCGCTTGTCTATACCACACCGGCCCAGGTACCGAGCTCTCTAAAGGTCCCCCATGCGAGGCAGGACCACTCGGTGTCTCCACCACTGTAGTGGTCAGTGAAAACGTCTCTGGAGACACCGGGATTCGAACCCGGGTCTCTCGCTTGCAAGTCGTGTGCTCTACCGCTGAGCTACTTCCCCTGGCCTGACATTCTCTACCTTCCAACTACCCTGGATCGGTATGATACACACACTAGGGGGCAGTGATTACCTGGTACCGAGCTCTCTAGAGATCCCCCTCACAAGGTGGGACCACTCGGTATCTCCTCCAAGTACGGGGAATTACTGCCCCTACACTCCTCCCCATCAGCTTCAACCACCATCCACTAGCACCTGGCATTCCCCCTCAATCCAGTTACCTGGGAGCTGAGGCTTTATCAAGCAGTGTTAGGGCACTCCTGACTTCCCAGTGGATGTACTGGTACAAGTACCGGATTGGTCGAAGCGTCATCTGTATCATATCGGCCCAGTTCCCGAGTCCTCAATCCATGATTGCGTTAAGACATGAGCAGGCACACATATCTTCAATCCGTGATTGCGTTAGGATGCTCGGTTTCTCCACCAATGTAGTGGTCAGCGGAAAATGTCTTGGAGAAACCGGGACTCGAACCCGGGACCCTCCAACTTCGAAGCGGATGCTCTACCACTGAGCTACATCCCCTGGCCTGACATACCCTGTCACCAACACGGCCCCACTGACATTTCCACCTTCCAACTACCCTGGATCGGTATGGTATACATAGGGGGAGTGACACAACCAAGTGAACAGTCCCTCTGAATGCTCTGCGCACCCGACGGGGGAACGAACCCCTACACTCCTCCCAACCAGCTTCAACCGTATCCCGCCAGAACCGGTCCTCCAGTCCAGTCTGAACGGTACCAGTACTGAGTCACACACAGCCCATCTGTTTCCAAGTCCCTCAGCACTAGCAAGTTGAAGCGCTTGTCTATACCACACCGGCCCAGGTACCGAGCTCTCTAAAGGTCCCCCATGCGAGGCAGGACCACTCGGTGTCTCCACCACTGTAGTGGTCAGTGAAAATGTCTTGGAGAAACCGGGACTCGAACCCGGGACCCTCCAACTTCGAAGCGGATGCTCTACCACTGAGCTACTTCCCCTGGCCTGACATTCTCTACCTTCCAACTACCCTGGATCGGTATGATACACACACTAGGGGGCAGTGATTACCTGGTACCGAGCTCTCTAGAGATCCCCCTCACAAGGTGGGACCACTCGGTATCTCCTCCAAGTACGGGGAATTACTGCCCCTACACTCCTCCCCATCAGCTTCAACCACCATCCACTAGCACCTGGCATTCCCCCTCAATCCAGTTACCTGGGAGCTGAGGCTTTATCAAGCAGTGTTAGGGCACTCCTGACTTCCCAGTGGATGTACTGGTACAAGTACCGGATTGGTCGAAGCGTCATCTGTATCATATCGGCCCAGTTCCCGAGTCCTCAATCCATGATTGCGTTAAGACATGAGCAGGCACACATATCTTCAATCCGTGATTGCGTTAGGATGCTCGGTTTCTCCACCAATGTAGTGGTCAGCGGAAAATGTCTTGGAGAAACCGGGACTCGAACCCGGGACCCTCCAACTTCGAAGCGGATGCTCTACCACTGAGCTACATCCCCTGGCCTGACATACCCTGTCACCAACACGGCCCCACTGACATTTCCACCTTCCAACTACCCTGGATCGGTATGGTATACATAGGGGGAGTGACACAACCAAGTGAACAGTCCCTCTGAATGCTCTGCGCACCCGACGGGGGAACGAACCCCTACACTCCTCCCAACCAGCTTCAACCGTATCCCGCCAGAACCGGTCCTCCAGTCCAGTCTGAACGGTACCAGTACTGAGTCACACACAGCCCATCTGTTTCCAAGTCCCTCAGCACTAGCAAGTTGAAGCGCTTGTCTATACCACACCGGCCCAGGTACCGAGCTCTCTAAAGGTCCCCCATGCGAGGCAGGACCACTCGGTGTCTCCACCACTGTAGTGGTCAGTGAAAACGTCTCTGGAGACACCGGGATTCGAACCCGGGTCTCTCGCTTGCAAGTCGAGTGCTCTACCGCTGAGCTACTTCCCCTGGCCTGACATTCTCTACCTTCCAACTACCCTGGATCGGTATGATACACACACTAGGGGGCAGTGATTACCTGGTACCGAGCTCTCTAGAGATCCCCCTCACAAGGTGGGACCACTCGGTATCTCCTCCAAGTACGGGGAATTACTGCCCCTACACTCCTCCCCATCAGCTTCAACCACCATCCACTAGCACCTGGCATTCCCCCTCAATCCAGTTACCTGGGAGCTGAGGCTTTATCAAGCAGTGTTAGGGCACTCCTGACTTCCCAGTGGATGTACTGGTACAAGTACCGGATTGGTCGAAGCGTCATCTGTATCATATCGGCCCAGTTCCCGAGTCCTCAATCCATGATTGCGTTAAGACATGAGCAGGCACACATATCTTCAATCCGTGATTGCGTTAGGATGCTCGGTTTCTCCACCAATGTAGTGGTCAGCGGAAAATGTCTTGGAGAAACCGGGACTCGAACCCGGGACCCTCCAACTTCGAAGCGGATGCTCTACCACTGAGCTACATCCCCTGGCCTGACATACCCTGTCACCAACACGGCCCCACTGACATTTCCACCTTCCAACTACCCTGGATCGGTATGGTATACATAGGGGGAGTGACACAACCAAGTGAACAGTCCCTCTGAATGCTCTGCGCACCCGACGGGGGAACGAACCCCTACACTCCTCCCAACCAGCTTCAACCGTATCCCGCCAGAACCGGTCCTCCAGTCCAGTCTGAACGGTACCAGTACTGAGTCACACACAGCCCATCTGTTTCCAAGTCCCTCAGCACTAGCAAGTTGAAGCGCTTGTCTATACCACACCGGCCCAGGTACCGAGCTCTCTAAAGGTCCCCCATGCGAGGCAGGACCACTCGGTGTCTCCACCACTGTAGTGGTCAGTGAAAATGTCTTGGAGAAACCGGGACTCGAACCCGGGACCCTCCAACTTCGAAGCGGATGCTCTACCACTGAGCTACTTCCCCTGGCCTGACATTCTCTACCTTCCAACTACCCTGGATCGGTATGATACACACACTAGGGGGCAGTGATTACCTGGTACCGAGCTCTCTAGAGATCCCCCTCACAAGGTGGGACCACTCGGTATCTCCTCCAAGTACGGGGAATTACTGCCCCTACACTCCTCCCCATCAGCTTCAACCACCATCCACTAGCACCTGGCATTCCCCCTCAATCCAGTTACCTGGGAGCTAAGGCTTTATCAAGCAGTGTTAGGGCACTCCTGACTTCCCAGTGGATGTACTGGTACAAGTACCGGATTGGTCGAAGCGTCATCTGTATCATATCGGCCCAGTTCCCGAGTCCTCAATCCATGATTGCGTTAAGACATGAGCAGGCACACATATCTTCAATCCGTGATTGCGTTAGGATGCTCGGTTTCTCCACCAATGTAGTGGTCAGCGGAAAATGTCTTGGAGAAACCGGGACTCGAACCCGGGACCCTCCAACTTCGAAGCGGATGCTCTACCACTGAGCTACATCCCCTGGCCTGACATACCCTGTCACCAACACGGCCCCACTGACATTTCCACCTTCCAACTACCCTGGATCGGTATGGTATACATAGGGGGAGTGACACAACCAAGTGAACAGTCCCTCTGAATGCTCTGCGCACCCGACGGGGGAACGAACCCCTACACTCCTCCCAACCAGCTTCAACCGTATCCCGCCAGAACCGGTCCTCCAGTCCAGTCTGAACGGTACCAGTACTGAGTCACACACAGCCCATCTGTTTCCAAGTCCCTCAGCACTAGCAAGTTGAAGCGCTTGTCTATACCACACCGGCCCAGGTACCGAGCTCTCTAAAGGTCCCCCATGCGAGGCAGGACCACTCGGTGTCTCCACCACTGTAGTGGTCAGTGAAAATGTCTTGGAGAAACCGGGACTCGAACCCGGGACCCTCCAACTTCGAAGCGGATGCTCTACCACTGAGCTACTTCCCCTGGCCTGACATTCTCTACCTTCCAACTACCCTGGATCGGTATGATACACACACTAGGGGGCAGTGATTACCTGGTACCGAGCTCTCTAGAGATCCCCCTCACAAGGTGGGACCACTCGGTATCTCCTCCAAGTACGGGGAATTACTGCCCCTACACTCCTCCCCATCAGCTTCAACCACCATCCACTAGCACCTGGCATTCCCCCTCAATCCAGTTACCTGGGAGCTGAGGCTTTATCAAGCAGTGTTAGGGCACTCCTGACTTCCCAGTGGATGTACTGGTACAAGTACCGGATTGGTCGAAGCGTCATCTGTATCATATCGGCCCAGTTCCCGAGTCCTCAATCCATGATTGCGTTAAGACATGAGCAGGCACACATATCTTCAATCCGTGATTGCGTTAGGATGCTCGGTTTCTCCACCAATGTAGTGGTCAGCGGAAAATGTCTTGGAGAAACCGGGACTCGAACCCGGGACCCTCCAACTTCGAAGCGGATGCTCTACCACTGAGCTACATCCCCTGGCCTGACATACCCTGTCACCAACACGGCCCCACTGACATTTCCACCTTCCAACTACCCTGGATCGGTATGGTATACATAGGGGGAGTGACACAACCAAGTGAACAGTCCCTCTGAATGCTCTGCGCACCCGACGGGGGAACGAACCCCTACACTAAGGTCTCTCTCCCCCCAGTAGTATTGCACTCCCAGGAAGACACCCCACAAGATGCTATGACTGGAACCCCTCTAATTGCTTGTAAAGCCTAGATTAGAGTTCAAAAAGGTCCTACAATTGACCAGTTGGTAGACTTGTAGGGGAGCTTGGTTATGATATTTAGACATTAAACTTTATAGTACGTTTAGGTTATCCGTCAAAGCATTGGAATCCCCAAAAGAAAAACTGAGATATATGGGTTATGGTAACGTCTACACTATGTCCTTCCCATGGCATTAGCTCAAATACTGCGATTTTGGAAAGCAACGTTCTGTCTATGAATCTATGTTCTAACATCTATATTCTATAAGTTTCTCTCGTGGTGAAATGGTCGTATGATTTACCTTAGGTGGTACTGGGTATATATAATGTACAAATTGCCGTGAAGAATATATATATATGAAACACTCATAAATCATAACAACTTGTCACAACGGTCACTATCAAATTGACACTTTTTCAATTTGTACAAACTATAATATCAACTTCAGTCCCAAAATATTAATTTGGTTAAGATTTGCAGTCAGCCCCCCCCCCCTTTATAGTCTGATACTATAGACTTCAATAGATAAACCCTATTGACGAGGTCGCCTCTTTGATTCCAAGTGCCTTTGACCTCCTTGGCAGGTAAGGTACATACTAAGTATTGATATAATGGATACATAAGCTTATACAACTCACTATAATTATGCCATCTATTCACATCCATGAACAGCTCGCGGCAGAAGTTGGTGAAATGTCTACAGAGCAACCCAGTCCAGATCCTTCTATGTGTCGTCGTGCTACTAGACGCAGGTATCGTCATCGCCCAGATCCTGCTAGATCTACACTCCGTCAGAGGTCAGTACTAATTAACATGCTACTTTAACCCTTTAAGGACACCTACAGGTTTATGTTCAGAATCTAAATGGATGAGTCATTAAGGGGAGGGGTGGTGTTTTAGATCCCCTCCTGGGTCCTCCTTGTGGAGGTATATATGTATATATATATATATATATATATATATATATATATATATATATATACATATATATACATATATATACATATATATATATATTTATTATATGGCTAATAGCGACGACACTATAGATTAGTACTACTTACGGCGTATTCAATGGGGGGGGGTGGAATACGATCCTCGCATATTCAGCGGCGCCATATTGAAATTTATACAGAGCTAATTTGTTTCGTATTTAGGTATGGTTATTAGAAGTTTTACGGTAAAATAATGATTGAACTAGTTAAATAATATGTTATGAATTGTTTAAGGTATATCTATGTGTTAGCGCCATGTTAAAAAAGAAGATATTGTCCTGCGCAAGGAACATTTATATCGAAACTAAAAGCAGCGGCTAGCTCCGTATCACATGACCTACTTCGTCGAGCAAGGTGTCATGGCGGATGAAAACAAACCGGGACCAGTCTATGCCTTCAAAACCAGTAAATATTGTTGAAATCCTTTATTTAAAAGCAATTTAAACCCGTCGGCCTATAAGGCCTCGTTGAATACGGGCAGAAGCACCTCTGGGAATACGATCCTAAATTATTCACTGATCGTTGACATTTGCTTATATATCCTGTGCACAATATCAGAATGACCTGCATATGAAGTTATAACATTTGCTTTAATTCAAGTGCGTTTCAAAAAGTGGCAAGTCCACAGCTTAGTGATGAACTTAAGACCTTTATAATCATACATAGTGAATTGCCACTCTTATAGGCATACTTTTAAGATAAATACCTATTCACTATCGGAGAGTTGCCTCAATATATGCAATGACCCATTCCAAAAGGTTGGGTATGGGATCACTCACTTGTCCACTGTATGGGTGGGGCTCATCTTGTGAGGAATACCTGAATATAATCTCCTCCTGAGATCGAGGGTTCCAGCCATAGATAGTGATTTAGGAGATTGGCCCCTTCCTGTTGGCTGGATACTTCTCATCCCTGCATGGATGATTAGTTTTGTCACAACGTAATTAAGTCACACACCTGCGTTAGCCAATCAGGTGGCAGAGCTCTGTCATGTGGATATAAATGTCTCCTAGCTCCCAGCTGATTACTGGTAAGTGGGTAAACTCCATGGTGTCTTAGTATCTCTGTATCCCAGTTCTTCTATTTTTGTAGAGTTTGTCAGGAAATATATAATGTTTATAGCTACTCTTAGAACTGGTTTAGTCTATACTGGACCAGGAAGAGGTTACATTTCTAATGATTGTAGTCTTGGCCACGCATGAGTGCTACTTACGTTTTCTCGTAGAAAAGGACCATGCCCAGACAGAGGTGGTTGGGAGCTGGCTTAAATCACAGCATTCTGATTTCTTCAAAGCAGTAAGGGCTAAAAACGAGTCTGCTTTAAACATATTGGACAAGTCTTATCATTAGCAGAGGGTATTCAGGGCGATTGGGTTTCCTACTGGTTTCAAATTGGTATCAGGTCTACCGCTAGTCTGTCATATTGTTATCATGATTGTTTGGGAGGAAATATGGTATACCATATTTCCACCTGTTTACAGTGGCTTTAAATATATTTCCATCGATGCTCATCATTCTGATGTAGTATGGCCATCGTAATCCCTTCAACACTAGCTCATCTCCCCTGGGGCGGAGAGTGCATATGCAATTTTATTTGCTGACACCTGATGACATTAACCATGCAGATTCTGGGCTTCTTCACCAACTATGCAGCACTCCCAGGGATCTAGGCAATTCCCAAATGAAATTATAAAACAACTTTGATTTCATGGGCCCAGGGGAGACGGTGCAGACGTCCTGGGGGTAGCAATGCCCAGATGTGTCGGTATGGTTAGGCGGGGTTTCCTCATAGTGAATAAGGAGTGGTCCCTGGGGCCTCCTAAAACTGTAGGAGCGCCCTAGGATCGTTATCCTCCGGTGCCTATATCATGTGCTGGCAGTACATTTTAAGCTGCATTACTGCATCGGACATACTGCTAATAGAACATATCACTATCAATTCCACTATACTGCTGCATTAGACACCGTGTTACCAGACCCTATAATTAGAGTTCCTGCACCTTAAAGATTCCCAGTACATAACTAGAAACTGCAGCAATTTGTAAGGCAGCTGGGCGGTGGTTGAAGACAGCTGGGCAGCCTATTAGCTCCTATTCTCTTCTACCACATATTGAGCGTATGTTGTGGCAAACGTGTCATGCAGCCCATGAAGGGTTAATGATACCTGGTGCCCCCATGGTCATTTCTCATACTACTGACGATGGCAGATATAGGTAACCCAGCCACCATCTTTGGTCTCTCCTCTTAGATCAAACCTGTACTTATATTGGGGTCGTGTGTATGTGTGAGGAGGGGGGGGGGGGTCATAGAGACACGTGTATTGCACTCCACAGCACGATGGTGCTTGTCAGAACCAGTAAAAAAAAAGCCTCACAGCCTGCCAGGCACTAGCGTTTTGTATTCACACCGCCTGATGGACAAATGACAGACTACTGGCAGCAATGTCGTCTGCTCTTGAGTGACTGAAAGCCCTCTCTTTTTCCCTGCGAGGTCTCATTTTGCCTTTCGTATGGCAGACCAGACAAAAGCCTTCAATCTCACCGAACTCGTATTAACCACCTAGCCTCCAGCCTCAGTGCCTGTTGAGAACAGAGACATGTTTAAAAGGGAGGCAATTGCCTTCCTTTCTAAGGGGGGATTCATTTAAGAGGGTGAGATAAAAGAGAACAAGTAATGTTTCTTTTTGGTGATCGCTGAATGAAAATAGGCTTAGGAATATTGAACTTCGGTATTGGCACCGGGTAGGTGATCCATTTTCAGCAGTAGGTTGGGTCAATGTATTGAAATCTTGTTATAAAGGTACGGTATGGAAATGATCACCTCTATACATGCGGGCTTCCCTACCATTTATTGCGCCCGACACACAATCTATCCCACCCACATTTAATACCTACATTAACATATTTAGAGGACGAAGGGGATTTTTCTAACTTTAGACTTTGCCCAAAATTCAAGGAGGAAGAGGACTCCTATTAGCCCTCTCCCCTCCCTCCTCCCATTTTAACATTTTGGGATCCACCGCTCATATCACACATTCCTGCTCGATGCATTTTCTATAGGCCCTCAATAACTTTGATATCTTTCGCCCACTCACCTCCCTCACGCCTGATTACTCCGCGCTACCCACGCTACCAGCATCTCTGAAGTTGGAGCTTGTAGTGAGTATTTTATAAGAACAGCCTTTAAACATCTTCTTCCACCTTCCTCCCACACAAATTGGTGGGCGAATGTCCCCCTTTTCGCTTCGCCAATTTAGATTTGAATCTATTCGGAATCAAAGCCTCATTCTGGCTTATCAGACCTCACCGTTGGCCTCCAACACCAAAACTCTTCACCGGTGAAAGTTAAGCTTACTGGTGAAAAGATCTCAGTTTTGAATACTTCATAATTTCAAAACGAAACGCACGTGATGCCCTTTTTATGGAGTTGAATTTAGCATAGCGGCCTTACCATGACTAAAGGGAGAATTGGTTGGAAGGTAAATCAACAAGCTTACAGTTCATTTGTCTTTATGCACTAAACAAACCTATTGAGTCTACTCTTCCCTCATGTCTACCCGTTGGGAGTGTTTTAGCCCTGAAGGCATGTTGGCATGGCGTATGAATCTAGCCTTGGTATTAAAGTAAAGGGGAGTCAGGTTAAGAACATTTCAGGTGCAAGGGATGACACAGCCTGAACTTAGCCACAATAGAATTTACAGTTACAACTGCAGACAGAATGTAGACTATAAATCACTGGCGTATGTCTCATTTGGGGATTGGCCAAGTGAGCTCAGAGGTCAAAGATGGTGGACAGGAGGCAGAGAAGATCAAGTGTAAGAGTACAGCTTCATTAAACCTCGGTCGGAGCCGGTAGAGGGCACTGCGGTTAGCCCCTGAAATATGATGCATGAATGCTGCCCTGGGGACTCCTGGCTGATACACCTCTTTGGGCTCGGCATGATGCTCCAATGCAGAGCCTGAGTGTAGACTCGCTAGCACTGCATTGGTGTATCATGAGTTAAATGACGAGGGTAACATGAACTTTGAGGCCCTTAAAGTGTTGGGGTAATTCTAGGTAATTCCAAAGGACACCTTGGCGGCAGACGACTTCTCTCATTACCCGCCTAAACGGATTAGTGTGAGGATAGCCGCCAGGGGCTGCAGTGCTGATGAGCAGTCATGAGAACCTTGTTAGGTTGGAGCGGGCGTAGGGGGGGGGGCACTTGCCTTCATTTAGGGTACCAACTGCGGTTACAATCCCATGGAGTGGTGCTTGTCGACGCGTCAAAAAGGGGAAGGGGGGGTTGGGGTGTTGATTAGATGAATGAAAGTCAGGGGGTTGTTGATACCTATATATCTGATATACAGATTTGATAGTTATGCTGATTTTAGGGGACTGTGAAATGACAAGATGAAACAAACAGGTGGGTATGTAGTATCGCAGTTTGTACCTACCATCAAAGAACACTGCCTCCCCCGGGAGTTGGCTGCATGGAGAGGTGGGGGCGTAATGTTCACTTTTTGATTGGTATTGATTATTTGAACAAGCACGTAGGAGAAGGAGGGATCTATGGTAAGGTAATTGACTCTCTGAGGGCATGTTCGCTGTTCACAAAACCTAATGCCCTTTCCTGCAATACATTGGGATTTAAAAGTAGGATCTCCCCCATAGATTATAACCTAACAGTGAACGTTTACGCTCTACATGTTGGATAGTGAATTTGATATACCACTCCCACTCTTGATCTAGGAACATCACATCTGCCGTGATCTCCTGCGTATAAGGCGCGTCTTATATGGGGGGTTTTGGGGTCCGGGGTGGCCCAAGCTACACATAGGTTTTTGGATTTTGAAAATTCATTTAGAACCAAAGTTATGAATTTTGACCTTCTTTCCTCTGTTATCGTACACCAGCTTCCTTTGAAGGGTTATGACATGGCGTCCCGCTAGGTGACGCTGATGACGCTGATCACTAGTTAGTTGGCATCTTCTGATCGATGAACTTCTGATAGGTGCCGACTTAACGACGCAGTGTTAGGCTGGAGATTGATCAGAGCCGGCAGCGACCTGCGGGAAAATCGACCTGATCAGAGAGATTATGCTTATTCACACGTTGGGCCGTCTCCGGCCCATCCCCCTGGGCTTACGCCCCCCCCCCCCCCCTCGTTCCCACCTGCTGCCAACACAGGTAGACATCAAAAGGAGACAGGCAGATCAATGCTCGTGACGTCAGATGAATAGTCTTTTTTCCCGGGTTGCTACGTTACATGGGATATGATGTCAAAGGTTAGGACAGCCATTCTTCATATATGCACATGCTATCAATCATATCTCACGGGGTTTCACACCTCCTAATTATCTAGAAAGGTTCCAAACATCTTCTGGTAGGCCTATGCCTACATACTAAAAGTAGAGTGAAATTGTTATAACATAGTGGCTTTACCTTATGTACAACGACATCCAATCAAATGTGAAATATTCCCTTTATAACAGAGGCCTCATCTCAAGCATTCTAATCCCTACCAATAGCTTCTTCTTCGGGTATAATCTTTAGGGTATTCTAACAGGCCTACCGGTTTGCCTCCAAAGCCCTGGATAGAAGCCTGGCTCTCAGCACTTATCTGAAGTGGCTCCATCTTCCCACCTTAATGCAAAACATCAGATACCAGAACCCACCAGTATCATATTCATCACAACGAAACACTCCCTGAGCCTGAATTAGTTGATACGAGCTGAGCTGCTCGTGCATTTCCGGTGTTAGACTACCCATTAGATGCCAGGCACTATAGTGTGAGATGATGAAAATACAAACAGATAAAACTTTGATCAGATGGTGTCAAAGCGGCATCTGGTTGGAGAGGGTTTTATATACCACTCAGTGGTTATAAATAGCTTCATGAGCAGCTCAACTAGCCTGGGATGTTTCAGCTCTTTGCAGGCGGCCAACACGTGCTGTTCAATACACGGGGGTAAGAGGCTATATTTGGCAACCAAACCCTATATGTACTTCTGGTGGTGCACCTACCAACTTAACATGTCGATATCCATTAACCCTTTATGGGCCGCAATACCTTTAGTCCATTATCAGTCAGTCGATGCAAATTAACCCCTCTATTGACAGCATATTGCTTTAATGCATTATCAGTGGGTCGATACCCATGAACCCTCTATACCGAGGTTGCAGGAGCCCCAGTGGGTCCGCAATTATTCCTTGTACCAACAGGTGCTGTCTGAGGTTCTTGGCACGGCTGCGGGGAACAAGCTCCAGCTCATTAACTCTTGCTAGACCACCACATTCTAGTGTGCAAGCAGTCTGGAGCTGACCTCAGCCTTATCAGGGGTTCAATGTCGTTTTGGATGAATTGTTTACACCACCCAGTCGATCATTTTATTATCAAATATAGGGTCGACGCCCATGACCTCTTTTACCATGTTTGCTTCACATTTGCAAGTAAGTAGTATAGGACTCAGTATGGAGGCCTAGTGGAACCACCATATTTAATTTCGCTGGTTGAGGTAAAACCCACTGTTAACACATACCATGATGGGTAACTTGTCCCTGGTTAACACCCACTTCCGGGGACATGCTGGTCCCATCTTATCAGCTCTTATCAGTGTGTGTCGCCAGAACAGGCTCCAGACCAGCTAGTGGCCAATATGGAGAGCGCAACAATTACGAGGTGACTTTTGTAAGTAGTATATAAAAAAAGTTAATCTGAAGCAGGTAACATGTTAACCTTAGGACTGTAGCCTTATTAGGCTGACGGTTGTATATCGTCACACCTATATCACCATCATTGTCCTTCTCTAAAGCCCTGTTGTCCTCTTGTCTATTCTTACCAAACTAGTCAGTGATAGCCGCCCCCACACACACACACACGGGCTTCCCTAGCCCACTTAAAAGGGTCTACTTCTCATCTTTCCTATCCCCTCAGGATGTGTGTTGTGCACATATGCGCGGGCACTGACACATTCCTCTGTGAAATTGTGTAATGTCGTTCTCGCCATGAATATGACCTTAGCTGTCGAAATGGCGTTAAACATCTATTACTCACTCACTCCCACACACAATCACAGAGCACATGCATGTCAAACTGATCTACAGAATTGGCCTATGCTAAACCTATGATTATAGCGTTAAATATGGCTGAGTGAGGTAACTTCCCTGTTAAGCATAGGTATACACTACCACACTGTACTATATCTCCCTGACCTTTAATATTTCCCTTCCGCTGTTAGAGCTACTGCTTTTAAATATGGAATCCCTTGTTGTTTTATCTGGATGTCAGTCACTGTGGAACAACTCATCTGCCCTCACCATCACACTCCTCCGCCCCCCCCCCCGCACTAGAGCACTAGGCTACTATCGCCTATACTACTCCCACAGTAGCAGTTGTAGTGGTTATCCCTGCCGCACAACGCCCCCGCCATCTCCAGGGCTGCACCAGGCCCACCACTGCTACATGTATGCCCCCATCACTGCTGCTGCTGCTGCTGCTACTACTACTAACAGAGTCCCCTCCCACACCCAGGAGGAGTCTGCTGCAGTATGTGTGCACACAAACCAACCCACCCCCAGGCTCTAATCCCCACCCCAATGAGGTCCCACCACCACTCCCCAGGACTGCTACCCCACCCCCCCCCGGCCCCACCCAGGGGTCACCTTGACGACTGGACGTGTGGCCAAGGCAAGCCGCCATATTGGTAATATGGCGCTGCCCTCGGTAGCCTGTCGCCTTGGTAACGACCCAATGACGACGATGAAGACGCGATCGGAGACGACGACAGCGTTTCCCTAGCAGTCTATGCCAGCGGACTCAAAGCAGTCTATGATAGGCAAGTCTTATGTACGATAAAAAAAAAATCTAATGAGACAGAATAGGAGGAATGTGCGCAAAACCATACATAGCTCAATTGATGGATTGGTCATTTGACTGGCAGCTATGTTGATCATTTACATGTATAAGGCCTATCAGGATTTGTTATAGAGAGATTTTACTCTGCTACGGTCAGCTTGGGGATCACATCTTGTGAGTGCTGTACATACATACCTATAATAATAGGTTTACGCCAGGACTACTGACTGGTCCTATCCACATGTTGGATGAGAATTAGATGGGCCTACTCGAAGTTGGCATTGGCATAAAAACCCTAAACATCCCAAGCCTTCCTGTTCCATCAGATGGAACTTAACCCTTGGTCTAATCATGCATCGTGTAAAAATTTACCTTAATAGGTGTAGGGCCTAGCCTAAGTATGAAACAATTATCAGGATGACACCTGTAATCTTTTTTAACGCCTCCATGTATTCCAAGTCGTGTTACCATCCTATATAATAATTTAATGACTGTACCACACCATACACAAACCCCTATTTACCTATACTACTACGCCTGCACTCAGTGGGACCTACCCACACACACACACACACACACCACACATCCTGACCTATCAGCGGCCACTTCCTGTCCCGTTACTACCCAACATTACTATGGTAACGACCAGACGGCTATAGACGGCAGCCATTTTGGTGAAAGTAATCACCAGGAAGTCACGTGATGGTGTTAGGTTGGTGGTTGACTGCGTTCATTACACACAGTAAGACGGAGTGGTAGGTTGGGGTGGATATTAGTGTAGCCTTGTCCCACCAGACGGCGGGGTGTTGTCACATTAACGGTTCAGTGACACAGTGAATCTTTGAGGGCCATACAGTTAATGTACCATACAGTTAATGTACCATGCCCGCCTACTGGTTGTTCTCATACAGGAACGAAGATCTGATGAGTCCTTTTGCATCTTGTATCATGCCAATATCATGGGATAAATATATATCTGAAGGGTCAGAATCATGCAGCAATGCAGTGCTAAATGGTCCACATTGGTTCTATAATGGCGACAAAAGAACAAGAACCTGGGTGTGTGTGTCATAGGCATATAGGACTCAGTATGGACGCCTAGTGGAGTCGCCATTTTGAAGTTCGCTGGTTGAGGTAAACCCCACTGATAAGACCTACCATGATGGGTACCTTGTCCCTGGTTAACACCCCCTTCCAGGGACATGCTGTTCCCATCTTATCAGTTCTTATCAGTGTGTGTCGCCGGAACCAGCTCCAGACCAGCTAGTGGCCAATAAAGGGTTGACTTAACCCTCCGGGCCTGGTGGTACGAGTATAGGCCAGACCCGGGGCCACACCACAAGTACTAAAAGAAACAGTATCAAAGGCGATCGTCTTTAATAGAGACGTCTATAGGCCTATTAACTTAAACCCATAGTCCACTTGGCTTCTGCCGCGCCATACATTTCCTATATAGATTTCTGCGACAGAGGCCTAGTGGACTGGTGATGTACCGGCAAAATACATCCAGGAGGTTATTTTTCAACAATGCCAATTTAACATGATTAAGAAATGCCTTCATGCTCAATTTTACCTGCATTTCTATGTCAAGAGTGAGCATGGCTATCAACTCGGAGTGAAATAGTTGTTACCCCTCTGCGACATGGACGATGCCCTGGTATCTTTACAATATGAAGTTTAGCTTATGCCGCACGAATCCTGTCTACCGTGCTCGCCGTAATGTTAAACAGCTGCGGTGTATGGACGAAATGTCAGGTCCCGATCTGCAGCTTATTGGACAGAACATAGTTATAGGCCAGATTCATGTTGGCACCTGAATAAAAGCACAACGTCAAACACACTGTGGTTAACCCCCCAGGTAGCAAACATGGTGTGGCCCAAGTCTGGACCATAGCGGGCTCCTGATGTGGGCCACACTGGGTTAACACAGTGGGCGCCCGATGGGTTTTGTCCTCAGCAAATGGTCTGGGCCACACTGGGCTAACCGATTTGGGCACAGATCTGTTTGAAAGTGGGCTCACCGATTTGGGCTCAAAGTGAGTTTAACATGGGTTTTTGGTGTGGCCCAAAGTGGGCTGACCGATTTGATGAAATATTAGTGGTGACATGGTAAAAATTCTTTTTGAAAAATTTATCCAATATTTATTCTTTTTTTCCAAAAGTCAATGAACAACAAATCCTTGAGCTAATCTCACCCCCCCCAATCACCAAAGCAGTAAATGCAATATCTACCTGAGTGGAAAGCCAGAGCAGAACCATCCATTTGAATCAAACTCATTCAGCCAACAGAAGGCACTTTGATTGATTAAAGTGACATTCTGGCCTCAATCTTCCCCCACTACTTCCCTATGTAGGAGTAGAGAAGAGAGCCTTCAAGTTCATAATGACTGTACCTCTGCATATCTGCTCTTGTTCCACGTCCAGTGCAATAGAAATGGTGTTGCCATTCCACTACTACTCAGATGACCTTGATTTGCACTTTTGACTAGAGACATCTAAGTATTTCCAGACTATGAGAAAGTCTGCACATTATTACTTCATATCTAATATAGTAGTCTATTCCAGTTGTCCTATGTCTAAAAGAAATAAGTTTTGTATGGGTAGTAGAATTCTGCCTGGAGTGCTGTGAAACCACTTTGTAGTGAGTCTGCCATGGACTGGCCTACAGGGGCAGGGGATATTTTTGGTTTCTCAATTGCCTCTATATATAGTCCTCTTATACCCGGCCAGGTGTGGACCTGTTTGCCCCCACACCACAAATACACCTTGCAAGCCTACTAGTATAAAGAAAGACATGAAGCTGTTATTTAGTCAGTGTTGCATTTTACATGAAATATCTGGATCCCTACTATGAACCTACCTGTGTATTAATGATATAGGGAAAGGGGGACTACTGATCTCCTACAGCAGTGGTGGAGGGAGGGGAGGGGGGCAGGGCAGGGCAGGGTAGGGTGAGGGCACAGCAGTGTGAGGGCAGGGCAGGACAGGGCAGGGTGGGGTGAGAGCAGGACAGGGTAGGTGAGGGAAGGGGATGGCAGGGCAGGGTGAGAGGAGGGCAAGGGAGGGCAGGGCAGGGTAAGGTGAGAGGACACCAGGGCAGGGCAGGGCAGGTGAGGGCAGGGGATGGCAGGGGATGGCAGGGAAGGGTGAGAGGAGGGCAAGGGAGGGCAAGGGAGGGCAGGGCAGGGTAGGGTAAGAGGAGGGCAGGGCAGGGCAGGGTGAGGGCAGGGCAGGACAGGGCAGGACAGGGCAGGGTGGGGTCAGAGCAGGACAGGGCAGGTGAGGACGGGGGATGGCAGGGGATGGCAGGGCAGGGTGAGAGGAGGGCAAGGGAGGGCAGGGCAGGGTGAGAAGAGGGCAGGGGATGGCAGGGGATGGCAGGGCAGGGTGAGAGGAGGGCAAGGGAGGGCAGGGCAGGGTGAGAGGAGGGCAGGGGATGGCAGGGCAGGGTAAGGGAGGGCAGGGGAGGAAAGGACAGGGCAGGGGAGAGCAGGGCGAGAGAAGGTGAGGGGGAAAGGGTAGGGCAGGTTGAGGGGAATGAGGAGGAGATGGAAGGGGTAGGGGATGGGTGGGGAGGGCAAAGAAAAGAGGGAGAGGGAGGGGGAACACTCATCACAGAGTTCAGAACAGTCCAGAATATGAGGCTGCCCTGTCCAAACCCACTCTCACCCCAGACTGAGAAGACTTTATGCAGCTAAGCACCCATCTTGGGATGCCCATTTTGAAAGCATCCTGGGCCCACTGTGGTTGCCCATTTTAAAGCTGACCAGTGCCCAAACCGGTCAGCCCAATGTGGCCCAGACCATATGCTGAGGACAAAACCCGTTGGGAACCCAATGGGCTCAAGTCGGTTTGCCCGATTTGGGCTGCCCTGTGTGGCCCTGACTGGAAACCCAGCATCTGCCGAACCTAAAACCCATGTACCGAATGCTGCCCACTTTGAACCACCTTATCCCTGGTTAAACCAATTTGGCCCCGAGTGGGCTTGCTACATGGGCCATTAATGACCGCATGATGCCTTCAATATAATGTCCTTGGTAGCTATAATGTATCAATGCATCTACCTGCCAGCACTGCATCGATGGATCATGCCGACTATTTGGGAGTGTATCAACCCCATCAGGGTTGGCATGATGCTTGAATGCAGCCCTTTTAACGTGTAGCCTCACCAAGGCTGCATCATGCATGCTTCATGACGACTATATGTGTTGAAAGGGTTAAGGACCAGGCACCCGGTCCACCCTATCTATGTAAACCACTATCCTGACACCCCCCCCCCCCCCACCCCACCCCACCACCACCAAGCCCCCTCATCCCACCCATCCCGGCCACTGCTGACGCCCATAGGCGCCAGTGCCAGGCTGGGTGAATCGAGCGCCATTGAAGCGTGCTGACGTCCAATCAGCCACGGGCGGCGTTCGAGTGTTGGTTCAGGCGCAGCGGACCGTAGAGGAGTGTGCTATTTTGGCTGTGGTTTAAGGAGAGCGCACTCAGGGCGTGTATGGCGAACTGCTCACCACAAAGCTAGACAGGGGGAGGTAGGGAATAAGAACAATAGATAGAAATTGATCTATATAATGTTGGGCCAGAAGCTGTCATTTAATATAACCAGGGACTCTGAGTGTCTGTCATTCCCTATTCCTTATCACTCAGACGTTTTCCACGAGAAGACGCTGCACTCTGTCGACAGAAATAACATTGAAAATAAAATAGAATTATGTTAATTTTAATCATATGCACATATTGTAGGCCATTATATGTTATAAGTATGAAGCCCCGGACGCATGTCTAATTCGAAAATATGTTTATTCAGGTTTCATTTGTTTTGAATTGGCATCTTTTGTGGGAAAATAGATACAAAGAAAAAAAAAAGATTTTAACGTAACAATATAACCTGCATCTAAAGGGTTGTTCAAATTTGGTTGATTATCGACAAACCAGTGTTCGATTCGGCAAGTTATACTATGTTTAAAGCTGTCGAATTAGGGTCGCAATATAGCGCAGTGTAACACCCCCTTAAAAACTTAACCTGTTATGACATTTTGGTCTTTCTGACATCCGCGTCCATTAGAAATCCGCATTATACGATACTTTCTTTCTATTTCCACAGAGAAACTACACAAACGGGAGCAGGACATCACGCACCTGCTGACCTACATCCGGGACAGCAAGCCGGAAGCGCTGCTCGGATACGACGGAGATAACGTTAAGCATATACTGGAGATTCTCGCCGACCATAAGCGTTGGGAGAATTTGACTGATGGCCACTGGGCTAAGAACGGAGAAGGGGGCCGCCGACGAAGCGGCTCCCATCAAACCCCCACCCCTCGTGGACACAGCGCCGCGGACGCGACTGCGTCCAACCGGACGAGCGTCTCCCTCCACCAAAGGACTTCCGCCGGCGGACGCACCCACCGTAGTATACACCCAGTGGAGCCTAGCGGCGACGATGTGGGAGGACCGGTGGGCGCAGGTGGTGGCGGCGGCGGGGGTGGGGGTGATACCAGTGGTGTTGTTGATAGTGTTGTTGGCGTCGTTGGAGCTGTACCCACGCGATCTAGGAGTAGTAGGGATGGTAGGGGTGGCCGGAGGGGCGGCGACGGCGGCGGTGTGGTTGGCGGAACTTCTACCGCCGATAAGACCGTCGAAACTCCGTCGCAGCCTGCACCAGCAACTTATAGCGGCGGCGTCGCTGGCGGCGCGAGCCACGTCGACGATAGTGACCCTAAGCGCCAATCTTCCATTTCCCCTGCCGCTTCGGCCTCTACCGGGGACGCCGCGCATGCGCGGAGTAGTAGTCCCAGTCAAGGTCAGGGTCATGGAGGTGGTGCTGCTGATCACGTGGGACCTGCGCCTGCTGTGCGCGTGCAGCCCAAAGTGCCCCGAATGGGTGAGGTGGAGCAGGATGAGTATATGCAAGGTGTTGGTTTAACACGGACACGACGTGATAAGGAGGAGAATGAAAGCAAAACTCAGGATGTCATACATAACACTAATAATAATATAAATAACAATAATAACAAACGTCAACACCAACATCGTTTTGTTGAGCAAGAAGAACATGATACGCTACATGAGGTAGCACATGGACTGCATTTTGCTAGTATTTCACTACTTGGATTTTTAGTAGTAGAGGTAAGTACAGCCATCTTGTATCCCTTTACAGTATTAACCCTTTAAAGTCCGCCTTTGTGTACATGGTTTTGTTGCATCAAGGTCATCTGTCCTTCAGAATGCAGCCCTCGAGTCCAGTCGCCATGGCTTCGTTTATTCTTGGGCACAGCAGTGACGTCACAGGAACTAGAGCTGACCTTATTAGGCGCATCTCTCCAAAGAGTCTCCCAGAAGGGTTAAATTATATAGAAAATATACCCCAAAAAATGTGTTAAAATCCTTATGGGAAAGCATCTACACCCCCTACGGCAAAAAGTAATACAAATTCTGAAAGGTATTCCAAATTGACATCACATTATGTCATGCATTATTTTCTAATCCCAATATTAGTAACAGGAATCAACTAAAAGGTGACCTTTTCTAGTACATTGCCTACCTAATATGACCCTTTGCCAGGCAACCATAGTTCTGCTCCCTAGAATGTGCAAAGGGTCGGAATTATGCTACAATGCAGTGGTGGCGAGGAAACTGCCTTTCTGCGTCATGTCATCCTAGTAAAGGTTTGCCCAAGGCTGAATGAAGTCATTGATCAGCCCAACATTTCTGCATTATACTATAGTCCTACTTCTGGGGAACATGATCCAAATGTGGAATATGATGTGCTATCCGCATACTGTTACAGTGGTGGATTTAGATGGGGGTCGCGGAGGTGTGTGTCCCCTCCCTTTTTGCCTGTAGTCAAAAGTTAATTTGTCCTCTTTGAGCCAAAAATAGGAAATGGCTGCATATGCTTATAATTCATGGTGTTTTATAATCATAATTAGTCGGTTCAGTCGTGATGCATGTATAAGCTTGATTGACCTTTAACCTTGGTCCTACATACTACAGAAAGTAATATAGATCCAGAGAGTAACTCATGAAGCTGACGATATATGCTCGATATATGGATACATGCATATCATTTTTCACAATATATTCATTATCTTAATCAATGTTATTCAGGACTTGATTAATTCTCATGATGTCAGTTTATTTTGAAATAATTTCCCAATAGTTCTCTGAACTGATCGTTTTTAAATAGTCGTTTTGCCAATAAGGAATTGTCAGTTTGTAGCAGTCGCTCTCCTGACCTCTTTTCCCTGGCAAATTTGTTCAATTTACCCATAGTCCACTAGGCCCCCATCGCCAGATTTTACAGAGGATTTGTATGGTTCATTTGCACGACAGAGGCTAAAGTGAACCATGGTCTTCATGATGCTATTGAAACATTTACATAGCTCACGTCGATAGTCCACTTGGCCTCTATCGCGCGATTTAACCATACATTTCCTATAAAGATTTCTGCGACAGAGGCCTAGTGGACTATGGGTGTAAGCTTAGTAGTTTCTAATTGCGATAGTCCACTTGGCCTCTGTGGCAGAAATTTATATAAGGAATGTATGACTCAATCGCGCGACAGAGGTCAAGTGGACTATGGGTTTAACATTGATGGTCCACTAGGCCTCTGTCGCAGAAATTTATATAGGAGATGTATGGCTCACTCGCACAATATAGAGACCAATTTGACTATGGGTTTTAGGGTTTGTAATATCCCTGTTTACCCATGGACTTGGATCTGTAATATCTCTGTTCCCTATGGACTTGGTATTGAACATTTATTTGATTGATTGGAATAGTTCAACTTTCTGGTATAATATATTTTCCACACTAAGTCGTGCAAATTTGCTACAAATTATTTGTTGCCCGACAAATAACAAATAAAGCACAAATAAAAAGCTGATTGAGGTCATTTCACAGTATTTTGAATGTAGTCATGATCTCTTTAGAAGTATCAAGATGTGCTTGGTTTAAAACTATGTCTATATATGTTATTATCATACTGAAAGAATATTTCAAGCTATTTTGTTGAGGCAACGTAAGCCTTAGTCACAATGTACCCAGTAGGCTATGTCAAAGGAGTATAGTTACATATACATGTACCTGTAGGCACATACATTCTTTGCTTGTTCATTCAAGTTGTATCACGTATTGGAGACTCTTGGGCCAAATAAAAAAAAAAGGTTTGTTTCCAGTAACCCGACCGACCCTAGCAAAACAGGGACAAAAAACACTTTTTTGTGATTTTGAAAAATTTTGTCTCATTTTTTAATAATTCAAAGAAATTTTTCATTACTTTTCGAGGATTTTTCCTGTATCTTTTTCGTGTTCTTCCCCTCTCTCACAGATGTCATTTTCCCATCATTATTTACGAAATCAAAGAATTTGATACATCCATTGATATGTGCCCTAACATTTCCAATATAAATGTAAACGACCCTGGCTCTTTGAGCTATGTTACTGGAAACACACCTTTTATTTTTCTTGGCCTTATCAAGTGCCTCTATATTATTGCTTCTTTCAAACTCACTTGTCTCATTATATAGCGTCATATAACAGGTAGTATTCAGATTTTCTTTTTTCAAAGAGATATGGCTTACAAAACGATTGCTCCCAATGTCCTGATGCACTATTGCAATGCTGCATTTGCGCATCATGACTCTTTATGATTGCATCAGCCGACGGGATCGGGACGATGCATGAATGGCGGATCCACTGCCGCGATTTCGTGCAACTTCGACTCATGGCGAGACTGTCCGAGAGCAGTTGCAATAGTCAAATCATTTTTATTTCTGCGAATGTTGTCTTATGCCGCTCAGAGATCGCATCAACGCTGTCGCAGCAGCTGGTCCACTGCTGTAATGTTTTCTAAGAGAAGGTGCAATTTGCAAGAAGATCGCGGCAGTAGATGCGCCACTATGAACATATAAATGTAGCCCAGACGAGTTGCATTCATGTTTCAAGATGGGCAATGAGTACGCTGCATTGAAATTCTATGTTGCCCTTAACGGATAAAAGAAAATAAATGTGAAATAGGTAGTTTTGTCTCATCTGAGTGTGAACATATCAAACGCTGAGAATATGAAACACGTAGTTCTACCTGTGAGCATGTAATATCTGCTGCATACATAATAACACAAGAATTAATTATAGTGTATGCGCCAAGTACTTGAACCAAACTGTCAATTGGAAATGCTCTTTGATAATACATATTCAATGTTACTGCAAAATATGATATTGCCTAATTCAAACATAATCATAAATGTGTATTGTAACATAATCATAAATATGTTTTGTATTTCCTCCTCATAATTATACGTACATGTACAGCGGTAGACACTAACCCTTTTAGCCATTGACCACCCGGGCCAATAGCCTCAGAAATTTATTGGCCCGCAGCTAAAGCTGTTGGCCCGGAATTTGTAACTGAAAGAAGCCTGTGTTATGTCAAAAACAATCTAACCAAGACGTAAGAAAATCAAACTATGTCTGCCGTACATCACCATAAGACTATTTTCACCTGCACATTTTGAACCCCTGTAGTTATATTGACTTTTTCTACCAGATACAGTGGACTAGTGAGTGGAAAACCCACTGGCCACCTGGGCCAGTAGGAAGGTTGGCCCGCACTCATAATCACTGGCCCTTGGCCACCGACCAGTGTTATTGTCTACCGCTGATGAACACTCAAATTAGCCTTATAGCTTACACCTAACTATGACAAGTACGCCAGAATTGGGAGTGTCTAGGATCAGAATAATCAATAGTGTATCATCAATAGATAATCGATCAGTCGTCAATAGCTAATACTTGTTGCCCCACCTGGGCAATGTTCTATCAACATGATGTACCTTGGTAAAAGCTAGGGAGGGGCCACATTGTGTCCCAGTCATAAGCCCAAATCTGGGGACGAATCTCTGCGAGGATGATTAACTACATGCTGATTTGTGGATCTTTTTGTCGTGGTATACATTGATACGCCTCTAAGATACATGTGTACAATATTATTTTCACATAATCATTCATTTTTTGCCTAAATAGTGAACATAGTCTTTGAAATCGTTCGTGGCTTTCCTTCTAAAATCAGGAGGGGGATTAATAAAAAAAAAACTGGCATTTATCTGCGGCATTATAGAAAGTATATCAGAAACACATTTATAAATTGAAAAAAAAAAATAATATGCATTTCCGGGGGTGGATGTATGATTGTTATTTCAAATGATGTAGAAATCGTATTCTGGGCAGTGTTTAGTTACAAGTTACAATAGAAATGAATGTTTTTAGTAATAAGTGATCTCAGTGTCATCTTAGGCATCACACCAGGAAGGCATTTCTCAAGATGGTACGACTGAAAGCAGCCACTAAGATTTTGAAACCCTCAATATTAAAGTGGGTGATCGTATGTAATCGTATGACAGCTCTGTACGATCAGCACTTAACACAGTAATTACATAGGGTTTGGTAGGGCAGTCGTAGCAGTGCAGTCATAAGTAACCATTTAGATGCAGGACTATAATGGCTTTATACTGAGGGATCCCACTATGATAAGACAGGGGTCTACTCGTACCATCTTGAGAAATGCCTTCATGAGTCCACTTGGCCTCTGTCGCGCGATTGAGCCATACATTTCCTATATAAATTTCTGCGACCGATGCCTAGTGGCCTTCCACGTAATGCATCACGACACTTCCCTTTCTTTTTGAAATCATGGATCCGCTACTCCTGAATTGTTGCATAATGACACCAAAGCCAAACGAAAGTACAGACCAATGTGGCGAGGAACGATGACCTTGCATGTACAAGTCCAGGGCACAGCATGTAGGACCTTATCCCTAAGCGATGCATGCAAACAAATATGATGTGATTCACAAGGCAATAATATAGTCTGTCACAATTATTATATATACTAGATTCCAAATTTATCAAAAGCAAAAATCCCGGTGAAAATACCTTTACCTTAAAGGGTAGCCAATATTACAGTGAGAAATGAAATAACCACAGGTGTTAGTGTATGGAGGATGATACTACATGTACCCCCGTGGCTAAACCCTCTTACAAACACTGGTTTCTCGTCAGCTCGTGTATCCCAATAAATATGATTTTGATGATTTTGTTTTGAGAGGAGCAATAATAAAATGACATAAATATGGACATAGCTGGTATAACGTACTCTATTGTGTAAGCAATTCATATGTCATGAACAGTGTGTGTTATTTGCAAGTCTTGTGAACTTCCAACTAGTATATTGTAAAATTGGTTCGTGTCAATTAGGTAATCAATGCAGTCGAAGTTGATTTAAACCTGTGTTCAACATGGACAAAGGAGAAAATGATGGCAATGGTACAAAAGTTGATTCAATGTTGGTAGACAATAGATGATAGTAATGCACTAGGAGTCACTCAGCTGTATACTCAAATCAAGCTTCAACAATACATAATTCTTTTATTTGCTGGTTGAGGATGGGAACACTGAAGCAGCAGTATCGATTCTAGGTGCATATGTACAATGTGAGAAATATGGTGATAAATAAAGCTTCCTGCTATTGAAGTGAAGGTGAACGCCATAACACGATAAATATACATGTTGATGCTATAAGTAACATGTCTATATATAGGCACCAGTAACTGTTCCTTTTTTATATCAATGACAACAGGAAAAGATCTATGATCTATAAATAATTATTCTTCCTGTGTTGCATGTTTAGCATATCTTTGCTGTCGGCTACATTTCCTAGGATCTATAAACATAACTTAGGATCTATAAAGGATATGCTTTTTGTTCCTGACATCACAACAAGGCCATTGTCAAGCACCATATTGGGTTGGCTGATGACTACAGAACAAATCCCAGTTCACTGATTTAACTAATCATTCCGTTTCTATTTCAGGATTTAGTGAAAATAATAGCCATGGGGAAGGAATTCTTTAAGCATAAGATAGAGGTAAGTGGACCCTTTCTTTATCTTATTAATGTTATTATAAGACGGTGTTTACTTGCAAATGACAATGCTCTATCGTCATAGTTAATAATGGGTGTGTCAACTTGGTGAAAATGTCCATTCTTTGTGTCAAGTTGCAAAAACAAAACTTATGAAAATGATGCTCAATCCAGAAGGAATAGAAATTCCCAGGAACTTGGAAATTGTCACAGTATATGATCTAGAACCTTGTAAATATCTTAGGAATTGTAACTCTTGTTATACAGTGAAATCAAAGCAATACTGTTTTTTTCAAAGGACAGATTGTACTACGTAGCATTGAATGGTAGAAATAGATCAGAAGAAAAATCTTTGCAATTGAGGACAATGTGAGGCTCTGGTGTAGAACTAGACGGATGTTTATGTTGAAAAAAAGAATGAAAATGATTTGAATGAGGAAATTGGGGAGGGGGTCCCTTCAAACACCACACTAAGTGAAAAATATTGAAAAACTGTCATGTTAAAATTTAATGACAGTCAAATGATTAAGCTGACTACAGCCAATTGAATCACCAATATATATCACGCAGATAGAAAGCAAATATAGGCCTACCACCCGAATGGCGAGGGAGGATGGTGAATGTATTGTGGCTAATGAGGACATATCGGCTTTCTGTCATTTCTAACTGTCATTTACTGGCAGATCCCTGACAGCTACAAAAACTGGTTTCCAAATATACAGGTAGTTCCTAGCCTGGGGCAGATTTTAATCAGGGCAATAGTAGGAGATGATTGAAGCTTTATGTGCCATTCTTTGTAGGGCTGAGTTTGATCAGGAAGGAGGGGGATACAACAATCTGTCATTTTCTGTATATAGCGTGTTTTAATCAGGGTAACAGTTGGAAATATATATGTAGCATTTTGTGCCATCCTCTGCGTAGAATGGCAGAGGAAGCAACTTTTTCATTGAGGAGCCCAACGAGGATCCCATCACGACCACCTTGAAAAGTACTTTTTGGTAAATTTTGGATCTGATTTTAGGATCAGGCCCTCATTTCCATATCCCATCACCATATTAATCTAATTTGAGATACAAGGTTGTAGCTTCTTTTCCATTATGTTATGGGTTTTTGACAAATGGTGGGGGGGGGAGACATACTTAGGCCTCACCTTTATGATTTGGGGGCTCGGGCCCCCCTGGCCTCCCCTTTTCCTACGCCCCTGAATGGAGTTAATTAAAGGAAACGTAGGGATGATATGTAGCATTCGTTTCATTGTCTTTGTAGAGCAGAGCCAGCATACGTAACATTTTGTGCCATTCTCTATGTAGAGTAGGGAGACAGTAGGGGATATTTAACTCATTGTGTCATAGTCTGTGTAAGGTATAGTTAGAGTAACAGTAGGTTTAGATAACATCCTGTATCACTATCTATGCAGATTCTAATCGGGGTAACAGCCCCAGGAGGGGGGGGGGGCAATCTGCAGGGCTGTCAAGTAAATTACCTTCATAAATCACACATGTACTTTATGGCTAACATCTGACATCGTGAAAAAAGAGCGCTGTAAATATTCCGCTGTCACAAAGGTTGGGGGTCTATTTTACTGCTGGTACCTGCCTTCAAAGAGTCGGTTTCTCCGGAATAACTGTAGGGATATTTAATATTCTTTTTCCTTTTCTGCATATAGCAGAGTGTAATCAGAAGAACAGGTGAATACAGCCTATACTATTTTCTATGTAGGCTACGATCTAATTAGTACAAGAGTAGATATCAAATTTTCTACTATTTTTGAAATTTTCTTTTCAATGTCTACATAAAACAGAGTTGAATGAGGGAAATAGCAAGGGTATGTAACAATTGGTGTAATTGTCTATGTCTCCTCCCACATGGAAGAATATTTATAAGCATAGAGTTGGCATAAATTGCCTAATTACTGTAAAGCCCCAAATATAAACTGTGGCTTTCAGGCCATTTCAGAGGCCTTTTGTGCCTTGTAGTGTCTTCCTCAAAACAGGGTGCGGCTTGTTCACAGGGTATTACAGCAAAGGATGGATTGCTAAAAAGGAAAAAAAAGAAAATGGGAAGAAAAGAGCTACATGAATTAGGACAGGAAGCACTGCTAAAGCATGACGATGTTACACCAGAACGGGTTGGGCTGTGATATCAACAAAGGGTCAACATCCGGTTGCTTATTCGATACTTCCGGCCAACCCCTTTCTAGTGGCAGAAAATGATATCAGACTGCGCAGTACCGGAAGTCGTCCGGGGGCTACATGAGTAATCCAGTGGGGTCCTACGGTTACCAGCAATCAGGAGAGCTGCCAACCTAGGCATGGACAATGGAAACTGCTGAGGCAAGCGAAACCAGCCATAGCAGGATAGAGGCAGCTCCAGCAGTCCTCCATAGGTATTAGTACAGGGCAATAGACATTGCGCTGCCGTTATCACTGTTTATCAACCGCCAATAGAACAGCACTCCTCCTGTAGGGAGAGGCAGCTTGTAGCTGCCGGTGGTGTTAAGGATTATTCAGTCCAACCACAGAACTCAATGCAGAAGCTTAACAGCTTCACATTTATAACTTCACATTGCATTGGTACCTTGTTACATGTTCAGAGGCAGAGGATATATCTACAGATGTCTGATTTAGGATGCCCCAAGGATAAAGTCTTTGAAAAAGGTGACTCCAGATGTTTTTTACATCTTACTGAGAGAGTCTATTAACCATTATCGCCATATACTGCCTCCAGATCCAACTTCCCTTGTCACTATGACGCAGCAGTGCAATAGTGTCATGTCTACTCACCAGTACTGCATTGATCCATCATACCGTCCCTTGAAGAATGTATCAGGGAAAGATACTTTGGTTAGGTTTACAGCATCACCAAGACCAATGATCAGGGAGGGCTTAAGCCTTTAAATTCTTGTATTCCCTATAATATTTCCATAGTGCTCCATATGAGCAATAAATGTTTTCAAATGGTTAAAGCCCTGTGCTTCCCTTAATGGTTTGATTTAGGGAGGGGGTGGCCTTAGTATTGAGTTAAGATATGGTCGCCATCTTATTGTCTTGGCACTCAAGTAGCCCCTTACAGGTAACACCTGAGGGGAGGGGGTATGTAAAGTTCAAGTACACTGCGGTGACACAACCACAGATGTCATTATCAGCAGCCAGGTGGACGATAATGATTATTACCATTTACATCCACACCGATACTATGGTTATTGATAAAACTAGTCAGGCACACTAAGGGACCCTATTCTACTTCTACGTCTATGGCCCATGCCTTCCTAAGGAATCGTTCTTGTGTCATACATAGGGCTATCCATCTCAATGAACTTGTGTTATTTGAACTAATCAGGGCTGCAAATGTAGTGTCAAATTTAGATATCTAATCAATTCAGCATCATAGCGACAACTTTTACAGTGAATCTAGGACATATTGTTTCTATCATCTTTTAAGTATCCAATAAGACAAGAATACAAAACACTGTAAAATGTCAATCCAGACATTTGAATTGCAACAATTTGTTCTTTTCTCACACAGATCTTTGATGCCATCATCATTACGTCGTCGTTTGCCTTTGACATCATCTTCCTGGGTGGGGTGACGGGAGAGGAGGGCGAGAAGGCGGCCGCCGTCCTCGTCGTGCTGCTCCTCTGGCGAATAACCAGGGTCATCGATGGTGAGTAACTTACAGAACGAGATGTATGTAGGCTATCGAGTAACTCGCCAGGGCTACAATCATGCTGGGCCTTCATTGGTGCATCATGCCGACCCTACTGGCCAGTATGAGCCCCGTTGGGTCGGCAAGATGGACTAATGAAGTGCTAGTGCTGGTTAGTAATAATAACGTAAGATACAAACACAGGATAAATACATGCATTATACACATGTAAGCAGCTAGGTTCCTCATATCGGTGATGCTAAATGACCACAGATATACCATACCATTGCCCTTTATCATTCATTGAAGTCCGAGTATGCCTACTGGGTACTACCGACTACTTCCTGTGAAATAGGCCAATTGTAAAATGCAGGGTATGATAGTGAAAACAAAAAAAAAGGATTTATGTGTAGAGAACTCTATAACAGACATGTCAGATCTAATGACCACATCTCAGTTCTGCCTTTAATAAAGACCCATGATATTTATATGCTATCGCTCGTGGCACTCTCGGCTCCCCCCACCTTATGCCCTTCAATATTCTCGAGCCCTTTCTCTGTCTCTTTATGGCCCCTACTCCTCCTGTCCAACACTTCTCTCGTCTACGCCTGCTTGCCCTTCTCAAATGCACTACTACCCCTCCAGCTATGCCCCCCCCCCCTGCCCTCAGCCATACACACTCAGAACACGCGGCTCTTGTCGTACCCAACGCATTCCTACCTCACCATTAGAGTGCCTTAATTTAGCTGTGGTCAGAGGAAAGCTGCGTTCCAATTATATCCGTCGTCATGGTAACTTGATGCGCCACCTTGCGGCAGTCGATGGAAGCCTCCTTATTAGTGTGCGTCTTGCCGTCAAAATGTCGTCTGGTGGAGACGCTGGAGTGTTGTATGGTGCGGGTCAGAGGATGTGTCACGTCTTCTGTCATATCTCATGTTATATACCCTCATCATCCATCCATACAAGGCCATTTTATTGCCTTATATGATTAAAATAGGCCTATATAGCCACGACAGGTAGTGCATAGACCAGAATCCCCCTATAGGTCCCCTATATTGACGATAACTCTCAGTCAATGCTTTTAACGTGTAATTTGTCAGGCGACAGACACTCAGAAAAACAAGTATCGAAGATACCTAGTTTGCTTTAAAGGGTTTTATTATAAACTGAAGTGTCTGATCGTCAACATGATTGTTACAATGATAATAATGCTGGGCTAGTGAAAGGTTACATAATGATATACTAGAATAGACTATTACTGAGTTCCGTGACTTACCGGTGGGATGAATGGCATATACTATGGTATCCTATGATAGGATACCCTGTGCAATTGATGGTCTCAGTGGGTGACTATTCTAAAGATTATGATTGTAATCATAATCATAGGTTTCGAATAAGGTATTAAATGTTAGCGGTCAATAACTGTATTTTACTGTATTCTATAGCCTAACATATTGCAACAAGATCAGCATAAAAGAAAGAATTACAAGAGGCATGTAAAATTAATACTATGCAATATCACGGTCCCTAGCACACAGACAATGGCTTAAGACCGGTAGACTGCATGATTTAAGGGCCACACATGGCTTTTAATCTATATCAAAACCTAGGTCGCTACAAAATAACCAATCTCAAATAAAATGCAATCTTGAAGTAATTATCAATATCTATATACTAGTAATTGCCAACATTTTTAAATGCACTTTACTATATATATATATATATATATATATATATATATATATATATATATATATATATATATATATATAGTTGTCTGAATCACTGTGACTATGAGGGGGGCAAACGTGTCAGGCGGGCCGCAATGGCAATTCTAAGCATAGCGAATAAAGCATTTTGACATTTTAGAGGGTTCGGGGATCATCCACTAGGACAGTTATGACAATTAAGACATTCATCTGCTAATTTAGGTCAATTTATGAGGAAATGGCCATGTTCACCATATAAGTGTATAATACATTCATGTCGCTCTACGTGAGGTGCCCATTGCCATCGTAACAGTGTCATTTATATACTACTCACACAAAATGATAAACGCATCCACTACTTCATCACGGATAATGTACTCTCTTTCATTGTGTTCACATTAGGTGAGATTATCTTTATCCAGTATAGTCTGCCTGAGTCTCCAGCTATACACTGTCAGCTATTTTCTCAAGTCAAAGTTATAAACTATAATGTAGGCTATGCATTAGAAAAGAAAACCAATCTTAATGCTCCCTGCAATAAGGTCATTTGTTTTGCCTATCGCGTCACTTTCTTTGCTGATCGCGTCACCAGTATTATATGCCACGTTGACATTCCAGATTGATATGATGGGTAGAATGGTGTTTAATTTTGAGACCCCTTAACGCATCATGAAACATTTGTTTATGGAATTTCTTATCCCACAGGAATCCTTATAACTGCCAAGCAACGGCAGGAGTTCCGGATCCGGCTACAGAAGCGCGCGCGGCGGAAAGCTGAGAAACGAATTGACCTGCTAGAGGACGAAAAACACACAAGAGCTGTAAGTTGTGTCCACCAGAGGGCAATTCATAAAAACTGACAATGTTTCTGTGGTGAATTACTGCATTTTGAAGAAGCATTTCAGAAGATCAGATAAACTTCATCAGAATATAACAGATTACATTTGGATCCTGGCGAAAATTGCGTCGTCAGTTCTTTTTTTATGAATCGCCCTCCTGAGGCATAGATTCAGTACTTTCAGGGCTGCCTAGTGTCTTTCTGCACTGGGCCTATCTCATTGGGCACAAAATATTGAATGAGCAATGAAAATTAGTCGATCAACTACGTTTCAAAATTGACATGATGCACTGATGTATATCAGTGGCGGATCCAGGATTTGGAAAAGGAGGGGGCGCGGCCCAAAAGGAGGGGGCGCATCCCCTATTTTTGGGCAAATTTTGGGATCCAAAATATGTACTCTTAAGTACTGGGAAAAAAGGGGTGCACACGCCCTCGCGCCCCCCCCCCCTCTAAATCCGCCATTGTGTATAACACATTGAATACATCATTGCAACAAAATAAACATAAATCTCAAGGTATCATGCTGTTTAGGGTTAATAGATGGCCGGTGTAACTATTTGCATTCATTTATCCCATGGATGTACTTGGCGTATTGATTTATTTGGTTAAAGTAGTGTATCAAAGAAGTGTATTAAGTCTAGTACGCTTGATGCTTTCAGCCACAAAAGGAGAAAATTATAAAGTAAAACCATTAATAAGTATAGTCGCTCCTTGATTCTGCTTCTTAGTCACTGATATTGAACAAAAAGAGAAAAGAATACATTCCATGATTTTCTATTCCTTCTTTCAGCGTCAAATTACCCTTCTCAAAGAGCTGTGTTCAAGAGCAGGTGTAACTGAAGATGATATAGAACTTTGTACCCCAAAACGTAAGTATTCCTGTAAAACTATAAGAGCTGGAAAAGCAGTACTGTTCATAATTATAATCATCTCTAATATCCATGTGAAATCCCATTTTGATGGCGTGCATCACTGGTATAAACAAAACCATAGTTTCCATAGTCAAATTAATTACTCCTTCATGTGTAATATTGAATAGAAAGGAACCTCTTATTATGGACACACTTTATTTGTAGATCGTCACAGTAGTTAACATGCCTATCCCCGGTCGAGATATGTTTATATTTACACTGCCTGTACCCTTGGGTGGACACTGTTCATTCCATACCACAAGAGAGGCCGAACTTTTAATTCTTACGATCAATCTACACAGATCTTAAACCCCATAGTCCACTTGGCCTTTGTCGCGCGATTAAGCCATACATTTCCTATATAAATTTCTGCGACAGAGGCCTAGTGGACTACCGATGTTACATGTCATCTTATTTCCATTCTTTATATTAAGTGAAAGCAGTGTAAACTAAACTAAATGTACCTTATTCGGTTTATAAATCCTCATGGGATTAAATTCAAGTCTAAGTGTTATTGGCTAGAGTGGGCCCATATATCTTTTTGCACAACTTCCGGTCTGCCTGGTTTCCGGTTCCTCTTTGACCTTGTCAAATTGCACAGTGTGTATTATTAGCATTGCACTATTACCAAATAGAACGTGTAGGTACATTCTATCATAGTTGTCACTGTTCTTGCATTGTTTTATTATGTTGAAATATGCCATAGACGACTAGATAAGAAAGTCAGATTGACTTTCAGCAATATCCTTATGACTGAATATAAATTTATTATTGTTAGAATGACCAGGCCGATGGAACCCAATTGTCTCTTGCGGTCAAATTATGTATATTTTGTACAACAGACTTATAGTGATATTGGGTGGATACCTACGATTATTCACTAGAGCGGTTAATCATAATTTATAGATGCCGCATAATATGTATATTATAGCCTTCTATAGAATACTTAATACTTACATTATAAATAGAACAAACAATAGACCTCCTCTTGCACGAGCTGAGGTAATACTCTGGATTAGCATTTGGGATCTAGCCTAGCTATTAAAGGGATGCATGAGAAATACATTCAGTGACATGCTACTAGGAACATGGGTGATATAATCTAATATTATTGATTTGATCTTTATTCTTCCAATACCACTCCTATAAAGGACATGCAAGAGGTTGGAACAAACTACCATAACATTAATCATAAACATAAAAGTCATGAATGCCAAAAGAAAACATGGTTTTAATGAATAGAAAAACAAGCAATATCCTACAAGTTACAAAGTAATCAATAATGATACTCAGTGGAGACTATCCTTTATTTAACATTGAGCTTCATATGAAATATTGCATCATAATTATGCAGGAAGACAGAGACAATATACATTATTAGATATAATAATATATACATGCTTACGTGGCTCGCAATGGCAGTGGTGTATTTGGTTGTGGAAACTGTGCCACAGTACTATCTTACAATTGGAACACTATACAATACAATAGACTATTTTCAGAAATATCCTTCTTTCCGTGACACATGTTACCCCAAATTAAACTAGCATTTCTAGTCGATTGGTCAAGTCGTTTCTTTACCTAAACAGTCATCCAAAGAGACAAACCTATAAAGGCATGTATATACAGAAAATACATCATAACCTCTGAGACACGGTTTCCAGTGACATTAAAGTGATTTATGTTGTCAAATGTGAACATCTCTTTTTGGTTGATTCCCTTAGTTCTCCCCTTGACTTAATTCAGTTAAGTAGGCTTCCTCTTGGTGTTGTACAGAAATGCCCTGAGAGTATAGGATGGTGTAAACGTTGTGCCCCACCCCTTCCACCGCGTCAACAGTCTAAACGCCATTATTGATATCTATTTTAGATGGTAGTGGCTGACCTGTACAGTTCGTATCATTGTGTTATCTACCATCCCCCACGACTATGCTTTCTGTTGTTATTATGGACGGGCTTATCTGATGTGTATATTTGTACACAGTGTAGGTTCAGGTAAACAGAGGCAAATTTTAGTTGGTGGTTGTATAGAACCAAAGCATACTGCCATCGAACACAGTCACTCTCATTGTTGATACTGTAAAGTCAATTTTCCAATAGTCTAAATCGAACTGACTGATGATGATCCAACTGATATAGTAAATGTATAAATTTAAGAAGAAAGTCATTAGGTCCACTTCAGTCTGGAAGAATTTAGACTTAAGTATTGGAACGCTGCCTTTAGTGAAATTCGTACAGTCCTGCTTCTGGGAGCAACTTGAGGCAGTGGCACAGTTGAAAGAATGGGAAGTGTCTGTGTTTGAAATGTGCATATACCCAAAATGCTAACATTTGAATGATGCTATTATCTTTGTCTATTGCAGGTCCACGACGCGTCAGCAACACACTGTGCGCGCTCTCATCTGTAGCCCGGCTGTCTGTCAGTATGACAATGTCCATGTCGTCGGGACTGTTCAGCATGGCCGAAGAGGATAGTGAAAAGTCTGACGAAAACAGAGACTCCTCCCACGGTAAATACGATAAGTTCCTGGACCCAGGAGGCCCAAGCGAGGAGGGATACGCCCTTGAGCTTTATAAGCCCGAAAGGCGTCATTCTCTCCCAGTTCCGGGCAAAATGTCAGACATTGAAGAGGAGAGCCGTTCATCCATGCAGGGTGAAGACAGTGACAGTCCCGTAAACGCATGTGGGGTGAGGATTATTATCGAGGATGAACCCTCTGATACCCAATCCATGGACGAAGGCGAAACAGCAAAAGAGACTTTGTTAGAGCCCTCTGACGGGGCCATTTCAAATGATAGAAGAATATCCCAGTTTAGCGAAGTCCATCTACTTGCCTAGATTTACCTCGTGTTTGATATTATGAGTGGGATGTCAATCCTTCACTTGCCGGTGGGTCTTGGATAGACGGGTGGAACTGTGTATCGTTTACATGACGTAAACCCAACTAAAATACCAAGTGTGATAGGCTCGATAGGGATGAGTAGGGGATGGAGATGGTAGGTGTGATGGAGCTCTTCTTCTGCTGCTGCAGTCCTTTCTAAAGCCACCTGATAGAGGGGAAGGCAGCTGGGAAACCCAAAGAGAGATGAAAGACCTGGAAAAGGTCCTATCAGCTGGCTCCCTCTTCCTCTGAAAGGGCCCCTGCAAAAAGCCCTCCAGCACTGCCAACCCTGACCAGGTGGGCGGCCACTAACGCTGCCTGTACCAGAGATGTAAGACGTGGTCTGCATCACGTGATGCAATGAATCAAAGCAAAATAGGAACAAAATAATGAATACTAGTTGATCTTAAGAAATGATCAAAGATAATGCTTGAGGAAGGTCTGGAGAAAATGGTGGTGTGCAATTATGGACTTGGTTCTTGTGTTGACCTTTGTATAGTTCAAACTGAAATCCAAGCAATCGCCAACTCAGGGGACATGTATGCACGGATTTTAAGTATTCCTATACCGGCTGTTGTGAGATCCAACCATCACAGTTACTAGAACGTTGAACAAAAGAAAACCTAAGAAAAATCACCAAAAAAATTAACCTTTGTCTACAGCTGGTATTCCCCCAATTACATTTGCGCATGCATAGATTCATCATGGTAGAAATAAGAAAAAAAATCTTTGACCACAAAAAAAAATGTAGCTGAGTTACTAACCCTTCTACCCTGGTATGAGAAAAGCTAAACAAGGTATATATAGTATGAAAATTCTTTGGTAGAATTCTTTCTAGTAACTGGCAAGGAGAAATTGAAATATTATCCTTTCATACATATCCCAGACTAAGATAAGAGATGTGTTTCAACTTCACTTACATTATTGGGTTTATACCTTCTTTGAGGATTGATAAAGGACAAATGAAGTTAGCACGCCTCATCCATGCAAGCTAGTTTAAGCAATTGTCACTTACACTCATGAAGAGGGGGATGCAAATGTTTACAACATTCAGGCTTAGAATTTACGTGTTCCTTCTATACAGTAGTACCTTTGTCACTTTATGGTTTATTCCCAGATTATGCACTTGGAGGGTTTGGCCATGCACTTGCTGTTTAGAGTCTGGCTTGTAGACCGGCAGTTCTTGATTACACAAGGTAGATGTATCATGTGGTATATGATGCTGACGATGTGATACCATCCTGGGTTGTCCACAACCACTGGTGTCTAGAATAATGTACCGTGCCATCAGCTCGCACTCACCTGTTTCGGATATGCAAAATGGTTCCACAACCGGGAGACGACATAAAAAACACAATACAGCTGCTGCAGCTGCCAAGGGCAGTGGATGATAAGCAAGCAGAGAGTGTTGCCGATGTTATTATGAGCAGCTCGCAGAGGATGGCAACGGGCGGAAATGTTGCAATCGTTACAACCGAGGACCAAACCCAGGGCCACACAACCCCTAACTTTGGGTGTGTGCCCACACTGCCCCCCATCTCTGTGCACTCGCGTCAATTCACCGATTCATCCTTCTGGAATAATTAGTGATCACCCTTGATGATATCCACTATTCAACGACGACGTAATTGGGGATTTGTTATGCATTTCGACGAAAATTATTAAAACATATATGGCTTATACACTTATATTCACATCCATTCAATGGAATACAGCAAACGTTCCGCTCCTCCATCCAAACGGTGTTTTTGGACAAATTCAATGAAAGGCCAATACCTGGTCGGCGGAGGTCAGCCTAACATTTCGCCGACCCTAAAGGCCTTTTGCGACCACACTATACTAATCGAGCTACTCCTACTACTACTCCTAATATGCTACTTCTACTACCATTCAGGTACAGTTCCCTCATGGAAACCACACAAAACAATGCCTGGAGTAGGGGTATCATGGCGCCTGTGTATGTTTTCACATACACACATTGGTCGCCTTTCTAACTTACTGTGCATAGATAATTTCTCCCTCTGCCATTGTTCACTTCTGATGACGTACAATAGAGACCTCACCAGCAGAATTCTGCTTGTGCTGTCCGTGTTATATGACGTCATGTCATGTCTGACGTGATACCTATGGACAGTGTTTTGTTGACATTATTACCTGTTTATCCAGGTTTTAATAATTACTAGGTGTTCCAAAAACAAAAACTTGAATTTCTGTATATAGAGACAAATGCCCAACTGAGGCAAATAAACTGGCCTACCATGGTTGACCATGTAGACAGTAGGAGGCGTATCTGAATAATGTAGGGCAAACTGGGAGAGGTGGCCATAACCTTCACGTTTGTTGACATTGTGATAGCAATTCATTTCTTCTTGTCAGACAACCACTAGAAACCCCAGGCAGGGCCCATATGTAGGGCTAATTTCCATTAAAACATTCATGATTACCATACAAACCTGCGTGAAAGTATATCATTGAATAAAAGCCACTGCGGGTTGCTTGGAGCAACAAGGACGGAGATCTGAGTGCTCCAAGCTAGGTCAAAATAAACTCATCAAGATAGTTCATCAATTCTAGATCATCCTTGGCAATGCCGCCTTAGTACTGGGCTCATCCTCCACCACGTTATGTTTTTGTATGTAGTTGTTATATCAAAACTCGGAGGCCAGCGTTTATTCCAATAGCTGATTGTTCTGTATTTGAGTGATGGAGGCCTGGTTAGCAGACCAATTGATACACTTGTATCAGCCTATATGGGTGTTATGTTGTTATCATGATTATCAAAATGAGGGAGACAAAGAAAATACAACTAGAGGCTGGTATTGAAGATTGCTGGTTATATTCCTCCCGGTGGGTTTTCTTTAGGCAAGGGCACCACGATCTATCATTATTATTATTATCATTATATTATTATTATAAAACTGTACATAAAAAACAAACAATACTCATGTGTTTCACAGATTCTGCTACCGATAGGTAGGCCGACTGATGTAAATAAGTTGTTGACCAACAAGAGTTGTATTAATCAAGTCCCACAAAGAAACAAACCCAAGAGAAGAACGATGTCAGTGTATGATTTGTTGTATTACTAAAATGTTGCGATGCAACATGTAAACTCTGAAACATATCATTCTGGATTATATGCCATAAAGTTAGAAAGGCTCTTCCTTGTACTGTGCGTGGTTTAATATATACCTGGTGTTAATTATGCCAATGATGAGTTGATATATGCCTTTCAGACTTGGTTATGTTTGCTATGTATGATGTTCTCATTGGAAATGTCCCCCAATAAAGCTTGTGTGATGGGTCCGAATATGTCCAAGTGCGGCCATGGTGTGAGAGCAAGAGTCAAGCTGACAACTTTCTGTGTGTGTATAACTTTAAGGCCAGTAACTGTTAAAAAGCACCGGCTAACGATACAAGACGCCTTCGTGACACTGCCAGTCAGTGGTGCTGTCTTTCTTTTTAACCTTCATAGGAACTTCTCTATTACTAGTGATTACACAATGCCTCTAATATCATAGACTATTGGGTTTCTTATGATATTACAAACAACCTGTTAGAATTACAATCTGTATCTATCTATAGGTACATGCTTTTAGAAGCCTTCACCGTCTCGCATTTTCCTCTAGGCCCACACATTTTTACAGGGAAAAGATGCTAGGCTACCTTTGGAATTCAGGTCGCAGGGCAGAAACAACAAGATTCTTGCCTAATTTATGTCATATATATATATATATATATATATATATATATATATATATATATATATATATATATATATATATTTACTTGTGGGAGTAAGTATAGAGGTAGAGGAATCAGTTGGTTTATGCATATGGTTTCGTTACAATCTCATGACATTCCGCCTTGGTTGAAGGAGACATTAATGGGTGGTTACTCCATTTTCTGAAAACTAGGAACTTTAGATCTCTGAAACATTTCTACTTTCTAACTTGGTAACGAAAACACACTAATGACTGTATGAAATGATATGATTTCTTCCCTTGTCGGGGTTGATTCAAACTGCCTTTTCCATTACCACCTTAGCAGCTAGCAGCAGCGCTGGCAGCCCCGTTACTAGCGTGGTCATGATTTCCACAAAGTGAGCTGACTGCCGAATCGAAAGTCGTCTGGTCGGCAGCAACGTTGCCGTGCTTTTGCTGCTATTGATTATTCGACGTCGGGGCAGCATCAAGCCATGTAACGGTCGCGGACGACGGTCTCGGGCTGTCTCACGAGATGGCCGCGTGACCAGAGACTGCAATGAGAGTGGGAAATTAAGGCGAAGCGTGCGTCGATACTAGTGCTGGCAGGAGTCGTAAATCTTAGCTGCTGGAAAGGCTAAAGAACACATTGTGCAGCAACTCTGACCAGGTGGTCGGATTCTGGGTTATAAAAACGAGACAGTTGTTTGGTAGGGGATATAGAAGGGTAGTCATTTCCTTTTTTACACACATTATATATTATAGCCTATATAAAAAATTCCGCTTGAAGCAATAGGATTCCCCTTGACCAACCTAGCACTCAAAGCTAGCTATAATGTAAATGGTGAGTTCGCTGGATTTCTATTGCGCTCTAAGCGTCTCCGATTGGAAACGTCCTACAGGGTGGGAATGCAGGGTTAATGCTGTTACTATGGGAACATCCATTCTAATGCTACTCCTAGCTCATGAAGGCAGGAATGTCCCATGTTTAGATTCGTTTATATATTCTGGAACCGTGCTAGTAATGTCGGGTCTCTCTTGACAGGGTGCAATAATGAAAATAGGTCCAATTAACAAGATGAAATCACTCTCTCTTTCTTATATGATCCAGAGAGTGATTATGCATATAAGCAGCCTATCTAGAAACCTAGCGAATGAAGCATTTTGTGTGCTCTGCAACTCCTGCATCATCCATGGAGAGGGCATTTGTTTTGTGAGCATGAATGAATTCGTTGCCAGCCGTCCGTTCCCTACATGTATACTTGATATTCTTTTCAAGACTTAGACTTGTGAAGGTCTGCATAAAGTGATTGATCTTTTTATTATCATTAAGATTACTGTAGTTACATAACTTGTGTAGTAGTGGCTTACTGTGTAGCACTGGTCTTGATGATGACCTATATTCTGTGTATCCCAAACCAATCACAAAGAGGTAATACTGATAGGAGCTGGTATAGATAACCAAGATAACAAACTGTAATTGCCTACCGGTGCTTTGTACCTAAATCACGATCATAGACCACTTTCCTGATGATCAGATAGACAAAAAGCAATCCTTTTTACGAGCATATGATTATCATGTAAGCATCGTATGGAGTATTTATGTCAATGCTAGACTTTAGCAGGCTCTACTTACGGTTTGACCTTGAGAAGATGAGAGCGTGAGAAAGGCAGAGCGAGAGTGTGAGAATTAGCCTAATATAATGCTGTGCGATATTTACGACATTGTATGCCGGTTTTTGGCAGCAAATGAAAATTATACCCAGGCTGTGGTTCTATATGCATGCTTTGTTAAATGAAATATGTTGATTAAATGCTGTTTATTGTTGATAATTATAGGTGATGTTTGTTAAAAATGCGGAGGCGCTCCAGCAATCAAGGTGACACTTTTTAAGACAGGCTTATTCCCCATTGACACACTGACTGTAGCAGATGTGGCCATCAGTATTATATATACCAATATGATATAGGCCTATAGTATGATAAAACTAACAAATATTCTCAACTATATAATACCATTAGCATTATCACATAAATGGTAAACTGTAAACTAAGAAACTTGATTTAGATAGTAAGAGCTTTCCTAAAGTGATATTGACTAAACCCTAATAATGATAAGTTCTATATTGAATAATCAACCTATTATATGATACAATGGCCTCATGTAATCCTGATAATCATAGATAAGTGGAAATATCTCCTACAGTTGTTTGTGTTTAAATGGTAGATCTAGCCTGACCCAAACTGTGTCACTTTGATTGTTAGAGAGCCCAGTGTTCCTTATGATACATGTATCATGTAATTGCACTGCTGTGACCTTTCCCTCTGATGTGGAGCGGAGAGAGCCTGTAAACCATAATACTGTCATGGAGTCAAAGAGTTAACAAGCACAACGAAATCATTTACACAAAGTTATTTCAGTATAGAGTGTGGTTAAGTGTCATGGTTCACCTTTTTGTACAAGTCTGTCCTTTACGCCTGGATTATTCTGATAGAAAAGAGTCTAGGCACTCCCTCTCTCTCCCTTTATGGAGAGGGAGTATTATTTTTCTCTCTAGTTTCGTAGGTTGTTTGTAGAGGGTGTATATGACGTATCGTTCCAGTCGATAAGCTGGTTACTGTGTGATAATGGAATCTGATAAGGGTGTGACAGTATTATAATTCTTCGTATTATAAAGCGCAGGCGCGCCTAGTTATAATGAATTCTTGCTCTCAGACATGACCTTTGACTCTAACTGACCACTTCATTGTGTGACATTATGTTCTCTGAAACAGCTCCGGCCTGGTTACGTCATAAAAGTGGCTGCGATTCACCATGCGTGCTAGTTGATATTTTATCTATTTGTGTATATCATCATTTTTGTGTGAAATTCCTGTATTGGTTCCAAAGTCTATTTTCAGTGATTGTATGGTAAGAGAGAGAAAGAGAAAAGAAAGCACAATGATCAGACTTTCAATCAAAGCAGAAAAAGGGAGAGAGTTATATATACCATTATATCCCTTATTAAGTACAACAGTTAGTATGTTCCTCTCTGGTTCTATTGCGTTTGTACACATGCGTTGTATGTTCAGATGTGGGCTAAACCAAACTGTAAGATATGATGGATCAGGGTGGGGGGGGGGGCAGAGAAGTAACAATTGTAAACGACATAATTCAGACCGAACTTCTAACTTCCGCTGACCTTTGTGACGTCATGGTACATCTATGACGTCAGACTTTGTATAAACGATGGCCTCTGGGGACGTGGCAGACCGCAATACAATATGCACTGGGTTGGGAACAACTCACGACACTGGTCCTGTGTACATACTATACTTACATTGGAAGTGCGTGCTTTCTACTAAGAAAAGCGTGACTGGTGAAGAATAAGAACAATAAAACCTGTTTCACATATTATCAACATGGCTTGTCATCTTTTTTAGTACTAAGTCAGGAGGCCATTTCTTAAGGCACTTCGACTGCATACAGCTACTACGATTTGAAACCCGAATACGACGGCTCTTTTTTTCTTTTTGCCTTAACCTAAAATAAACATGGTATTCAACAAGTTCGTAATACATTGTTTATTTGATACACAATGTGCAACATTATGTCCACGTAACATTGATCTATACAACGAACAATCAAGTCTTGACACAAATGAATAATATGGGGCCAATTTGTGGCCACATAGCATGACAAAAGATTGTTTCGCACACTATAATTGCACTTCAGAATCAGCATGATTTTCTTACAACCACCAAGATGAAGTTAAAAAAAAAAACATTGCTGTCAAACATGATAATTTCCCCTGTCAAGTGTCAACTTGAAAAATTAAATTGCTATCAACATGATATTTTCCCCTGTCAACTGTCAAGTTAGAAAAAAAACTGCCGTCAACTGTCAAGTTGACAGCGAAAAAACCATGTTGACACCAGATATGAAAACATGATTTTCCCCTGTCAACTATCAAGTTAGAAAAAAATCTGCCATCAACTGTCAACTTGACAGTTGACTGCGAAAAAAAATCATGTTGACACCAGATAAGAAAACACAATTTTTCCACTATCAACTATCAAGTTAGAAAAAAAACTGCTGTCAACTGTCAACTTGACATTTGGCAGGGGAAAATATCATATTGACAACAGATTTTCTTTTTACTTTGATAATTGACAGGTGAATTTTCAGGTTTGACAGTAGTATTTTATGTTCCATTATATCATGTTTCCATATTGGAGATCAAAAAGTTCAAGTTGAATTTTTCCAAGGTGTGGCCCTCCACGGCTTCCGTAATAATTGACACATTACAATTAACATTTTTAAGTATAATTAAAGAGACACCATTGGTAGCTCTGCCAGCAGGCTACCTCTGTGACTGAAATACAACGCATTTTAACAATAAGTCCATAGTTGCATTTCAGAAGAAGCATCCATACGTGTATGTGAAACCTGTATTCATACATAATATTATTATAAGGACATCATTGTGTGCCAGACACATGGTGACAACTGGACTTCCTTCTGCAATCTACATCCAACATTGAATTTGTTGTTGTTTACGTTAGAAATGAGGCGATCTGTTTATCATTTAGATACTGATTGTACTGTACCCAAACCAGTCTCTCTTTTTCTCAATGAGGGGCTCCAGTGAAGTAAAAAGAACATTGAAGGAATGGGGGACCAAGCCTTATTAAATATAAATAGTCAGAAGATGTGTGACCCATCTGGAGAAAACGTGCATCCACGGGGGGGGGGGTGAACATGTTCCATTTATGGAATGCAAAAGAAACATCCGTTGCCATGGAAACATAGAAAATTGGCACATGTCAATTTCTGGTGGGAATTCTGCCCACAAATGTGTTGGATATTTATGTAAGGAACTCAGAACTGAAAACAGACCCAAAATATTCCCTCTAGAACCAATTTTATGATAAAAACATCACATTTCGTGGTTTATTTTTTCCACAAAACTATATTTTTTTTTGCATTATCAGGTTTGACAAGCAATTACAGAGGAACTACCTGGGATATTTTAGCTCAAGATATCTCATTTTAAAGCCTGTGACTTAATCTTTACAAAGCCTTCCCCACCCTGGATGCAGGTTTCCCCCTTCTGGTCACATGTAGAGAAGTAAGCGGCTTTTGGCCATGAAAGGCCTCTCAATTTAACCCTGAGCAGTGGCGGATCCAGGATTTGAAAAAGGAGGGGGCGCGGCCCAAAAGGAGGGGGCGCACCCCCCGATTTTTAGGCAAATTGTGAGGTCCAAAATAAGCAGATAAACTCTTAAGTATTAACAAAACAGAGGGGGCGCGGGGGCGCGCGCCCCCTCTAAATCCACCACTGCTGAGTGAACTCGCTCGTTGAGACCCTAAAGTAACCTACTGATCGATAGATCCCTGTTCTTTTTACAATTCAGTGATTCGATCAGAGAAAAAGGCCTTAACTTACTAAGGCTGTGCTGTTTAATTAAACTGTATGTTCACTAGAAGTTCAAAGGTCCTAGTGTCTAAAACAGTTATAACTGGGAGTACAGAATTGCAGCATATTACCCCAGACACCTGTTAGCATAGGCATGTTAGTTGAACAAAGTATATTCATATAAGACCAACGAAAATTAATGTCGTTCATAGTCTAAACCTTGTTTGCGAAACTTGTGTATTGGCATCCCAGCAAATTGTCGTCATCTGTCGCCATGATTGGTCATCAATGGTGACTCCTTTTTGAGTGATAACTCATTCAGTCATCTTTCGCCACTGTGTGTTAGACTCACTTGGCATAGCAATTGCTATTCCTGGTGATCTTGTGCTATAATGACGTTGTGTTCCATCTAGCGACATGTGTGAGCCACTTCACACAGGTTGACGAGGACTCACGACAATTTGCTGGGATAGTTCATGGATGGCTAAACTGGCATAAACACCATCGAAAAGACCTGAAATACACACGACCTTCTATTCCAAAATCAAAGAAAAAGAGTCTATAGTGGGCCTTTGTTTAGAATTAGAAAGCCTAATGCTGGATTTGGAAAGAGAGTGGGTACCCCTATTTTAGGTAAAAGAACAGGCACACCCTTTGCTTTTATCTAATTTTCGGGGCTCAAGGAAGCTAGTAGGTAAACCACGAGTACTGTGCTTGCACTTAATGATGGTCGGATAGACATTGCTGTATAGATCATGTAACTAACTCAACCTTTTCCAAATTGTTGTACCAGCAACCACGACCACACCGCAAATTATAGGTAGCCACCATGACCAAAATAAATTGACTGCAATTGACGCAAAAAGTAGTTAGCTCATATGGGTGTTGAAACTACTTAATATTCATGACATAATCCAGGTCGAAATATGCCCTGCCTTTGATGCCTAATGCTTAAGATTGTGCACATGTGATGCAAAAATTGAAATATTTGAATATCAGTTGTAGAAGTTGTAGAAGTTGGGAAATTAGATGTGACAAAAATCAGGATATAAAACTTACATATTTGGATCCCCCATTTGCCTAACTTCTGAACAGCACATTATATAAATATACAAAGTATTTTGTTAGGGATTTTCTTATTGACTGGGGAGAGAGCTATAGTGGTCGCTCCATAGAAGTACCTCCTGACTGGAATCAGTGGACCTTGTTTCAATAGTGTCCACGACAGGACACCCAAGGATTGTAGTGGGAGGTGTATAAAATAGGCTCTATAGCAATGACTACATAGTGAGCTACAGGACACACCTCAAAATAGGCCCTACTATGTATTCAACTGCTGGCTTCATACAGGCCACTATGAAGTCATAGCACCCAGTCATACAGGCCAGGCACCCATACTAAATGGCTAAATAGTGCCTAGTCTTACCTCCCCCATAGTATGGTTTGTACTCTACTGTTCAAATGTGCATAGGGCTAAAGTATCTATACAATTATAGGTGATCCCACCTGGTTACAAGGGTGCATACATGGTCAATTATCATGAAATTGGATCATATTGTTAAAGGTGGTCAAATATACCTACAAATATCATAGTTGTACAGAAAGCTTCTATTTGGCAGCAGGTTCCTCTACCTTTAACGTGAGGTTGAAGATACATAGCCTCCTCAACACATTGCTATATATGTTATAGTAAGGCCCATTGACCTCTATGAGTGGCCTGAGGTCAGGGCATTAGTCTATATATTATATAGAGAGTACACACATGGTTACAGAGGAAAGAGTACAGGTGGGGTGCATTTGGGCAAAGGGGTGCAGACAGCAGGAGCTATGAATACCCACTATGTATTCACATAAAGGGTTGTCATACCACAGTCCCTTATTGAGTCACTGCTCTGGTGGCTATTTAGCCAGCAGGCAGTACAATCACCGAGTAATGTAGCCAGCTATTTAGTCACTATGGCCAAAGTCCTAAGATCACCTGGTAAGATTTGGCCCTTCTCAAGTCGTAGGGGCCTGAACCTGCCGTAGACACTATTGAAACAAGCTCCTGGTAGGCTTGTTTGGTGGGGAGCTTGTAAATACAGACTGAAACCACTTGAGTGCAGTACATTATGTACCAGGTAGGGGATCCTGCCAATCTGACCGACACAAATGGCACCCATATAGGGTTCGTAAGGCCAATGAAAGGCTACAAGGTTACATCAGTGGTATTTTCAAGCATTATACCGCTGTAGTCTTGGTGCTTGTTTTCCTATCAGCTGTTGTGGACTTAGATGACTTCCTGTCAGTGGTTGTGGACCTAGACCATTTCAGGCCAGTGATTGTTGATCTAGATGACTTCCTGTCTGTGGTTGTGGACCTAGACGACCTTGTACGAGTATGAATTAAGGCCAGGTTCACACACTTGATGCGTCGCTGTAACTTAACCCTGAAAAGTCTTCCCCCCACATTGTACAAGAATAGATTAGTGGCATAGCATGACACTGCGAAGATGTAAGTCACTTCAATAACGTTGTCTATGGTACTTACGTCATATTCCTTGTGGTAATCCTTCAAGTAGGATTTGACATACCAAGATATGGTATAGGGAAGCTTCAACAGATTAAATGACACAGCTACTGTGATAAGGATACGAGTCAGCTGCATCTCCCTGGCATCCATAGCATGACAACAGGTTTCAACAATATCCGGTAACATCTCGTGGCGTCTCTGTCGAGCCATAATCAGCGTCCGTACGATTAGTATGGTGAAAACGGCCACGATTAAGCCTGTAACTACATCACATAACAAACGGGAGACCACTAAATCCCACACAATGAACTCAGTGTATCTGACATCGGATATCCTACACCTGCCATCAGCCCTTATCTCAAGCAGATATAGGGCATAGGAGGTAAGAGAAAAGGACACCACAGGCACTAAAATCACCACAATACGTGCCCCAAAGCGTGTCAGGAACCGCGCGCTTTTCAGTGGGTGTACAATGAAGAGCCATCTCTCTGCTGTAATTATGGTGGTGAGTAGGGCAGACCAGAGCCGACCGCCATATCGTAGGAAGTAAGTCAGTCGACACATTACCGTGGACTGACTCGTAACATGGAGGTCAAGATGTTTGGTCAACCATATCAGTGCCTCACCAACCAGTACACAACTGTCTGCCACAGAAAGTGCCATCAGGTAGTAGCCAGCCGTACTACGTCTGTGTAAGATAAAGGAAATATCATTATAGCAACTGTATAGAATAAAACAATGACACCTTTGTTTTCTCCTCAGTACTGTTTCTGTTGTCAAATTTGGCTGCAAAGGCCCATTTGCATGTAGACATTTTATAAGGAAAGATGAATGATACATCATAGGATATTCCCTGTGATATAACATTCTTTACACATAAATTGATTACAATAAAGCTATATCATGTTATGACTTTTTTTGTTATGCATATTTTTTTCCTATGAATTTCTGTCTATACTCTCACCTGAATTTGGAAGTGAGAAAGACAGAGAGGGACAATATGTTACAAGCAAAGCCTCCAAAGATGATTACTGCCAGGCTGTATTTCTGTCCTCTTATGATTGAAGGTGCCACAAGTGATGTATCAGGTGGCATTGATGTGACAGACACGTTCTCATAGCCCTCTGATGTCATCTTCGATTCCTCAGTACTCTTGCACGCTTAGAAAACCAACGGAAATAATGTCTGAAGAGGGATCCTTGGCGTATGTGACGGTCTTCACACGAGTCTGTGATATCTCTAGGTACTCTATCTGAAACAGGAAAGAAATAATGATGATATACCAAAATTCTACTTCTAGATTAGCTAGGTCAATTAATAGGGACAATCAACAATTTAAGAAGATGTAAAAATGTTTCCTTTGGAGTGCCAGCGGAGCCGTGGGGTATGTGAGGGATGCATCCCCCGTACTTCTTTAGGATGGCCCAATAGTGACATGTACTGGGAGAAGGGGTCTTAGAACCTTCTGCACTAAGCCCTATTTTCGCAGATTGTGTCACAGATTATAGAAAACATAAGCAAAGTTTACACCCCCTAACCCCCCCCCCCCACCTTTAGGGATACTCCGCCCATAATAAATTATTGAAAATGACACAGGAACTTAGAATCACATGTACCTGATTAAAAGTCCTGCTGCCATATACTACTTACGCACTTACTCCACTTACCTGATAAAGAGTCCTGGTGTCCTCCACTATACTTACACACTTACCCCATATACATGTACCTGATAAAGAGACCTGATATCCTGTACAACTTATACACTTAACCCCATATACCTGATAAAGAGTCCTGATGTTCTATACTACTTACACATTTACCCCATGTACCTGACAAAGAGTCCTGATGTCCTATACTACTCATAATACACTTACCCCATATATATGTACCTGATAAAGAGTCCTGAATTCCTATACTACTGACACACTTACCCCATATACATGATAAAGAGTCCTGATTTCCTATACTACTGACACACTTACCCCATATACATGATAAAGAGTCCTGATTTCCTATACTACTGACACACTTACCCCATATACATGATAAAGAGTCCTGATGTCCTGTACTACTTACACACAGCCCCTTATACCTGATAAAGAGTCCTGATATCCTATACTATTTACACACTGGACCCATATATACAATGTACCTGATACACAGTCCTGATGTCCTATACTACTTACAAATGTCATACTGAACCATGTACCTGATGCACTGTCCTGATATCCTATACTATTTACACACTGGCCCCATAAATACAATGTTCCTGATACACAGTCCTGATGTCCTATACTACTTACAAATGTCATACTGAACCATGTACCTGATGCACTGTCCTTATGTCCTATACTACTTACACAGTTAGCTATTTCTTCCTTTTTTTCTTTGTGTGTGTGTGTGTGTGTGTGTGTGTGTGTGTGTGTGTGTGTATTTGTTTTTGTTTATTTTTGGTAGGGGGGATTTTGTTGTTGTTGATAAACCGAACATTTTCAGACATTGGAGTACCTCAGGAATCTCCTCTAGCCTACGTTGTCAATTCAATAATCTTTGGTCAATAGCGTTTGCAAGGTCAAATAGAAGCTCCGACAAATATACTGAGAAGTGGCAAGATGTTGGAAGGTGTGTCGGTTAATGCTGCCATCTGGGTTTGGTGAAGCGAAGCACTTGTGCGGCAAGGTAGTGCAAATTGTCTCCAGGGTGTGTCAATTTCAACGTATTCCTCTTGCCTTTTCCATCTAGAGTTTGTATGGCATGAGTCGAGCGGACCCTAAAGGATTTCCCAATATATAGGCCTAGATTAAATTGGGAGAGCTACATTCATGCATGGTGCTTTACCTATGGCCTTGAATGGTGCACTCCTGAACTTAGTATTACTGCAAAACCCAACAAACGGCCAGCATCTTATGCTAGCTATAGACTTTCTAAAACCTATTATACTTTTAATAGGCCTATAGACGTCCGGTGTGGCTTAGGGAGTGGCCAGAGGCACGGAGAATTTTCGCACACCCTTTTAATCTATAGTAGCGCAAGGTTGTTTTTTTTTTCGCTAAAAAGAGGATAACTCTTTTACGCCCCCCCCCTCAAAAGGGGTCTTCTTTTTTTATGACCCCCTCAAACCCCGCAGCAGTGACGCCCTAAAAGATGCATCCTATGTACAAAACGCACCCAGATTTTGTGGACATGAGAGGGATTTTTTTTAAAGATGACATTCTTCTGTTCTAATCATTAGACTTTCGAAATTCTAAGACCTGTGGCCATCTCACTGCTCCCCGGGGGGGCACTTCATTTGTTGGTACCAGATGTGTGGGGCTGGCAAGGCCACTTTTTGACCAAAATCCTTCTAACAAGGGTCCTATTTTTGAGAAAAATCCCACTAACAAGGGTCTACTTTTGAGAAAATCTCCCTAACAAGAGTCTTTTTTTTTTTTTGCAAAAAGCCTGTGTTTCTGGCAACTTTTGCTGGTTTTTCGAGAATTTTACCCAACAAATTGACATATTTGAGCCAATATTTAAAATGCTGTAACAAGGGTGGACTTTTTAGGGTAAAATCCGCCTAACAAGGGTAAGGGTTGTCAGAGGCCCAGTAGCACAGCCCTGTCAAAAAAAATTGAGTGCCCCCTCCCTGGCAATTCTCAGTGCTTCCACCACCCCCCTGGACTGATACAAGGGGGCGAGGGGATATTTGGGAATCAGGTAAATTTCACACGAATTCACAAGAAATTGTTCCCAGTTTACTCTATATTGAGTCATGTATCTAACTATAGATCCTACTCATAGTACTCTGGATATAAGGAAGCCAGAGTACAAAGTCAAGACCCGGGGGGGGGGCACTCCCTATGTTGGACATACACATATGTGCGGCTGGCAAGGGTACTTTTTCAGCCAAATTTCCCTACCAAGCCTCTGGTTTCAGACCAAAATGTCCCTAGCAAGGGTCTACTTTTGAGCAAAATGTTCCTAGCAAGGGTCAACTTTCAGCAAAATACCCCGATTCAAGTGGAAAATTCAGAAATTTTCATGAATATTTTCCCAGTTTTCATGAAAATAGCATGAACAAAATTCAAATCTTCTCCCAAACAAGGTCAATTTAAGATACTTTGAGCAAAATCTAAGACTGTTATGTCAAAAGTTCCCTAGCAAGGGTAGGGTTTTGAAGAAAAAACCCGCGATTGAGGGCCCTAGCAAGGGTAAGCTTAGTCGGGGGTTCAGCCACACACCCGTTTCAAAAAAAAAAATTAAGTGCCCTCCGGGGTCAAGACCTAAATCCATGGCAGGTCCATCCATACACTGATCAGCCTGTGGGTGTTCCGTCCCTTCACAATACCCACAGAGAACAGGGTCTGTATGTGGGTCACTCTTCCGATGGATCGACATAAGACTTGGGTCAGGGATGCCCAATACACATTCAACTTCAATCAGATCCTTATCTGTAGGGAGGAGGGGAGGGAAGGGGGAAGGAGCTGTGTGGCTGTAATACGACATGGTAATACACATCTTAGATCAATCAGATTCTTATCTAGAACAAAGGGGGTCATTAAGGTAATCAAGTTTTTAGTTGGAATACACAACCAGTGTGACCTATAGTCTTCCTTTGATCCGTCAGTAGAGTGGCCCTCTACGCAAGTCGTGAGTCTCAAGGAGTCAGCATAGTGCAAGCTCGCGATAATAATAATAATAATAATAATAATAATAATAATAATAATAATAATAATAATAATAATAATAATAATAATAATAATAATAATAATAATAATAATAATAATTTGATATCACAGTTTTAGAATTTGATATCAGGGTTTTCTAACTTTGATATCAGAGTTTCCTAGTCTGATATCAGAGTTTTTCTTAAATATTGCCATATCAGACTGATATTGCGATACATTCATTTCTGCACCTTCTTTCTCATTTTATACAAAGAAAATAAGCCTTTGTGTTGATTATTTCCTGTTATTTCTCATATTCTGTAAACTCCAGTATCGGGGTGAAACATGAATTTATCAGAAACTCTGATATCATAATTTTAAACTTTGATATTACAGTTAAATTAATAACTCTGATATCAAAGTATGTAAATCTGATATCAGAATTAAGACATCAATATCACATCTAAAAACTTTGATATAAAAGATAAGGCCACTCAAAATAAAAAATTGGTTTCTCATCACCAAGCCATGAAAAATATGACGAGGGCATTTTTATTTTTATTTCTTTTTTACTATTAGTCTGATAGGTAGTTAAATATAGACTGTGTCTTGAGGGTTCAACCCAAAAAATCTCATTTTCCTAGAACTTAGGTACTTGAAATTAAAAGAAAACAAGTTATCTCTTCAGAACTGTGTTGCTGACACCTTAAGCTTCAATTTGATACCAAATATGTCTATACCTGACCATTTCTACCATGTTTTTCATGGGAAAATGTAAAAATAAAATCTCAAAGTCTGATTTTTGTGATGCGCGCGGTGATGAGAAACCAGTTTATTTTTGGACGGGCCTAAAATCTATGATATCACAGCTAGAAACATTGGTATCAGAGTTAAAAACTGCGATATCAAAGTTTTTTGAGAAACTGCTGTTTCACCCCGATACTGGAGTTTACATAACACAAAGATTAATGAATAGATTGCTCTGATTGACCAGAATATCGGTCAATTAACCCCAATTTCTGGTCTAAACTACATTATCAGCTTGATACAGAGGTTTCTAGAATAACTGTGATATCAAATCCTAAATCTGTGATATCAGTGACAAAAAACTGTGATATCAAATGAGGAAACTATGATATCAGGGGGTGAACATATTGCTTGCCATAAACGCTAGCCTGTTCTCTATGGGTATTGTATTGTGGAGGGACGGAACACCCACAGAGTCAATTCAATTCAATTCAATTCTTTTTATTCACAGCCCCTTCTAGGACAAAGGAAAAGAATCAGGTTTAGCCGATAGTTAAGGTGACCGCAGACGGGGCCGATTCGGTCGGTAGTTAGGGAAGGGTGGCCGATCGGATCGGGGGACATCAAACATGTTTGATATTGACAGACTGGATCGGACGTCCTCCGCAGACGTTCCCGACTTCCCGATCGGCCGATCCAGTCGGGCCCGTCTGCGGTCAGCTTTACAGTGGCATTCCCGATGAACATGTAGCAGAGTCCTCAGACTACCTGTGGATAAATAGAGTGAAAACACAACAACACATGCATATAAATATAGAATAGTAGGCTAGTTAATGACATGTGGAAATGGTCTGTGCAAGAGAGTGAGAGCATACACAATCACCAACATGTATGAATAAGAAGAGTCAGATCCATAAACAGTAAATATGATGAATAAACTAGTTACTAACATATATAAATGACTTAGTAGATATGATAGACCAGTTATTGGTATTTGGCTCAATATTCAGTGTGCTGTGATGACAATCAGCAGCTAATTGCCAACATAAGAGTTCAGATATTGCGTAGCTCACACAAACATGAATAGGTTACGTATATAAATAATAACTACAGATATCAAGGGATTACCCTGTAGTTCAAACTATAGCAAAGGCAGGGTTTAGCACCTGGTCAGAATAATCTAATAGCACCCGTAATCTGACATCTATTGTAACCCTTTCATATCTAATCTACACATACACTTTACTTTGTAGCACCAGGAACATTTCTAGTAAGTTTTTTTTAGTGTTTTCTCTACTCTTGGGTTTTCTCTTCTTACCCGTCCTTCTATTAGCACCATTACTTCTGCATAATTTAAAATTATCCATGATTATTCTGCAGAATTTAGATAGGTTTATAATAGACAAGGTTAGGTTATCATTGCTGTTAAAGATTTTGGCCCTAGTGGACAGGTCTGGGCAATTTGCATAGGATTTGTTGATATAAAACGCTCGCTCTTTGGTAAAAGCTGGGCATGTAAATAAGTAATGCCTCTCGTCCGTCTATGGCGCCAAGATGGTCTCGCCACCCCGTGTCGAAAATTGGAACTAGAAGCGACCTAGAACGCCAACCTCTTTTTCGATCTAGGTCATCAGCTGCCATTTATCGATCTAACCCGCACGTTGGACACGGTATAAACAACAACAATGAAGTTAAGAACTCATTTCACAGTGAGCATTCTAATAGCTTGCATCGTGTTAGAACTGTCTACGAGTATGAGTGCTCAGGGCCCACAAGAAACTAAGGATGACTATTTAAAAAGGCGCAGAGTTTTTGTACAAGAAGAAATCAGTCTTCGGCCAGGAAGCCAGTGGAATATGACAGCTGTGGAAAGAAGAGCCAACGAAGTTTTGATGTCTATGAAACGGGAGGAAATTCAAGAGGCACGGCAAGGGAGTGGCAGTCCATTTTTGCCCTCATTACATTTCTTTCATGCCAGGGCTTCCATAGAAACGAGTAATGTCTTTCAAATTATTCGCACCATGCCCAAGGGTAAGTTTCAAATTCATTGATTTGACATGGTACGTGACAAGACAAAGAAGTGGTCATTAGGGAGTGTTCATTTTTTAACACCGGGGGGGGGGGGGGGGGGTTGGTGAGTTTTCGTTTTTACCCCTGAAAATATTTTCCGCCCCCCCTTTGAGAGGTGCCAAAATATTTTTGGCCCCCCCCCCTCAGGAGGGTCAAAATATTTTGCGCTCCCCCCCAACATCGAGTTGTGTTGCACCACATTGCATCATATCACACTCAATTTTATTGTTTTACTGAAGTATAAGGTAAAAGGATCACTTCCCAGAGTTATTATCATCAATTTATTATTTTTCTATTGGAATGCAAGAAATTGAAAAGAGGGTTCCACTTCTCAAGACCAATTTCATCAGTAGCTGCAGTGCGAGTCACACACTACTTAGCCTTATGTCTTTTGTTTAACAAGCAGCCAGGACAAGCTAAGTATAGGGTGGTCTGGGGGCATCACCTGCCCCAGTCAAACAGTTTTATAAATCTAGAGCCTAAATTTATGCATTCTGGTGGTTTTTGAGGTTTCCCTATACCCTCTGTTTAAAATTCTACTATAGGGACCCTTCATACAAAATGTTTGAATGGGATCTCATCTCATGGATCTGGATGAATCACAAGATTGATTTCTGTGGTCTTAGTTTAAAGCAAGCAAGCAAACTGTATTTGAAGGATCTTTTAAGTCTGAACCAACTTGCTGCAGACACACATGGGCCTTTATGGCTCTTAACTATAGGGAATGGGAGATGGGCTGTTTTAGCACAGCCTTTGAAAACTTTGTTTGGGGGAGGGGGTAACCAAAGCAATCCAAACCTGCAAATCAAAAACTTTACCATTTACATGGGTTGGGGGTTTGGGTTTCTGAAAACGTCTGACCTCTTTAAGTATGATGGATATCTTGCTATCCTAATGGAAATTTGAACCCTGGATACCAGAAGACTGCCAAGACATGAATTGATGTGCCCCTAGCCTTTCAGTTACTTGATTCTGCTGTAAAGTACTATCTGCAGATTTGTTCCCCAGGGAAATTTGGAAAATCTAGACAAGAATATCATGTATTCTCAGGTCAATTTGTGAGCGAATGGCCAGGCCAACTCTAAGTATGTGCATACTGCTTTCCAAGAAAAATGTTTAAAACTCTTGGGCATGTTTTTTTTTATTGTTACTGTGATTAATGTGTGATAGAGAGTAAGAATCAGAGGGGGGTATGGGGGTATGTCCTCCAGGAAAATTTTGAATATTGAGAAGTCAAATGGTGCATTTTGGTGACATATGACTGGATGGTGCAGGGGGGCACACATCCCACCTGACCCCAAGGTTTTACTACCCCTGCATCATATACACTGTTTTTGGCTCAGGGAGCCTAGGGGTATATGGAGATGTCCCCCAGAAAAAATCTGAGTATCGAGAAGTCAAATGGTGCAATTTGGTGATGTATGACTGGATGGTGCAGGTGGGCACACATCCCATCTGTACCCAAGGTTTTACTACCCCTGCATCATCAATACACTGTTTTTGGCTCAGGGAGCCTACGGGTATATGGAGATGTCCCCCAGGAAAATTTTGAATATCGAGAAGTCAAATGGTGCATTTTGTTGAGGTATGACTGGATGACCTAACTGGATGGGTCGGGTTTATCCCCGTCGAGTCCATCTCATATGGGTCTGTATGGTCTGGTTCTGTTCAGTCTGGATCCATCTGATTCTGTCCGGTCTGGCAGGGCTGGGCAGCTGTCGCCATGTAGCCAAAATGTGGCGACAATGGCCTTGAAAATGGCGACATCTACCTTCAGAATGTTCTTCAGACTCTGGGTTTTCCAATAGTGAAAGAATTTTTCAAATATTCCTAATAGAACCAAAGTTATGAAATGATTCACAGAAGTCACCAGAATGCATAATATTTTGACATGGAAAATTTCAAAATTTTCTTAGGAAAATGGCCCCAACCCCACCTCCCTATTCCAATCACTCAGAGCCGCTCAGTAATGAATTCTGATGTAAACTTGAATATTCCATATTTCATGTGATGGCTATATATAACATGTATTTCATTGTAACATTCAATAATGATAATATAATGAAAACTAACCAGATCAGTAACTAAACTGCTGGCCCTACTTTAATGAATTAAAGTTCTGGTTTGAATTTTCTTCATTGTTCATTCAGCACAAACCACCTGTATTATGGAAGTCAATCCATCATAGTGTAGAGGTCGGCGAAAACGTCTCTTGGAGAAACCGGGACTCGAATCGGGACCCTCCAACTTCGAAGCGGAAGCTCTTCCTCTGGGCTATTTCCCCTGGCCTGACATACCCTGTCACCAACACGGCCCCACTGACATTTCCACCTTCCACCTACCTCTGGATCGGTATGGTATACATAGGGGGAGTGACCACCAAGTGAGCTGGCCTCTGAAGGCTCAACGCACCCGGGGAGGGAACGAACCCCTACAATAGTGACAATTAAAATGTCATTGCCCATATATCATGTTATTCATGATTCAAGCCATGTGAACAAATGAAATACCACCAATCAAAATGGATTTTGCTATGCAGGCGTTTAGGTGAACAATGAAGAAAGAGAGGACCTTCATTTCCACTGACAAGTTTAGTTCAGCATCAGTGGATTGATAAACTGATCCTCCCTAACATATGACTCAACATTCAATTCTTATACTGTCTCACAAATTAACAAAATAATCCATATTATATATATATATATATATATATATATATATATATATATATATATATATATATACACACACACACACACACTCTGTCATCTAAATCTAAATTACATTTATGAGTTGATTACAGTAATATCTTTAGCATTTATAAGAATATCCCCAAGTTTAACCCAAGACTACAGGAACTCAACAGCAAGTAACTATTTAAACAGAGGTAGACACTATCTTTTCCAGCCACTGGCCAGTCCAGCCTGTAGGTTTAGAAATCTATGGGCTTGGAACTAAAGCGAAATTGATGATGGTCAATGGAATTAACCTTTATAGATGCCCCTCTGTAACCTTCTGTGGGCCATCCCTGACCCACAGGAAGGTAATTCTTGAGAAAACTATGGGCCCACAGCCAAAAGGCCCATGGCTCCCGGGCCAGCATTAGTGTCTACACCTGTTTAAAGATGTTAAGATTTCTTTGAAAATATCAATGTCAAAAGATGTATTATGAATTCTGGGAATGACTTCATAACTTTGATTCTAATAGGGATATTTGAGAAATTCTTTTGCTGTTGAAAAGCCCAGAAATTGGAAATTTTGAAAAAAGTATTTTTGATAAATCTGCACCTGTTATACACTGGCAATTGTCACATGTCAAATTGTTGACAGAATGGCATGTCTCTTGTCACTTTCATCTTGTTTTCTCTTGTCACATGTCAGTTTTAAATGTCAGAATGTCACCTCAAAATGACCAAATGTCACCATGTCATTTTTAACCCCTTGGGGGCCACTATTTTGTGATGAATTGTTTGAGATATCAGGTTCTCAACATGCAACACAATGCACTAAATGACCTCTAAAATCAAAAGTTTTCCTCAGGGGCATGTTTACAGATTACACTAGTTACCATTATCAATTGCGAATTCAGTGCCCTTTTCTTGTGATGAGCCTATCACAGTGTTGCCGAAATGACACAAGCATTGGATCTAAATGGCCAGTGTCGGGCATATATCCCCCCTCTTATGTGCCCTAGAGATTCAGCCCAAAGGAGTGCCACAAGATTGCTTTATGGCTTATAATTAGTGGCGTGGAACCAGGGTGCAGGGGGCATATATATGCCCCCTCAACTTTTATGTTGGGGGATATGTTTTTGCCTGCCCCCAACTTTTTTTTCATATTTTTACTTTTTAGGACAGTATCACTCCACCATTATAGGGCCTACATTATCAATCCAATGGAGCAGGCAAATCATGCTATAAGAACTCATCAAACTGCAACATTTACTTCTAAAATTTCAAAAAATTTCTGTAGGGGGTGGTGGTAGAGAATAATGTTGGGGGATAGCATTGGTGTGGGGAGAGATATGGGGGCCTAGGACATTAAGGTCCCTGGTAGATCTGGGTTTCTTGGATAAGAGAGAGAAGGAAATTGTGTGCTAAGTTGCATCAGAATGCACCATTTACTTTCCAGACTTTCAAAATTTTTCCACCACCCTCACCCCTAAGTACTATGCTTTTTCAATATGGGTGCCCTCAGCCTAGACACAACTATCGTAAAAAAATATTTGAATGTAGCAAGTTTTCCTGGGGAGACCCCGCTACGACAATAAGTCTATTCGGTCTATAGTTTCTTTTGCAAGTATCAGCAGAAATTACCTACCCATCCCCCTTTGCACACCCCCCCCAAACTTTCAAATGGTTCCGCTGCCTTTATATGCAAGTTTTTCGGTCCTCGGCTACAGCCCGGCTAACATTGGCTCCAGGATTTTCAAATATGCCCAGCCCTGTCTGGTCTGGGTCTCATTGAAGTCTTGACTGGGTCTGTTGTGGTAGGTTCAGTCCAGATCCATTTGGTCCAAGTCCATTTGGTCCAGGTATTTCCAGTCCAGGTCTGGGTCTGTCAGGGTGGATCCATCCAAGGTGAGTCTGGGGGCAGTCCAGGTAGATCTGTCTTGTCCGGGTCAGTTCGGTCTGTGTGAGTCTGTCCAGATGGATCTGTCCAGGGGCAGTCTGGGTGGGTACAGGTCGGGCCATCCGGGTCAGGCCATCCAGGTCAGGTCAGGTATGTCTTGCTAGGCCCACTCCAGATGAAGGGAGAGATTTGGGGAAAGGTTAGGGGAAGAGGAGATGGGAGAGAGAGAACAGACCATGACATATATGCAAATTCTGAATGCGCAAAAAAATCAAGGCATTAAAAGTAAAGACTCTTCTTTGATTTGCTATTGATAGGTTAAAATGGGGGGGGGATGGGGGTATCTTGCCCAGGACAATTTTGAATATTGAGACGTCAATTGGTGCATTTTGGTGCTTTTTCAGGGTGGCTGATGCCCTTGTATCCAAATCTTTCTAAGACCCCACCATATATATAAAATGGTAAAATGATATCTCATGGGATCTGGACAAAGATTGACCCTGAGAGATCTTAGAATAAAGGAGAAAACTGAAAAAAATAAGGAGTTTGCTCACATGTATGCATGAGCCATCTGTAACAGGCGTCACACATACCACAGAGCTCTCATGTTCTAATGGAGCCAAAGAGTGAGACTTTTCCCTGAAGCTTGGAATTTTCTAGATTTCCGAGATGCATTGAAATAAATGCAGTTTCAGGGGGTCTGGGGGTATGCCCCCAAGAAAATTTGCAGAAATATGGAAGTTCATTTGTTGATTTTTAGAGCATTTTGGTACATTAAACCGAGGATAGATGCTCAAGTTCACTATATAAGTATATACTGAAATTACAAAGTCTAAAATGAGAAACAGGCTCCTCAGCGTGAGAGAGTGAGACAACCCCCAAATGTGTGAGAATCACGCCAGATGCATGAGATTCACGCCAGATGCTTGAGTGTTGAGAGCTCTGCATATAATTTTGTTGGAAGTATGATTCCCCTGAAAAATTTAGAAATTTTAGAAAGAAAATGGTGCATTCTGATGCATTGTTAAGTTATTAGTATAAACTTTCTCCTTCTGCAAGTAATATATTGAGAAATTATCCCCACTACAAATTGGGTATTTACGGCAAGTCACGTCAATTCGTGCCTCATTGAGAAGGGTCTAAAAATTTTACGCCCCCCCCCTCAAGAGCAGTCGAAATATTTTTCGCCCCCCCTCAGGAGAGGTCAAAATATTTTACGCCCCCCCCTCAAACTCACCAACCCCCCCCCCCCTGTTGTTAAAAAATGAACACTCCCTTATTCATCAACAGGGGTGGGAGGACGGTGGGTTTGAGGGGGGGGCGTAAAAAAATCAGACCTCTCCTGATGGGGGCGTAAAAAACATTTTCACCTCTTGGGGGGGACGTAAAAAATTTACCCTCGCTCGGTAGTTTGATAGGGAGAGTGGTGCCGATCCGATTGGGGACATCAAACATGTTTGATATCGTCATCTGGACTCAATCAGACATCCACACAGACGCTCCTGATTGTCAGGATTAACCGATCGAATTGGGCGATCACCTTTAGCCTTAGGGAGTGGTCATTATTTATCAACAGGGGTGGGGGTGGCGGGTTTCTGCGCGGACACTTGAAAATTATTTATGCCCTCCCTTCAACGGCAGTCGAAATTTTTTGTGCATCCCCCTGCACTTGAGGCACAAAGAATGTTCACGCCCCTCTTTGATTTATAGTAGAGCACAGGCTTTTTTGCTAAAAAGAGGGTAAATCTTTTACACCCCCTCCCTCAAGAGGGGTCCAAACCTTTTTACAGCCCCTCCCCCCTCGGGAGGGATCTGAAATTTGTACCCCCCTTTCACCCCCCCCCCCCTTGCTACCTGTCCCTTAGTTACATGAGACAAAAAAAAAGTGAAATGACATAGGTGCTATTCGACATATTGTTTTAGATTCTAAGGAAGTGGTCATTATTTATCAAGAACACAGCTTTTCGAGTATGAGGATATATATAAAAAGGTGGTCCACCAGTCCTGGTCCTGTGCTGGGGACATGTTGAACGAATAATTTCATCATTGTCACAATGACAAACCAGTGATTTCACAATTAAGACAATGTCCAAAGAGCATTCACAAATGATACACTATTGGCACTAGGAGGAGTGACCATGGGGAACTGGAGAATAGACTATGGGGAAGTTACCATAGGGAAGTGACCATGGGGAATTGGGGAAGTGATCATGGGGAAGTGACAATGGGGAATGGGGAAGTGACCATGGGGAATTGGGGAAATGGCCATGGGGAATTGGTGAAGTGACCATGGGCAATTGTGGATGAGACCATAGGGAAGTGACCATAGTGAATTGGGGAATAGGGAATTGGGGAAGTGACCATTGGGAATTGGGGAAGTGACCATGGGGTATTGGGGAAATGACCATGGGGAAATGACCATAGGGTGTTGGGGAAGTGACCATGGGGAATGGAGGAAGTGACCATGGGGAAGTGAATATGGGGAATTGGGGAGGTGAACATGGGGAATTAGGAAGTGACCATGAGGAAGTGACCAAGGGGAATTGACCAATGCAAAATTACCATGGGGATTGACTATGGGGAATTGGCAAAGTGACCATGAGAAAGAAACCATGGGGAATTGGGGAAATGAGCATGGGGAAGTGCCCATGGGGAATTGGGGATGAGACCATAGGGAAGTGACCATAGTGAATTGTGGAATAGGGAATTGGGGAAGTGACCATGGGGTATTGGGGAAGTGACACTGGGGAAATGACCATAGGGAGTTGGGGAAGTGACCATGGGGAATGGAGGAAGTGACCATGGGGAATTGACCATGGGGAACTGGGGAAGTGACCTTGAGGAAGTGACCATGGGGGATCGGGAAGTGATCCAGGGGAAGTGGCAAGGGAGGAATTGGGTAAGTGACCATTGGGAAAGTGACCATTGGGGAAGTGACTATTGGGGAATTAGGGGAAGTGACCATGGAGAAGTGACTATGGAAAATTGGTGAAGTGACCATGGGGAATGGGAAAGTGACCAAGGGGACCACCTTGTGTTATATCCTGTATTTAACCCAGTTGTCAGGTATGTGCAAGCATCAGATTTTGGTCATCTTGACCTGACCTGCCTTGTTTGAGGCCTGATATTTACATGTTAATTGATAGCTGAAAATGCCCCAGTCATCTTAGACCTGACCTGCCTTGTCTTAGACCTGACCTACCTTGTTTGAGGCCTGATATTTACATGTTAATTGATAGCTGAAAATGCCCCAGTCATCTTAGACCTGACCTGCCTTGTCTTAGACCTGACCTACCTTGTTTGAGGCCTGATATTTACATGTTAATTGATAGCTGAAAATGCCCCAATCACATTTAGATGCAAAGCCAAGATTTAGAGCTTGCTTTACACTTTTGAACTCATTTTACAGATTTTTCATCTTGGTATAATATTTTAATAATATTTTATAAATGTTAAATAAATATGTCATAATATGTCTTTAATTGAAATCTACAATAGCAACTGCCATTGCAGCTCTGCTCTATACTTTCTTCATCATTTCCAGTCATAATTTTCAAATTTTTTTCAATAATATATAAATAAGAAAAACCTTAGAAAATTTTATGATTATCCCCTTGTCACAGTTTTGATTGATAATTATCACAACTCACATGTACAGTATGTTCATAATGTGCCTTTGTTCCAAAACATGTTTTTATTTGAGGGAATTTGAGGAGAATCATACATTCTATAACATTAACGCACAAAACCACACTCTATTAGTTTACAATATGTTACTATGGACCTGCTGTAAATTTAAAGTATTGGATTTTGAATGAGTAAAGGATACATCGAAGGGATGAATGAAATAGATATAGAAGGGAGCAATGGAAGGGATCGATGGAAAGGAGTAAATGAAGGCGGCATAGAAGGGACAGAACAAGGGGAGATAAAAGGGAGACTCGGGAGGAATTAATTGAAGGGAATCGTGTAAGGAGGCGTGGAAGGGTGTCCTGGAAGGGAGATATGGAAGGGATGGATAGAAAGGAGTCAGGTAATGGATGGATTAGTGGGAGACATGTAAGAGTGGCATGGAAGTAAAGCAGAAAAGAAATGTATAGGCTAAGAGTAGAATCGAGCTGCTTCAAATCAATCCCAAATCATGTCTCAAAAATTGCAAAAAAAAAAATGTCAGGATGCCATCCTGTTTAACTAGCATGATTCTCCCCGAATCTAACATTGATTGTTTTCATATCTTTACTTCTAATGACTTAAATTCCATGAGCTGGGTCTTGAATACTTAAAGATCATTAATATTTTGAAGTATATATGAGTTATATGCGTATATAATTTAGATTTTATGATTTATTGTAGGTGCTGTTCTTCATGTGCACGACTCGGCCATGGTGGACTCGATGTGGCTGGTGAAGACAGCCACCTACCTCCCCAACTGCTATATGTGCTATCAAAACGACCAACTCACCTTCCGCTTCTACCAAACTCCCCCACCTCTGAAAGAGGGTAAGTTATAGCCTTAGGCCTTACTTTTGCCTTGGAACTTGTCATAATATATATGAAAAATATCTCAGCAAAATCAAAGAATTTCGTTACATCTGTTAATATAGGTCGCATCTATCAATGCCTGCATCATCCAAATATAGCTACAATACAGGTATAGTTACCCTATATATAAAAAGGCATTCGTTCGTCGCTGGTCCCTGCTCCATTGAAATAAGCTTGAGTGCTTGCCAGGAACAGATAAACCAAAAGAGGCTAGATAAAAGTATATACTTTTTCCAAAGTTAACTCGATTTTTCTCTTAGTTTTCAAACATTTTAATATTTTGAGCTCTACCATTGCATTAACTTTTCTCCTGGCAAACTGAATTTTATGAATCAATTGCAATTAAAAGCAAAGAAGCATTTACCACAATACTCTCTAGCCTCATTGCATAACAACGAGAGGCAGAACATTTTTAATGTCCACCATTTTGGCCTCATTAAACTTGCTATTACATTAAGCATTTTCGAAGTAGATTATTCATATAATCTGCACTACATTAATTCAATTCTTCCATACTATCAACACTAGTAATGTAGCATTAATTAGATTTAAAGTTAATGAGATATTTCATCCAGAACCTTTGAACTGAGCCCCTCCAAGAGAATCAGCTTGGAGAGTGGTGTTACTATCATGATTTATGATGCAACATCACGTTCATCAGCAATGTCACGTAACTAGGCACTAGTGCACTACATTGTTTCAATTCTTCCATACTGTCAACACTAGGAATGTAGCATTAATTAGATTTAAAGTTAATGAGATATTTCATCCAGAACCTTTGAACTCAGCCCCTCCTAGAGAATCAGCTTGGAGAGTGGTGTTACTATCATGATTTATGATGCAACGTCACGTCACTAGGCAACGTCATTGGCGTCGTAAAAATAGTCACAGTTTGCCAACGATACAGGCCTTATTTTGGCATGACACTGAGCCACAATTTGCCATGAAAATGGTTCACAATTTGCTGTGACAATGGGCAAAATTTGCCGTGACAATGGGTCACGATTTTCTGTGACAATGGGCCACATTTTTTGTTGTGATGATTGGCTGCAATGTCCCGTGAGCATGGGGCTACAATTTAACGTGGAACTGAAGCCCCCCCCCCCGTAGTGCCAAAGGCACTAGTCAATTATAAAAGGGGGCATTTTCTTTGACATTTGTATTACTTTCTATGCATATTTTCAGTTCAATGCTGAAGCACTGGTTGTATTCCTGTAAGTATTTGAGTGGTAGGAATTTAAGCACCTTCAGGCTGTATGGATAGGATTAAGTAATAATAGCGGTATGGTTGTAGAAAGGAACTTACCTGAAAATGTTTAGTACCATATTTTCCTTACAATGCAACCACTCCTGGTATTTAAATATGACTATGGTAAGTTTTCCTTGACATAGGATGTAAGACTTAAATAACCAGCTCCATCTCAAGCAACCTGCAGCGTCTCCTGCATTAGATCCTGCTGTGAGATCTCTTACTGGCTGCACATGCGCTCCATGAGCTAGTCCTGCTCAGTGGACGCCACCTGTCGGTGTGCCATTATGGCATGGTGAAAGTACAGTGGCTTCTAGTGGCTGCACCAATATGGCCTGACCCTTAGCACCATCTACAGCCCCAGTCCCACCCTCCTAATTCCCAATGACACTACTGTCCACTCATGGGCGGACCGGTTCAGTATGTGTCAATAACGCACCAGCATGAACCATTCATTTCAAGGTGACTTTTTTCTCTCTTGATTTTATGTTGGGCATGTATTGGATTAGGAAGATATTGTTTTCATTATATTCAAATCGATCAAGATTGACTGCTAAAATGAGTACACATCATTGTGCTCTGGTCTATGCGCTTTGTGAAACCGACATGTTCATGTACACTTTATCCTTAAAATTATTTTATCCCCAATAGATATATGGTACTATGTTGAATTTTATTACTCAAGTCTCTTCTTGATTCCATTTCCTATATGCTGTCCCTGACCACTGTGAATTTTATAGCAATATTGGGTTTGAGAACGGTTTCCCCTTTTGGCTGTCCCCAAATTACCTAAACTCCGCTAATCCAAGTTGTCAAAATAACGCGGCCTTGCCGTACGTCATGATAACATGTACCCCGTAAGCCTGTTTATTTCCTGGTTCCTAGAATGACTGGTGTTAGTTTACTTTGTAGTTGCCAACAACCTGTAGTACCGTAAAACCTGGTATACAAGCTGCACTCTGCCAATAAGCCGCACCATTACTTCTGGATGATGAATCCCATCTAAGACCTTACCTTTTCAGCAGTGAATAGTTTGCCTATAAGCCACACCAAGACCTTGGGCATCTAACATAACCTGCACCTGGGGTCTATTTCACCATAACTGTCTTACACACCAGGTTTTACGGTATGCTTTTTTCGACATCCTACCCCGCGAACTATAGCTATCATCCATTTTCTTTTGTACATGCCATTAAAAGGAAAACTACTCTCTTAACAATGTAAACAAACGCCAAACTTCTAGCATGGAGGATAGCATGGGGTGTGTGTTAATTGGAAGAAGGAAACATGCATTGTATAACTAACTTTCCTCACAGAGCAGGGAATTACTCAGGTTTCACTCACATTCACAGTAATTACGCCATTGGTGATTTCTATGGCCTCCTTTATGTGGACAATTCATTGGTGAAAGTGTCCATTTACTATTTTGCAATACTGGCCCATATCAACAAGTTAGGCTTAAGTGATTATTCATTTACGAACAAATGGATCTATCTTTTGGTCATGATGCTCATATACTTTTAGGTCATGCCACTTCTGATTTGATTAGGATTATTCAAAGATTTTGACACCAGCAAGTTTGATAATGATGCACCAGTGAGTGTACGGTATGGTACAGATGTGAGGAAATAGTAGAAATTCCCATTCATAATTTATAGGTGCAAATGCCCACATAAATGCCTGCCATACACTGCCACATGGGTCAAGATACCCGTCATACAGACTTACAAAGAGCTGATTCCTGAGAGTTTTAAAAAGGCCAAGTAAAGCCAAGACACACAGATGAGTGTTTGGTGTGGCCCCTGGCCGATACCAGAGAGTATAATGGTGGGTGAGGGTTACTACTAATGAAGCTGCACGGCCACCTGGGGGGCCAACAAGACAAATATACAACATGTACACACTGAGTCTATAAACCTGATGGGCAGGTCTACACCCACAACCTCAACCAAACCCACCATCAACCTCAACCTTCATCCCTTGACGTCCATCACACATAAAGCCCACAACTCCACCTCACCATGGGTTACTTGAGGGCTTGTGTACTATTACTCCCGTTTATTCGATGCTTGGAACAGGAATATCAACGCCCCAAAGGTTTAACCTTAAAGCTCTGTATCTCACGCCCCCCCCCCCCGATGAGATAATCCACCTACGTATCTCACAGCCACTAACAGCACTCAAAATAACCATAAAACATTTTAAATAATCATCTTTTTGTGTCGTTTTAAAAACATTTCTGACCAGAATAACATGAAATAAATGCAAAGGTTCACTCGTATTGGATCTGACTGAGGGTTATCTCACGAGGCATAGCCAATACTCGTGGACCTTTGCCTATAATATATCACCCAGTGGCTTATTGCAGCTTACTCGTAACTTTGGCAAAGTCATAGTGTGGCTTATATGAGGGTATTTGGTTCTATAGAACATTACTTAACTACCAATTTTTCTGTCCCAAATTATTAGACACTCCATAGCCAACCGATCTATGATATCATTGCTTGATCTTTAATGCCAGGCCTACTGTTAGCTAATTTAAAAAGACATCTTGATGTACATATCATTTAAATGAATTCAGTATAGTCATATTACACATCCACAACAATATGCTTGAGCCCTCCACCACCCTCTTCGGCTGTACATGATAACATGTAAAATAAAAATGTAAAACTCAGCAGGAATGAGACAGAAGGCAGCTGTGTGTCTAGGTTGGAGAGGCCTGGTGCAGGGCGTCCAGCCATGTTGACACAACAGTGGTGGATGGTAGGCACAGGGCATACAGATAAAGATATAGCTGTGGCATGAAATGATGAATAGTGCGGCATGATACATGATGTATGCCATCCTACCTCAGGCATGGAACCTCTGGTATTTCTTGTGGACACTGCTCAGGTAACAGCCTACTGTAGTCAGCCATATCCCTAGGGCTACAAATTGTGAAGGAAGTTGTGCAGAAGAGGCAAAAGAAGGGTTGCAATTACTATAACACACACTTGACACAACCTTATTTAATATTGCATTGGAGCCTGTGGATACATATATCAAAGACAGAGCTTAAATACTTTCGAAGGAAGATAAGGGTCAATAGATACTAAAACAGAAGAAAACTCAATTTTGCCAAAATGTCAGTTACAACCTTGTTGCACTGAGCCGACGATATTTACTTTGGGTTTGTAAGATCGCATTATTTTTTTACTGGGTCTGTCTATACGGCAGACCTTGACTTAGGGCTCATCTTATAAGCCGCAATATTCATCAGTTTTGCATGTAAGCAGCCACTTTGATTCTTATACACAAAGTAGTGTGGGTGCTATAAAAACGCCCCCTGGGCCCCCACCTAAATTGCGACAGTTGTGCTGGTGCTGGTAGGAAGAGGATGTCATAGTGCTGTTTGTATGTCCTTAGAGGTTGTGCTGAAACATGCCATTCATGGCCCTCTATATGACCAATACATTGTACCTATTTTTGAGTTACAGTCCTATTCTTGCTAACCCAGTCCTGCCTTACATCTCTGCAGTAGTCATGGATGTGGGTAAATAGTGGTTTGACATAACAGGAACCTGCTTCACCTGGGGCAGTGGTCAGCATAATTTCTGGTACATGAATCATGCTAGGGACTTCCCCTGCTGTCCAATTGCCTCAACCCATTACCATTAATGAAATACAAATAGAGTGCCAAGCTGTTATACCTACTGTAAAACCCCACATATAAGTTGCACCCACATATAAGCAGCACCCGCATTTACCGGTAAGCCGCATCTGTGTATAAGCCGCACCTTGAGTTTGTGAGGAAGCTATAAGCCTCACCAAGGATCTGAAATGGTCCCTTACAAAAGTCTATAATTATGTAAAAAGCTCAAAGTAATCCTATAAGCGGCCGCAAGAGCCTGAAATGGTTATAACTGGATGTCAATTCACAAATCGTCAGCCTAGTGCAAGAAGGTTGTAACTGCAGTTCTTTACAGTGTCAATTCCACCCTTCTTACCGGTACTAGGACAAACAAGCATGCCCTATGTCATCAGGGAAGCATATGTAAAGCAATAGGGGCAGCTTGGTGGTGGGGGCGGGGCCACTGCCGTAGGAAGGGTACAATGTGAAATTATAAGGTGCGTTGGGATGATAGGCCCCCTAAATAAAATCCTAATGGACTCCTCTTAAGGGGGCCGCAGACGGGGCCAACTGGATCGGCCGATCGTAAGGTCGGGGCCATCTGTGGGGACGTCAGATCCAGTCGGTCAAATATCAACATGTTTGATGTGCCCGATCCGATCCAATCGGACATCCTTAGTTACCGACCGGATCTGGCTCATTTGCAGTCGCCTTTAGCTGACATCCATGCAATAAACAAGAAATGCGGTTGTGACCGCGTAAAAAACGCCTCCCTGCGTTTTTTTAAGCGGTCACAACCTCATTTCTTGCATACGAGGGAATTTAGTTTGTGGATTCTGTATTGTGACACCTCATCACATGGGGGAAATGCAATCATCATAGCACCTCCCGTCCCGCTTCGCGGGACCGCCGCTACGCGGCTTGGGGAGGCGCTAAAAAAATGCTTTCTAAAATGCCTTTCAGTTATATACCTCATACCCATTTTGATAGTTTTTTTTTCTTTATGGGCTACTTGTCTTGCACAACCCAGTGTAAGCCTGAGTTGAGTGACAAGTCAGTCAAGGAGTAAACACTTTGATTTATCTGGATGGTTCACCTGTTAACCCTTGACGGGCTGTATATTGCATAAATTTGTGATGCCCATCTGTGATCAGCCTCGGTGAGTAGTCTCACCGAGGGTACAGTAATACATCATGCTGATCCTACAGGGTTGATCTTTCATGGTGCGCTGTTGGTGTGGTACTCAGTAGCTATAGTACTTTATTTCATGTTGGTATGCCCGAGATACTGACAGCCCATAGCATTACCATTGCAGCTCCGTATCTCACACCCCCCGTGCGATAACCCGCGAAAATATCACACGCCGAGGTCACGTGACCATTTGATGACGTCATAGCTCCAAGATGGGGATGTAAACAATGCGCACGGGGGAGTTATTCTGGTAAATTCTATTGTAATTCAGCAGTTTTAGATCAAAATAACATGAAATAAATGCAAATGAACACTCGTGGGGAGAATTTTTGAGGGTTATCTCACTTGCCGATCAGGTGCCGCATCGCACTCCGCCCTGCGGGCGTCGTGCGATACGGCACCTAATCGGCGCGTGAGATAACCCTCAAAAATTCTCCCCACTCGTGAACATTTGCCTATGTATCCTGCAGACAAGGGAATGTGTGATCCTGGAGGCAGCAGGCGGCCAGTAAAGGGTTGAATGAGAGAAGCAGTGGTGCCCTTGGTCACTGACATTGTGGAGGGTTTGTTGACAGGAAGCGGTCTGGTGCTTAATTAAACTGACCAATCAGCATGCAGCTCTCAGTGAGCTACTCATAGTATTCGTCACATGACCACTCTATGAAAAATCATTTAGACATTTTGATAAGGCTGACACATCTACCTCACAATGAACACATGACCTATCATCTACCAAGGTCAACACATGGCAAGTCCTATAAAAGGTGGCCCATAAAACCCTCTGTATTAACCTTATAGTCAAGTCAGGGCCAGCATAAGCATTGGGTCTCCATTAAGCGCTGGGATACGGGGGTACTGAAATAGGTACTAAGCTCTTGTAATAATATAAACGGTATCATGATCAAGGGACTGTCATTATGTGCCGGAGAAATAAGTTTGTATTTCCTATGAAATGTTTCCATCCGGAGCACTATGGCAGCTTTGTAAAAGATAATGTACCCCTATAGACCTATTGTGTCCTTATGATATTATCTGCTTAGGCCACACCAAATAAAAAAGTGGGTCTATGGATTTTCATTTTTAAAAAATGGAGCGGGAGGGCGACATTTTTTTTTTTTTTTTTAAGAAAATGTATCTGTCTATGGATTCTGCATGTCAAAAATGTGGAGAGGCCAATTTTCTTTCTTTTTTTGGGGGTTGAGGGGTGGGGTTTCTATGCTCAAGTGTTCATTTTTTCGTAAATGCAGAATAGGCCTATATAATGAAACAGGTGAAACAGGTTGCTTTTTGGAAAATAAGGTGTGGGAAATCCATAGACCAATATTTTAAATTGGTGTGGCCTTAGTCATCTCAAGTCATTGACCTCAATTTAGTTTATTTTCATTTCATACTGTTACCATATGTAGATTGCATGGTTTAGAAAAGTAGCACATTTTCTATATGGACCCCTGTGGCTTCATAAATTGTCACCACCACCATTGTTAATGCAGCCTGAAAACAATACACATTCTGTGCCACATTTCTGGGCTCAATGTGATTAGTGCACAGTGCGCTTGTAAAAATGACTGAAATCCACCTTTTAATAGAACTTTCGAGTTAAATTGTGCACTAAAACAGAAAATTTCTGGATCCTGTCTAGTCTAAATTGTGGTTAAAAAAAAGAAAGACTGTATGTGGGCATGTTCGTTCGGTCATAATTTTGAATACGGGGTACGTATTCTAAATTCCACCCAACAGATCATAGAGGCAGCACATATGCTTTCACTATGCTCAAACCCCTGGTGTATAGGGTAGATTAAGCTAAAGATGTCGACATACGTGGATCAACATGGTAAAAGGTACGCCCGGTACGGGGTGCAAGGGCGTCCCTTTTACCGTGTTGATCCACATACCTTGAGACGTCCACCCCACAAATTAGAGATATTAGAAATGGATTTACTCCCGAATCACCATTGCCAAATCGTTGATGAGCATTGATTCCAGCAGTTGGTAATATTAATTCAATAGCAAACCCAATGTTAGGCCTAATGTCTTGGGGTGGATGTCTTTAGGTTAAACTACCATAAACACTGGTACCAATAGTTTATATGCTTTAAAGAATATAAAATGGACCCCCTTTTTTTCAATACAGACGATGCCAGGAAAAAAATTCCTGAGCCGAAACTATGCGTTTGGAGTGGGTGCTTCAAAATACAATTGATGATGTGCCTGTTTCATCTTTTTAAAATATTTTATCGGGCATCATAGAGTTAGCCTCTACCAGAGAGATGCCACTTTTCCTTGTTTACCAGGAATTCCTGGTTTTGATTCCAAGATTTATGTATTAGATTATTTAAAATTCCTGGTAAAATATGTCCAAAGTCCAGTTTTCCTGGTTTTTGTCGGCCAGTGAGTGGCATCTCTGGTTCAATACGCTGTAAAGGATTATTTCGTTGATGGTTATTGTGTAATAGAAAGGATGGTTTGAATGTGCTTGTTCCTAGTGAGCCAGATGATGTTCTGTTTGACATATATATGACACGCGTCATTGCCGTTCCCAAGAATGGAGTCATGAATATGCCCAACATTTCTTCTGTTTTTTTCCAAAGCTACAAAAGAGTTGTTTAGGTCGGCCCTGCTTTGCTAGGTAGGGTACAATAAATTCAAACAGTGTTTTTTTTTTGTGTTTTACGAAAAAGTGTTCAATTACAGATGCATTGTAATTGATAAATGTATTTTTCCCCACATTTTAGGCTGCGAATGGCAGAGCGTCAGCCACCTCAGGAACAAGTCCCACAATGTGAAAGAGTTTGATGAACGGTAAGGAGACTTGTGTATACATCTTTTACATAGGCAGATTTAGAATTTGGACAATTATTTTTAGACAGAATTTTGGGTCTAAACTAAGCAAATAAGCTCTAAGCAAATGGAAAGGTCATAGGCCTTCTTTCCTCGTCTGAATTTGCCACCGAAATCTTTGTCACCGAATTTGCAAACAATAAAACAGTCTGTCCCTTGAGTCGACAGCCAAAGGTTCCCACCTTTTTATTAGCTCCCTATACCTAAACGCTTAAATACTAAGGGTTTATGGTCATACGGCTTTGTTTCATGCGCATAAGATATTATCTTTGTAACTTGAAGTTTATCAAGGTGGGCCACAAAACTGATCAGGTAGAGCACATTCTTATTCTATGATGACCAATAATGAGGAACATGTAGAGGGGCTACTACAAATGGCATCATGCAGCAGGGAGTGTTGGGGAGGGGGGCTGGGGCAAAGTTGCCAAGTATTGCCTATTAGACTAGGGGCCATCCATAAATGACGTCACACTTTTTCGACAATTTACCCTCCCCTTCCCCCTTTCGTCACACTTTTACTATAGAAATGTATAGGATGCATGGACCCCCCCCCCCTCTATCGTGTGACGTCATTTATGGATGGTCCCTTAAAGGCTTGAAAATTAAAGGTTTTACCACGGCCATATTTAGGTTCATGGCTTCATACAGTTCTATGGGGCTGTATTCCAGCTTGTATGTGGATATTTACGGTAGTAGGTATCAAAGATGTATGATAGAAGTATGTATTTTCATTCGATCCTGCAGGCTGTACCACAATATGACTCTGGTGACCGGGGACCCACACACTGCCTACCCTTCACAAACCGCTGTGTGGAAACGCTTCCAGTCCATATTCACCACCACAGGCGGCCTTATCTACTACGCCCCTGTCTTTAAGGCTTACATGCAGCGCGCGCTGCACGACTTCTATGACGACAACGTACTGTACATAGAAATAAGGGCTCTACTACTCCCGGTAAGTGTTACCACTCTGGATGAGGCCAAGAAAAATTGGTAAAATGTCTCCAGTAAGTTAGTCCTACCAAGGAAAACCCAACTGTCCTTATTCTTATTAGACCCGAGGTTCGACATCTAAAGTGTATCTTACCCGTCTCTGATGCCTACAGCCTGCAGTTACATCTAATATCGCCTAGCACCACCATACTTAATCCATAAACCAAGTTTTGATTGTCCCTGACGCCTACAGCCCTCATGTACATATATTAGCGCCTGGCACCACCACACTGAGTCCATATCACAAGTTTTGATTGTCTCTGACTTAGCCCTCAGGTTGTCAGCAGTTACTCAGTAACTCTGATTATTATGTGATCGAATATTAAAAATGTAATTGAAAATAGCATTGAAAATGCATTACACCTTGGGTCTTTAAGGTCTCAGACCTACCTGCTCCATCTTTCAGATCATTTTGGAAAATTTCAATGATTTCAGATTACTCTAAATCTGAATTTAAAAGGTTAGTCTGTGCTCGACCCTTTGAACCTCCTCTTTCTTTTGTTTGAAGCACACAATTTTATTTTGCTAGGCTTAAAGAGGTAAAAGAATGCATTTTACACCAGTAAATAATTTCTACCATCGCTGCAGCATCTTGAATAGTATGCAGTTGGCAATCATCTTGCCCGTACCAGCTTATATAATGTAGGTTAATTCTGAACTCTGGGTGCAGCTTATATGAAGGATTATCAGGGGTGTGAACTCTTTAGGCGGAATTCAGCCTTTTTTGTGTTCACCAGGACCATTCCTGAGATCAGTGTAAATCCACTTAGAAAATGAAATACCATTTATATGGGGGGGGGGGGGTGACTGAAACCATATGGTCTCACATTGTTTTGATACCTTTCAAACTGGTTTCTGGTTATCTAAATCATACTAATGCCCCAAAAAGGTGGTATAATACATTTAATTAGCTGTTTGAACAACTTTTATCAAATGTGAAATTGACTATAAATCTTCACAATATATACTTCAGCCTAAACCAGTTTTAGCGTTTCACACCCCTGATTATATATAGACTTTACCAATGAATGTATAAAGACTTTACCAAGGAATGGGTACCATCTAAGACCCCTGCTGCAGCTTATTGCACTCTTTTTTTTTTTATAGAAAGTCACATTGCGGTTTGTATTTTCGGATGTGGCTTATACACGGGTTTTACGGTACATATATGAATATCAGGGACAAGTGGCATCTCCAGCTGTCCCTACACAATTTTTTTTTACATTTTAAGGGCAGAATACTCAATAAATCACTAACTCCTGCATCGTATTTCTTCTGATACCAAGACATTGTCTTCTTCTAGGTATATGAGCTGGATGGCACCCAACACGACCGGGAGTGGGTATTGGAAGTGTTCCGTGAGATTTCACAGTCCTTTCAGAAACAGCACCCTGACTTTATGGGTATAAAGATTATATTCGTCTCCTCAAGGTACATATGATATACTTTTTCACATCACTTTTCAACTTCAGTTCAGTAGATCCTTCAGTTATCCTAAAAGCTTATCCATGATCTCGTGTCACTCTACTCTACTTTTATGGAGATGTATCCAGGGACCGTTATAATCTTGCGTGGGAGGGGGGGGGGGTGCTATGTGTCAATACAAAGCCTAGTTCTGCAGCTGGGCACATCTTACAAAAAAATGTGTCTAAAGAAATTTTTTGAGCACTGAGTCTGCCTATTGTAAAAATGTACAATGTGTATTTTTTATGAGTGGTGAGAGGTCACCTGTAGCAGCAGTCATATAAATGTACAATGTGTATTTTTTTATGAGTGGTGAGAGGTCACCTGTAGCAGCAGTCATATAAATGTACAATGTGAATTTGTATGAGTGGTGAGAGGTCACCTGTATCAGCAGTCATATAAATGTACAATGTGTATTTGTATGAGTGGTGAGAGGTCACCTGTAGCAGCAGTCATATAAATGTACAATGTGTATTTGTATGAGTGGTGAGAGGTCACCTGTAGCAGCAGTCATATAAATGTACTACGTGTATTTGTATGAGTGGTGAGAGGTCACCTGTAGCAGCAGTCATATAAATGTACAATGTGTATTTGTATGAGTGGTGAGAGGTCACCTGTAGCAGCAGTCATATAAATGTACAATGTGTATTTGTATGAGTGGTGAGAGGTCACCTGTAGCAGCAGTCATATAAATGTACAATGCGTATTTGTATGAGTGGTGAGAGGTCACCTGTAGCAGCAGTCATATAAATGTACAATGTGTATTTGTATGAGTGGTGAGAGGTCACCTGTAGCAGCAGTCATATAAATGTACAATGTGTATTTTATGAGTGGTGAGAGGTCACCTGTAGCAGCAGTCATATAAATGTACAATGTGTATTTGTATGAGTGGTGAGAGGTCACCTGTAGCAGCAGTCATATAAATGTACAATGTGTATTTTATGAGTGGTGAGAGGTCACCTGTAGCAGCAGTCATATAGATGACAAAGTGTATTATAGGAGTGCTGCGAGTCAAGGCCACCTTTCTAGGTGTATATTGGTTTCCAAATTTTTTGGGGCCTAATATAATTGTAGAGTTCGTAGAAATGTACAATGTGTATTTGTAGGCATGCTGAGAGGTGGCCTTTAGTGGCAGTCATATAATGTACAATGTGTATTTGTAGGAGCGATGATAAAGCGTCTATAGCAGCAGACATAGAGGCGGCCATGTACTTACACGCTAAATACCCGGACCTCATGGCGGGGTACGACTTAGTTGGACAGGAGGACGCTGGCCACTCACTCCTCTACTTCTCCAAGCAGCTCCTCACCCCCTCACAGAGGGAGCCACCGTACAAACTACCTTACTTCTTCCATGCTGGAGAAACAAGTGAGTTAACTTGAAAAGAGTTTTGGCAGATGGTTTTTGGAGACAGGTGTTGTCAAAGCATTTTCAGTTCGCCTAAAATGAAAGAAAATTTAAGTTTGGTTTAAGTCTAAAAAGATGACTATGAGGTAAATCATTGTATCCTTTGTCTAGTATGGCAGTTCAATTTCACCTGGGAAAATTTAGAGATTACCATGAATTGCATGTTCAACTTTCTAAATAATTGGGGATTTTGATTGTGGCAAAAAGCATTGAAATGCATAGATTCAGTAAAGAAATCACATTACCCAGTATTTTTGCAACCTAAAAATGAATCAGGAGGAGGAAGAGGACCGGTTAATCAAAAAGAATAACTTAGCCAGATTATTCAGAAAGATATATTGAGATAAATTAATGCTTTTTCCCTCCCAGATTGGAATCTCGAGGACGTTGATGACAACCTAATAGATGCAGTTTTACTCAACACTAGTCGCATTGGTCATGGCTTTGCACTGCCCAAGCACCCAAAAGTGATGGAGTATATAACCAAGAAGGGTATTGCTGTAGAAGTTAACCCAATTTCTAACCAGGTTCTTGGCCTGGTGCACGACTTTCGGAACCATCCGGCATCTGTATTATTAGCTGCCGGTGTGCCGGTCGTGGTTAGCAGTGATGACCCGGGACTATGGGGCGCCACTGGTGTCAGCTACGACTGGTATGAACTGTTTATGGGTATCGCTGGTGCCAAAGATGATTTGGGACTACTGAAGACACTTGCTATGGACTCTATTAGGTAATGTTCTACTGGTGACTCTTGAAAGGCGACATAATACATCAATTTTTTTTAATACCAAAACGCCTGTAGCTAGTTACTCATAATCACTGCAATAGTATATCAGCCTGATCTTCTTTGCATACATACCTCACAAGCTTGTTAACTTAAACTCAATAAAAAAGAAAATATGAATTTTGCTACAGGTAGGTGCCAATCATCATATCATTTACTTTTCTTGTTGTTATAATATGAGGGTAGTCATACAAGTGTGATGAGCAAGATCCTGAAAGTTGAAGTTTCATTAATTCTGATTCTCTTTCAGATACAGCGCCATGTCTGATAGTGAGAAGACCAAAGCTATGACTATTTGGCATGAAAAGTGGAAGGAGTTTGTCCATAGAGCAGCAACCTGGCACTGAGTCAATGGTCATATCAATGAATCGTCCAAGGTCCTCATAGGATTTGAGAAGCTGTTTTGTTTAGGTTCAATGAATGTGGGAGGATAGGGAGAATTTAACCCCCTTCAACACGATAAAGCAGGATTTGCACGCAAATCCCATAGAGTAACAGAAATCCTGGGGTGAAAGAACGACTTTTCTTATATCAATATCTTGTATCAAAGATATGTTTTTAGAATATTTTATTTATTTGGTCCAGGACGTTTAGTTTTATTGTTAAAGTACAGATGTACCTTGAAAAATGCTAAGCATGTTGAGATTGGACAATCATGTCTAAATAGAGTACGAGTCTCATTGAAGGTTTCTTGTATTTGTTAACTTGTAATACAGGTTGAATTTAGTGTCATAATATTACACATGTATAAGTAAGACCATGACAAGACTACGCTCAATGGACATTGAATATATCATTTCATGGGAGTTCTCTTTTTTGTATTGTTTGGCAATATCAAAAGACAAAGAAAGAATGATCTATCAAGTAAAAGGAATAGTCGAGGAAAAAACAATGGCAACTTAAGGTACCACTCACCCCACATTTTCAAACCCAAGATCTGTAGAGCAACTGATCTTTCTCATGTGGCTTCACATTTGTGATTGATGTAAAAGTATATATATAAAATATAATTTGCTATGGCCAAGAGCAATAGGTATTTAATATTAAGTCCTGTGCAAGGGTTCCCACTCAGTCAAAATGACGTTCCTTTAAAGGTCAGCTAAAAGACAAAAATATCTATTAAGTCAATTAAAACAATTTTTTTTTACTAAGGTGGGAGGGGGAGGTAAAAATGAATAAATGCCCTGAGCTGTTATTCATTTGTGTGGATGCGAAAAAAAATGACAACCTTAGGCTGCCTGAAAACGATTATGAGCTTTGCGGACACTTTTTGAAAAATACCTGTGAGGGAGGGAGGCTTTTCCTTTTATTTTTTTTACAAATCTTCTGGGCTATAAGGGAGGTCAGTTTTTATTTTTCAGAATATTTCAAGCAGCGAGGGAGGTAGTATTTTTTTTTTTCAAACAGAGGGGGTGTGAAATCTCTGGAAATCCGCGTTTTTGATGCTCAGAAGGACCATTCTTAAGATCTATGAAAATCCACTGAGAAAATAAATTACCATTTGTAGTGTGGGGGTTTAACTTAAAATTTCTGCCAATATCATTCCAGATGGAAATATGCAAGCATCCCATTGGTAATCCTGAACATCCTTGTACATCACAGGGTGAATATTCTGCCCAAATAATATTAAGATAACTTTTATCCTTCTAAAAACATTTACCAACAAGACAGTGTAATGCGCTTCAGAGGAAATGCGTTTTGGGATTTCACACCCCTGAACAGTAGTCCAAGGTTTCTTATTACCAGTACCTAATCAGTAAGCAGAGGAAATAATATATGATACCTCAATACTAATGTTACAGGTATTTTTTATCAATTCAATGTCCGTAAAGTTAATAAAAAATCTATACTTGGATCAGCGTTTTTTACTGTATAACTTTTCACTGAATTCAAAACTTCCGTGCTACTCCATAACATATATCAACATAAGATACCCAATATTTAGTTATGTTGTCATATATATATAGATCTAACCGTGTGTACTCTCTTGGTTGATTATAAGTGAGTACTACTGCTGTAGGAGGTATGTTCATGTATTCCATAGATTTATAACACCAATAATGATGGTATTTGCATAGATTCAGATGTAAAGTCACAGTATGAAATCAATTTCATAGTTCTTTTAAATGTTTCAGGACCTGATGGAGGATATTCTAGGGATTTTAAAACTGCAAAATTTATGAAAATTGCCCCAGTAGAAGTAAGATTTTGATGTCAAACATGCTGAAATTTCAAAAGATTTTTTCTCAATTTTTTGGACCATGAGGCATTTTTCTATATCTTGCTAAAAAGTGACTGGTGCGGCCGATTTTGAAGGGTGCGGGCGGTGTCTGCAAAGCTGATAATTATTTTTAAGTGGCCTCACGAGAATGGACATTTTCTTTTTGGGAGCTCCACAAATCATCCGATTTTCTGTCAGTTAAAATTTAAGAAAAGTCACCTACACTGGCAGATAACATAGCATACTTATACAAAAATCCAGTGCGGCTTACATGAGGGTGCAGCACATAGGTGGAGCATTAAGATGAATTTCTAAGTTCTCTAACGGACCTGCAGCCAACTGTTCTTTTGTGATTGATAATAAAAAGACTTATTTTGTGAAATAAATCCCTCTGCCGTCTCTTATGTTGTATTTTTCCAATTATCTTCCCAAACAGGACAATGGTGGCTGCTATCTGTAACACTTTATTTCATGGGCAAATTATTCTGAATCTACATGTAGCCTATATATTTTCCTAATTATAAGTAGTAACAACATACATGTATGTATAACGATTCTACAAGCTAATCTTCACTGCACGCGCCGAAAGTGTAAATGACAAAGATGACATGGTCTATTTACACATCTCTAGCAGCAGGTTCAGTGAACCTTAAATCTTTGGGTCTCCAACCTCATTGCAGAGACAATATCCTTAATCTAGTTGGCACTTATGACCTGCTCTGAGGCAGATTGAGGGTCTGTGGACAGTTTTGTAGATATTGGTTGGTTCTCCTTGTCCTCATGGAGTGCCTGGTGTGTGTGCTGTGGAGTTGTGGTTTCAGTACAAGAGGTAACTTGGACCCCTACTGGAGGTGCTATATTGGTAGTCTTAATCACCCTGTGAATCACTGGTCTGCGTGGTGTTGTCAGCTCTGGTGGGATCACCGCCTGCATGGTCTGGTCAGGTCGTATTGGACTTGGAACTGTAATTAAAAAAGGGAGGATTTCCCAAAAATGTTTTTCCATTAAAATTCTCACCACAAGCCCCTATAAGGCCCTGCCCGGGGAGAGTGTAGGGTAACCGGTGGGGAGAGGTTAAAAAGTTTTTATTCTAATTAACACGAACACTAAATAATGGAAATCCTTGAGTATTAAAAAATGTTGTGGTGATACATATATATGTAACTTAGGTACCGTAAAACCCTGCATATAAGGCATGGATTATAGACCATTTCAGAGGTTTACTGCAGCTTATAGCACCTTCCTGAACTCAAGGTGAGACTTATACGAGGGGATTTACTTTTAGAGACTTAAGCAAGGAACGACAACCATTGTGTGCATTAGATAGTCACAAGTGAAATATTTCTTAAATGTTTGCATACCGAAAAAGGCAGGTTGCATATATGGGCTGCGAGCTGGTGTAGGGCCGACTGGTCGCAGGCCTCGGCCATACTGGAACACTGGTGACGGCATGCGTCCGCCTTGGGCCATGTACATAGGGATACCAATCGGTGTAACTATTTCTGAAAGAAACATGAACATTTGTATCACATCTTAGTTATATAACATGCTTCAATTTAGAAATTAAAAGAGTGGATATATCACGATGCTCTGTAACGTATGGCGTCACCTGGGTGAGGAGAAATTGTAAAACCACACAAATGCTAGTGAAAGATTTTAATGTTGACTTTGGCAGACATCAGTTCCATTCTGTTTGTTGGAATATGGCCTTACCTTGTCTCAGTTGTCCAAAGGGCTGGTGCTGCTTCCTAGGTGGCAGGATTCCCACCTTGCTCCTCTCTGTACCACTGTTACACTTTCTACATGACTGCTTCTTGGTCCAGGCATCAGAAAGGTGCACATCCTGGTGCAGCAGAGGGTGCTGACCGCCCCCACCAATGCAACCCGCGTCTCCATGCACCCCGGGCATGGACCATGGAGCAGCAGTGAAGCCAACTGGAGACCGGTGACCCATAGCATAAGGTAGACTGACAAATGCTGGGGCCTTCATCTTGGATGAAGCTACAGCAGAAGGCTGAATGCTGTGTAAGATGTTTGGAGATATTGGCCTCAGTGGAGGAAGGCTCAATGGTGCACCAAGACGTGTAGGGGTTGAACAGGTAGAGCTTGGTGATGAGTCAGGGGTGCTGTGTAACTGTAGAGGACTATTGAGCTGGTGTGTCTGTCTAGGTTGAGGTACCACATCTGGCTCAGTGAGGGTCAGAGGAGAGGCTGGGGTGCATTCACTGACAGGAACATTTGGCACCTTTGGTGATGACCTATCAGTCAGACTTTTAAGTGAATCTGATGGTGAAGATGACCTTAATGGTTTGAAGGGTGACGATGTTGGTGAACTCACCGGGCTGGACCTACGATTGGTGTTAGCCGTCTGTACGGCAGCAGGAGAGTTGATCACAAGCTGATTGTCAGAGGGACCAGGGTCTTCAAGAGAATTCTCTGGATTCAGGTCATCAGGAGATTGAGGAGGCATATAGCTCACCACAATCTCTTCTGTCCTTGGGGTGCTTGTTCCTCTATTCTCCACGCTTTCATCACCTAGCATGGAAGCTTCTTCAAATTCCCCTGATAGTTTTTCTAAAGTCTTTGATTGCTCGTTGGATTCAATTTCTTGATCTGATATATCGCTAGTATGATCTGTCACTGTGACTTCTTCCACTACATCAGGACAGGGGTCGACTATATCACAATGGTATGAAGGTTTATCCTCAGCTGGAGGATTCTCAGGGTATTCGCTTTCCTCTACGGTGATTTCTATTGAGTATGTTGTGATGCGTCCGTCTCCATTGACATGCGTTCTAGGCGATGACTCCAAAGAGGAAAGAATCATTGCAGCTTCACTCATCGAGGCAAAGGATGTCAGGGCTGAGGTAGAAGCCAGGATGCTTTCAGTCGACTCAGTTGGCTCAAAATCTTGCAGATCTGAAACCACAAGCTGTGCTGGTGTGCCCTGGTTATTATTATTCCCATAGGTCTTTGCACAGGCAGCATCTAGATCCCTCAAGGCAGCATTTGCAATGGCTTGAAACATTTTAGAATGGGTACTGCTGGCTGGGGAAACCTCTGGTGTTATCATATCTATTGGGGTTTTGTGTTTGGTGCAGTCATTGTCTATCTGGATGATATCATTGCTACTGATGTTCTGCTCGCTAGTATCAAATATGTCCTCATCAGAATCCATGTCTTCATCCATTTCATCGCTTGTGTAATCTGGTCCATCATCGAAACTGTCTCTGTTGGGGCTGGATGGGCATTCAGATTTAGCTTTGGGAGTTTTCTCATTTGGTGAACTACCAATCATTCCTCTCCTTGAGAACATTCTATAGTCAAGTTTGTTAGTAATTCTGCCGTGACGAGTTTGAGTTTTTACAATCTCTGGTAGTGGTTCTTCCACCTGTGCTGTGGACTGAAAAGAAAGAAATTTCCATCTCAACCTTTAGATCATCAGTAGCTACCATTAACACATTTTATCTGATTTTCCAGCTAATACTTGATAACATGCCTTTGCATAGAGGTTGACTCGTAATAGGTTATGTACAGAGGTTCCTCCTAGTTTTTTGTTTTTTTTCTTTTAACTTAATTATTATCTTTCAATCAATACTGCCAATACTTTGGTCAATACTTTATAGTAAAAGATTGGAATTCTAACTCATTGATCACTTTAATACCAATTATACAAATAACAGAAATTCCTATATATGACAAATTCTACCTTTTTGGCCCTTTTAGCTGGGGTACTTCTGGTGGAGCTAGACTTTGAGCCTCTGCCTGGTAACCTCACAATAAGAGGTGTGTTATCTGGGAGTCCTTGTACCTCCACGTCTTCTTCATCCTCAATCACCAGGCTGGAGTTTTGTCTGTAGGAGGTGGCGGCTGCTGCTGACAGGTCGGGGGTCGTGTCGGTTGAAGACCCGCTGCTGTGGGCCTCCTTCTTCCGCCTACGCCCACTGCTACTGGTTTTCACATATTCTGCTATCTTTTGCTTCTTCTGGAGATTCAAGTTTGAAAGATGGAACATTCAGGACGGCGTATATGTCTCTATATCAGTATTTTGAAACAAACTCAAGTTTACTTTTGTAACATAGCAGTCTTGGCATGTTGTGAGTTATGTACATTGCATCTTGGGTGTGGAAAAAATATAACTAACCCAGTGATTTTTCTGCTCACGGGCAAAGGCTTGTTCCCTCTGTGAAGCATGGCCCCAGAGATTACCCCCTCTGACTTTCTTTACTTTGGTGAAGGCAGGATTTATTGTCAGAGTGTGTCGTACCGACGGCTGCAAATTTATAAACTTTCTTAGAAATCTCTTTATGTGATACAAATGATAAAACTGTCAATTATCCACCTATTTTATTGAAATTGCCAGAGACAGTTTTCAGGTTACCTCCAATCTTTGGTTTTGATTGAAAATCAATTATTTGAATGTCAAAAGTGCACACCATAAACTAGAAATAATTAATAATTTATCCATACCTGCCACTTTAAGGGATCAGTTCTCTGGTAGTAGTCAAAATGATCCCTAGAGGAGAGAACAAATGAAAAGCTTGCATAAAATTTCCACATGTATTAAGGAAGGGTAAACATATTTTCTTCAGTTCTACTTCACATAGATCTCTACAGGAGTGCATATATTATACGTCTGCATTAAGGAGTGGCTGCACAAACATTATACATGTACAAGCAGATGACACTGGTGCAGAATGAATAATTCATAGCAGACATACACAGCTGATGCATACATAAAACTGAAACTATCGTGTAGTCTCAGGATCCATGGCATGAGGTAAGAGCACTGTGCATGATATTTACAAGTGTGTGTCGATGTTTGTTCAATTTTCTTATCATAACCAAGCAAGAGGTCAAACTTTTCTGGTTAAATATTTTTTGCTGTTGTTCACTTACATGATCCACTGGTAGATTTCTCGCACTGTCAATTCCCCTCCATCTTTCAGGGCCAGGGCAATCAACTCTGAGTAGCTGTGGGCTGGCCTTTTGTGATCTTAAATGGAAAAATAAACCTTTAGCTGAACAAGGATAGTACAAGGTAGGGACCTCCCCTCTCTTTGCCAGAGCGAATGGAAAAAAAAACCAACAAAACATCTAGATAATTATAATAGTCAGTTCAGAAAAAAACACGTCACACACTTACATATTTTTTGGCTCAGGGTCTCCCTGAGTAATTGCCACCTGTTTTCGGTGACTGCCGGGTAGAAGTATTTCCGAAAATTTGAATTCACATTTTTATTTCAATAAGAAATTTTCATCAAACTTCTTTTAAAATATGATATATACAGCCTTTTATACAGGGCCAAGAGTTGTATCTGTTTCGTGACATGAAACATGGCTTTGTTATTGTTACATGTCACAGAACATCTATGTCACTGTACTAAAGTACATGTTCATTTGGAATTGGAACTACTGCTGTTTATAGGTTGGTAAAATGTCAGTACAACCCTGAAACCCCTTTTCTGTTGTAAGGATGTGGTCATTTTTTTAACAACGGGGGGGGGGGGGGGGTCGGTGAAATTCCGCGCTTGCACAGCAAAAAAATTTTGGCCCCCCCCTCTGTCAGGCTCTGAAGGATCTAAAATTTTTCCGTCCCCCCTTTTATTCTATAGTCGCGCAGGGGCTTTTTCACTCAAAAGGGGCAAATTATTTTTTGTCCCCCCCCCCAAGAGGGGTCTGAATTTTTTTTGTCCCCCCCTAAGAGGGGTCTGAATTTTTTTTTGCCATGGTCATAGAATTCTACTCTGTGTTAAGCAAGGGACAACTACAGTTTTGTTATACTATAGCCAATATATTTAGTATCAAAGTGCAACAAAATTTGAACTGTGATCGGCAGTTGTTACTCGTCTGCAGTTGTTACCCGAGGCAACAGCAGAGATAGAGAGGTGGTGCAACATCAGACATGAGTCATGGTCTCAACTCTCATGTCATGACACACATTGCTCTGACTGAGTCTGACTCTGATAATCTGATTGAATATTTTCACGCTCAACTTTTTACCTGGTACTGGCGCGTCTATAACCAACTTCAGAAATCCGTCTTCTACTCCCTCAGATTTGATTTCAGAAGTAGAGAGTAACTTGTTCAGGTCGGATGGTGAAACTGTTCTTATGTCACGTTCAGACGCTGTCTGCTTGGCTGGAGTACCTTCAGAGTCAGACTCAGGGTGGTTGCTAAGGCCTTCGATTTTCTGCTTGCGTTTCCTATTCTCAACCTCGCCGAAACCAAAGTCAGGTGGCAATATATTTGCCAAATTAAAGTTCAATACACCCTCCAGGTTACCCAGATCGGACTGTTCTTCAGATTTTTCCCTTTTGATAGATTCCAAGAGAGCTTGCCTTGGGTAAACAGTCGTTCCAGGAAGAGGTCTTATGTGATTTCTCATCCGCGGCCTTGGGCACATCATTTGGTAGGCAGGTACTTGATGCATTGGTACGGCCACAAACGGTCTGGGCTGAAAAGGCAAGGGGACGCCGTGTGGTGCCCATCCCGAGTTATCACTTGGTCTTGGTCCATTTAAAAACCAATATGGAGACAACATATTTACACTGGACTGTGGAGATTCCTTGTGGCGAGAATGAAAAAAATGAATGCTACACCACGACGTTGACGCTGTCGCTACATATGACGTCACAGGTGGCTTGACAACGGTTGTCATGAGGACGTCTTGGTAACGAATCCATGGCAACGCCCGGGGGGCAACGAAAATTCGTTTACAAATTCTCCTCTACGATACAAAAAGCTAAAACATGGAAATAATGATTCACTTGTAGCTTTACAGTGAGCACGGCAACAACAATAATAAAAGTCCACATGGCTAATTTGCATACAGGAAGTTTGGGGCAAGTGTTTCTGCGCACGCGCATCAAGCCCTGTGACGTCAAAATCTGTGTGGTCACGATGGTTTACGGTCGAGCATGAAGTGACAAGGTGGGAGGAGATGAAATATACATGAGAATGACAATATCATAACAATCTTTCCTCTATCAGCTTGTCTCCACGGATAATGTAATGATGGATGTTGACATGGACATAGATTCGCAGCTCCTGCGGGAGTTCAGTATGATGGGAACAACAGATAAAGAGGTTCTCATCGCTCAGTTTCAAAAACTTCTCGGTGACCAAAGAATTACACCACAGGAGTGTGACTTCTTCTTGGATATGAATAATTGGTAAGTTTCACACTTAGCTTATCAGCTATTTGTAATTCTGTTCCGTATATGTGGCCAACCGTACTTAGAAATGGACATAAATTGCGTCCATAATTTTCTATTACGCATTTCTGTTTATCATCTTTTGTTTTTGTTCTCCTATTATCGCTCAGGACTGACACTGTCACTGTGACTGTGAGATAAAAGTGACTGACTATATTAGCCTATAAGGGAGTGGTCATTATTTATCAACAGGGGGTGGTGGGTTTGAGAGAGGACGTAAAATTTTCAGACCCCTCCCAAGGGGGGGGCCTAAAAAAATTTTGACCCCTCTTGAGGGGGGGGGGCTAAAAAAAAATTCACCCTCTAATTAGCAAAAAAGCCTGTGCGCTACTATAGATCAAAGAGGGTCGCGAAAACTCTCCGCTCCTCTGGCGTGGGGGGGGTGCAAAAAAATTTGACTGCCGTCAGGCGGGGACGTAAAAAATTCATGGTGTATCTCACTATCTGTATTGACTATTGTACCATTATAAGTATTATACTACAGTGTAGGTCTAACCAGTAGACAGAGGACCATCGACCTGAGTTGACCATTTTAGACTGAGAATGGACACCTATTAAAGCCAATAAGGGAGTGGTCATTTTTTAATAACAGGGGAGGGGTGGTGGATTTTAGTTGGGCTAGGTACATCACTTGAAAATTAAGATAAATGAGTTAGAGCTAAACCCCTGTGTCTATGTTGTACATAAGAGTGTGAGGAATTCAAATCTTTTGGAATCATGTTGATATCTCATTTCGTTCTTGTAGAATTAGTATCTAGAAATCTGACAATTTTGTCCCAAGTATTCAGGTAATTTGTTGTGACCTTCTGGATCCCAATTAGCCATAATAAATGGAGAAATAAAATGTAGGTAAGTTAGTAAAATGTCAAATCCATTGGAACGAATCACAATATCAGCACAAAATATCTGACCTGGATGTTGACTTGAACAAAATTTTCCCTTGACCTAATTTCCCCATGACCTATACATGTATATCTGACCTACATTAGCTCATAACCTAGATTCTGATACGATCAAATATATAGGAACAGAGGCTGTAAAATATGAAGAAGTAGACATTCTGTTAACCTAATCTGCTAACCTTTTCAGTCATCCACTTCAGAAATCAACAAAAATGTCTAGAAATGGCCCATTTTCTTCGGGAAAGTTTCATATAGGTAAAATGAACCATGATATACCAAAATAACTTCTTACATGTGTTCATTTAATCTTTGTTCTGTAAGAATATGCAAATTCAGTGCAGTGTAATTTCCAGTGCAGCATTTTGTTGGGTCACATAAAATGCGTCACAAATGATGGACACTGCCAGGGGAGTGGTGCAGGCAGTGTTTGACATACCTAGCTGGGTGCATCACTCGGGGCGTGTCAATACTTTTTGCCCTCGGAGGGTTTCAGAAATTTTTCGCCCCTCCCCATTTGTGCTGTAGCAATGCATAGGCTATTTCACTAAGAAAGGGTAAAATTTGTTTCCCCCTCCTCCCAAGAGGGGTCTGACCACCTCTCCCCTATTGTTAAAAAATAACCACTTCCTAAAGCCTAAAGGGGAGTGGTCATTATTATTTATCGACAACAGTCAACACTCAACAGGGGGTGGTGGTTTTTTGATGGGCGAAAAATTTTTACAACCCCCATTGACGGCAGTCAAAGTTTTTTGTGCCCCCTGCACCTCCAACTCCAAGACCCAAGAGTGGTCAATAGTTTTTACTCCCCCCGAGTGGTCTAAAAATTTTACACCCCCGCCCCCATTGATATAAAATGACCACTCCCTAGTTTACATGCAGCCTTCTCAGTTTTTCTATGATCTATCAGGGTCATTCTTGTGATTCATCCAGATCCAATGAGATATCATTTATATAGTGGGGGGGGGGGTAGTCTTAGAAAATTTCAGCTACAAGGGTATACAAAGCATCAGCATACACCATTTAGTTTCTCGGAATTCTAATTTTTTCTTGGGGGGACCCCCTGACCCCCCCCCCCCCAATATTCATGATTCAATCTGATTTTTAAGGAAAAATCTGATCACTTATATTAGCTCAGTTTTTTTTTTCTCGTCTGGAGTTCACATGTATGCCTAATACACATGCACACAATGTTGCCAAAATAATGTTGGCTTTTGCCGGTGTAGAATCTAAATGGCCTGCATAGGGCATGAGGATGCAGGCCAGAATGGCCTGCCATTCATCTCAGTGGTAAAATGATTTTTCAAATTGGTCAATTAGAATGAAAGTTGTGTATAAATACAATTATGTTTATGATGGATTTTATACCTGCTGCCTCGAAATGTCAAGTCATTTGGCCTGCATGAGAGGGAAATAGCCTGTATAAGATGCAAGGACACAGGCCACTTTGGCCTGCATCGAGAAAAAGTTTTCGGCAACATTGGCTGCATAGCTGTAAGACTTGTATCGAAGAGGGTGCCTGGGCTGGATTATTTAATTTTATGCCCGCTTCACTGCGACTCGTCCTCGAGTCACAGTGAATCATCCCGAGTCAGAGTGGCAGTTTAAAAAAAAATCAAAAAAAAATCCAAACCATCCTACCTAACCTTTTGCAGCATGTTACCTGAAACAAATGACCTTTTTTGGGCCTGATTCTTAAATGAATCTTTGGTTAAATTGCACTGCTTTCTGGGTTCAATCGCAGCTCAGTCCAGTTGGCAGATTGTTAGTGACTCATTGTTTCTATTATACATTTGAGTTGCATCTTTTGTCGTTTGTGATGAACTACTGTACTGCTATTCTTAAGATAGTGCCGAAATTTTCATGCTACACTGTGTTGTTTTTACAGGAATTTGCAAGCGGCAATTTGCTCATATTATGACTTTGAACAACCAAAAGTAAAACTTCCTAACATGGCCTTCGTGAGGGACATCACGATAGGAGAAGGGGAGGCAGTACCTCCCAACACCAAATTCATCAAAACCTGGAGGGTTCAAAATATAGGTATGCCATTTTAAAATAAATCTATTTGTCTTCTTATCAACAGCATATACCTACAGTGAAATGAATACTGAACTGTTGCACTTAGTTCCTTGATTAATTAGACACATCTTTGGTTGTGGCTTTGGTAAAAAAAACTTGAATTCACCTAAAAAATAATGAAAGTGTTTATCTAAGCTGGCTATTTAGACCTCCAAATATACCTTGTTCCCCCCTCATCATTCACTATGGTTTGAGATAATATGCATGGCAACACGGTTTTGATAGTTGTTTCTATGTTTTCAAAATGCAGGTGAAGATACTTGGCCTCCTGGTTGTAGTCTCAAGTTTGTTGGTGGGGAGCAGTTCGGGCACAGAGATCGTGTGATGGTAGATGCGCTACAACCGAACAGTGTGTCAGATATCTCAGTAGAGTTGACAAGTCCACTACAGACGGGCATATACCAAGGACAGTGGAGGATGGCAACGCCATTAGGTTTCTATTTTGGAGGTACAGATATGCTCTTAGGGAATCTCATGTAGGCTGCATGTGGGTTCTGATTTTGGGCATACGCCGTAAGAATTTGCAGTGTAATGGATAAAGAACAGTCATATAATCTTATATTCTGCTCTCTGTGCAGATAAGATTGCCATAATTTGTTTTTTATGAATTGTGCTTCAGTCTTGCCATCTTTCCATCTATTTATGGTTGTGTCAGTGTTCTCCATACTTATCTTCTCACAGAGATAATCTGGGTGATTCTCCAAGTAGAGGACAATGGACTCCTTGGTGTGACACAGGCACTGTCCTCCTTTGGTGGAGAGTTGACCCACAGGCCCAACTCCGAAGTCAGTGAGAACCCGTTTGCGTCACCTGCTAAGAGCTATGGTAGCTCACCTTGTTCCTCGGTGCTGGGACAACATGGGAGTACGCCGGTATCTCCGCATACCCCAGTGTCACACGACACAGCCCGTCATGCCTTCACTCCACCCTCATCTAATGTATGCACCGCACTCTTCCAGGTAATCTTGAATACTTAATTTGTGGTTTGGGAAAACTCAGTAAAAGAGAAAGGGCGTAAGTGCTCATAAAAATATATATCATATTTTTCTGTCTAGTAATGGAATATATAAAAACCTAATAAGCTTTATGAGGTGTCTTCTATTATATTGATAGGAAGAAGGTAGCTTTGCGAAGTTTGGGTTCATTTCAATTTGAATTAAGTCTTCTGCTTTCTTTGCACACCTTGTTGCATATTATATATATCGCCTTATACATTCAAACAGGCCCCACAAACTCCACCCCAAGAAGAAAATCAAGCCATGGAGGATGACATGTCCTAGCGATGACTTGGACGTTCAGTAGCTGTTCGTTAGAGATGAGTGTGGATGTTAGCCCTATGGTGGCTCTAAACGTCATTTCTTGTGTTGAGCGTGCATGCAGTGAGAGAGCGCATAGATGGAAGGCAGCAACTTCTCTACGCGGATATATAACATACCCACGTACAAATCCTCATTGACATCACCAGAGCTCGATTGTGATTTTAAAGTGACGGCTAAGCCACCATCCATCATTGCTTCATCATGACATTGTGCGGAAACGCACATACTGCGCAACAGACAATTCATTACACCAAACAATACACTCTCCACAAAGGGCAAATTTCAGCCACTGCTCGCTATCTTTGCAGCAGCGTGACAGGTTCCCCATGTTTACTCTATTTTTGATCTCTATCGTTCTTGCTATTTGCCAAATAGCTTGACTGATTTAATATTATTTCGGTAAAATATTTCACATTTTGTAGATATACAACAGAAGAGACCTTAAAATGTTTGAACTGAGCTACAAGAGCTTTTGGAAAACAAAACACCAAAAAGAGGGGAATATAAGGAACCTGGCACAGGTGTGTGTGAATCTACGAGATATGGCCTGAGATTTATGATATGAATCTGGCGTATGCTTTAGTGGGCGGATGCATTAAAAGTCGCACGCAGATGAGACTGGTTGTGATCTAATTGGGAAATATAGCGGATGGACTAATCGTTGAACAAGTCACGGCATCAGCGTTGTCAAGCGACCAAGTAGTTTTGTTTCCCAAGTGCTACAAACTAAAGCAATGGTCAAAATGTTTGCTACAATTCATTGGCAGTAGCCAAAAGAAAGGAATCTTGTGGTAGACTAGTTCTAACCATGATTTAGCAGTGACATGAGACATATTATATGTATATAGACAGTAATATCTTGGTGTATCATAAACTGGCTTGAAGTTATGAATGTGATGATAGGCTTAGGCCTAGTTGAGAATGATTATTTTGCTGACAGTTATTCCTATTTTCCTCGCAGAGGATTAACTTCATGTATATAGAAAAGCTTCAAGACTTCCATAAGCTCAGTATTCCTCGTTAGAAGAGACATTTGATTGTATTGAGTGATTCCCAGTTTTATACACTTGTATATACATACACATGATGTATACTTGGTTAAAAAGAAAGCTTTATGAATTATCAACATGCTGTTTGTTAATACTGAATTAAATGATGACCTGAGATACGATATAGGTAACAGTCAGTTGTTAAGATTTGTATAATGCAATCTTTGAGTTTCATGATGCATCAATGCAGCGTTAGTGAAATTTCCGCTCTGATCATTTGGGGGTCATCAACTGTGCAGGGTCGCCCTATGCCCCATTGAAACACGTGCAGGGGTGCTTCATGTTCATGATGATTCGCCAGCAGTCAATCTACGCATCGTGTAGATCCTCCGGGAATGTATCATCTCCAGAGGGTCTGCACGGTACTCGCCAGGGCTGCATTCATGCATCATGACGAGCAATGGGCATGACGCTTTAATGCATCAGCGGCCTTTAACGGGTTAATCATCAGGACTGTATTCATGTATTAGAAAGGCCAAAGAGCATGTTGCATTAAAACATGATTTGGCCCTTGCAATGTTCATGCTAAATGTGAAAGATGTCCGTTCATCTCAGTTATTGAGAAATGAGTTTAGCTTTGGCTACATAAATCGATTTTAAGAGACCACCCGCTGGAAATGACTGCTTTAAAGCAAAATTCAACAATGCATTTTGCAAAAAAAAATGTTGATATCTCAGCTCTTATCGGTAACTGGTATAAAGTCAAAATCTTGAGGTGTTTAATTGTAGCTACCAGAAGCATCACACCTAGCAGAAGCATACATGCCATCCATGTTTTACAAAATCTGTCTGCAAAGCTGAAAATCGATTCTATGTAGCCTTAATTGATCATTATATTAAAACTTGAGGGTCTATATTTTTGGGTGGTTGGGTCATTCATAGAATGTTGACAAACTGCTCTGGTTTGTAAAGATTCACCTGTATATCTTGCCGTAGTGATGAAATTTGAGGCTGTAGAAATACCGGGTAGCTGTACAAGAAGGGGCAAATATCATTACATATTTTGTGAAGAAAAAAAAAGAGACAACTTTGCAGTTGGCTAAAAAAAGGTTGGTCTAATTGTTCACTAAAATGGGGGGGGGGGGTCTTTGTTATGTTAAGTCTGCCTTCTTCATGTCTTAAAAATGTTGGTCGTTGTTGAAATCTTCAAAACAAACATTTCGGTTCATTTGCAGCAATCAAGAGTTACGATTTTAATATAAAAGAAATCTGCAAAAAAATAACAAGGCATTCATAGTACACTGACAAAGTTTGGTTGTTTGGTTTCAATATTTCGGGGGGGGATGGGTGCTCAGGATGCATGGACTTTTTTTTACTACCGTAACTTCTCTCGTATAAGCCACAGCTAATACCAGAATCCAAATAAGAAATTAGGCTTATATTATTGGCCCAATGTTGAGGTGCGGCTTATTCGAGGGTATTTTACACTATAAAATGGTACTAAACTACTAATTTCCAAGCTTTGGCTATGTTTTAAGCTTCTCCCAAAGTCGGGGGTGAAGCTTATACAAGGATGCAGCTAATGCGAGAGAATTTACAGTAGCCGCAGAGACTTATGAATGCTCGGTATGTTAAACCTCCTACTTATAGTAGTCCTGTTACTCCTCAATGTTACGGCTTCATAGTTATTCAAGAAAATTGAAACCTAAAATGCCTGTACAGATGAATAGAGAATGTCTCGACCCAACATGACCTTTGTTGAATAAATTTGAGGTGGTCATGAAATTTCCGTATTTTTAGATTTCTTAACCAAAACCGCAATTTTCTTTAAACATGTCTGTATTTTACCACACCGTCGTGTTTAGCTGCCTGATTTTTTATTCAGCGCTGTTCTCATTAAAGCAAGGGGGAGGGGTGCGCAGATGAATCATATCTTAAGCACTAATTTTCGACAGGGCTAGTATTTTATCTTAATATCTTAAGCACTATAAATACCATAATCTCCCGCGTATAAGGCGCAGCCCGCGTATAAGGCGCACCCCCAACTAAGGGAGGCCTGTCCCACGAATAAGGCGCACCCCTAAGAGCAGATTTTTGTTAATGTAGTACTGTTCTATAGTAAAAATACCCCCCTATAAGGCGCACCCCAAACTCAAGGAAATTTTCCTCCCATGTATAAGACCCAGCAGCCTTTTGTTTGGCCTATAAGATGCGCCTTATACGCGGGAGATTACGGTAGATCTAATTTTTTCTGATTTCACAATGTTTGACATGCCTGTAGATTTACCCAAATTTCCTCTTTTATCAAAGTTTTGTTATATTTTTTTTTCACAGTGAATTCCAAATAGCCATCTGTATGTCCAGAATTTCTGAGTCCAATACATCCATGCCTTAAATAACCACCTGTTTTGTATAAGCGCCAGGGGTAATCCCCTCCCAAATATGTAAGCACCAGGGCAGTTATTCATTATGGTACCGTCATTAATTGTGGATGATACACCAACTGTTTGGACATTTTCTTGCTTTCAGTTATAGGTTTTGGTTCCTGTACAGAGGTGGCATGTGATACTCATTTCTCGCCATTCTATAATTGATATAGGTTCAATTTATGACCTAAAGCAATGGGCGAGCATTAAACTAGGTCACTGAGTTGTACCTATGGATATACGAAATGCCTGTTTTATACAGAAAGTAACCTTGAATTAGAACTACCGGTACTGTTCCTCACCTCTAAGACACACCCAGACTTTACCAATTTCCAGAGAATTTTTATTTCCAATTGATGAAATTCAAAATAGGCACAGGTGGCCGATTCCTCATGGCGAGAAACCCATTTCATATAGTCCGAATGACGTGTCCTTCCTACCCTAACCTACACGGGGTTATCAAAGAATCAACCAAAATCATCCATTATTTTAGTAAACATATTTTATTTGCAATCATGATTTAGAACGCTAATAGTTAGAGAACACAACTGGTTTAACCCGTCCCATTCGGGTGGGTATGTAGGTAAGTGGATGTTTCGGGTAGTAGCACCTTTTAAGGAAACCACTCAAGGGCCTTCTATATTATAGAAGCACCATTTAAAATGAAGGCACATAGGGTTTATTACAAGCTGTAGTCAAATAGTAAATACAAGTGTTACCGTCATACTCGTGAGATTTCAGGGAGAGAGACTTCAATAAAAAAGTGAGGATATGCATAATGTAAAACGACAGGAAGATAAGTTTAGAGATCTTGATGTCTGTGAACTTTATATCACAAGTCTCTTGAGGTATTTGCAAAATCTCGACCTATTCCAAAAAGGTGGAAACCAAAGCATACACGAATACATACTCTAAAGATAATTTTTTTAGTTGTCAATAGGACATGAAGCAGAAAGTGTGGTAACTCGCAAGTCTGTGGAACAAAAGGGGGAAAAAGAATAAAATTCTTACACAAAAGTATAACTTGAAATGCCGAATCATGCCGATATATGAAACACAAATATCATAAAAGAAAGTATACATACACATATACACGGTTTTACATTCACTTGCACATTTATAGATCTCGAAATCCCAGTTTTAGCATTTGGCACTGGAGTGAGTAATAAATGTTTAACGCCATTTCGACAGTATTTGGCACTGGACTTATTCTCACAATGAAGGACTACAAGACAGAAAATACATTTCCAGAAAATGAATATGATTTTTAGATTTAACTCCTATTGCACCGATCACAATCTTTCTTTAAGACGCATTTTATACAGCCATGGGCATGGTGATCTTGGGATGTGGATTGTAGTCTATCACTTCGAAATCCTCAAACTTGAAGTCGTCTATGTTACTAACTTGCCGTTTGATCACAAGCTTGGGGAACGGTCGCGGCTCACGGGCCAGCTGAAAAATCCATGGTTATTAACACCGAGTTAGTAAGGAGCGTATCTTTAGGAATAAGTATCATGCCATTGAAATGCAATGATTATTCAAGCGACCTGTGCAATTGTTATACAGAGAATGGTACATAGCTTTAGCTACAGCTTTATCAACATATTGATTAAGTTATCTTTGTCAGTTACTGCAATTCTTTATAAAGGTATTAAGGACCAGGCTAGTCCTTAATCGAGCAGCCTCTATTCCTTCAGGGTCAGACGTAATATATTAGGCAGATTTAAACCTACCTGTTCCTTTATGGCGTCAATGTGGTTAGAATATATGTGGGCGTCCCCCATTGTATGAATGAATTCTCCAGGCTGTAACGTAAGCATAACACCAAACACTTAGAAACCAGATATGCGTGCTCGTATGTATTAAAAAACTGTATGTTATGGATTCACACAATCTTCGTATCTACTCAAGTTAACACAAGCAAATCTTAAATCTTGATATGTTACGGATTCACGCAGTCATCACACACAAGCGAATCTTGGCTCCCATCTTGGAATGCAGCCTGTTACTGGCTGCGTTCCAAGTAATGAAGATAGCAATAGCTGCTTAACACACAGGCTTGCAGGTATCATTAATACGTCATGGTTTACACAGTACCGTAATCTCCCGCGTATAAGGCACACCCCGCCCATAAGGCACACCTAGAGTTTAGAGATTTGACCAGAAAAATAAAAAAAAATCTTTTGTTCTACTGAATGGATTTTGAAAATTCAAAAAATTATGTGTTGCATGGACCCCCCAGACCCCCCTGGACCCCATATTCAGCTGATGACGTTATATGGGAGTGTAAGATATCAAAATGAAGGTCTTGATCTCCCCTTGAGGATCCAGGAAGAACTAAAACCTCTCGTATAAGACGCGCCTTATACACGGGAGATTACGGTAATGGACAATGTACATGATCATTGAAAGGAATTCAATTAAAAGTAAGCTTATACAAATTTACACTGGAATTTCTAATACATATGCCTACCTTGAGTCCTGTAACATGAGCGATCATGGCCGTTAGTAGAGCATAGCTGGCGATGTTAAATGGTACTCCCAGCCCCTGTAAAAACGAAAAAAGGAAAACTCATTTATATAACCATGAATACCAGAATCTTGGGAATGGTCTATGAGTGGCAAATAAGTCTCCGGATAACTCAAATGACAAGTTTTGCTCGTACACTAGATTTAAGATTCAAACTTGCTACCAGGTAATTGCTTTTTCAATAGAGAACCCGTTCTAGTTGGTAATCATCAACAACCCTTACTCACCATATCTGCAGAGCGCTGATAAAGCTGACACGACAGTTCATCATTTGCTACATAGAACTGGACAAAGGCATGGCAGGGTGGTAGGGCCATCTGTGGAAGATCTACAATCATAAAGACACAAAGAATCACCGTTTAACAATTCACTTAAGACCTTTGATATGCTTAGTTTTCAAGGTGGACTCAGGTCTCTAAAATTCAAATTTCATATATTGCGATGTGCAGAATTTGTTGCTAATAACAAGCGAAATTGTTTCAAGTTCCCTATGTACAATAATCCTTTCCAATAGATAGTCAAGTTTTAAAATCCCCTTCATAAGCTGCACTCGCGTGTGCCATTATATTCGCAAGGTATTAGTATAATTACGGCATGTTTGCAATACCTTGCTTTAAAGCTGCTACAAGATGTGAGATGTAAAGAATTTTTGTTTTGGGTACCAATGCAGTGTACCTCCCCACCAATGGAGTGAGCACAGCTGAACATTGAATCTTTCAATGTATGTATTAACACTCAAACCTTACTACCGTAATCTCTCGCATATAAGGTGCGTCTTATACGCGAGGTTTTAGTTCTCCCTGGATTCACAAGGGGGACACCAAGACCTTCCTTTTGATATGTTATACTCCCTGTAAGTCATACTATGACAGACTGGGCTCAGGAAGTCTCAGAGTGCCTTAGCTACACATAGCTTTTCAAAATCCATTCAGTAGAAGTTAAGTTATGATTTTTTAATTTTTTTGACCATATTCTTAAACTCTAGGTGCGCCTTATATGCGAGCTGCGCCTTATACGCGAGAGATTACGGTAGATTGAATACCATAAAATTAATTGGAAATGATGTACAATCTTATAGAAATTATAAGAACGCATACCACATCTTGTGGCAGCTTTAATATACTCCTCACTATTGACTATTCTCACCTTTAGGGTTCCAGGCACACATAATAATTCTGCGGTCATTAGGGTTGTTTTTGATCTTGTCAATGACTTCAGCGAGTTGGTCCACGCCCTGCCCCGTGTAGTCGGTGTGCATGTCTTTGTACTCAGCACCAAAATGCCGCCACTGGAACCCATAGACTGGTCCGAGGTCTCCTGTTACATAATATCGGATATAAATTCATGATTTAGCATAAACGCAAGGAGAGAAAGCACATGGTACTCATTTTTTAAAGAGGTATTGATAGGCTCATTTCTTCTGGTATTTCATTGATTGAAATATATGGCAGCAATGTGCATTGCTCGAAACTCGAAAAGAAATAAATCAATAGCCTTGAGGAATTCTAGCTTGTGTTCTGACATCAGCACTCCCTCACCCAGGTTATTGGCACCACCAAGCCACTATTCGCATAACTCCCACCAAAACGGCTCTATTCGCACCACTGCCAAAAAAGGCCGGAAAGTTGATACATGGATCAACATCATATACCTTCACCATTGGAGACAAAAAGCGTCTTATGGTCGCCAAACAAAAGTAATTCTGCCTCTTATGTATAAAATTTCGATCTTTTTTTAAACTTATTCGCACCACCAAAATGACTGAAAATGAGGGGACACATGGTCGTCTCCTATAACTCTTTTCGAGTTAAAAAAGTACAATAAACTCCCGCATAAAAACCATGCTGTAAATGCCCTAGGTACTTCTTTTAGCCTCCTCACATCTCATTGACTTACAAAACTATTTCCAAACAATCATTCTAAACGATGGGGTGCGAAAAAAGCCACAAATCAATTTATTCCTTTATGGTCGAAAAAAAGAAAAAAAAAATCTGTGGAAAAAACAGGCCCAAAGGTTTTAATAGAGACTGTAAAGATGAAAAAGTTTATAAATTTGCTTTTCAGACCTCGTTTTTATTGTATCATGTAATTTCAAATGTTTGTTTGAATTGCCCTTTGGTTCAAACTGCTAAAAACCAACTCAGTTATTTAAACATGTATCATGTTTTATTCAATGTACCTCAAAATCTTAGACAACACACAATGTAGTCAAAACAAGTGTAGCTTTCAATGGGGAACCCACCTTCTTCACGGTGTGTCAAGCCCTGCTTGTCTAGGAAGTCTCGTGATCCGTTGGCGTCCCAGATCCGGACATTTTTTTCTGAGAGAAGTTTGGCGTTTGTAGAACCCTCAATGAACCAAAGTAGCTCCTGAGCTATTCCCTTCCAGAATGTACGCTTTGTCGTCAACAGCGGAAACACGCCTGGAATGAATTTATAGAGAATTTTTTCTCTCTCACAAATTAAGCATTTTTGTCCAACAATAGTTATTAGGACACATAATCCATATAATTTCAAAAGACGTGGCAGAGGTGTGACTCCTCTCAGCTGTGCTACCTTGATGACTGTGAGAAAACAGACCAGACCAGGGTCTCTATAGCAACCAGGTGTGACATCACCACAACTGGTGTATTCACCATAGGAACCCAGGCGGCGTAGCAAGCAGTACGCCCTCTGTGAGTTGACCTAGTTAGTACTAGGGTAAATACGGCGCCCATGCAGTAACAACCATTTCTGAGTCTGTATCTCCTAAGCATAATACATACAAGTAAAGGATAATCCAAAGAATATATTTTTGTAGTCATGTCAGCCACTGTTGTCTGAGTATGTCTGATATGTGTGTTATACCTGTCAGTGTGAGGATAGTTCAATATTTATGTGGATGTCATTTGACAGTTGGCTGCCCAAAATTTGATAATTAGCCAATTCAAAATAGATTTTACACATTAATGTGAGAGTCCCTGTAGGAGTCATTTCTACATATCAATAGTGTAAGACATTATGCATTCATCTCACTAAGAGTGCTCAAAAGTGCTCCAGGTTTAATAGTAGAAATATTACTTGGAAAATTGGGTGACCTCCATAGACTTATCATTAGGCAACACTGGCCATCTTGACCTGTTTGAGGGATGTGGCCTCTGTGCTAGCTGCTCTGAGACTGACACACAGACCGGTGCGGCCGCATATATAGCGTGATATATAGAGGGCGCGCAAGTGCTTGCTGCACCGCCTGATAGGAACCATACACAAATGTGTGTGGTTGTCCTGGAGACAATCAATGATTACATCATCAACTATGGGGTATAATTAATTCACTCTCCCCGCATAGGTATTAATGCCAAACATATTTCTAGCAAAATGGGTCCCAGAAGATATTCACTGGGTGGTGAATATGAATCAAGGTTTCAACCGACAGGTCTCATCAGGCACATAAAAGCTAATCAAGGCCCATGGTGTTGCCACAGTCTCAACCATTAGATCAATAGTTGGTGTCTTACACATAATGAATTAAGAAATGTATCTCAAATAAATGTGTAGGAGATAACATAACAATACACTTGTTAAGTGTGTGGTTATGTTAATTGGTGCTGCCAGGAACTCCAAATGGTGTACCAACAAAATCTTTGCAAGTATTCCCAGGAGGATATCTATACATGCAGTCAGCCGGTAATAGCTGTTTTTCAATGAAGACTAGGGGTGTTTTGGTTTTGCTAGAGGGTTGGGGCGGTACCAGAATGAATCAATAGTTGGGTGCATCTATCAGATTCAGGCCATTGGGGATTTGGGTGGCTAACTTGAGCATCAAAGTCCTCTCAATTTTGTTGCGCAATCTTGCAGCAAAATCACTGTGTGGACTTGTTGAAGTGTCGACCAATATCTGTTTCTAGGCATTTGTTGGTAATATTTCTGAAATGTGTCACAAACCTGTCCATTAATTTCCGTTTTGTTTGACCAACGTATTGTTTCTTGCATTTTTTGCATGACAAGCAGTAGATCAGGTTTGTGCTGTGACAGGTGATATTGTATTTTGATTCAAAATCCCTGCCATCTCTCGATGTAATTTTCCCTGATTTGTTCAGTTTGGGGCAGTATCTACATCTAGAGCCACTCAGACAGGGTTTGGCGGTTTTTCCTCCAATCGCTGCCTTGTGTTTCCTGATTTGTCCAGGATGGTAATCAATCTTTGCCCTGACCAATTGAGATCTTATGGCAGGTGGTTTCCTTAGTCCCATCACAAGTCTTGTTTTGTGAAGGGGTGTGGTTCTCGCTGATTGTGCAAGCAGATCCCAATTTATTTTAATGATTTTTTGTAAATCATTAAAAGTTGGCTGGAAGGTGGTAATGAGAATTATTGGGGCATCCTAATCCATATAATATGCATGGTTCCTTTTTTCTAGATAAACAAGCGTGAAGGTTTATTCTTACCATCTCTTAAGCTGTACCGACATTGGTGCCCAAAGACTGAGAGCGTCCCAGTGCCTGTTCTGTCTCCTTTCTGGACGCCATGATCCAGAATGTGCTGGAGTGCGTCTAGATACTGGTACTCGTCATGTCTGTAATAAACAACATTTCTCTAAAATATTTGATATTGTAATGCTGAATATGGGTATTTGACAACTAATTTTGCAGGAACGTCATAAATTATAGGACCTGCAGATGTGAATATAATGCCTACATCAACATTTCAAATGCTAAACTAGCTCTAGTCTAATATAATAAAGTTGCAAAAGAATGTAAAGGAAAATACAGCATAGAAGTACTGTAAAACCGCGTTGGCAGTTTATCACTGGGGTAGTTTTTCATGCTGATTTAGTATTGTCTCCCAGACGAGTAAAGAAAAACCCCAAATACATTCTATTATCTTTTTAAGTTAGGATCAGTTTTTTTCAATAATTATTTTTACCGCTTAGTTGGTGCAGTCTTCACACCAGCCTCCAACTTGGCCTTCTTTATGGCAGAGTGGTCATCCAGTGCAGTGTCATCTGTACTCATTGCAGTGGGCTCAGTTCCCGTTACAGTTTCTAACTCAGTTGGCATTCTGCGGATGTGAAGGATGGTGTGCTGGAACAGAATGTCTTACTGAAAAAGAAATGCATATTCCAACATGAATTAATTGCAAAGGCTTCCAAACAAATCATATGTACGTTTCATGTATCGGTACTGGTAGGAGTTTTATCCATACCTACCAAATCGAGGTATTAAGACATGAAACAAGCTGAATATGTTAGCTAGAAGGGAACTACAGAAGGTCAGCACTGTTATGGTCGCTTCTCAGCCTTTTGGCTAAGAGGGGCCATCCATAAATTATGTCATGCAAAATTTGAGCATTTTTGACCCCCCCCCCCGTCATATTTTTTTCCTACTTTTGCAATGCTGAAGGTATATGGGAAATACATTCCGTCATGCCTGACCAGACCCACCCCTCCAGCATGACGTCATTTGTGGATGGCCCCAGATCAAAATGTAGGCCTAAGGTAGAGGCAAAATTCGGGGGCTGTGCCCCCAACCCCCTGCCCATAGTCAGATAAGATTTAATTTAATCCCCAAATCACTGACATTACCGGTACCATATGGTACTCAAGTAATATGTGACACGATCTGCGAAAAGGGGTCTTAGTGCAGGGGGCAATAAGACCCCCTTTCCCAGTACATGTCACATATTGTAAAAGGTCTTATTAGAATTTTACCTGAGTACCGGATTCAGATGATCATTAATTATCCTCATCATTATTGGAAGCTGAGCTGAGTCTATAGTATGGCTAAAGGGGGTGACATAACCAGTAATTTATTTTTGAGGGGGGAGTTGGCTGATGTGTGACTAGGTGTGAAGGGGGGGGGAGGTTGAAAATCATGGCCAAAATAAAAAAGGTGTGACATAAATTTTATATGGATGGCCCCTACTAAGGCCTGAAAAAAAAAAAAGGTTGTGTTTCTGGATGTCCTACCTAATTTGAGAAACCCACCCTTTTTATTAAAAAAATCTTAGTCCACACATGATTTGGATCTGTACTTTAATGGGTCGATCTTACAATAAGCATCTAAATATCACTGAGCTCAAATAAAGGGAAATGGAAATTCAAAGCATATGAAAGCCATTTCACAATTTAAAGTACCCGGTAGCAGTGTTTGATCAGGTACGCTATTGGCAGAAAAATATTATTTTCAGCTTTATATCTTGTAGATCCCATCGGCCGTCAGCAAGAAAATAAAAGTTTAGGGGTTCGTTCCCCCCTTGGGTGCGCAGATGCCTCGCGGACAGAGGACTGTTCACTCGATGGTGTCACTCCCCCTGTGTATACCATACCGATCCAGATGTAGGTGGAGGGTGGAAATGTCAGAAAGGGGCCATGTTGGTGACAGAGAATGTCAGGCCAGGGGATGTAGCTCAGCGGTAGAGTGCTCGACTTGCAAGCGAGAGACCCGGGTTCAAATCCCGATGTCTCCAGGGACGTTTTCGCCGACCTCTACATTGGTGGAGACACCGAGTGGTCCTGCCCGGCGAGGGGGACTAAGATACTCGGGACCTGGGCTGGTATGGTATAGACAAGCTTCAACCTGCTAGTATTGGGGGACTGTGTGTGCTGTGTGTGACTCAGTACTAGTACTGTTCAGACTTGAACTGGAGGATCGGGTCTGACGGGATATGGTTTAAGCTGGTTGGGACGAGTGTAGGGGTTCGTTCCCCCCTCGGGTGTGCAGATGCCTCACAGACAGAGGACTGTTCACTTGATGGTGTCACTCCCCCTATGTATACCATAACCAGAGATGTCAGTTGGGCATTGGTCCAACCTCTGAAAAATTCAGGGCCCTTGAATACTTCACAGGTAAACGGATTTATCAACATATGAAACTGCACTAAAGTCTAAGTTTGAGGGGCCCCTGAACCTCTGACAATAGATGAATCTTTGAGGGTCTGACATCTCTGTATAACTTTAGATTTGTTAGCTGTTGCTTATAGTTCCTTCAACTCATGGAGTGGATTATAATTATGCAGGTGTGGCCTTCATCCTCCTCGCCCAGATCTGTACAAAGGGCCCCAAACATGAGCCACAGCTTTAACTGGAAACCAAAGCCCATATATGTGCCCGCTAGGATGTCCTTAAATCTAGGGTGCACCTTATATGTAGGATGCACCCTGGGTTTATATGCACCCTATATCTCTATAGGAGAACCTATAGAGATATTTGAATAATGCCAAATGCTATGATTGCCTACAACACCTCTAGTTTTAGTATTAGGCTATAATTTTAGTAAAAACAAATTATCAATGATATATATCAGAGGTTCAAAGTTAGGTTATGCTGAAAAACTGATAAAGTTGCTGATACTCTCTAGCCACTATATAACTTTTAAGTGATGGAAAGTCATTACCTTTCTATATAGATCAGTCTTATGTTCATTGATTTGTGCATGGCAGTGTTTGTGGGAAAGTAAGGTGTAGAGCAAGGTTGACCCTGAAATTTTGGCTATATCCACTTTCCTGGTCTTCAAAATTAGGAAAACGTCACAGAATATCTAAAATGAATAAGGCCAATGGAACTTACATTGCAGTTTACCGTCCACCGCCCACATGCTTTTAAAGGGGCCGCATTAGAAACTTTCATTATTCTTTATTAAAAAAAAAATTTGAAGAAATTCTCAAAATGAATTTGGACATGATAGGAATGACCAAAGGTGGGCATATTTGGTATCAGATTAAAGCTTATGGTGCAAGGAATGGTAAAAATATGGTGACATCTACAACTTAGAAAATCCCAGGTACTGGTAGATACATAATGAATAATGAATAATGAAAAAAAGCCTCATCGATTTTCAAAATGGCTCGGACGGTAAACTGTAACCTGACTTCCCATGGCCTAAATGTGACAATATAATATTTTCCCTAAAAGGAAAACCCTACCGGCTTCAAAATCCATTGCCAATTCAAATGACTTATGACCATTTATATTGGAGATGCCAAGTGTGCTTTTTTATCATTTTCTGTGAAAACTCCCTCTGACAGCCTGTACACAATCGCCTCTTGTACAAAAACTACTGACATTAGGAAGATAAATCTAATTGATTCATAGAGGGAAAATGTTGGGCTTTGTTATGACCGGTGATCGATAGCTCTGTGATGACATTTTCAATTTCTTAGATTCTTGCCAGGCCCGTTGCCAGGAGCCCATGTTCTGGCAGATTCAGGGCTATTCTCAGTGAAAGGCCTGTTCCAGACAGCATCTCAACATAATGGATTTTGCTATTAAACCCATATCAAACCCTAATAAAAGCACACTTTTCGCACTTCTAGCATCCTAAAGTATTGATAAATTTTGTTTTTTGAATTTTTTGAAAAACAATTTTTAACCCCCTGCCATGCCTAGGCTACTGTCAGTGTTGAGTGTTGTTGAAAAAAATGAACACTCCCTAAGGCTAAGGTAGGTACATCACACAATGCCTGCACCACTCCTCTGGGAGTGTCCATCATTTGTGACGCATTTTTTGTGACCCAACAAATTGCTGCACTGGAAATTAAACTGCACTGAAATTGGCATATTCTTACAGAACAAAGAATAAATGAACACATATAAGAAATTATCTTGGTATTTCATTGCTTATTTTACCTATATGAAATTTTTTCGGGGAAATTGATGCATTTCTAGACATTTTTGTAGATTTCTGAAGTGGATGACTGAAAAGGTCATCTAAATCAAGTTGTCCAAAATGAAAAAGTAGAATGAAACTAAAAGAAAGTAATAGTATGTTTCATGGCGTTTCATTTAAGGTCTAGTTTGTGCATGTGGACTGAATAGTACAGCTGGTGACTGCAAAAGAAATTCGAAAAATCACATTTTCCTGTGTGAAGGTGCGAAATGGTGATTTGGCAGTTTTAAAACCGTCACTGCATGACCCATGTACATCATACAGGTGTGACACTTACTATACCTGCTAAGATAAACTTGTTTCACAGGCTCCCTGAGTTTGGGAGCAATTAACTGATTTTTTACGATTTCCCGACCATGTGAACTTGCTACCACACAGGAAAAAATTATTTGATCGTGTCATCAAAATCTAGGTCATGAGCTTATGTTGGTCAAACATATAGGGTGGCCTGAAACTAGGTCAATAGGAAACCCATTAGATGTTAATGTTAGTGTCAAATACCAGTGGTTAGGTTATCAGAATGTCTACTTCTTCATATTTTACAGCATCTGTTCCTATATATTTGATCATATCAGAATCTAGGTCATGAACTAATATAGGTCAGATATATAGGTCACGGGAAAATTAGGTCAAGGTAAAATTTCGTACAGGTAAACATCCGTGTCAGATAGCTTTTTATTTCATGCTGATATTGTGGTTCATTCCAATTGAATTGACATTTTACTAACTTACCCAGGTAGCACAGAGACATTGGCATAATGTTGGGCCGACATTGGCCCAACCATCGGCTTTACATAGGCTGCCCATCCTGCCTACGTAGGCCCGACGGTGCCAACCAAATGCCAACGTAGGCCCAACGTTGGCTTTTGGTTGGCAAACATCAGCATCGACAAATGGTCGGGCCAGGGGCCGACCATTTGCCGATGTCCTGCCAACGTTGGGCCAATGTTGGCATTTGGTTGGCAAATGCCACTGGTCGGGCCTACGTAGGCCCGATGGGCAGCCAACGTTGGCCCAACGTTGGCCCGATGCGTTGGCAAATTTGTGTGTGCTACCTGGGTACCTCCCTTTCATTTCTTCATTTATTATGGCTAATTAGCCCATTATTGGGATCCAGAAGGTCACAACAAATTGCCTGAATACTTTAATAGGACAAAAATGTCAGATTTCTAGATACTAATTCTGTGAGAACGAATTGAGATATCAACATGATTCCAAAAGATTTGAAATCCTTGCACTCTCCTACACAACTTAGTGGAGGCCACAGCTCAGGACTTCGTTCTGTGCGGTGGAGGGTACTGACCATAGGAAATTTTGAGGTCCTGCACCCGAGATGGCCGCGCATCTCTCATGCCTTTAATTCTCAATGAATCCTTTTAGTAATCGGCATGTTTATACATATGACCCTCCTTTAGCTTCCCTGAAATTTTTGTGCTGCTACGGTTATTTTAAGACAGGAAATTTGGACATTTTGCAAGTCTCCTCATCTTGCACTGTGCCGATTTTTTTCATAACAAAGATGGCGGCCGTCGTATGCACAAGGATTCACTCGGTCAAGTTCTATCTGCCATAGCTGAATAAATAAGGCGAATCTAGTTTCCATTTTTTGAAATGTTGTAGAAATAGACAATACCTACTACCTGTATCTTTCCTAAAGCTCAATTCTATCTCTAAATATATCGGGCAGACACATGTAAACAAATCACTCGTAATTTCCGTTTGCCTATACATAACAGTAGGGGTCAGCATCTGTATTCTCAGCACAACCATACAGAGAGGAGCCGGTCCCTAACATCATATGCCTAGGGACCGGTTCGCAGGTCTAACACAACTAAGACACAGGGGTTTAGCTCTAAGGGAGTGGTCATTTATTATCAACAGGGGGGGTGGTGGGTTTGAGGGGGGGCATAAAAAATTCTGACCCCTCTCGAGGGGGGGGCTAAAAAAATTTTGACCCCTCTTGAGGGGGGGGCTAAAAAAATTTACCCTCTTTTTAGCAAAAAAGCCTGCACGCTACTATAGATCAAACAGGGGGCGCGAAAACTCTCCGCGCCTCTGGTGCAGGGGGGCGCAAAATTTTTTAACTGTCGTCGAGGGGGGGGCGTAAAAAATTTCCGCGCATCCGCGCGAAAACCCACCACCCCCCCCCCTCTGTTGATAAATAATGACCACTCCCTAACTGTACCTCCTTATCTTAATTTTCATGCTATTATAAAGGCTAAAGTTTAAACGATATCTGAACCTCAAATTCAATAAATGCAGGTGAAATAGACAGCTCAGAGTGTTCGAATAATGGTGAGATATTGACGATTCCTAGATGAATAAGTCTTGAGAGCCTGGTTCTTTGAAAAAGAAGAAACTTATAATAATTTGTAACTTACATGCTGTCTAAAATCTTGAAGGTCCCGCCAAATGTTGTTTTGGTGTAAATCTCTAAGCATATGTGTGGAGGCCTTCAAAGCATTTTGATTAGCAGAGCATCTGCTTAAAGAGTGAAGACCAATTATACTCTCAAACCAGTTATAACATAGAACAAAATTGCTATTTATGAATATAATATGGTATCTTTTTTCATTATGATATTAAATACTGAACTCCATGACTGTAGAATAAATTAATATTGCTATCACTTTGAGATACAGATAATATTCGGCAATATACATTGGCCTCCAGAGATCTCCAGTGGAAACCCCGTAGCACTTCCTCTTTTCTCCCTGAACGGCGACCCAAGTAGCCAACATGAGGTAGATATGGGCATAATAAATCCAGAAAAATACAATTATAATCTGAATTTAGTGAACGCTTCACAACCAAACACGAAGGTAAAATGATTATCAATGATATATGTCTTTGTTTTACAGCCCCGCCAAAGGACCAGTGCAGTCAGTGCAAGTTTATGGGCGCAAGGTAAATACAAATCAACACATTTTTCCGACCACAGCAGCCACATCGACCGGCCTCGAGTGCAATGGATTACAGGCGATTTTTACAATGAATTTGCCCTGACAGATGTTGTATTGGGGTAAATGTTAGATTCCCCTGTATCATCGAAGTCTGTCGTATAGAATTATTTTGATTTACACAGATATTAACGTGTGTATTGGGTGCAAGTTGAGCCGCATGGTCTGGGCGATAATGGGAGGAAAATACGAGAGTCCACATGACAGCCGAGGTGTCAACATGACAACTGTCAGTGTCACTCAGTGACAGTGAGTCAGTCTATCACATTTCGCTACACCTGTCAAATCATCCTTTCTGTACGTTATAATAAGGGTGGAATCAATATATGTGATTGAATGAAGGGTGCACCTATCAATATGTAATTCTGTGGCGGGGAAGCTGTCAATTGAACGCATGCCGTTGTCGTTGACTGGTTTAAGTGGTTATCGTTGACTCATGTACTGATACAGACTACAGTGGTAGTGTGAACATAGGGAGCCTAAGTCTCGCGATAAACTATGTCGTAAAAAAATTCTGATTTGGAACTAAAATGACCAATATTTGAATTGACCTGGGGGCCCACCATATATAAAATTTTAAGGCTCAACTCTCGTTCTTAAAAAAGTTACGTTAGGCCTAAAATATTCTCCTATCCTTCAAGCCTGAGGGCGATAATATGCTGAGCTCAGAATCCGCCTGCACGTGACATGACTTCCCCTCCCTATAGGGAGCCTAAGTCTCGCGATAAACTATGTCGTAAAAAAATTTCTGATTTGGAACTAAAATGACCAATATTTGAATTGACCTGGAGGCCCACCATATATAAAATTTTAAGGCTCAACTCTCATTCTTAAGAAAGTTATGCTAAGCTTAAAATATTCCCCTATCCTTCAAGCCTGCGGGCGATAATATGCTGAGCACAGAATCCGCCCGCACGGCACCCGCACGTGACGTGACTTCCCCTCCCTATCACTGTGCAGAAGGTACTAGGGTAACTGGCAGTTACCCACATTCCAACTTGGCAGAACCTGTAATGTAGTAGAGAGAACTAAAGTCTAAACGGGAAGATTACACAGATATTCTACTGATTTGGGTAATACTAAATTGTTTAGATGGAGTACATCATGGACAAAAATTTCGATGTAATCCAAGTAACCCCAGGTCGTACCTCTCTAAGTATCAATGCCCTAGCTAAGATTCTGTAATACTATTATGAAGTAGAATAGTGTATTAAAAGCATGGATGAGGAAATGTATTAACACTTGTATGTTATGGCCATTCAAGTTGGATGGGCTAATTGCCAGTTAACGTAGTACCTTCTGCACGGTGAACGTGTCATAGACTAGCCTAGGGGCCATTCATAAATGACGTCACGCAAAATTTAACCATTTTTGACCCCCCTTGTCACGTTCACCATTTTTGACCCCCCTTGTCACGTTTTTTTTTTTTTTTTTTTTTGCGAAATTTGCAATGCTGAAGGTAAATGGAAAATTAATTCCATCACGCCGGGCCTGACCCCCCCCCCCTCCAGCGTGACATCATTTATGGATGGCACCCTATAACCAGACAGTCTGGTGGTTGGTCAACAGTTTCACTCACAGGCGAAGCAAAATAATGGACATGCACTTGTCTCTACATCATTGGGATCGTCAATAGCCTAAAAAGGCCTGTTCCTGAGATTTGTGTAAAGCCACTGAGACTGATTGAAACAAAGTGCATTTCTAAGACTAAGGGGGGGGGGAGGGGGTCTGCATGTCACATGCAACAAGTCCTCTGATAAGTCTGAGTAAATGGTGAACATTGCAGTCTCCCAATCGGCCAATGATTCAGCCCGATGCCATTAGCAGTTAGAATCATCCTAAGTACTTGGATATTAGTCAAAGAGCTTCAGTGCATTTAATAATTGATCCTTTTTAGATATTGGACTTGACTTGAGTCTGTGCTAAGCTAAAGACAGACATATGACAGCGCATTTCCTGTGAATATGCAGACCCATACATAAACGCGTCAGGAAATGCTGGATAGACTCATAGACAGAGGTTTGAAGATGCTCTCTTGCATACATAGCAGGTGACAGCCCTCCTTGTATGTGAAGCACTTTGTCCGTTTTCTGCTGTAAAAAATCAAATGTCCATGGTAAATTGACCTGAGGCTGAAGCATTTCACGCCCTGGCTTTGCACATGGCAGTCTGAAATGAGACAAACACGATGATTGGAGTAATGCTTCTGTTACAGTTACTGTATCCGCTCGAGAGCCACTGATAGATAACATGTGCCACCAGTGATCCTCAGTTATACAAACAAATAGCCTCATGCCAGTCATAGGCTCCCTCTTACTATTAACAGTCTACAACACCCAGTATGGGCGGGCACCCACACATTCCTCTGAAATTGTGTAATGTAGTTCTCGCCATGAATATGACCTTAGCTGTCGAAATGGCGTTAAACATCTATTACTTACTCACAACACCCAGTAACGACTGGTTAAATTTTGGGGCTAGATTTCATATGGTGGCTCACAGTTTCCCAGATTTTGGACAGACATGCTTATTTAAATTTTAAGCTACCGACTACAATATGACCCAAATTATCATTTTGAGATCTTCATTAAAGGTTAAACATTTGACGTTTCAGAAAACAGCAACTGCTGTTGCCCACTGCAAGCGTGGAAATGGCCTGATCAAGGTTAACGGTCGGCCCATGGATACCATTGAGCCAGAGATGCTCCGCTCCAAGGTAAGGTTATTATGAATTTCTAGGAATATGTAATATGATTTGATTGTCTGTATCATTTGTATTGGGCCAAGCCCAGAGTAAAACTGAAGTGCTAGGTACACTGTCTTAAGATGTACCCTTTTTATGTGTCATGTGATTCATCCAGATTCATCTCAATTTCTATGTGCTTGGCATTCACAGGGGGTTTCAGTGTCTGTATTGTTAGGGAATTAACCACAGTCAAAAGGATATCGGAATATCCCATTTCGCTCATTGTTTTTTTTTCAAAATTATCCTTGCCCTGAGAGTGTCAGTACAGCAGTTTCATATTCATATACACAAAAGAAATGAAGAAAATGGTTGGTATGAAAGACTAAGTGAATCTTTGAACTTTAGTCAGTCAAATTATTCACCATTGCAATAAAGTTTCTCTGGATTACCAATCCCTGTGTGGATGCATTAATCAACCTCTGTCGCCTTTGCAGATCCAGGAGCCCATCCTTCTGCTCGGCAAGCCCAGGTTCGCCGGTGTTGACATCAGGATCCGTGTCCGTGGTGGTGGTCACATCGCCCAGATCTATGGTAAGACTTTGTACACTCTTCATGAATTCACGTACCAATTCCTTGACACCTGTACTGCATTTCTGAAAGCTACGCTGAAATCTCATCATACAACATTTAAGTGTCCTGCCCATAGAAACGTTAGTGTTTATTCTTTTAAAGTGCCCGTTCTTAATAATGACTCCAGATATTGATACGTCTTGACACTTAATCTCGAGGTTTCTTCATTAAAAAGAAAGAAAAAAGATGAAAGGGTAGTGGGGCAAAATGTTTTATAACAATTCGTGGAGTAATAGTAATATCTTGATCATTAAAACAACCTGTGTTTTATTTTTACAGCTATCCGTCAGGCTCTGTCCAAGTCTCTTGTTGCCTACTACCAGAAATGTAAGTATCCATGGTGTACCAAAATTTCAGAGTATCCTAAGGCATTGGTAGTACAATTTGATATATGTTAATACATCACACTGTTGCCAAAAACTTTTTATTGACACAGGCCAATGTGGCCTGTATCTTGGCATCCTATGCAGGCCATTTCCTGCTCACGCAGGCCTTATTGATATCGATACCCTAGGTACCTATCATAACTTCATCATAACTACCATAAACTCCCGCGTATAAGACGCGTCCTCTACGCCAAACAAAATGCTGGGAGGTCTTATAGGATGTACTGAAATTGGGGGTGCGTCTTATACGAGGGGTAATTTTACTATAGAACAGTACTGGGTTGACAAAAATCCCCCCTAAGAGGTGCGTCTTATACACGAAAATGCATGTGCTGAGTTGGGGGTGCGTCCTATACGCGCAGCGCGTCTTCTACGCGGGAGAATACGGTATTCTATTTTATATAGAAATTGTTCAAAAATTGAAAACACTCAAATATGAAACTTCTGCACAAAAATGGCCCTATCTTTGGTTCTAATGATCGGATTTGAAAAATTCTTTCGCCATTAGAATGCAGAGATCATGCCAGGCCATTCTGGCCTACGCCGGCCATGAGGATTCTATGCCGGCAAAAGCCGGTGTGTCAGCGTCATTTCGGCAACACTGCTTCATCATATAAATGTGTCCGGGCACATTGGCAGAATCAACAATCTAATAGAAGTGATAATGATGGCAGTAAACTGCTGTTGCCCCCCCCCCCTCGTAACTTATTATAATTGGTCAAATATTGTATATTCGAGGCCTGAAACAAACGCTCTAGTGCAAGAAGGTTGTAACTGCATCTTGTTCAACAGGGTAAAAGGTACCTTCGTGAGGGGGCCACGGAGGTTCCTGAAATAAAATTCCAGGTGTAAACTTTTTTCTTGGTTCTCTCAAAATAAGGGTACAACACCTTACATGCAAGTCATGAGGCTATTACTCAAATAGATAGTATGGTGTTGTATAAGATGCAAGATTGATTTGACTACAGTATGGAAATTATACCTCATACTAAGACTGATCCATGGCTCTTACTTCCAGACGTGGATGAGGCATCCAAGAAGGAAATCAAGGATATCCTGACCAGCTATGACAGATCTCTCCTCGTTGCTGATCCCCGTCGCTGCGAGCCCAAGAAGTTTGGTGGTCCCGGCGCCCGTGCACGTTACCAGAAGTCTTACCGTTAAGCTGTGCTTTAACATCATTGGGGGCTCATTGTATAATAAACAACACAAAGGAATTTGACAGTGTTTGTTGTCTTTTTTGACCTTCATTAAGTCGGCTATAAGGCCACTTGGATTGCGTATTTTTCTGCCCAATGATTTGGCGGGTTTCTGAGATCGAAAAATGCCAGCAGCCAGAGGCAAAAAAAAGTTTGGGGGGGATTTTTTATTTACTTTTTTTTTGCCTCTGGCCGTCGACATTTTTGGAGAATCTAACAAAAAAAAATCTGCAAAGAAAAGTTCATTGTCAGCAAAAAGATTTTCAGGTATCCTGTCCTTTAAGCATGAACAATTCTAATCATTTACACATTGAATGGCCTGAGAGTGACTATTGTGGAAAAAGTCCTTAATCCAAGTAATTAGAATGAACTGGCCTCAGAACAACATAATTGATTATTGCATATGTGAAAACAAAAATGCAAAGGCTCCATACATGTTAGAATATCCTTTATTCCATCATAATTATCGGTCAATCGCAGAACTGGTGATTTAATGATTTTTCATTTAAAATATAAAGCAAAATCTCTAACAATACCTGTAAAATTGGGACAAGAAAAAAAAGGTGAGGTATAAAACCCAAAGTCAGTTAAGCGATACACGGCTACAAGGACTGGGGAAGGAGCATGCTTCCCGAGCATGTTTTTTTTATAATTAAGACCAAATGAGAGGGTTTACAGGGTCCTTATATCCTCCCCCTAATGCAGGAAGATTGTAACTGCTGTACTTAACGGTGTCAGTTACAACCTTCTTGCACTAGAGCATCGATCTGTACATGTGACAAACTCAACAAATCCATTATTATCTAAAATAGTATACAAAAACATTTTCATGATTATACAGAGAATCGTTTCATGATTGTGCATGGATACATACGTCAACGTGTTTACATAAAATATAATATTATGGATAATCGTGAAGAATAAGTTTGCTAACCACTAGACAACATTATTCAGGAATTATCTTTACACTTACTGGTCAATAATTTTATTGCAAAGACCCCACAACTTTATCTACCTGATATTCTTAAATCGATATAGAGCAGACTGTGGTACACTGGTCACAAAAAAAATTCATGTTCAATGCCTTGGCCCCATGTTATTGACGGCTGACTCTTTCTAGAAATAAAAACTCTTTTATTGAATTGATTCTGCTTATTCCCATACTTTTAGACTATCCTGTGGAAATTGTAGAAGTGAATAAGTTAACCTACAGTGTTATACACTATGATACAAATATGAATATCACAGTACCATCAAGTACATAGCGTACTTTATAAGGAGATCTTTTGTTATAGCCATAATTTCAGACCTATTCCTCTCCCAGATCTCTATATGATGAAATTAACCTTTTGCTCGTTACTTTGGTGAGAACAAAAAGATATCAAGTTTTAGTCTCTTTCACCTTCACAAGTACGTTTATACCTGACTCATTTACAATGTTACAATATTTTTCCATATATTAAATGATGTAGACATGGATAGATACTTCATGTACAGTTAAGACCTAAATCTATAGAAGAAGCGTATATCCACTGTATTGGAATTAAGATCAAATAGTCAATCCATCATGTGCACACAGTTTTATAATTTACACGTCACAAAGCGGTCCATATGAACAAACATTCAAACTTGCATGACCTTCGCTGAAATACTGATCTGTCCACAGATGAAAGCTGGTTACTGCAATATAATCTTTCATGATACTTGACCGCAGCCCTACTTCTAGGCACCATGCCAAACTTTTAGGGAGTGTATCAGCTGCCAAGGACCAGCATGATACATGGTATGACTTCACAGATTTCCAATTTATAAATCATGAAGATAATTGAGTATATATTAATGTCATCCTTCTTAAATCTAAATTAAACTAAATTTTACCTGCATTACCTTTTTTTTTTTAAATTTATATGTATATCCACTGTATTCTAGGTACATATGTATTATGTAGTCACACTGACTTATTCCACAACTATACGGACACAACCTATCGTTCATGGTAGCCACTTATACTGGGATTCAAAGAGGGAAAATGTGGACTATATCTGACACAAAAACTCTCGGATACTGAATTCACACAAAACATGATTACAATATGTATATGTGCACAAATGTGATTAATATGTATAATGAAAACAAATTATATAAGCATATAAAAGTATAGAAATGGCACAAATAGAAAGGCATCAAAATATGGGACATGTATATAGAGTACTTACTATACTGCGAGTACGGCAAGATCTGTACCACATTCTAAATTGCTGAGATGAGAATTTCTACCAGCTGGACTCTTTGTGATATATAACGGTATCAAATGAAACTTTAAGGTTATGTATTTCTTTCTTGTTATGATGCAGTAATGCAGTGCTGGTGAGTAACTAGCCAGCACTGCCTTGGTGCAATATGACAACCCATTGAGAGTATCAACCCTGCAGGATCTTCATGATGCATGAATGCAGCCCTGGCAAGTAAACCTGGCAGGACCGCATGCATCATGACAATAAATCGTCGCCGTAGTGCAAGAAGGTTGTGAAGTTAGATCTGCATCTGGGTCAACAAGGGGGGAATTAACGTAACAGGTACCTCAGTGAGACCCCTCACGAAGGTACCTTTTACCCTGCTAACCCAGACACGGCTACAACCTTATTGCACTAGGGGCAACCAAATAGTCGTAGTGCATTAAAGCACTTGGAGACTTAGGGTCCCTCACATTTTGTACCAGTAGCCTATTTCACACTATCACAGTTATAGATACCCGGGGGATCACTACCCCCCTCCCCCTCAGCTGTATACAGGCCTATATAGACATTGTTTCCAAATTTCCACTGTGGACCCTATATTCACTATTCTATCCCTAGAAAAACAAATTGAATATAATTCCATATGGTGAAGGAAATAAGGATTGGTTCTGTTAAGCAGATTTCACTAGAGCACACATGCGCGAGGTAGCGCTTTCTTCGTCATGGGTTTGCCATGTGTGGGATTATATGACAATCAACTGCTCAAGATATTAGTGATTATCAGTGATCACTCTCTAAGATACACTTTCACTTTTTGAAGCAAGCAAGCAGTAAAATCACAAAGAATATAATTATAATGTAGCTATGTACACTTTGCGGTTAATTGGATTAAAAAGCTGAGTAAAATGATAAAATGAAGCAAAATATAAATATATGGTGTGAAGCAATAAAATGCATGTTTAGCATTCATGGTGCATGACTTTAGATGTACATATCCCTGGAACAGCAACCCCCCCCCCCCCCGACAAAAAAAAAGAGGAAATGAAACAAAAAAAACAATGGTCCAGATCGGAAGTTTGGATTTTTCCGCTGGTAAGTTTTCACTCTAATATATCGCAAGCAACAATGCAATGAATGATATCTCCCACATTTCTATTTCAGTGATGAAATATGATAAAATGAGCTGCAAATAAAAATAGAATTAAATACACTAACTTCGATTCACTACACATATTGGTACAAATAACAAATTGCACAAATCAGATGAATATGCCTAACAACATGCATACTCAATCACTGAAGTATCTATTAAATCAGAGATGCCACTCGCTGGCTGACAAAAAACCAGGAAAACCGGATTTTCGACACCCTTTTCCAGGAAATCAGCATGATTTAGTTAAAATATCTGGACCAACCAAAACCAGGAATTCCTGGAAAACCAGGAAAAGTGGCATCTCTGATTAAATTCTCCACAGATCTATTAACATGATGTATTTTTCTTTATTCTAACCTGTCAGATGGCAAGCCAGCTGCCATCGGCTACTAGCAAAAGTCAAACCGCAGATCATCCTAACTGAGTGGCTGTTCATATCACCTCAAACCCTTTAAGTTACCAGAATTGCCTATGAGTAAAACGGAGAGGGCAAACAGAAAGGATGACCAGTTCAACAGCCTTATCGCATGAGGCCACAATGCTGATTTTTGGGACTACCCGGTATTTGAAAGTAAGGGAGTGGTCATTATTTATCAACAGGGGGGGGGGTGGGTTTGAGGGGGGGCGTAAAATTTTCAGACCCCTCCCGAGGGGGGGGGGCTAAAAAATTTTTGACCCCTCTTGATGGGGGGGGGGCTAAAAAAATTCACCCTCTTTTTAGCAAAAAAGCCCGCGCGCTTCTATAGATCAGAGGGGCGCGAAAAACTCTCCGCGGGGGGGGGGGGGGCGCAAAAAATTTTGACTGCTGTTGAGGGGGGCGTAAAAAATTTTCGCGCGTCCGTGCGGAAACCCACCACCCCCCCCTGTTGATAAATAATGACCACTCCCTAAAGGCACATTGGGAAAATGCCCTAACTTGACGGTTTCCCACATACCATATGTTGGTAGATATTGCACGACACTCAGGACTCAATGACACTGTTACAGCATTAACTCACATAAATTAACCAGCTCACAGAAAGTCTATAGGGGACCATCAGGTGACACATGGTGGATTCAGAAACGTCGACATTATAGATCGACAGGAGGTACCGAACCGATCTCTTGACTCACTTAGAATACCACATGTCTATATTATGCATACAGAATGTATCAGAATGATATAAAATAAAGAAAGAAATGATAATAATATAGCATTGGTATGAGAACTTGCAAACTAGCCTAGAAGCGATGGTGAAAATTGCTGAAACCCGTCTTTGTAAAGGCATCAGTGGAGTGTATTGTTAAGGAGGCGCATCTCGCATGACACGCGAACCAGGGTCCTTTAGCATAAATAGCAATTATCACCTGATACTTGTACATATATTAAACTACTGGTATTTGAAATTTACTTTTGTTCATTTGTTGTAGACCTTAAGGGACTTATAGACCATCAGCAGATTGTAAGCCTTTAGGCTTAGTTTCAAAGTAATTACCACTTGTGCTTAACTAACGCATGAGACTATGTGGCTCACTACAGCCCTTAAACCTCGCGTAAAGCTGCAGCTTATAGGTGAATCTGGGTCTCATTGTGACTTATACTATATTCTCCAAGTCTGGGAGCGCCTTAGAGGTATTGCACACACAAACAATCATATATATGATATACCGGTAGACTTAAGTAAGCCCCATAGTCTGGGTGTAGCTTGTGCTCAAGGTGTGACTTACATGCAGGGTATCACTGACAGTCTGTAGAGAAAGCGCAAGATAGTGTGACACACACCAACCACCATGGAACAAAGCACACCGGCACCAGCACACCATATTCGATGTAATAAGCACCCAAGAGACCTAGGTTAAAACTATTTTCATGGCACTTAAATAGTCAAAGTGCCCTGAGAATACCTCTTTATGCCATGGCAGATACGACCGTTACTATAGAACAGTACTGGACATGTCGTATTCAATGGGGGTGTGTGGAATACAACGTGCCCGTATTCAATGGCTGATGATCACGTGACCTGCTGCAATAAAAACAGCTATGTACTGTTGAATTTCTTTATTCAGGGATGAAAGTCACTGAGGCCAAATATCCCTGAAATGCTCAATAAGACCTCACCTAAATATTGATTTTGTATACATTTTTGTATGAATGTATAGGGCATCGGGACTTGAAAATCCCTGAAATCAGGGAAATCACTGAAGACTTCCATCCCTGTTTATTTAAAAGCTTTCAAATCTGTGTAGCCATGGCAGAAATGCAAATGTCCACTTCCATGAAATATAAATTTGTAAAAATTCAATATTTTTCTAGTCCACCAAACGCTCCAAAAAGGTAGACCGGATATTACAGGTAGGGTGCTTATTATGTTGAATATGGTTGCAACATGAATGACTTGACATGAGGGCTAAAAGCTCTGATAAATATTATCTGTGATGCATCTGTTAGAACAGACAGCACAGTCAGATTTGTAGCACGGAATGTTACCGTCACATAAAACATGTAAAAGCGCATCCCTCAATAGAGGGCAATATTTAGGATTATATTCACACTTTGCTATTGAGACTTTTCGCCCCGTCTTAGGTTCAAGTTAGACTCACAAGGCCACAACAGGTCCCTCCGATAATTTCTCATCTGTCGCCCCTTTAAGGCGGCATGTTACCTCAAGGTTGATCCTATGTTGTCATGATACAGTAATGCAGCCCAAGCAAGTAACTCGCCAGGACCCCTTTCAGGTCTGTGATGTATGAAGGGAATAGTAGCGAGTTACTCGCTGACGCTTCATTTGTGCATCATGCTGATAAATGACTATAAAGGAGTGGGGCTACATGCTCTCATTAAAAACAAAACTGTAGAGCAGAGACTGTGTATGAGTAGCACCCTGCCTGCTACGCTAGATATACCGTAATCTCCCGCGTATAAGACGCGTCCTCTACGCCAAACAAAATGCTGGGGAGTCTTATAGGATGTATTGAAATTGGGGGTGCGTCTTATACGAGGGGTAATTTTACTATAGAAATGTATTGAATTTACAAATATCAGCATTAAAATGTGCGTCTTATACGCGAAAATGCATGTGCTGAGTTTGGGGTGCGTCCTATACGCGCACCGCGTCTTCTACGCGGGAGATTAAGGTAAATGCACAAGTCTATGGGTGTTCGCATGAGGGACGGTTAATCCCCAATCCAAGAGAACGGCCTCTTAACCATTGCACTGAAGCTCTACCAGATTTACCTACAATCTTACTGACATATTATCTATCTGGACAGGTCTACTAGATTATTTCCATGTACAATATAGATTTTACTTCCTGATGTTTGGTGAGACTTCCTTGCTTGATGTCTCTCATAGACTAGAAGATTTGTAATAACTGGTCATCTTTATCGTCATCCTCCTCATCCTCGTTATAGTTACCGCTGTCTGCCACAAGGCTGACTAGATCGCTCGTCTCTTGGTGGAAGCGGAGGATGGAGTCTTCCGAACTGATGCTTAGACCACCTGGAAAATATAACATAAATATCTATAAATAAACCTTGCATTTACTATCACATTGAAAATACCGGTATGTCTCCAACTGGAAGTCCTGGTCCCTAATTTCAAAGAAACTGTAGTAAAAATGCACAACTTTACGATGGATTTTATCGAGTTATTTTGTAAAATGATTATATCAACTATGTCCTCCCGTATAATAATGATATCAAACTCACAATATGTTTCATATGAACAATTTGATAAACATGACATCACAGAGTATTTGAGCTTAGAAATTGTATAAAAATAGCCTAAATTACAAGGAAATCCACTATACTCTGGCATCGTGATATATAAGAAATACCTTTTCTCTGGAAAAGGTTATTAGAATTCTGCTAAACACACAGGGTTTTAGATGATGACATAGGACGGAGGAACATTTAGAAAACACAGTATGAGTGCAGATAGTTGGACTTTTTGTACATGTCTCTGGTCAGTGATAGAGAAAGTCCTACATAGGGTGTTATCAGTTGGACTAGCTACAACAGTGGACCGAGTTATCTCAGCTTATCAGACAGAGAGTTATCACAGCAACTCTTGTAGTAATGTTAATCAATTGGGAACACAGTTTTCTCCAAACTAATCATGAATGTTTATCTCTCAGTACAAATAAATGATAAACATTTTCACGTTTATCAACTTTTATCATTTCAGTACTTAAGGTTATAAAAAAAAACACACATGTACATGAAACAACTTGAGAGAAAACCCATTGCCGGTAGGATTTTTTTTCAACACTAAAAGAAATCTTATGGTCTATACGGGAAACTCAATTTTATCCAGAATGCATACCATACTGTCATCAACATTAAACCCATAAAGCGAATTGGCATTAGAGTTTGGAAGTGAAATTATGGCTGGAATGGAAAATAAAGTCTTTTTGAAATGTAAAGCTTATGGAAAAAGGATTTAGGGAAGCAACGCTATCATAAAATAGATCTTCTGAGGACAGATATTAGTTGCCAATAATTATATTTATTTTTCTTTAAGAGAAATGAAATAATTGCTGATTAATTAAAGAGCATAGATCGCTGAAATTTCACCTATAAAGACTCTAGCATCAAATCAAAAATTTTGAATCAATAATAAATGTATTTTTCTAATATCAGGGTTTTTCCTTCTTGTTTATTTTATATTGGAATGCCCTATAACTTGAAGAGAATCCGATGAATACCAAACCGCCTATACTGGCCAAATTTTTGACATACTCAATTTGAATCACATCTAATTTTTACTCACTCCCACCATTATCTACCCTATGGGCCAAGTCGAGTTCAAGGGCATAACAATAAGAGCTATGTTCTGACGGCAAGCGGTGGAGATCTTTGTCCGCCCGGATGGAAGCAGCAGCGCTAGACCTACTCCTGTACACTCCCGTCCCCAGACTTGATGCTGGGTCAAGCTCAATAGCATAGCAAGTAGAGTTACCGCTAGGTTCTGATGGCATAGTCTGTAGTCCTTGTTCTGCTTTGTGATGTTCCACCTGCTCAGATGGGTGGACCCTATACACTGTGGGAACGAAGGCACAAGAGGTCGTAAAGCCATGTATAGGAAGTCCCTGTTTTGCACATAGTTCCCCGCGCATAAGCCGTCATGGGTTATACGCACTTTAAACCAAATTTTAATTCCATACCGAACATTCCTATATAGGGCGCACAGCATTAACAAAATGACACCAGCGCACCGCCAAATGCCTGTGTTGAATTCTAATGATCAGTGTGGGAGTAGCCTTAGCCTTCCAACAGCAAATGACCTTTTCTTTCTTCAAAATTCTAGTATTTGTATAAAAGCTGAGATTTGCCAATAACACCTAGCTATGAGTATAACTACGTACTCTAAATGACTTGTGACATTTTCAAATTAATTGTTCACGTTAATTTGGACTTGATACCCTAAATCCTTGTATATAGGATGCGGCTTATACGCGAGGATATCCTCAGGTGCGTCTTGTAGGATATACCTGGACTCAAGGTGCGTCTCATAGGTGCGTACCATTTTTATCCTATAACCAAGTTCTAAATTACCCAATACTAAAGCCCATCTACGCCACATAACATTCCCTTCAACCCAGGGTGCTTATTATATGCGAGGTGCGTCCTATACACAAGGATTTACGGTATAATATCTGATATGACTATTATATGGTCTCTTGTGTCAGACAAATAGACCGATGTAAGATCCACCTTGACCGGCATCCATTCCTCGTTTTCACAACACTGGGTGTTCTTTATGTACACTTGAATCATAGACCTACACAACAGGTACCGTAGTGGCCTGTTTAAGCGCCCCAGCGCTAAAAGATTTCAACCTGGCCTCACCCCAGGCGCTTATTCAAGACTTAGTTTATAGCGTATATTTTAGTTTCAATGTTGCTCTACCCTAGTCGCTTATTCAAGACCGGCGCTCATTCAAACACCCAGTGCTTATAGATGCCATTAGGGTACGTAGGTTTACCATTATGGTAGTACTGATCTGGTCAATATAAACTCCAAGCTACCCCTTTATAGGTCTGGCAGCAAGTCTGGATGTGCCTTCTATGCAGGATACGCCTTGTACGTGAGGTACTACTGTATCAGTACTTAAGGGGTCCGGCTCAGCATTCGGAGGAGGTGTTACTATTATACGAAAGTTCCATCAAGGATATACAGTAGATGGCATTAGTGTCGACCAAGCCAAATTGCTCCTTCTACAGGGGCATGGTGAGTTCCTCTCTTACTCACTGCAGAGTGTACCTCAAGATTTGAAATGCTATAGAAGGTGTTTGATTCATTTTCTTAATGCAATATTTATGGTATATCTAGATACAGTATAATTGTGAGAGGTGTTTCTGCCCCCTCAATAGGCCTATGGGGCTGCAGGGGCTGGGTGGGTGAGTAGCCCCTGTAGCCTAGGGGTCAACTAGGATGCCATCTAGTGTATCAAACTGATAAAATGATTGTATAGACTGTCATATGTTGACTGACCTGCTCAAAACCTCTAACACCATTTTGGTAAAACATACTCTATGGCTCAATGTACATGCAAGTAAAAGTCCTTAACATTTAAGTTACAAGGAAAACTATACAGCTATTGTATTATCACAAGGTAACATTATTTGTAATTTGAACACATCTACAAAAAGAAGTTAGCCTTGTTCTAAATTCTCCTCTGAAACAAAGTTCACCATGTAGCAGGAGAGCCTGGTGTCGCATACCGTATTCATTCTAATAAGCGCACATGTGCGGAAATTTAATTGTCTTATGCTCAAAACATCAATACAAAATTAATTCTAATAAGCGCACCCCCTAAAGCCTAAAAATTGTTGTTTTTGTCCTCAAAATCGTTGTTTTTCCCCTCAAAATTGCTGTTATTGCACTGCATTTGCATCGTTTGAGGTCCCAAAAGGTGGGGTGTGCGCTTATTAGAGCATGTGCACTTATTAGAATGAATACGGTACAGTATTTATCACAAACTTTTGTGATCTATGCTAAACATTGTTATGATGATGATGGCATTAAAGGCCTTAGACTTAGAATGGACGCCCAGTGGGTCCACCACTTTGAAATTTCCTGGTTGAGGTAAAATCCACTGATAAGATATACCATGATGGGTACCTTGTCCCTGGGTAACACCCACTTCCAGGGACAAGCTGGTCCCCATCTTATCAGCACTAGCTATTCAGCTCATTGGTGCTTGATGCTAAAACCAGCTATTGTCACACCTGTAGCCTTATGGGCTCTTCTCATCTAAACCCAAACCTCATTGGTTTGGCTGACCAAAGAGTTTGTATATTGGTATATTTTTTTTCTAAATCTTACAATTCTAATGGATATCAGAAATGTCTACTCAAAGAATGTGTTCAGCATAAAACACTTAACTGTGAGACACCATGGCTCTGCTGCAAAGCGATATTAGCAACAGAGGAGAAAAACGTCAAAACTCGGACCTACCTGGACTAGAAGGTATTTGGGACATCCTAGCGGGGATGAAGAAGAGGATACAGAGGGACATGCACATGTGCCAGCCACTGTGCGTGTACGGGTAGTTGACATCCGTCTCCAGGAAGATGAAGATGCTGATGCCGACAAGGGCCAGAACAAGGCCGGGAATCATCTGTAGTACGCGCCATTTCCCCGGATAAAACCTCTTACTTTTATATGACTTATATGCCTGTATTAATGATAAGAGACATGATTATTGTAGTGGATGAGATCTCCAATCTGGGCACTGCTGTACAGTGTATAAGCCATGGGTTTCATGCTGATTAAACCCAAGGGGTGTGTATGACCCTACCAGCATCATAGTTCGATATATGCAGATATTACATATACAGAATTTTATGGTGTATACCAGTGAGTCAAACTTGAGTTGTAGCGGATGGGGTCAATACACAAATTAGATCAATCAGGTAAAAGATTAATACTTACAAAACTTCCTATAACAATAAAGCACCCTGTGACAACAGGTACGATATAAGACACAATGCCGTGCATGTTCCAATCAACAGCCATGGCCAGTGCGATCGCACCGACCATGTGTGCGACGGAGTAGAGGGAACCCTTTATCTCTGATACGGCGATAAGGGTCACCCAGAAAGACATGATGGAGCAAAAGAAGTCTAAGTGTTGTAAGACTGTATACGGCATAATACAGATCCGGTACACCGACCATGGTCCCATATCACATGCATGGTAGAACTGAAAATGCAAAGATACCAATTATTGAGAAAGCGAGTCCAATTAACTTATATAAACTTTGGTAATCTATATAGAAAAATTCCTAGGAGAACAGCGATGAAAATGTCATTTCCCGCCTTTATCATGGCTTAAAAATAGCCTTTAAATTTTATAATATACCAGTGAGCGAATTTGACATTCAGAATTCGGTTTTGTTAATTTTCATTAAAAATTTTATGGGAACTGCATCCTAATAGCTGCTTTCTTAACTTTTAAGATTGCTGATCCTAATGGGTGCTTTATAATATGGAACCCTGGACAATGTTAAAATCTCCATGAAGGCAAATGAAAGCGGGGCCTCTCGATAACATACAAGCCATATATCATTAATAATGTTATATTATAATGTACGGGGATGGAAGTTACTGAGAACCAAAGTCCCTGGAGTATCCAGGTCTTTGGAACTTGAAATTCCCTGAAACCAGGAAAAATCCTGAAGGCGTATATCACCAAACATAAAACATATCATTTTGAGGTTCACTTACCGTTGAAAAGAACATATTGGCAAAGTATACTACAGCCTCAGCGAAGCGTCTCCGGTAGATTGAGTAAATGACGGAAGGGACAAAGAATAGGTTGGAGATGGTGAGAAGGAGAGTGTTCACCATTTGGACGGTCTTGGAGGATGCTCTCGACCAATCATCGCAAGCATATCCCACAACACCTACAGGAATAAAACAAAGTCATCGGTTTAGGGCGCCATTCACACTAACAAGATGAGAAAAGAGATGATTCAATGACATGATCATGAAGTAAGATTTTTTCATGCTACAAAGTAACTTTTCTTTTATAGATCATTCAGTCAAAGCCTAAGATCTACCACACCATCATGATTTAGCACCTTCCACTGATGCTTTGAAAGCCTCATTATTCAATGTATCTTTTTTAGTCAAAATAGTTATTTTAAGATGCCCTCCCGGCTCTTTTATAAGACCAGCGCATATACAAAACCAGGTAATGATACAGTATAGCTCACAGTCCACAATTTTCCTACTTACCCCCTCGGCATTCACAGACGCTGAAGGCATAGCGGGATCCATAGTGCAAGCGGCAGAACCCGTAGTCACCGCAGCCCTGGTCTAGACAGGCAGTAACACGCAGGTCAAACTTAGCCAGCACCATTTCTTGTGGGCAGGTGGTGATTTCGTCCTGCCTGGAGGAAAGAAGAATTCAACTTTCTCTGTAGGCAACCTACATAGTCTTGCATGTGATACCTTTATATTGAGAATCCCATGAACATGGGTACCACATGCTAGCCAACAAAATCCGTCAAAACTTATGGTTTAGGCACATTTTCCAAGGAAATTAAGACAATACATAGGGAGGAATTTCAAGCTGTGAAATACAATAGTGATTGAGTAGTGGTCAGAATTCTTTTTTTAAATGTTGATACAAAGATAACAATGTGACTTACTTAGTAGTTGTGTTGTAGTTGTAACATGTCTGCTGTAAGGCCAGATACCAGATGCCCTCCTCAGGGTATGGGATACGCCGTACGATAGATTTCAAGTCATTAGAGACCGTGCTAACATTCATAACATTGTCTCTGTGACAACGAAGCAAGCTTCCCATTACGGGGATCTCACCCCGCTGTAGGCACACTGTGATGTTGGAATGAACTGTCACCCCATTTACCAATTTCTGCATGGAAATTAAGAAAAAGATTGATTAAAATTATGTGAATACTTTTTCTTCCATAAACTTATCTCTTTCAACAGAAGTTGCAAAAACCAGGGTTGTAAGTTAGGTTGTATAAAAAGTTCTGAAAATTCACTTAGAAATTTTGAATCCATTTTTTTATCTCCCACAGAAATCTAATCAAAGAAAGGAACTTTTGGGTAAATGTAAAGACAATTCAACTGAGAAAATACTGAATTCAGACAAAATTCTGAAAACTCACATTCCTGAATAACCAAGAGTTGATACCGCAGTGGCTTTTTCTGATGATGCACATAAATTAGTAATTATCTAAGAGTGTAAATGGATGCGATGTGTATCATCACTCCCTATGGCCTTTTAAGCCCTCAGACAAAGCTTACATGATGCCAGTCCAACAGCAATAAATATTCCTTATAGTGCAATAGGTTATTTATACAAACCTCTGAGGCATTAAGCACAAGGCCAAAGCGGAGGGTACCACCAGTGTCGTGCTGAGGGTGCACCTCCAGGAAGAAAACTCGAGCGAACAGACTTGGTACAAACACCAGGTTCTCTACAAACATAAGTGAGCTGGGCTTGAGAGCGAAGGTTGTGATGAAGTCGCTGCCAGGCGCAGTGGTACGATAGAGCTGCATCATATTGATGCAAACATCGCGATAGTTTGTACCAATGAATGGATCGACAATGATGTCGTCAGGCATGGCGTGCCGCTTCTTCCGTTCTAAGTTATCAAAGAACTTGACATGGTCTGCTCCGCACACTAGAAAATTAATACAGAGTATCTTGAGTACACTTGATTTGTCTCACAAACTCTAAAATCTTTAAGTTAGCATATGACTTTATTGAATTGAGGTGTACCAATATCTCTTTAACAATCATTTATTCTTGCAAAATCAAAGCAAGCTCAAAAAGAGTTCATGACACAGATAAAAAGGAAAGAAAAGAGTCTTCAGTATAAAACAGTTATAGGAAAATAATCATATTTTGATCAAGAAAAATTACGATGCATGTCTAAAAGAACATTTGCAAATGAAAAGGCAGAGTAATTAAGTAAGTTTCTTACCTTTAACAGCAACAGTGACCTCAAATGTGATGTTATTTGAACCTCCTTTGAGTATTTTCAAGTATTGGAATGTATTAGTGATTGGTCCTATAACATTAATACGACATGGCTTCCCATCTGAGAAAGCAGAACAATTGGCGTAGACATTTTCTACAGTGCCGTATGTTGGTAGCGCCCCACTACGTACATAGGCAAAGAGTGGGCACCGGTTTAGCGCCACACCATTCTCCACACATTTGCTGATGTTTATCTCCACTGCCCATGTCCGCCTATCTAAAAAGAATCTGGAAAAGGAAAACCTTTCTGTTACTTCAAATGAGTGAAATATTGATGGCACGGCCATGTTGGATGATAAGAATACTCTTTAAATTACATATTATAGAGATAGAGACGCCATTGCCACTCACTGGCCGAGAAAAACAGGAAAACTGGATTTTGTTCAATCTTTGCTAGGAAATTAACAATTTAGTTAATATAAAATCTCGGCAGAACATAACCATGAATTCCTGGCAAACAAAGGAATGTGCCATCTCTGGCTTCCTACAATTACATCACACACACCTTAGGTAGGAGAGAGTTTGGTCTGGTTGTAGTGTAAAATGCTGCGGGTGCTTGGCATTACCCATCAACAGTTCAGGAATGGTTTCCCAACCCACTGCTGACAGGTTGGCAGCTATGGTAAATTTGCAGTTCCCATCGGTCATCTATAATTACAAAAATAAAGATATCTACATTGTGCAGCTATGAGTTTCATATCTCATTATGGTGTATACCGGTGGGTGGATAATATCATTGAGGAGAGTATAACTTTTAAAAGTTTGTGCAATTGAAAGTACTATTTTTATAAATTTGTGCAATTTTACTGTTTGGTAGCATTCTAGGTTGGCTGGAGCATAAAAGGATAGAACACCTTTTTACACCGAGTTATTCTGCTCCACTGTATACTACACAATGCAGCTAGAAGTTTCATATTTCATCATAGTGCATACTGATATGTATAATATAGAAATAGAGAAATATACATGTATCTCACCTTTTTTATAATCGTGTTACTCTGCTCTACTGCATACGCTACACCATACCACACACCATGAACAGGTGCGGTGACAACATACGTTATCAGTGTGCCATTGGTTTTTAACCGAACATGTTGTAAGTCGGTTCTCTTCAGGTAAAAATCAGACGGGAACGTCTCATTGTGTGGTGTAATTATAGGATAACCGCCCGACTGAATTGTCCTAGAACACAAAACTAATGTATTAGCTATCATTTTTAACCTCAGAAAAAACAACAACAAAAAAATCCATCATAATCAATTATATATTGTCTGTAATTCACATACACAATTCACATTCAAGATATCTTTATACTGGCGACACATGTGTTTTCTCTTTTATGTTTGTTTGAGGTGGCTTCATTAAAGGTTTAGATCATTCAAAGTGTTGCCATCAATATAAATCTGTATCAAACTCTGTATCAAACTCACATAACGACATCAATAATAGGACAGGAGCTGTCGGTGCGGTTGGCCACCATGTAAAAGCGGCCGTCTGTTGCCATAGGTGGCATCTCAAACTTGAAAACCCTGACATCGGAGAATCTATTGTACTGAGACACATAGACCGGCAGGTGTACTGATGTGTCCAATAAAACTGAAGATTAAAGGACACCGATGTTAGAAGAAAGGATATTAAAGATATACCTGTCATATACAGCTGGCAGTGTACTGAGTGACTGAATGATGGCCTAACCAGGATCTCAGAGACTGACTAAGTTTGATATTTAAGTGACATGCAGGATGTACGGTGTAGTTTTTTACAGTCCGGATAACATAGTAGAGAGAAATGACACACATGATAGTGTAAGATCCCAGTGTAAGATATGTGGGTGGTTACATCCCAGCGTGACAACCTCTTCTAGCGCTCTCGATCTGCCTCTAGGAACACCCCATCCACAAGGCAGAGTCGTAAAGACTAATATCCTTACTCCATGGTCACCTACTTTTTCCCCCAGTGTCACCCACCCCACCTGCTAAGGGTCCTCACAATGGGCCTCACCATTCCTCCTGGGTCCCCATACCTCCTACATAGTCAACCCTTTTTCTTCCAGGGTCCCCCATCACTCATTTGGGGTCACCCACATATAATCCAGTCACCCATATTCCAGGGTCACCCACTCCTACTTACGCTAGGGTCTCCCGCTATCCTACAGGTTCTCCATATCTCAAACCACGTCATTTTTCAAAAAAAATATTTATTAGTGAAATTAATAGATATCCGGGTATCCAGGGAGATACTATTGCTAGTACAAGTCATTTTGCTATGCCTTATTGATGATTCTGCTATGCCTTAGACCTAACTTTTTTTTTCATGTCTTTCGGGGAGGGGGGGGGGTCAAGATATTTTTTTGCACTTATCAAGAATTGGAAGCTTTTTTACGATCACACACATCAAATGCATGTCTCGTTGGTGTGAAAATTTAAAGCCCACCTTTAAAAATTCTCCAAAATAAAAAAAAAAATCCCTACCTACCTACCCTACTTTTTATCGACCCTGCTACTTGCACAAAACATATTTTTAGGCTTTATTCAATATGCTGTTCATTCAATCAAAAATGGATCGAATTATTTCCAGATTTATGAGTGGTGACATCATAAGGGAAGCATTCATTCATTTTGAGATTGTCAATGGCACAATTCTATCAACGTGCTTTTGAAGGCTTGATGCTAGCAGTACAATGCAGGTAGGGGTGATTCTTGTGTTGTTTATTCAGTACGCTGCCTGCTATAGGACTTTATAGTGGTAGTTTATAGAACTACACATGTATACAGGTAGCACTGAGCGTCGTGCCATGGGGGCTGCTGGTACATTACAAACACGCCACACACCACCCCATGGTTTGTTTGTTGTCATCCATGGGAACATGCACACACTAATCTTCAATGGTGACTTTGTTGGAAGGGAATGACACCATACATTGGGGAGGAGGAGGATAGTATAAGGGAAGGGGAGTGGGGTAAAGCATGATGGAAGGGGAGAGCAGAATTGCATGGTGGAAGTGGAGAAAGCAATTGCATGAGGGGGAAAGGAGGGGTAAGGCATGGTGGAAGTGAGAAACTTCAAAGGATTTAACCCTTTAAGGGCAAAGCAAAAATGGTCATCCTTGACATGGGGATGGCCTCTGAAAAAAAGTTCCTAGAGGAAGAGCCTAGTTTCAATTCCTATACAAATCCTATATAATGGGTGTCGACTAAAGTCGATGCTAGGCCTGCCGTGGTGTCGACTATAGTCAACGCTAGCCCTAAATTGGTTTAGGCACAATGGAAGAGAGGGAGGAGTAAGGCATGGTGGAAGGAAGTAGGGGCAAGGCATGGTGGGAGGGAGGAAGGGAGGATTAAGGCATGCTGGAAGGAAGGAGGGGTAAGGCATGGTAGGACAGAGGGGTAAGGCATGGTGGAAGGGAGGGAGGATCAAAGCATGGTGGAAGGGAGGAGGGGTAAGGCATTGTGGAAGGAAGGAGTGGTAAGGCATGGTGAAAGGGAGGGAGGATCAAAGCATGGTGGAAGGGAGGAGGGGTAAGGCATGGTGGAAGGAGGGAGGGGTAAGGTATGGTGGAAGGGGAGAGGGTTAAGGCATGGTGAAAGGAAGGAGGGGTAAGGCTTGGTAGAAGGGAGGAGGGGTAAGGCATGCTGGAAGGGGGAGGGATAAGGCATGGTAGGACAGAGGGGTAAGGCATGGTGGGAGGGAGGGAGAATTAAGGCAGAGTGACAGGCAGGGTGTGAAGTAGGCAGAGTGACAGGCAGGGTGTGAAGTAGGCAGGATGGCAGCAGAGCATCAAGCAGATGGGGTGACAGGTGGGGCTTACTGCAGGCACAGACTAGCTAGCACAGACAGGTGGACACGGAAGTCCAATGTCATGTTTGGTTAGGACCTGTTCATGTGAATAAAAGTTCTCAATGTAATCCATCTTTAGTAACTGGATATTACATAACCGTTATAAGGCACAGTTTGTGACCTTTACCTCAATTTAGGAATACAACGTGCACAAACGGCTGACTCATATATGCTGTTACAGGTACAAAATATTACATATACTCATATTTGCTTTTGTAGATATACATGTACCTGGAAGACTAATCACATATTTCTACCAGGTTCACATAAAAAAACGAATGGGTGATGTTATTTATTCATATCTGCAGTCTGAATACATAATACCAGTACCAGTAGGTTCATGTTTCAGCTAGCAAGGCCTGACTATTACCACTAATCCAGACCATTACAAAACACGGGTATGGCCTAGGTATGGCACGTACCAGGTACTTTATTCTTCTTAAGGTGCAATATTCATGATCCTCAATCATGTTTCTCTCCTCTTGTTTTAGGGAAGCCATGCAGGCTGTTTGTTATCTTTAGCTGAGTCTAAGATATTTTTGTATTGTGCTCGGAGAATGCTAGAGTTTAGGTTCCTGAAGGAGTTGTCATTATTTATCAATGGGAGTTGTGGATGTGAGGGGGATGGTAAAACATGACCCCTCCTGAGTGGGGGGGGGATAAAAACTTTTAACCCATCTTGGAGGGGTGTAAACAATTTGGCATCTTTTTAGCAACAAAAAAAAACCAGCGTGCTGACAGAAGCGCAACTAAAGATCAAAGTAAAAATCTTTCACACCTCTGACGCACGGGGAGGACGTAATAAGTTTTGACTGTTATCGCAGGGGGGGGGTTGAGGGGGGGGGGCACTCTCGGGAGTACCCACATACGAAAGCAATCGTGATTTACTACCCTCTTTTCTACTGCATCAAAATATTGAGGTAAATCAACAAAAGCCATTGGAATGACATCCCTACAGATAGAAACATGGGCCATATATAGCGACAGCACCCTAAGTGTCTTGCTGTTTTCACCCTGCACCCTACCTGTCTTTTTTATGCACCCTAAGTGTCTCCTACCTAAGTGTCCTCGCACCCTACATGTCTGCACCCTAAGTGTCCTCGAACCCTACATGTCTGCACCCTAAGTGTCCCCACACTCTACATGTCTGCACCCTAAGTGTCCTTGCACCCTAAAGTACCTGTTACCCATGGGAGCACTAGTGACATCATAGCAGCCAGCACGGCCCTTATCAGGCTTATCTCTCTACTGATAAGAATCCTCATGAAGGGTCAAATTAAATAGGAAATGTACTTGAAAAAGGTGTTATAATTCTTATCAGAAAAGATCTAGGCCACCAATAGCATTACAAATTCTGAAAGATATTCAAAATTCACACCACATATGTCATAGTTAATTTCTTTTTTTTTTTTAATTTTCATAGTTAATGCATTTTTTTTCTTACCCTAATATTACAAAAGAAATCAGTAAAAAGGTGACTTTTTCTAGTACATTCCCTATGTAATTTGACCCTTTGCCAGCTCCCTAGCAACCAGCGTTCTGCTCCCTAGAACAAAAGATTTCCCCTCTCTGTGGACAAAAAGCCAGCATTAGTCTAGAACATAGTCGAGATCAAAGAGGGCATGGAAATTGACTGCACCTCCACAAGGCCCAGCACGGGAGTGGGGCGCAAAACATTTTAAATGCAGTTGAGGGGCGTGGCGTAAAAAATTGTTGCACATTCGCGCAAACCCTCCTCCCACCCCTGTTGATAAATGATGATCACTCGTTTAGGGCCGGGTCATTTATTCCCAGGTGGGGGGGGGGGGCGCAGCTTGTTGTATATATAGGGGGGGGGCATTTTGAAAAAAAAAGCCCCTTGGACTTGGTGGGGGGAGGGGCAAAACCCTATAAACCTTCATACTGGGGGGGGGGGTTAAAACTAAATTTAAAATATGGCTATTAAAGTCAAATACACATCACGATACATCATTCCATGACTGGCATGAGTTTATCAGATTTTTTTTTTTTGGGGGGGGGAGGGGGTCATTAGGTGGGGGGGGGGTTACGGTCATAGTGGTGGGGGGGGGGGGTCGGAAAAAATCTGCCGATTCACTGAAAACCAATAAGCCTCAAGGCTTCAAGCCCCCCCCCCCCCAGCTGGCAATAATTAATTAAGCCAATATTATAATGCCAATAAATGACTCGGCCATTATTAATTCAAAGGGCCAGACTAAATGTAAGTCAGTTTAGATTATTAAATATGGGTCCTGACTGTCGTGACTTTACCCTTCCCACTGTCTTCATGCAATCAGGCCAAGTCACACACGACAGAGTAACACCGTAACAGGCAGTGACAGCCAGCTGACTGAGCTGAGTCTGAGTCTGAGTCAGCGATTTCTGTTGAGACTGAGAGCAAGACTGTAGTCGTGTAGACACCAACCAAGACTTGAAACTTCAGAAAGCCTACATCCAGCATTAGGGTACACGTGGGAAAGCAAAGAAAATGTAGCTCACAGCAGAAAACAAAGTAGAAGACATACCTGGAGTTGCGGTTCTGACTCTGTGAATATTAACAATAATTAACAGTATGTATGTTTGTAAACAAAGCCTTCCAGCCACCTGCACTATCCGCGCCATTTTGTTACTAATGGGGATTCCCGTCCTCCCGACGTGACGTCATTGAATCTATTACGAGGGATCGCACTCTCTCAGCAGAGGACGTGTGACCATGGGGACATGGCAGGAGAGTGTAGTCAAATCGCGCCACTGTCCCAGCCAAAGCTCAGCCTCAGCTTTTGAAGGTGGGGGAATCTGTTCTCCGTTTAATTTCATATGGTGTCAATAATACTAAGGAACCCTTAGGCCAATACAATCATGTCTCTTAAATCTGAGTAAACATAAATACACAGAACTAAATGACCATGGCGCACATTGTGACCCCGGTCCCTGCACTCCACCCCAATACATAAGCAAAGGTTCACGAGTTGGAGGAATGTCGGGGGGTTATCGCACGCGCCGATCAGGTGCCGTATCGCACGACGCCCGCAGGGCGGAGTGCGATGCGGCACCTGATCGGCAAGTGCGATAACCCCCTGACATTCCTCCAACGAGTGTGCCTTTGCATTTATTTCATGTTATTTTCATCTAAATCAGATAAATAGAATCAAATTTACTAGAATGACTCCCCGTGTGCACTGTTTACATCGCCATCTTGGACCTATGACGTCATCAAATGGTCACGTGACCTCGGCGTGTGATATTTTTGCGGGTTATCGCACGGGGGGTGCGCGATACAGCCGATCGAGTGCTAGAGCTATGGGCTGTCAGTATCTCGGGCATATCAACATGAAATAAATACAATGATACACCATGCGTGTTACAAAAAGCAAGGGGAAATGGGGGTATTTTCTCTAAATTCGCATGTCCATGAATTTGGGGGAAAGGGGTGTTTTTTCTTTGAAAAATCCATAAAAATCAGAAAAAGGGGGATATTTTGATGGGCAAAATCATCGTTTTAAAAAAAAGGGGGTATATTGTTGAGACTCTCTCTCTTCATTTTAGGGCCTGAAAATTCTGTATATCTACTTTTTATAGAAATAAAGGGTACTTTTGGAAACATGTCAATGTTCCCCCCCCCCCCAAAAAAAAGGGGACATTTTAGAGGTCCAAAAGTCCTGTGTTTTTCAAGAAAAAGGAGTATTTTTCACCCGTGATATGGGTGTGTTTTAGAAATTCCGTAACGAGCATGGTGTCACAATAGATATTGAGTGCAGGGACCGGGATTGTGACACAGTACAAGTATATGTCCTGGCCCACATAGCCCCCACGTGGCCAGTCCACCCTGAGGCAAAGAATACAGAGAGACCTCTTTATGTTCCTTGCCTGAGGGTAGCTAGAGAACTAAACTCTCATCTCTGTGCCGCCGTGAGGTACGGAGATGAGAGTTTTGGTTCAAGCTACCCTGAGGGAGGTTGTCCGCCCCTCGGGGGAGACAACCTCCCGAAGGATATGTTATTTCGATTTTAAATTGCTTAAAATCACATAATTTAGAATCTAAATGTGTCACGTGCATAGAATAAAACAACAACAACAAAAAAAACACAACAAATACTTCATCAAAACAGCTAGATAATCTTAGTTAGTGCATTTGACTAAACATAGACTCATTGACTACCCAATGGTTAGCCACTTTGACTAAGGGATGTTGTCACCTTTGCACACTATGTGGCAGCCTGGTTTGCAACAGGACTTTTGTGGTGGGTATGTGAAACAAATTGTGTCTATGAATGTCAAAATTATGGCGGTTTTTGATTGCTCTATATAATCAGGGATTTCACAATTCAACCTAACATTATGCATGCCAAAAATACCAAGTAAATTGATGAGTTATCAAAGGGACCACATGTTGAGATAGACAACACCTATTCTGTGGTAGTATACAATATATGTATGCACTCTTTTGCACCTCAATTTGTCAGTCTGAATTGTATCTCACCTCGTGCCCCCCGTATGGAGGACACTCAAATAACATGTTACTTTCCGGTTAGCATGGAATATTTATTCTCTCATAAACAGTCTATGATATAAGAACTATGACACCAAGTCCAAGGACCGCTTTCGTGATACTTAACAAATAAAAACATTATTACCGACTTTCTGTGTCGATAATCCTTTGTTAATAAAAGAGCTCCGTTTAGGACTCACTGAAACAGAAAAAAGGGTGAGAGGTTGTATCCACACTGGAGTGAGATTAGCCTTGTGGTGTTATGCCCGGACCCTAGCCTAATGAGGAAGAGGGATTATGACCAAATCTATGAGAAGGTAGAAAGCACGCCCCTACACTTTTACACAGGCAATGGTTGTTTAACATGCGTCACTACATACATATATGCATAGTGATAGATGGACAGGCATGTTTTAAGTTATCTGTCTGCCATGACCGGGATGGAGAGTCATTCAGCATATAGTACTGGGCCATGTAGAGTTTTGAACCAAGGACCCTTGTCCCCAGTCCAATGCTCTACCACTGCGCTAACTCAATTTGTGTGGCAAACCCAGGACTTTGACTCAGGGGTTGCAAAAGGAAAAAGGGAAGCATTTATCATGATTCTTAAATGATGACAGTCTGTTTCACAGGTGTGTAAATCCTATATAGGGCTTAGACCTGCCTTTCAAATAGAAGTGTGCCGAAATATTAGCTTACATGGTCAAAACCAAGTCCCAATCTTAATTCTAGCATATAAGGTACACCTGTGGATATGCCCTGCCTGTAAGCCTACTAAATTTAGGACAATACAATAAGCCAAAGTAGGCTGCTTAGATGGTCTATAAGCCAGTAGTCAAAATCAGGCAAACCAAGAGAAGTTGGTCACTTTGACTAAGAAAAACGTGGACACTTAGGTACATGCTTTTGACTAACTGTTGTTAGAAAGTTATCCTTTCTGACTAACATCTAAGATTTTTAAGATTATTTTATGTGTAGTGGTCAATGAGGGGGAGAGTTAGATTATCTTTTGAATACACCAACTTTGCAACAAAAAAAAACGTATGTCTAACGTTTGCAAAAGTTTTTTAGTAGCGTTGGGTAAAAATATGTTATAAAACGTTTTTCAAATGTAACAACATTTTTCACAAACGTTATTTACTCAATCCTATTCCAAACGTTCACAAAATCAAAATACGTTTTAAATACGTTTTTGCTCGAGTGAGATAGCTCCTCGTAGTGTTTCTACTAAGTGAGGCCAGGTGGCAGCAATGCCACTGGCCCTGATCTGACCACTATATGAGATCACATAAAACCATCTGACCTAGCCATATCATTTACTTTTGAGTTTAAAACATTTACCTACAAATTTGGAGGCACTTAAAAAAGGTCCATAAAAAATCCTTGAATCTATCTGTCTTGACTGAACTATATGGACTGTATATGGCAAACGGAATCTATGACGTGGGTATCCATTTTCCTTCATTAGCTTCAAATTAAACATAACAATTAATGATAACATAGTCTACCTTCTATCTCATACTGATATTAAATCCTATTGCATAAAGGATAGAGTCATCAAAATTTCGAGTTGAATATTATCACATCTTTATTATCTCGATTTAAACACATGGTTATATCAGAGATTGTAGGGCATTCAAGTAACAACTAACATAAATCAGCATTTTCTACAGCAATGTTTGCATAGAAACTCAGTGCAGCTTCCACAGTTCTACTTTAAACTCCCAAATGATGCAGTCATCTCTTAGACTGTTGTCAATAACCAATACAAATGTCACATAAATGTATCATCAACTGACTACCATATAGTAGAATAATTTCCAGAAGCCTCACAAGTTATACAATGATATGATTGTGTTGTATTTTAGGCCTACATATTAACAAAGAAACCATGAGTACTGCCATGCAATAATAGGTCGATATGGACCTACACATGGTATGTTGCACGTGTCTGTTTTAGTACAGGGGGTTATTAACAGTATAATTGTATAGGGCACCATACTTATACCAAACAGATGGGTATAAATATGGCCGATACTTCAAGTTGTACACCTTTGTAGGTTTCCTTTGTCAACGGTATTTTTGTTCAAACCCCTAATTTAAAACTGTCTCGGTAAATCTACCCAATAGAAATAATGGGCTCATAAATATTGCATTGTCAAAAACTGAAAAAAAAACTATTGCATTTTGTAATACAAGTGTAGGCCCTATACATATATACATACGAGGTGCAAGCATGTTCCCGTAGGAAGAAGACAAAGATTACAATAACTATAATACATAGCTTTTCATTTTGAACAATGATCATATTAAACATATACTTGACTGTTCTAATATAATCGCCGTTCATGAGTCCATTCCACTACATTTGTATTATGTTTATTTGAGTTATATCTGGGTTAAACTCTAATAACTGGTTGAAACAATATTCAGATTCCTTAATCATATTGTGCACTTTTTTTGCATGCGATTGTAGTAAAGGCCTATAATATCGTTGTCTATTTTCATAATTATTTCCTCTCCTTGTGTGCTTTGGACATACAATGTTAAAAATAATTGTACAATGTCATCTATTAAACTTTAGCACAGCAGCATCACACTAAAGGACTATGGTATAGGGTAAAGAATTCTAAATCTTTGGACAGATATATTGTGGACATCGCCTATAGTTGAGTAACGCACACATCATAAAGGCACGTCAGTATCCTGATTGAAATTGGTCCCATACCCCAATTATGGTGATAGTGCGATTGCAGAATTCTTGCGCCCAATTCGGCATTGCTTAACATTGATTTTCTTCTTTTACTTCTTAAATTTGCATGTCACATTTTTAATATCATACGTTGGCTGACTTGCATGGCGGGTGTAGCTTTGCAGTTCCATTAAGTGTCTCCTGGTTCATAGTCCTTTGTCATCCTGATACACCATTACAGTGCTGGTGAATCTATATTATTTGACGTCATACAATGCTTGGGTGCATCATGTTTGGGAGGACCATGTGTATAGGGCTCAGTACTGAGGCCTAGTGTGTCCGCCATTGCTTGATCCGGCAGAGGGAGAGATAACTACTGATAACAGCCAGCATGATGGGTACCAGGTGTTACATAATGTACCCAAAAAAGTCTGCAGTGAATGGAGGGAGTTATCCCATTGATTGATAATGAATCCCGGGTCAGCCATATATAAATGAATCACTGGCGAGGTACCCTCTATAGGACTCAGAATGGAGGCCTAGTGGAGCCACCATCTTGAATTTCGCTGGTTGAGCTAAAACTGACTGATAAGACATACCATGATGGGTACCTTGTCCCCGGTTAACACCCACTTCCAGGGACATGCTGGTCCCATCTTATCAGTTCTTATCAGTGTGTGTCGCCGGAACCAGCTCCAGACCAGCTATAGTGGCCAATAGCGGGCTGCATGCATCATGACGATAATTATGGGATACTATATAGTAACACACTACATGACCTAAGTGAATTGATTTTGAATGAATGGAAAAATGGGCTATCGATTTCAATAACAATTATCTGAAACCAACAGTAGGTTTTCGTGACACAGGGGCTTTAACCTGGGTAGGATGGTGCAGGTAAATTAGGTGTAAATCACCGAGGTGACCTTTATAGTGCATCGTACTGCGCGGTAGTGGTTGACTGGTTAAATCCTTAATTCAGATATAATTCTCTCCATGGCATGGGACCGTACAGAAATGACGAGATGGGTGGGGAGGGGACACAGTCTTCCTATACATTTCTATAATAAAACGGCGTCGAAGAAATGGGGCGGGGGGTCCAAACGTGGTGAATTAAAAAAAAAAAACACAAAAAAAAACACAAAAACATAACGTCATTAATAACTTTATCTGTGGATGGTCCCTATGCCTTCATAGGAAATAGATTAAACCACCTTGTAGTGTAGAATCATTGTGGTTTCTGCGCCATAAAGTATAGAACGGAGTCTCAGCCTCTATAAACATAGGCCTACTGCACAGCAGAAGAGTCTGTTAAAAATTGTTTATGCCCTGTCCAGGAATGATGATAATATTGTTGTGCCTGTGCGTAATTTACGGGGTAATGACAAAATAAAGATAAGGGTACAGCGTGCGGCCGGTCAGCTATATGAAAAATGTCCCCTATATAGGGGGGTTATACTTTGGAATAAACTCCAATCTGAGGTACAAAGAGCTGCCTCCATAGAAGCCTTTGTATCCCTATTACCAGTATAGCTATGAACATTAGGACCTACACATTGAGCTCTGACGCTAATAAGCCAAGTATTAAATGAGATTAACCGATAGCTGGAGTAAATTGTCCTTCAAACTTTGACCCATTTAACTCTTCTGATGGATATGACTTGTGTTTGAGAGCTATAATGTATTTTGACGTCGAATTTTCCTGTTGATATATACTTGTAAGATTATACTTTGTATTTTGTATTGCACTTTTTGATGTACCGGTACATTGGCCTCTTTGGCAACTATGAAAAGCATACATTGTTACGACAGTTATAGCCAAATAAAATATTTCAACAACAACAACATATTTACTATAGCCTAGATCCATTCACTAAGAAAATGTACCCCAGAACGCTCATTGTGCTGAGTTTCATGTTTGTCTAAAGCAAATGATAAGTATATTATCAAGAGGTAAAAAAAAGAAGATTTTTTTTTATGGAGATTTCAAGGCATTTTTGCAAACTTTAGCAGAGGGCAACAATCAGAAACCTCTTTTAAAGTCACCTCTTTTTGGCATTGGTCTGTGATGGGCCTGGCATGACCAGGTGATGCTATAACGTTAATTCCCACCACTAAACTACATGTTTGGCACAGGTAAATTTCGAAAATGTCCCATAATAGAAATAGTCGATTTGGCAGAAGGTACCTTAGCATTGGGTGACATGGCTTTAAATACGGACCAGGGGGTCCTTTTCACAAATGAAGCCCATCTCAACAGCCTCGGCCTTGTCATCCAGTCCCAAGCCCACCTTGTCAAAACGTAGACTGATGTGATGTTCCTCGTCATTCTCATCATTCGGCTCGCCCGGGTACCACGCCTCCCTCAACAGGCCGAAAGGTACCACGCCTGGAGGATAACCTAACAATAATTACCTGACATAGAGTTACATGTAGATAGCACAGGGTACATGGGTATCAAACACGAACATTAACATTGGATGGATGAAAGTATAACAGTGATTACAATTTACATGGCATTCATAGAAAACCTGCAGCCGTTTAAAACTTGTCAATACAGACGAATTTAGGGTTGTCAATGCCCCATAACGACCTAAACTCACCATACCAACAGGCATAGTTGTTTAATATACTGACAGCACAACGTTGTCATATTGACAACTTAATTATAAGTGGTTAGGATAAAGTCGTCATTGTGACAACCTAAAGTTGTAGATCTAGGTATTGTCCATCTATACTGACGAGTTTTGGGCTTCCCAGGTTTTCAGTGTGCCTATATTTAACCAGATAGCATGGGTTCGTATACGAACCCATGCTATCTGTATATGCTATAGGTATCAAATATGCTACGAACCCATGCTATCTGTATATTATGCTATAGGTATCAAATAGCAGCAGTTATATATTTAAATTATATCAATTAGATGGGTATCATACCAACAATACTTACTTAACGAAGAGGATTATTGTGAATTATATAATGAATATCCCCATGAGGGCAGCGCACATTTTGGGCATTTGGGACCATGGCAAATATTGTGAAGCTGTAATTTATGTGCTAAATTAAGAGAGAGGCGGGATATGTCTGGGGCCTCCAAAATGGGAAATGGGGAGTGGATCAGAATTAAAAGCCACAAAGAACACTTTTCTACATAAATTCTGGTCATTTATCGGCACTATAGTACAATCAAGCACAAGATCCAAGAATACAGGGATGGGTTCCCCTCACCCCGCCTCAATAAAGATTTACTTCCTACGCCTCTGGATCCTATCAGGACTGACCCATTAATAGCTCTATTAAGGGCACCAGGTGGCATAATTTTCTAGCAAGGATTGTGTCTTCTTGCATATTGCCAAATTACATAATATATTGAGAGGGAGAGGAGTAAAACAATTAGGTAAAGAATGGCTATCTATACGATACTTTGGGGGGGGGGGTCTCTCCGTAATCCGCACAATATCACCATGCCCCCATCCTTTTCTCAAAAAAGAAAACGACTGACTATATATTTAATTTAGATGTACATTCTGCAGTGTGAATCTTGCTTAATTTTCTTACAACCTATACCCATTTGGCATAAAAGCTTTTTTTAATGTAAAAATGTTTTTATTTGGTTCCTAAGTTTGCCAAATGCTTTTTAAATGTAATAAAACAAAAACATCAAAACATGTACACATTTTTTTTAATGTTCTATAAAAATGTCGATTGCTATTCTTGGGTTGAAAATATGTTTTTGACCAAGTGGGTACACTGCAAAAATGGTGTTTAGATCCTAAACACAATTCTAAACATATTCTTGCAACGTTTTTGTAATCACATTAATTTCCTAAACATGTTTAGCCAAACAATGTGCTTAGCTCAAGTGTTTAGAAATCTAGGTGTTTAGGTTCAAAATTTGTGTTTAGATATCGCTGAAATTTTGTGTTTAGATGTTTATGAACTTTTGTGTTTAGATGTCTAAGTGATTTGGTGGGAAGTAAGGGGTTTGCAGACATTGTTTTCATTAAAACATAAAGGAATATCTTTTGTTTGTTTTCTCATTTACTGGAGGACATCAGCGGGTATTTGCACTGCAAAGTCTCCAAAGATGTCAGCCACAGCTATATACACATATGTACACACTGCATTAAAATAGGAGACTTGATGAAGTACAACAGTTTGGCAAGAAGGACATTGCTTTATACTTTACAAAATAACATGACATAGGTGTAAGGCATTGAGCTCATTGATTATTTTATGGTAATGATGGTGGTGTAAGTTGAATTTAGTTAATTTTTAATTGTTTTGTCAATTTTCATAACATTTAATGAAATGACACTATGATAAACAAGGCGTTTGGGGATATTTGTCACAACAATTGATTATAACTGTGTGCAGATAGTCCATTTAGAGGTAGTGCTGCTACCTGGTGTGGATTTGACATCCAAGTATCTAAACATATTGATGTTTGAATCTAAACACCTAATATTCAACTGTTTAAACTCTAAACGTCTGAACATGTTTACCAAAAATGTTTATGTATTTAGAATAAAAGTGTTATTTTCCTAAATGCGTAGTAGATGATACACCCAACTGACGTATATGTTTAGGTTTTAAACATGTTTAGACCTAAACATGTTTAAAATCTTAACACCATTTTTGCAGTGTATGCTTTCAATCTGACATGCTCCTCGACCCTGCCACAACTGAACATTCTTTAACGATATAAATTCCCCTCTGCCTCCATCCCCTCCTTACAACTCTTTAATTTAGATGATAATCATATGAACTTTGGATACCAAAGTAGAGATAAGAAAGACCATAGAGTATTGTGCTCATAATGGGATCAATGAGGAGGGAGATGCCGGGGAGATGGATTGCCTGCGTTCTGGATTGTGGCACAGAGATAGGCTCATAGCGAGGGGTCAGGGGCTGTTTATACTAAAACCTGGTTGGGGGCATTGTAGTAGGTATAGGTCTTATCTTGTAAAGCATGCGTCAATCATGTATGCATGTTTTTCTCACCAGTGGAAGATCGATGTTGTTGTTTTCTTCTTCTCTTTTTTTTTCAATTGAAAAAAAAAGAAAACTTAACAACAGGAGGTCCGTTATACGGACAGAGGCGTAGGAAGCAAATCTGCAGTGGGGGCCCCACCTCAATCACCTTGAATTGTCGGCTCAAGTGCAAAAGCGCCTATACATACCTATATGAAATTTGTATAGAAAAGTAGGCTAATATCTAATTTGAGATGCAAAGCTTTAGCTCTTGTTCTATTCGTTATGAATTCTTGACAATTTTTTTTTTTTTTTGGGGGGGGGGGCAAACATACTCAGGGCCCACCTCCTTTATGATTGGGGGGCAGCCCCCCTCCCCCCCCTTTTCCTACACCCCTGACGCTTCCTTTCTTCTGTCTCAGCTTGACGTGTGTTGTTATTGAGTTTATTTTTGCACGGTATCAGCGTTTGTTAAAAATACCTAAACACACGCCATTAAAAATCCCAATGAAAAATAGTTTTTTTCTCTCTAACTGGGAATACTTCGACTTTATCTCTAACGTTAGTGGGACTACTTTGATTTCATCTTTGTAATCACTGATGTTAGAGGGAATATACTTTGACTTTTATGTCTTTGTAATTGCTAATGTTAGTACCCACCGTCCAAGGCGTCAGGCACACCCCACACCCAGCTGCTGTAGTAGTCCATATCCAGGTAGCCCCCCGTCCACCACTGCTGGCGTTCTATGTCCCCCAGCTGAAACATAACAAATTATATTGGTTTGATTACTGGAGGGTCTTGCCAAAAGATAACGAGGAAGAACCTGCTAAATATTTTTTGGACAGATCCGATAGAAACGTGCATGGCCTAACTCATTTTCATAGTGTTAACAAAGGGTTTTACAATAAAATGGATCGGAAAACTTTTAGAGTTTAAAAAAAAAAAAGAAAAGTGCACGTTTCAGTAAAACGGGTTTGAGAAAAACCATTTGGCAATACAAAAAACGTGCAGTTCCATTTTTAGGTTCAAGCTTTCTTTTTGGCAAGAGCCTCCAGGTCATTTGTCCACATGTGTGTTACTCTAAGGGATAATGTTGCAACTCCAATGGTCACATGTTTCATGTGTGCATCATGCTAATTTGTCAGCCTGATGCATTGTTACATCTTTTTGTGAGTTGCTTTTGATTCTATGGTTTTGACTAAAGGTCCAATTTTGAGAACCCATGCCTAGTGAACAAGAAACGTTCAACAAATATTGCAAACATTTACCAGAGGTTGAAATGTGAAAATTCATTTTTGACACTTTCTAACATTAAAAAAAAAAAGTTCATTGAATGTTCATGAAAGTTTTAGATGTTTGAAATTTGAACGTTCCTGTTGAATGTTTTATAATATAGAAAAGACGTTCATCAAACGTTCATAAACATTTTTTAACATTATGTGAATTGGAATTATGACAGTAGGTGGCATCTCAATTCATTCTGGTACTTTTTTGGTACAGGTTCTATTGCTTAATGTCTTTCAAAGCAGTCATGTGATATAAATAACTCATCATTTGATGGTCATTGGCATCCATAATTATAGTCTAATTCGATTTTGGTATCGTCAACTTGAGAACCCCAAATATTAAAATGGTATCAAATACGGTAAGTATTCGAGACGGTATTAATTTCATGACCTATATTTGACCCTCTGTGTGTATGGACTACAAACATTTGCAGGTCGTACATGTATCTGATATTGATTTAGGCTAAAAACAAAATTTTGTTTCCGATAATCCGACCCCGTCAGGTGAAACAGGTTGACAAGTCGCCGACTCGTCCTTAGTCATTATAACAAAATTAAGAAAAAAAGAAGAAAAAAGAGGGATAGAGAATCTCACCAACACTACAATATTTTCTCTCGGGCTATTTTCTTCATATGTTACCTAAAACACGCCTCTTCTTTTTGGCCTTAGTAACAACATAACAGGCGTCAACTCACACACCAATAGTTCTTTTCAATGGCAGGAATTGTGTATAGGCGTCCTTACGATTTCCTGAAATGGCCATCGGGTGTATGTTTCAGACCAGGCAACGATGTTACTCTCGATTTTATATCTCAAACCAACTTCTATTGTATAATTTGTCCATGGGAAGTAATTGTTGACAAACATGTACAATTGCATTACTCAATACAGACTTGCAGTAGGAATAGAGGCATTGTAGAATTTTGTACATATAGCCGTGAATTCTATGACCGTAGTGATACTTTGGTGATCATAGAGCTATTTGGTGATAGTCAATCGTTCTGAAACATACCCCTGGTGGCATTATACCATGCTGCTGACATTAAAGGTCATTATGAAGGATACTCGTGCTCCCTCTTTTTCAAAATCGTGGGTCCATCACTGAACGGTATACTTCTAACAATGACAAATACTTTTTCCATTTATGTGTGCTGAATGGTGCTTATCTCTAACAGTAACAATTGTGCGCTGGATGGTGTACATCTAATAATGACAAACCTGCTTCATGCTATATAGAAAGTGTACTTATAACAATGACAAACCCGCTTGGTTGCCAGTTAGTATACTTTTGATGGTGAAAAACCTGCTTTGTAAACTAGATAGGGTACGTTTAATAATGGAAACCTGTTCTGTGTGCTAGATAGTGTACTTGTGATACATATAATGACAAACCTGCTTTCTGTGCTGGAGCGTGTACTTCTAACAGTGACAAAGCTGCTTCATGCGATATAGATAGTGTTCTTTTAACAATGGCAAATGTGCTTTGTACACTAGATAGTGTACTTCTTATAATGACAAACCTGTTCTGTGTGCTGGACAGTGTACTTCTAATAATGAAAAGCCTGCTTTGTGCATTAGATAGTGTACTTCTAATAATGACAAGCCTGCTTTGTTCACTAGATAGTGTAGGTCTAATAATAAAAACTTGTTCTGTGCGCTGGATAGTGTACATGTCTATAACAATGACAAACCTGCTTTGTGTGCGGGATGTTGTACAATTCATGTCTATAACAATGACAAACCTGCTTTGTGTGCGGGATGTTGTACAAGTCATGTCTATAACAATGACAAACCTGCTTTGTGTGCGGGATGTTGTACAAGTCATGTCTATAACAATGAAAAACCTGCTTTGTGTGCGGGATGTTGTACAAGTCATGTCTATAACAATTAAATGACAAACCTGCTTTGTGCGCTGGATGGTGTACTTCTCCAGGAAGTTTAGCTCCTCCATCGTTTCTACTGAGACAAGGTAGGCACCGCCTGTGTCATTTTTACAAAACTCATCTGCTGATGGCCAGTCGAGTTTAGGCTCCGAGACGAAATGGTAGCAGCGAAAATTGTAGTAAATCCATCCCTTGGGACAACCTGTGAAAGGAAATTGAAGCTTTCAGAGCTCGACGTAACTTTGTGGCGTCGGAAACAGGTGGGGCCCTTTCCTAGCTTTGTGTAGATTCAAAGGCTTTTCTACTAAAATTCTGTAGGCCTGATCTTCAGTTCGGTTTTTATGTCAAAACAGAGGTGTCATTCCTCACTCTTGCCCTCAAATCAAAGACAAATATGTTGGACATTGTCCCAATCAAATGAATACAAAATCATCAAAGATAATATCCTTCTTTGACAAGCATTCCCTTCCTTTCACGTTCGCTTCATCATAGAAGGTAATTACAACTCTCTTGAAGGAGGCTGAGAATTGACCATAAGCACCTATTTCACAACTTTTAACCCCACTTGCATCAATTATTTCTCGAAATACTAATACCCTTGAAAACTCTTCCACTAAAAGAAGTAATACCAATAAAATGTGTGATTTAAAATTGCGTAATTAGAAAGTTTAATTGCTGTAGAATTAAAGAGGAAGTGATTGTTTGCGCAGGTCAAAATGGCGGGGCGTCCCTTCTGATTGAAAATTCGCCAAACAGGCTAATGAGAAAATTACTTAACCAGGATGATAAATTGTCTCTTCTGAAGATAGCTTAATGATCCCACCAAGACATAGAGGAGGCAAGACAGGTTAGACTTATGCAAAAACTCCGACTTTACTTCACTCCACTGAGCTGATATACCCACTATCAATTTCAATTTTTCAATTTAATTTGATCACCTGATGAAGGCTATACCCCGACCTGAAACGTTGTGATCATTATAATTCATATGGTTCAATAAATACTACATGAACTTGAAGTTTTGTTGCTCTAGTTGTGTCTTTTATAGATATATAATTTTCAATTTAATTGCTTATCATTCTGAACATACATTATGTAAATTAATAATTTATCAATTGCGTGCTCAGTGTATACATGGTGGAGATAGGAAGTATTAACAAAGTGTCCCACAAAAACTAAATCATTTTTTTTTGCCTTTAGCTAAATAAATACTTCCAGTATAGACAATATTTACATAATTTAGGATTAAAATCCTTGTGGTAATAATACTTAATGATGAACGAAATGAAATGAGATAATTGATGAATACGATAAGATTATTGATACTGGCTACATAAATAATTATTTCATATTTAATTATTTCATAATTAATTATAACTAATGAGGTTAGCGATATATGACCACGGTTTTTGACCATACAGATTATCAGTGTGACCCATGGAAAGTTGTCAACGACGGGTCTGATTATTTTTATTTGAAACTCGATGATTCTCTAATTATGGAATTTGCAGGTATTTTGATGATTTGAATTGAAGGCTTCAAAACTAGATGAGTTTTGGAAGATGACATATTCGGATATTCAATTCGATAAATGGTGTAGCATCGTACAAATAACAGTTAAATCTAACTAGCCTTCATGCAATAAGTATTAATTTTACAAGGTTATCGTCCTAATCAGGCTTAGAAACCAGGTACATATTAATCTAGTACATTTTAGTTGTCTCATATATTCCAGTGAAATTCTGGATATTTACCATTAGATTTTAATAGTGTAGATAGTATGACATAAAGGGGAGGCTTGGTGGACATGGAGAAACAACGACGGCGTCAATATACTTGGACAGCATAAATATGACTACTTGTCCCCTTTTTATATGGGCACATTCAAATAACACATTACTACCAGTATCATATAAACACTGGATTTACTAGTATAAATGCATCTATATGGGTCTACATTGTGGTAGCTATATTAATCATAACATGCACATTTCCTGTAAAGGCCAGATAATGAATGTCCATGCACATCTTTTAGTTCTAAACCTTACTGAGACTCTCCGCAACTTTTATCAGAATTTCTATCACAAGAGTATCATACAGTTTAAATCAGATGTAATAGTTCAATGTGTCTGCCAAATGCTGAAATTCACTGTAGGATAATGCCTCTCAGCTATTCTCAGGAATATTTTAGGCAAATGATGGCTACACAGTTAAATAATTACCCTCTTAAGGGCAGTGCCAGAGGTTTACTAAGAATTGTCCTAAATATTGAGACCGAGCTTGTAGTCTACTCGAACTTACTCAGAGGAGAGAGAAACATGAAACCATAGACCTACTTCACCCAAATGAAGAGAGTGTGAAGTTTGAGAAAGCACCTACCATTGTTTGGAAGTGGTTCTGTTACTGCAAGTTGAAGGATTGCAGCCAGGATAGAGGCTATGATACCTAGAACAGCCACAACGTGCGCCATCCTGCTGCTCACTGGTAGGTCGTCCCCCAAGCAGGATCCAACCCAGACTGATGGGGGTCACTGGGTGAGCTGCTGGGGTAGGCCTACCTCAGTTGTACAGCCACTGGGGTGTATTTCAAAATATGCTATAACAGTTCATCGGTAATATGATTTGAAATCCCCCTCATCTACTGGATGACCACATGGGGTTTTAGCATGCGGCTGGTTTGGATATATTAGGGCCCTCAGTAAGTATAGTCACATATATGGATAGATAAAGCTGTTGTAGCCGTACAAGGATTACAGTAGGCTATTTTAATGCCGTGGTATTGTCATAAGTTGTCATAGCATCATTTGTAATACACCCCTGGTTATAGCAAGCCTATTATATTTCTTGTGGGCCTCGGATCTCGGCCTAGGGGAGGGCGCACAATACTTTTACATAGGCTTACACAGGGAACCTTTAAGTAGTGGCGTATATAGGAAAAAGGTGGGAGCATGGGGGTCTGTCCTGCTGTACAACCACTATCTGTGTAAATGACCGCTATCTGCAGTACTGCAGTACTGCAGATAGAGGCTGACCATCCAACTATCCTCTATCTGTGTAAAACTGACATTATCTGCACCAAATTACGTGTAGAAAACAGCCATTATCTGCATCAAGGGCAAATCACACTTCCCCTTACACTAACTGCATCAACATACACTAACTGCTGTATTGGCCTTAAAACACATCTCATTTAAACGGAATGAGTGGACAGAGCGAGTAAGTGAGTGAAGGGAGCGACCCACCCTCCCACCCACCCACAGACCAACTAATTTTGGCCGACCCACCGACTTTTGGCCGACCCACCGACTTTTGGCCAACCAGCTGACTTTTGGCCGACCAACCAATTTTTGGCTGACAGACCGACTTTTGGCCGACTGACTGATTTTTAGCTGACAGATTTTTGGCCCACTGACCAACTGATTTTTGGCTGACCGATCGACCAATATTTGGCCGACTGACCGATTTTTGACCGACCAACCGACCAACTTGACCAAAGTTGACTTACTTTGACCGTATTTGATTTTTGACCTATTTAACATAACTTATTTTACTCACTTAGACCTAATTTGATGTATTTGACCTAGTTTTGACTAATTTGACCCAATTCCCCCATTTTGACCCAATATGACTTTTTATCCAGAATTGATCCAGATTACCCTTTAGCTATTCGGTGTGGGAACCAGTAGCTACTTTATATGAGAACCAGCAGCTACCTGATGTGGGAACCAGCAGATACTGTATTTGGGAACCAGAAGGTAGTATTGCAGGAACAGGCAACTAATGTGTATGTGAACCAGTAGGTTCTGGGTGTGGGAACCAGCAGCTACTTGGTATGGGATCCAGTACCGGTACCTAATTGGTGTGGAACCACCAGTTACAGTAGGTGGGAACCACCAGTTATGGGATGATGGAACCAGCAGCTACTTGGTGTGGGACCATCAGTTATTGTGTGTGGGAACTGATAGCTACCCAATATAGATCTGCTGGTATAGATTTTGTTCATATAGCAAGATATAGAGTGCAATATGCAATGATAAAAGATACCTTTCTGGGTGACATAATTCATGGATCGGCCCTTATTTTTATGCTCTTTTTATACCAAGCCCAAAAGCTCTAGTTACACTTTGTATACAAGGTTGTTATGGTATCTTTGAAAGCCTTTATGCAGATAGTGTTTTTTACACAGATAGTGGTTGGTTGGATGGTCAGCCTCTATCTGCAGTATTGAAGATAGCGGTCATTTACACAGATAGCGGTTGTACACCTGCCCATAACCTTTCCTACACAAGTGCTGATCTCCCACCATCGGGGGACCATGGAGGACTACGACGGAGAACCACAGGGCATTATTATTGGCCGACTACTGCGCGGCCTCTCCAACTGATGACCGGTAGTTATCACTATTAGACATAAGTATACACAATTGGTGAGTTGTGATAATCGCGGGATTTGCGGTGGTCTAGGCTAGGATCATACAGTTTTAGGAACAGACGGGAGAGTGGGCCTGTAGCAGTATAACACAGTAGCATAAAGCTCAAATTCTACAACGCAGGAATGGTTCCAAAATCGTTGTTGGAAACTTAGTCATTGTATAGGTTAAATTGATCCTTGTCAGATTATTACAGAGGCGTAGGAAGCAAATCTTCGTTGGGCGCTGCAGGGGCCCACCTCAACCATATTGAGAACATACTTTAGATGTAAAGTTAATCCATCTATAGAGAATATACTTTAGATGTAAAGTTAATCCATCTAGAGAACATACTTTAGATGTAAAGTTAATCCATCTATAGAGAATATACTTTAGATGTAAAGTTAATCCATCTAGAGAACATACTTTAGATGTAAAGTTAATCCATCTAGAGAACATACTTTAGATGTAAATTTAATCCATCTAGAGAACATACTTTAGATGTAAAGTTAATCCATCTAGAGAACATACTTTAGATGTAAAGTTAATCCATCTATAGAGAATATACTTTAGATGTAAAGTTAATCCATCTAGAGAACATACTTTAGATGTAAAGTTAATCCATCTAGAGAATATACTTTAGATGTAAAGTTAATCCATCTAGAGAACATACTTTAGATGTAAAGTTAATCCATCTAGAGAACATTGGCAGTCAGGGTCAGTGGAGGATTTACATAGCCCCTTATCTAAACACAACAAGGGAAAACAGATTATTTCTTTTGTCCCACATGTATAGGTTATATACAGGCCCATCGCCATTATAGTCATGAAGTATGTGATCTTTATATCTGGGTTACTTACATTGAATTGGGTGCCAGATACTTAGGGAGTGATCATTTTTTAACAACAGGGCCGAAACTGAAGGGCCAAAAATCGTGTGCGAATGCGCCCTTTTAACCTATAGTAACGCCCCCCTCCCAAGAAGAGGGGTTAAAAGCTTTTACGCCCCTCAGGAAGGGTCAAACATGTTTGTGCCCCCTCTATATACTTTGTGTCCGATGTTGGTTATACTCCTATTGTAATACAATGACATCTCTTATGCATTAATCAAAATGACCTATTCACGTTTCTTGAGTCCAGCATATATGAGAAAAATGCATATCTTTTAACCATCACCAGTATACATGCACTAAATATAAAAGTAACATGACAATTGATTAAATGACAAAACCAATTTCCTTATTTCCTCATGTTTCTTTAGCACAAAAATAGAAATACCCAATAGAGACAAAATGCCTAATGTTTGGACAATGAAAAAGCAAAGTATGATGTGGTATCCACTTTTAATGGTGTTTTCATGGGCTTTGGGCTGTGTAGTCCAAACCAGAGGCTGTCCGACTGTAGGTGCCTTTACCCTATACCAAAGTATCAGGCATCATTGCACATAATTGATTGTATAAGATATGGCATGTATTCTTGCCCTAAATAATTATGAAATGCCACATAATCATCCAGTCCTTTACACATCATAAAGTGTATCATACTCTCATAAAGGCTTGTTGAAGGATTACATCTAATACCATAAAGATATTACAAATGATGATAGTGTGGGAGAAGATTGAGGAGAGTTCCCTATAGCTGTGCGAAATGTAGGCCTATGCTGTACATGCAGGGGCAATGCCAGGCAGTGGAAGGAAGGGGGGGGGGGTTATAGATGGTGCCCTACAGTTGAAGGATGGAGTGGAAGCTGCATATTGAACAGTACATTTTCCGCTGTGTCACCTTCTGTGCTGCCTCCGTCCATTTTGCTCTTAGACCCGCCTACTGTCTGTGATGTAACCCCCCCCCCCCCACACACACACGCACACACACTCCAGCCTATCTTCCATACGGCAAGACCGGCCACAGACTAAGAGTTACCTCATTAAATCTACAGCAGAACGACAATCATTTATGAAGTTGGTCTCTGCAGCAGTCTTTGGCGAGGTCCAATATTAAAAAGGGCTGCACGAATAGCGAATTATACCCACAGGTCCCTATCAACCGATACAAACCCAGGGGAGAAACTATCAATTAAAGACACAAATGATCGATGAGGTTCACCAAGCATGAAATGGGTTGCATGGACAAAACATGTTAAGATTTGAAAAATCTTAATTTCCACAGACCACTAGCTGGGCCCTCGAATGCTCACTGTCTAGCCATGAACCCAATGCTAATACTAAAGATGGAATCCCACGATACGATCTGTCTCCTAGTAATCTTAAAGATTGGAACTCTTGCATAATAGGTGGGGCCTTTTTAGGTACGTTCTCACAAACGGTTGTGGAGTTAATGCTTAAGGTATAGGCTACTGATATTCTCGAATTGTAAATAAGGTTTAGAATTTTCAGTGGTCAGTTACACCCATCGTAAGTATATTTGTTTGGAGACAGCTACCGCTTATCTTCTTGGGGGCTAGACTTTGAATCTCATATACATTTCATCTATTTCTTTTAATGAAAGTCTCATAGTTTTATGATACCTGTATATAGTATATATAACAATTATTATCCGGATTGCTCCTTCGCATTTCCCCAATCCTTGGGCTTTGTAAATACAGAATGATGCTTTATCTCTGTTAAACCCCAAAACCTTGCCTTGTCACTACGTTGCCTTCCTTGGTGGCCAGGTTATAATTATTTGGTGGGTTCAAAAACAGAAAAAAAAGATATAGAAATCCATAATAACAGAGGAGGTAAAGCATATAATATTTTATACCACGATTTCTGGGTTACACAGTGCTTTTTGGTGGCTATTCCCATCCACATATCTGTCGATATTGCACACCCTATAGGCTGTAACATCAATTTTGTAAGGCGTGCTGTTATCCAGGATAACAGCACGCCTCTCCCATGTCACATGTCACATATTAAAACCCACGAAATTTACCAGGCCAGGGTAGGGATCGAACCTGCAGTCTCACATCCCAAATCCAACTCCCTATGCACTGCGCCACAGGGACTGACGAGAAATGCTTGGTTCGAACCATGTCTCGATATGATACAAAGCCGTGTGCACTGTCGCTGTCCGCTGCCGGGCGACGAGGTGTATTCTACACAAACATAACAGCGAGACGCAGTGAACGGAGGAGGCACAGTGGTCTAGCGGTTAGAGCTTTGCGCTCAGCCGTGAGAGGTCCGCGGATCGAATGCCGGCCCGGGCGCATCTTTTTTCGCCGTGTGCGCTGTCGCTGTCCGCTGCCGGGCGAGGAGGTGTATTCTACACAAACATAATAGCGAGACGCATTGAAATCTTTTTTCGCCGTGTGCGCTGTCGCTGTCCGCTGCCGGGCGACAAGGTGTATTCTACACAAACATAACAGCGAGACGCATTGAAATCTTTTTTCGCCGTGTGCGCTGCCGCTGTCCGCTGCCAGGCAAGGAGGTGTATGTACACTATTTTTCGCCGTGTGCCGCTGCCAAGGCTAGCCGAGACGGGCGCTGTTGCTGTCCGCTGCCGGGCGAGGAGGTGTATGTACCTGTGTACACACACTGTCATGGCTGGCTTCGAGTCCCGGGAAGGGGGAATAATTTTTGTTTTCAACTTGAATTTATTGGTATAATATTGATTATTTATTGGTTTCGTGGTATAAAATAAGTAGTCAATGGATAACTCATGACTCGTGGGGGTTATCGACGATAATAACACTCGGCCTACGGCCTCGTGTCATTATCCGTCGATAACACCCACTCGTCATGAGTTATCCATTGGTTACTTGTTCAATATCGCGTGATGTGAGTGTTATATCTGAGAGGCGCTGCACGTCCAATGAATGATTGTTATGTGGAATGTATAGACTATAGAAATTACTCTGTCATTCTGTAATAAGCATTGTATCGTATTGAATTGGCTGTGTCTGATTTGTAATGCATCTGCTCTAATCTGACAATAACGATAATCCATCAATTAATGGATGTATAGAAACCGCGTCCTTCTTCAAATGGAATTTGAATTCTACAGAAACAGGTCCATGTTATCACAGAGACACACATCCCAGGATGTGAGGCAATAAGAGTGGGATAGGACAGATCCTACATTGGCATTCCTTTCTCACCTGTTATATAAGTGTTGGATTAGTTCCACAGACACCATCAACCCTTTACACCTTACATGACGCTTCAAGGATTATCTTCCTTTCTCCTCATGGTGCACCAATGTAGTGCTGGTGGAGTGCTGGCGAGCATGCTAGCCATATAGTAAGGACTCGGGATGATGCGTTTTTACGATCTCGTGCGAATGTTGCCGGTACACTGCAGCATTATTAACATTGCAGTAAGCTAACTGCAGCACGATATCAGAACTGGAAGTTGCTGATGTTAGCATGCATGTGGTGAGTTCGGCAAGCATCCCGAAAGACCCTTATATGGACTGCATGGTTTACAAATCAAGCACTGTTGAGGTAATAGCAAATGGTCTAAATGGTGATCATTGGCCAAAATGCACCAATGCACTCTGTGAGGGTTAATATGCATTATCACGCACCCTGCACTCTGCCTATACCAGCGTCATTGTTGTATAATATGATATAAATATACCCCACACAGTGAGGGGGTTGATTCACTGAGTTAAGCCCTGTCAATGACACCACGATTAACAATACAGGAAGTCATCCCACTTATCCTGACTCCATTAATTTGTATTATGGGAATAACCCTTTAAGGGCCGCTGATGCAGGAGTGCCTTATGTCCTTCGATCGTCATAATGTAGCAATGAAGTGTTGGTAATGATGAGCAGAGTCACCAGCACTTCACTGTTGCATGATGCCAATCTTCAAAGAGCATATCAATGTCGTAGGTTCGGCATGATGCTTTCAGAATATATATAACTACATTCATGCATCATGACGATCAATGGGTATAATGTATATTGCACTAAACGGTTTAAGTGAAAAGTCTGATATCACCATGAAAGACTGTACTTAAGGCGCACCCACGTATAAGCCGCACCTTGAGTTGCAGTATTTACCATATAGCCACAATTTAGGTCTTTAAATCTATCCCGGTATGTGTATACAAAACCCTGTATAAGCCACAACCTCTCTGATAGCATAGGTTCTGCCTAGACAGGAGGTAAACAGGCACACTCAAATCAGAACCTATGATTGCTGAGAGCATTGAGTTGTCGGTCAATAGTGAACAAGTAACCAATGGATAACTCATGATGAGTGTGTGTTAGTGAAGGATAATAACAAGAGGCCGTAGGCCGAGTGTTATTAGCCTTTGCTAACACACACGAGTCATGAGTTATCCATTGACTACTTATTTTATACCACGAAACCAATAAATGATCAATAGAATACCAATAAATTCAATTTGAAAACAAAAATTATTCCCCCTCCCCAGGACTCGATGCCAGCCATTGTGTGTGTACACAGGTACATACACCTCGGTGCCCGGCAGCGGACAGCGACAGCCCCGGTCTCGGCTAGGCTTGGCAGCGGCACATGGCTAAAGCTTTGAATGCGTCTCGCGGTTATGTTTGTGTAGAATACACCTCCTCGCCCGGCAGCGGACAGCGACAGCGCACACGGTGAAAAAAGATGCTTCTCGCGGTTATGTTTGTGTATAATACACCTCGTCGCCCGGCAGCAGACAGCGACAGCGCACACTGCGAAAAAAGATGCTTCTCGCGGTTATGTTTGTGTATAATACACCTCCTCGCCTGGCAGCGGACGGCGACAGCGCACACGGCGAAAAAAGACGCGTTCCGGCCGGGATTTGATCCATGAACCTCTCACCGCTGAGCGCAACGTGCTAACCACTAGACCACAGCGTCTCCTCCTTCTGCGCCTGGCAGCAGACAGCGACAGCACACACGGCGAAAAAAGATGCTTCTCGCGGTTATGTTTGTGTATAATACACCGCGTCGCCCGGCAGCGGACAGCGACAGCGCACACGGCGAAAAAAGACGCGTCTCACTGTTATGTTTGTGTATAATACACCTCGTCGCCCAGCAGCGGACAGCGACAGCGCACACGGCTTTGTATCATAGCAAGACCTGGTTCGAACCAAGCGTTTCTCGTCAGTCCCTGTGGCGCAGTGCATAGGGAGTTGGATTTGGGATGTGAGACTGCAGGTTTGATCCCTACCCTGGCCTGGAGTACTTCGTTGGTTTTAACATGTAACATATGACATGGAAGGACATGTAAGGTATGCTGGTTATCCATGGATAACCGCACCGGGTGCCTGTTATCCATGGATAACCGCACACCTTACAAAATTGATGTTACAGCCTACAGGGTGTGCAATATCAACAGATATGTGGATGGGAATAGCCAGCAAAAAGCACTGTGTAACCCAGAAATCGTGGTATAAAGCACTATAGTGACCCCCCGTGAGGGACTAATTGGTATGGATGTCTAGGAATGTTCTATATCCACTACAGTTCTAGTTGAATGTAAGCATAATCTTCAAGCATAAACATAGGGTCCCCCATGTCCACTGCAATTATCATTACACTGGAAATCCCAGTCTATTCATTCCTGGAACCATGATTAATAAAACTCCACTAATAAGATGGCAAGATCTATCTAAGGCTTGCTAACTTTGGTAGAACGTCAGACTAGTCAATATTGATTACTCTTTTCTCGGGCCTGCATCCACCTGTCTCAAAATGTATCATGTCTATAGTGGAAACACTATTGATTGTGGCTACAACAATGAATTAATGGACATGGTATAGAAATTAAGCAGTGTGATAAAGGATATTGGTTTTATTCTATTTGTGTATTCTTCACACTTGAATTTGTAATGTCTAACACTTCATTGAACTCACCTACCTATGTCTCATACACTGTTGGTGCACATGTCTGATATCTATACACGTTAAACCCTACTCTACGGTTAATATATAAGTAAAATGTTCGTACTCACATATTGATTATGATTATACTGTACAACACTATATTTAACTCCAAATTTATTGAAATATTCTTGCCATGTTATCGTTATAGAATACCAGTCTCGCATCAGATGTCAGATGGAGCCACTGTGCTGGTCTAATGAACATTTTATCACCATGGATAAAGTGTAGAAGCATATTGCGCACATCTATATCCTTGCAATCAGTATGATTAGAACCCATAAAATAAAACGATCTGTTGTCAGAAAGTTCCATCTTAAAGTGGATAGATATGCAGAAAGAGGAAAAATAAAACTGATATTAAATAGAACGAACTGTTATCATTCAGAAATTTCTATTAAGCGGATAGATATGCAGAAAGAGGAAAATTTGTTGTAGTTTGTCCTCCTCTGTGTTGACAGGTTAATACAATATTCCATAGCCTACAATATGACCCTGCAGTGCATATAATAGGACTCACGTACCATTCGATGCGAGCGCTAAACGCCGGGGATGCAACTCCGTAAGGGCCATGTTCTGCCACGTGATGCTTTCAGGCCCATATTCCTTGGTGAGCTCATCATGCGTCATTGCAGTTAAGTATTGTTGGCCATATTCTAGAAGCGTCATTGTGATGCACGCCAGATTCCAGCGTCATTTCACCCAATATTCATAATGCATTGAAGTATAATGCGGCCCTTAAACATTTACAAAGAAATAAGTTGCAATAGATGCAGACAGGGATTATACAGCAATTTACGTCATGGAGGGGTATATGTTATCAGTTCCAACCGTAAGAGGTCGCCAGTTTCCATGCCTCACTTTGAGACTGGAAGTGCACCTATAGGTCATAGAGACGCAGCTTCGCCTGTCCAATTTCCGGTTCCATTCAGGCTCACCAGATTCCTCAGCAGGCTCGATGCATTTATGTATGGGATAAGGTCTACCAGGACAGAGCTGTGAATGTTAAAGCTATACTGAGTGCATATAAAATGGTGGGGACGCTCCAAAAAAGACACTATTGCACCTACTTACCTAAGAAATTCTTCTATGTACGCCTGGATTGTCTAGGCCGGGGGTAGGGCCAAGAAAGGTATTCCATATTTCCTGGTCCAGGCTATACAGGTAGGATTTCTTTCTTCTTCTTTTTTTTTATAATCAATTGACTCAGAATTTACCATACGATATATATATATATATATATATATATATATATATATATATATATATATATATATATACTCAACTGTTGCAAATGTTAGGGGAAAAATACTATGATATATTTATTGCCCCTAGGTGTAATCAATACATAAAGACGTGCACTACAATGTATCTGGTACCTGCCTCCTAGGTGTAGGGTAGATTAACCTAAAGATCGTTCCTGTGCAGGTTTTCAATAAGGGAAATGTAGTAGCTAATATCTTTGAGTCTAATAGGTCCTTAGGGCTCCCCAAGGTACTAAGTGAAAGACAATTATTTGGGTTTTTGGACCAATTACCTTTCTTAAATCCATGTGTAATGTTTATCTATTGTTTTTCATCATTTCTAAGACCATCTCAGTTAGTCTATTTTCAACTTGAGATGACCACCTTGCACCTTGAGCTGACCTCTTGATAACAGTTAAGGCAGATGAGGAGAAAGGGCCCTCCCTGTGGGATCTTTTAGCGCCTCCCCACGCCGCGTAGCGGCGGTCCCGCGAAGCGGGACGGGAGGCGCTATGATGATTGCATTTCCCCCATGTGATGAGGTGTCACAATACAGAATCCCCAAACTAAATTCCCTCGTATGCAAGAAATGAGGTTGTGACCGCTTAAAAAAACGCCAGGAGGCGTTTTTTATGCGGTCACAACCGCATTTCTTGTTAGTACTGGGTTTGGCCACAAGGGGAGATACAAAGGCTATAAATGTGAGAAATATGCCAAAAACTGGTATTAGGTAATTTTTTACACAGAAAAAGAGAATTTTCTCAAAAATTTTCTATTTTCACTCATTTCCTCTATATTTGGAAGGTAAATGGAACGTTTTGAATCCAAAAACAAGGCCTAAATAAGGGTTCTCATAGAAATGTGTTGCCATGGCAACTAGAGAACATTCCAAATGGGGCTATGTTTTTTTTCAAACTATCATCATTTGAAAAAAAAAGAAGTGTCTTCTATAGATATGCAGTAAAATGGCTTAATTAAAACTCTTCCATCATAGGAAAATGTATGTTTTTATAGTGATTCAATTAGAATGGAAATTGGAGGCAATTTTATGGCCATGGGCATTGTAAATATCTCATCAAAATAGAAGTGGTATTTCCAACCCTGCATTATAGAGGCTTTTGGACCAATTAATGTACTTTAATAGACCTTCAATATGGATTATAATAATCCATTCCTTAACTTTATCATCACGCTCTCAGTATCAAATAGTTCCTCTACATAGTAATAACTGCAGCATTACAGTAAAGATTGAAATGTATGCATCAGAGCATAATGCAGTGAAGATTTCTATTCCATACTATTCTGGCCATTGATTTTGTGATGTAATCCTACATAATCAATGGTTTCTATTCAATTAAATGCACAAATAGGTGTATAAGGAGTGGTTGACTCAAGGGGAAATGGTGGTCATCTCAATGTGAAATTGGTATGTTCTATGAATTAAGTCCTACACAGAAAGTATTTAACATTTCTGCACTTTTCCTTATGCTATCATTTAGCAAAGATATATTTATCTATGCCTAGAGTCAAAATTTTGTATATGTTAGCACTTGTCATCGTCAAATTATCGAACCAAGTTGGAGAATTTTGATGAAATGACCAGCTGGTCATGGTAAAAACCAATCAAACATGGGAACTTTAGTGTATTATCATGCAGTGACAATTACTTTATATATTCCAGGACATCATTCTATGGGGTACTATAACATCTCTGTTTCAATAACATTAATATTAGGGTTTAAGATCAATGCACTACATGTGAAAGTGAGAAAAACAAGCTGACAGGTGGTCGACTCTAGGTATGTGGTTGTCTTTAGGTTAATCTAACCTAACTAGTACATGAAGACATGCATTATTGTCAGGTACCGACCCCCCTAGGTGTAAGTATTACATGAAGACATGCATTATTACCAGGTACACCTGCCCCTAGGTGTAAGTAGTACATGAAGACATGCTTTAATATCAGGTACCCTGCCCCCAGAGCGTAAGCAGTACATGAAGACATGCATTATTATCAGGTATTCTGTCCCCCAATGTGTAAGTAGTACATGGAGACATGCATTTATATCAGGTACCCCCCTACTTGTAAGTAGTACATGGAGACATGTATTATTAGCATGGAGACATGCATCATTACCAGGTACCCTGCCCCCTAGAAGTAAGTAGTACATGAAGACATACATTAATGTCAGGTACCCTGCCCCTTAGGTGTAAGTAGTACATGGAGATATGCATCATTGCCAGGTACCCTGCCCCTTAGGTGTAAGTGGTACATGAAGGCATGCATCATAACCAGGTACCCTGCCCCTTAGGTGTAAGTAGTACATGAAGACATGCATCATTACCAGGTACCCTGCCCCTTAGGTGTAAGTAGAACATGGAGACATGCATCATTACCAGGTACCCTGCCCCTTAGGTGTAAGTAGTACATGGAGACATGCATCATTACCAGGTACCCTGCCTCTTAGGTGTAAGAAGTACATGGAGACATGCATCATTACCAGGTACCCTGCCTCTTAGGTGTAAGTAGTACATTAAGACATGCATTATTAGCAGTTACCCTATCCCCCGAGGTGTAAGTAGTACGAGGGAGATTAGGCGAAAACTAACTTATGGCGAAAAGACCCAATACGATTGGTCAGGTGCAAAGGGGAGACTCTGAGAAGTCTATTGTAATAATCTGGATAAAGACATGTTATCTCTATGAAGAGAAAGAGCACTTTAAACACTAAAGTGACTATTTTCCCCAAAACTACTCAGTACATTCTAATTTAGCCAGTGGCATCTAGTCATGCATATGGCTTGGCACACCCAGAGTGATCAAATCAATAAAGGGTTTCAGTAAACAAAAGGCTCAATACAGGTTAGTCCAGTAGATAAAGGCATAGAGGTCAAACAGATTCCTTAAGATAAAATATAAGTTGATATGATTATACCACCAATCTAATTATGTAACCATTTGATCCCCAGATCACACCTTTCCCAATTTGAAGATTTAGCTTTTCTTGTGATATTTCATTATTATCATTTCTGAGACTTATGCCTACCAGATATAAGGTCCACTAGGCTCAATTAGCGCACATTCATCACCAGAAAGAGATTCAGGTAAAATGTACTTTCCTGTTGCCAAGGCAACAATAAAAAGGAAGAAATGTATAGGTCTGGTCATTCTGACGCATGGAAACCATGATTTTACCCAGAACACATCATACTATATTCTTGACCTTGTCACTGAGGTGTTTCCCATGAATAATTGACCAAAGTCACTTTATGTCCAAAAATTGATGATATCCTTTTTCTTTTTATCACATTTTCCTCCTCAGTATTATATACTAAGTTAGTAATTGGTACTTTCATCCATAATTTAATTAACTGGAAGTTACCAAAGTTGAGGTAAATTGGAGCTGTATATAACCATGTAACCTTGGACAAATTGTAAAAGGATCATATGAATCAATTTAAGCTTGTCTGTTTTGGAACTATATACTACCAGGTATATATATATATATATATATATACATATAATTAATGTGTGAATCATAGGTACTACTTTTCTCCAGGGTGCATGTATATCTATGACGTCATCATAACATCTCCTTCGGTATATAGGCCCCAACAGTTGAACTGGTCAATTGGTTTCATATACTCGAGCGGCACACACCACGATTGGTGGTGCTGGAAAATGTTAAACTTTATTGTTATTATTGTATTTTATTTGTGATTTATATGTGTGAAATTTATTGTCTTATAGTTAGGGTTTATGGTATTATATTTGTGATATGTGATATTATTGTCTTATAAATAAAGGCATGCATAGGACTAATATTGACAAAGTCAATTCTCACCAAACCCATTGTCTTCTACTTATTCCACATTTATTAATAATACATTAACTTATACAACATATACATAAAATTATCCAAATATCCAAACATTAGACCGTTTTTCCACTTTATGACAAACCCCATGTAGTCTATAGTGCCCTGCATCACAGGGCACACATCACAGGGATTGTCAACAGCCTCAAAATATTAATAGGCTACTGAATAGATGCCAAATATGACTTGATCAATATAATAGAGCAAACCCTAAAGGGGAATGATATATATTTTCATAAAGGTATTACACATACATGTACAAGTTACTATAGAAGAACTCCCAATAGAGAGACACCCAAACCCCCTTCTTTAACACTGTGGCAGATTAGAAGTCACACATTGGCTTTTAAGCATAATGCATATTGCATTATACTTGTAATTTTTCTAAATTTTATATTCAATCATAGTTCGCTAGTTTGGCAAATTTACTGGCTATACAATTTGCCAAATTGAGCCTTGATTCGCCATTGGTGATTTGGAGAGTTGCCAACAGAAGCCGTGCTTATCGATTTGACACCCATATCTCTCCAAAAAGGTTCCATGGTAGGATGGTGTGGGAAATATTTACATGTTCTGTTTGTCAAGTTTTGTAATTTGCGTCAGGTTTATTTATGAAATGCCCCCCATCTGTGACAAAATCAAATTGTGGTTCTTATGAATTACCCTACTGTAGTGTGAGATAAAATATTTTGATTCCCAGAGAAAACCTAGGGATATTTCCATTATCTTGAGGACTTACATATGGCACCTTACAAATAGCAAATCAGGAAACTCACGAACCAGCTCGTGAAAGCGGTGTCATTGTTGGGCAGGTAGAGGTCACCAATTTTCTTTTTGCCCTAGAATCTCTGCACCTTAACTTATCTAATCTGGACACATGAAAAAATGTGTTTCTGATTGTTCTAGTGACTTATACCTAGGAGGCAGGGTGAAGACATGCATTTATATTAGGTAACCTGCCCACGGGGTGTAAGTTTGGGTGAAAATCTGAGATCTGTGCCAATTGCCAAATCCTTAAATCGATGACTTGCATTGGTTACTAAGTGAACCAGACTAAATTGTCAATAGGGGGACGTCATATAATTTGTTGTAGACATCTAATCCTACACATTTGATATACAATTTTACTTGATTATTGACATTTGACAAATATTAGGGATCAATTTAATGTTGAAATTAGAGAAAATGGCCCTGTCTTTTCATAGAAAATAAAAGTAAATATGCAGTAAAATAGACTGTACATTCGATCATTGAGAATGTCAGATTTCCCTAGAAGATGAGCTTATAACTTCTTGCTACAGTAAGTTAAGAACATCCCAGGGTAAAATACCTGGTAGAGATACGTCAGTTACCGTGAATTTATAGCTATTATTTAAAGGTATACTGATATCTGTTCACCCAAATATCTATACCAGAATAAAGGCATATTATCACTTTATTTGACCTGGGAATTTCATTCTTATACACTGAATACCTTTCATACAATAATTGCCTAACCAAATGCCCTTATCAACTGTCTTCTTTTGGAATAACATTCTCTGTTATGAATAGAAATATGTAATAGAGTAAAAAGCACACATTTTCAACTTTTAATTTTGGGCACTTTTCCCAGTCAATTGGCACACTTCCCAGATTTTTCACCCAAGTAGTACATGAAGACTTGCATTAATACCAGGTACCCTGCCCACTGGGTGTAAGTAGTACATGAATTCTGAGATACGTATATATATATATATATATATATATATATATATATATATATATATATATATATATATATTTGGACTACATTTATAATACATCAATGTGATTGTATTGAATATTTCTTTTGAATGAATTCTATTTTATGAGGATTCTTCAATTATTAAGGTCTCCAGAGCTTTTAAAAGTTGCCTACCGTAAATCCTCGCGTATAGGACGCGGCTTATGGACCAGAATTACATCATCTGTGTCCTTTAGGACCTAGCCCAAGTCTGGGTGTGTCTTATAGGCGAGGATTTCATACTATAGAACAGTACTAAAATGAGCAAAATTTCACACCAAGTGGGTCCTAGATGATCTAGCCTAATTCAGGGTGCGTCCTATATGCGAGGGGCGTCCTATACACGAGGATTTACGGTAGTAATAAGGTGTAAGTAGTACATGAAGACATGCATTAATATCAGATACCCTTCCCCCTAGATGTAAGTAGTATATGGAGACTAAGCTACATTATTATCAGATACCCTGTGTAAGTAGTTCTTGAGACGTGTATTGTTATCAGTTACCTGTCTCATGAATTGAGTTAATCTATCAAAACCACTTATCAACCCAGGTAAACTCTATTCCTTAATTAATTCATCTTGTAGGAAATTGACCAAGATTATAAAATAATATCTTGAATGCTATTAATTCAGTGCACTAAACTTTGAAATGAGTGTTGACATCAAACAGAACATGTTTTGGAAGTCCCTGGGAATTCAAAACAACATTATTCTCCATGGAGATCTGCACCTTGTCCAGAACTTTGGTGCTGATAACTAGGAACGTAGTCAACTGGTAGTTATGCACCACATTCCTTGTACAATTGGACCCACATTGCATTCTGTTGTGATGACTGAGATTATTGGCTCACTGCATGTCCAGGCCCCTGCTTTATCATATTCAACACAGGCGTCCGTGGCTATAAGGCCTAAAAAAATTGTTGTGTTCAGGTAACGGGCCGAAAAAAATTAGGGTAGGTAAGGAATTTTTTTTTAGGCCACGGTAAATTTTTGCACCTACGCAACACGAATTAGATGTGTGAGATCGTAAAAAAGACTTCTGTGTCTCAATAAGTGCCAAAATATCAGATTTCCCCCAAAAATACCCATAAAAAGGTTAGGGTAGGGCCAAAAAGGTAGGGTAGGTACCTGAACCCAACAATTTTTCTTTTAGGCCTAATGTTATCACGATGCCTGAATGCAGTCAGCTTTGGCACTTGCTGGGCTACATCCATGAGTGAGTGAGTAATAGATGTTTAACGCCATTTCGACAGCTAAGGTCATATTCATGGTGAGAACTACATTACACAATTTCACAGGGGAATGTGTCAGTGCCCGCACATATGTGCACCACATACATCCCGAGAGGATAGGAAAGAGGAGAAATATAGACCCTTTTAAGTGGGCTAGGGAAGACCGGGGCTACATCCATACGCCATACTTTCCCTACAAGGTTGCTGCGATTCAGAAGTATCATGATGCACCAGGACAATGCAGGTGAATAGACAACACGAGTAAACCGTGCCCCCTTTGTAAAACTTAATAAAAATGGATAACAACAATGAGCGTAATGATTTTGTCAAACACAACATTATTACTCTCTATGGTACATAGCCCGAAAGAATCTAGACCATGTAGGTTTGATTCCTTTTGAAATTATATTTCATTCAGACCTTAAGTTTGCCAAGAAATTGACTCATGCACTCTGCGAATGACATGCAAATTGCATGAGTGACTCGTGTATGAATAAATCAAGTCAAAACTTGTTTAAAGCCGTCTGAAATATGTTATTTCTTTAAAAAAAAAAATTGGTTTAAGAATGATAAGGTCGGACATGTTTTGCTAGCTTTTCCTGGACTAGTTTAAAAATATGACATAAGAATGAACTTACTTGAAATTCGTTTATTCATAATCATTTATTCTATATTCTATATAATTAACCAGCCCTCTGTGGTTGGTTAATAGCAACAGCACATACAAACACAATAGTATGATGGTATACGTCCCATCTGAGATGATGAAATGATCCTAGTTAATGTGAAATGGCGTCATTGGTGATATATGATTATAATAATGAAACATGACAAATTCATCGTCCCTAACAAGTAATGAAGCCTGCTGCTCTAACCCTGTAGGGCCGCATGAGGCAATATGGTCATGGTCATATGAATGTAGCCATATCGAGTGTGCTCACCTGGGGCTTCTTTCAACATTCCTAATGACAACATGGGCATCATAGGTCTGATGTTGTCGTCAGGGATATTGAATTGGGCCACAGGGCTGCATACATGTATGCCTACCCAATAGGGTTGTGCCTATACATGGGTGCTCAAAATATTCAGAGTGTCACGCCATCACGGAGCGTCGCTCTGTCACTTTTATATATATATATATATATATATATATATATATATATATATATATATATATATATATATATATATATATATATATATAAAGCCAATGTACTTTTAAATTATCAGTGTCCGTCATTTTCTAAAACTCCTTTGTCACAACCATCACTTTTTAAAACGCCTTTGTCACAAATGTCACGATTTTTAAGGCATCATGCGGCCTTTGTAAGGGTAAAATGTTATAAATTCTCTAAATCATCAATGTTCAATAATATGTGATCCTATGTACAATAATGTATGGGTGTGATCAATTCTTGTTATCAGCATTTCAGCCGAATATACATAACATTACATGATGTATATGAAACCAGTTATTGGCAATGACTGCCTGTAAAACCCTTTGTCATTATTATATCAAATTCTATATGTATTACCATAATTTCCTTCAAATATATCTTACATAGGAGATTATATTGAGCAAGTAGCATATGCTATTACAATGACTATTGAAAAGCGCCTTAGCTGCCGGTGCAGTGGCAAACCGTGCCCTTCAGCTGTCATGTCTCTATTGATTGATAACGTTGAGATATGTCTGGTCCGTGAGAAATGCCCCTTATTGCATTCAAAGGCAAGGGACATCACACTGGAATACTGATGTGTAAGTAGAGACGTGTAAATACCGCCAAGGCTAACAATATTGGCGTCCGTGGAAAAAGGCAATAACAGCAGGTGAATGTGTGAATGGAATGTGCGTGCTGCCATCTGTGGAACGCTGATGAACTACTATACAGGAGGTTAGTCTAGTACTGTCGGTGCAATGTTGTTTTTTTTTGTTTGTTTTTTTTCATTTTTACATGTATATGGATAAAGTTCTAGTCACACAGGACCGCGTTTCTCGCTGTAGCATATAACCCTATAAGAAATTCTGTGACTTTTCTTTTTATAAACCACAATATTTCTCCATAAGCAATGTTCTCTTTGTCTAGGCTACAAATGGCAATGCATTGTATGGGAAAGTTAGATCTAGGCTCCATAACTTTTCTTATGGAGGCCGTAACTCTGTCACCTCCATACACGAGAAACGCAACCCAGAACACATAGTTACAAAAACTTAGACTGGGAGGCTCTATCATATACATGTACCTTACCAGGAGGGTATTTCAGAATAATTGTAAATTAACATTTTTTTTAAATAAGCTGCAATCTACAGTGTTTGTACCGGCCCCCTCTGAGTACCAAGTAATCATCTTCTGTTCCTGTGACATTGACACATTGTAGGTGATTTGTGTGAAGCAGAGGCATAGGAAGCAAATTCTTATTGGGAGGGGGTGCACAGTAGTCTTGGTTGAGGGGGGGGGCTGATATACCTTTATGTAGTCTTATATAGGGGTCTTCCCATTATTGGGCGGAGGGGGGGGGGGGTCCACCCTTTTCCTATGCCACTTATTGTTTACCTCAACAGGTGTGCACAAAACTGCAAAGGTGCAAGTCAGTTCATTGACTTCAGAGATGTAGTCATTGGAGACCAAGCTAATGGCACCATTCTTGTCTAAACACATCTGAAGGCGTTACCAAGGCAACTCATTTTGTTTAGGTGGAGGGATTAGACCTTTAAAGCAGCAAGTGCTTTTTAACTGTATGATACACCTTAACTGTTATGGCGCATGAATTTAACCTAGTTAGTATACTTGCCAGTGCTGCATTCATAAATGCATCATGCCGAATCTCAGTGGCTGATTTGGAGGGGAGGGGGGGGGGCACAGTGGCGCGCTCACCCCCCTTTTCCCCAGTTTTATCACATATTTTGAACCCCAAAATTTGCCGAAAAATAGGGGGTGCGCCCCCTCCTTTTTGGACGCGCCCCCTCCTTTTCCAGATCCTGGATCCACCACTGCCCGATCTGACACTCCCTGAGGGTCGGCATGATGCACCAACGATGTATACTGGTGAGGAGACCCACCAGTGGTACGTTAGAACATCATGACGACAAAGGAGCCTGGACTTGTAGGCATAATGCCCCCTTAAGTAGTGGGTTAATCAAGACTTTAGAAAATGAATTCTAATAGAAAATATGAAAGGTTGCTGCGGAACACAGTGTTACATAAAATAAACCCAGTCTCCCAAATTATATTTCTAGAACTCATCAATAAATTGCGAGTATAACAAGGTGCCTGCGATTGAAGAAGCCGAGTGATGTAGTGAAGTGTGTAAGTCATGCAAGATATTAGAACATATCTCGTTCAAAAACTCAGAGACCACTATTCTCAAGCTTTCATCTGATAGGAGAGCAGTCATTTGAAATGGACTGCAAACTCATTTTTACCTCTCAGGGCGAATCTAAATGTGGCTCAGATGAAATATCTTGACTACCTTATGTACATGTGTTGTATCAAGATTGTATTACATTATTACTGGCTTTGTTTACAATATATACATAATTATGATGATAAGAAACAACGGACAAAGATTCACATAAGCGACAACATAAACAAAATAACCCTGTATATCTATGATAGAGCGTCAAACTAATAAAATGACTACATGAGCATACAGAATGATCCAGTTCCTGGATCATTAGCCTGGGATTTTTTTTTATAACTGGGGCGGCCTTTAGGAGGCCTTTAGGAGAGCATTGGCGAGAAGGATGCCCTACGTGGGAGTAGGTCGGTGCAGAATAATCCCATACACAGACAACCCCAATAGGATTCCATGGCCTTGATGCCTGGCACATCAACAATAAATTATTTACCATAGTATTGCTAATACCAGACGGACCATATAATAGGAATGGGAAGTCTTTGCTTTGCTGTGTAGGTAACCATTTATATGTATTAGCCCAATCATGCCAAAATAGAGCTATAGCCAAGTTATCAACTACGTTGCATGCAGCTCATGAAAAAAATAGGATAGATCTACATCGAGTTCCTTTTGTACGTTTTGTGTGATTTTACAATCGCACGTGTGTAAATTTCTTAAGTATAGCCACACGATGTCAATATACGGTGGTAAAGGCATCAATGGGACTATAGCTTAGTATGTACAATTCATATAGAGATGGACTGGTCATGTTCAATCACCAATATTATGATATTCTGCTGATAGAATTTTCTGAGACACAATTAATAGATTACATGTTTTATGTTTTTACCTTTATTTAGGACTGACAGCAGGACATTTTCTATATAATATAGCCACTGCTATATCAGGGGGACTTGTAGGAGATCCAAGTTATCAATACAGATTATCCGTATGATTAACCCTCTAAGGGCCGCACAATGCCTTAATCGTCACGTTTCTTTGCTGGTATGATGCACCAATAGAGACCAACTTACCAGCAGTCTGTTGGTGCATGATACTGAATCTTCGGGGTGTATCAATCCCATAGGGTCGGCATGATGCATGAATGCAGCACTGGAGAGTTAAGGCCAACGAAATGGGCATAGTGCATTGATGCAGTATACAGTCCCTAAGGGGTTCATCTAGTCTATAGCTGCCACGGTGCCCATGGTGCAGCCCTGGGGATTATAGGGTTAACCTCTACATCATGATATCACATAAGGTGTGGACCATAATATCACATTTATTGACTATGCATTTATATATTTATATATGTATGTACCAGTATCAGTTCTAGCCAGTACTGCCATGTCTCTTCCAGCAGCTGGGCGGCCAAATGGTCCACCCCTGGGGGTCATAGTTTCATCGTGTGCTCTTTCTACCCATTGCCAATGTGGGCATCAAATGTTAACATTAGAGTTTCTGCCATTACCAGACATGGAATTACATTCCTTAAGATATGCTAGGTACTTGATATTTCACTAGTTTTCTCCCCTGAGTAATTCTTTCCAACGTCGCGTCCTTCACAAAATACTATAAAAAATTCTCTGCTTACAAAATTCCATATTCGGAGAATCAAAACATTTCCTCGTTGGAAATAAAACAAAAGGAGATCAAGCTCAATTCAGTACATTTTGTGACACCGTTTGGAGTTCATCGAGTTGACATTGCAATGCAATAGAATCCCAGAAAAGGCATCCATAGGTTCTCATCCTCATTCTAAAACAGCACCATATTGTTATAAACACCTTAAATTCTGTACATATATACACAAAAAGACCTAATTCTGTCATATCCCAGTGAATATTCCCTCTATGTGGGGTCTCCTCCAGCTATAGCGGCCAGGGTAGATCAGAGAAGTCTACAGGGCCTCCTAGACCGGCGTCTGCTTCCAATAGAGACATGATAACGGCCATGGCCGCCTCATCATTAGCTTCTGGGTTGGACTCTGACATGGCGTCCTGCTCCATATAATCTGAGAGTAGTGCTCCTCCTGTCTGAGCCGGATCTGTGAAATACAACAAAGAGGAAAGTCAGGCATCTGTGAAATATAATAAGTAGGAATAACTTTATTATACATAAATAGAGAGGAATATTATATATAGTGTCTGTGAAATAAAGCAAGTGGGGGAAGTAAGGTGTCCGTCAAGTACATCAAGGTAAAAGTGATATGAGTTTCTCAAGAGTTGATGAATTGATTCTCATTAACCACTTAGCTAAGACTGTGTTTGAATGGTTTTAAGCATTATCTAGAATAAAGTTGATTTCAACACAACCTTTAGGTGTGTCAGTGTACATGCCAAAGCTAACCTACGGTATATGTATAGGTGATCACAAAAGGGCGTTACAACAAAGATAATATATTTATACTTTGACTTTTATTTAGTTGATAGGTAGACTGTCTGGAATGAAGGCCCTGTGTCAGAAAATATGGGTCATTCTGACATGTTTATTCTCATGTTTCCCCGAAGAAACATTTAGCTATAGAGAAACTTGTTCTTTTAACTGCATGGTAGAAGGGGTGCTTATGCTTACGGCGAAAGTTAGGGAAATTCCTTCTAGGGAAATTACACAAATTTACACTAAGTTGTGGGTGGTAATGACCAGGCTTCTAGTCAACAAGTAGGACTTGGTATCTAGCACAACATGTATACCAGCAAATGTCTTATGCCTTTACATTTTGAGAGCCTTGCCAGGGGAATTTGTACGAATTTCGTTACAAAACCGGACCCTTTTTGAAAGAGTCAGTCATATTGGTCAATATTAGACTTAATTACAGGGAGGACCTTCTTATGGACATCTTGGTTGAAAATATGGGCCTTGTCAGAGGAATTTTGATCAAAAGCTACCCTTTCCAGCCCAGCTGCACACGTATATCTGCAAAACATATACATCGACAATAATGCACTCATTAGGTATCTAGTTTACTCACTATTGAGTGCTTGTGTCAGTCCGTTTAGTCGTGGAGCTGACGACGTTCCCTGACTTGGACCAACTGCTCCACTCAACATAGGGGTATCTGTAAAGAAAGTAAAACAGTTACATTGAATCATTGAAATCAGCCTGAAGATACCCTGGCAATCACAGATTCTATGCATCAGCTTATTGACTGACATCTATAAGCGTGTCACATCATTTTACTGTAAATCATAATGTACAGGACGTGGGGTACAGAAGAGATAATTAAGGCACGCCTGAGGATATCCTTACATTCAAGCCAAGCCTTATACACGAGGATTTAAGGTAAATACACGGTGTCCCACAAGGTCCATGTTCCTGTGGTGTCATGATTCACCAGTGCAGTCCTGGTGAAGAACCTGTCAGCACTGCATTGGTGTATCATGCACTTGGGATTGCATCAATCTCAGGGTTGGTATGATGCATTAATACAACTCTGGTGAGACTAACCAATGTTATATCCATGCATCACGACGCAAAAACTGCCATGATGCATGAAAGAAGCCCGTGAGGCTAAACTGAATTGCTATGCACAAGAAAACATTTTACTACATACTGATAAAGTCTGAGTCAAAGAATGAGATAATTCAGTGGTGGTGTTTTAATTAAGCTTAAGCTGATTCTACAACCTTTATAGAACTGTTTACTTGTTAGGTAAAAATTTATTACAACGGGAATCTGGACGAACTTACCAGCAGCATAGGCCTGTTAAAAGGAAAAGAGGAAGAGTTAGAAAACAGATATTCATGCCATTCTAAAAGGAAATGCAATATTAAAAACAAGTAGTAGAAAATTACGAAATTTAAGATGGCATACTAGAACAGATGGGGGGGGGGGATAATACATAAGATACTCTAGACTGGATTAAATTTCATAATTGATGTAGCTAAATCATACTACCTTTTTGCAAAGGTATTGTAAAGCTTTTAAAATAGGATTGCGTACTGAATTACATGAGCTTCATAGTGAAGGGCGAGAGCTGAGATATTGGAGGATGTCATGCGTTGTTGATAGAACTTGTATGGATGCTTAGAGCAATCAAAGGGACCTGTTCAAGACACATGTATGTGTCATAATGATAAAATGATCTTTTTTGTTACTTACAGGTTTTAATGAACTGTCCACAGCAGCTTGGCTTCCTTCACTGTGGAAAGAAACAAGGGGTCCATGGTTAGGAGATTATGTTAAGGATTCAATTGAAAATTTAGAATCTAAGATCTATGATCAAGAGGCCCGTGTTAAGGATGCAATTGAGAGGATTCAATTTAGGATCTGTCATCTATGATCAAGATATTAGGGTTTCATATTTAAATTTGACGATCAATTCTGAGTTTAATATCAATTCTAAAAGCAGTTAAATTGCAGTGCGTTTCCCAGATTAGAAATTTATCCCATATTTTCGGCAAAGTAAACACAGCAAAGCTGTAATGCCGTGCATATTCATATCATGTTCTAAGAAGTATAGAATTGATTTACAACATTTTTAATATGATAGTAGATCAAAATTTTTATAACAAATATTATTTTAATACGGAATCTAAAAGCCCTTCATATGTTGTGTGTTTTGCAATTTATTAATCTATAACATACTTTCAGGAAAGTAAACACAGCAATGCTGTAATGCCGTGCATATTCCTATGATGATCCAAGGAAAAAAGATCATTATATATGAACTCTATGGCCTTTGGAATGGACCTATACTTAAATATATGCTCTGATTGTGGTGCTTCCTTGCTCTCCATGTAAAATCCTGCCCCATTGCTATAGTATGGAGTAAACCTATGCCTGGATTAAAATATGCAAATAAGGAATGTGTGTGAGGGTTGGGAGTAGTGTAATGGTAGTATTGGTGGTGGTGGTGTCACAATGGTCACTAACATCCATCTGATAACTTTTGAAGATCAAAATTGACCATATATGGCCTGGATCCCTGTGATTCCTGAAACCAAGATGGCCGACACCCAAGGAAAACAAAAGAATTAGGTAGTTGAGGTGTCCCAATGGTCACTAACATCTATCTGATAACTTTTGAAGATCAAAATTGACCACATATGACCTGGATCCCTGCGTTTCCTAAAACCAAGATGGCCGACACACATGGAAAACAATAAAATTGGGTAGTTGAGGTGTCCAAATGGTCACTAACCATAACTTTTGAAGATCAAAATTGACCATATACGACCTGGATCCCTGTGTTTCCTAAAACAAAGATGGCCGACACACATGGAAAACAACAAAATTGGGTAGTTGAGGTCCCCCAATGGTCACTAACATCCATCTGATAACTTTTGAAGATCAAAGTTGACCATATACGGCACATGGCTATTGTATTATTGACCAATGGGAGGCATCCCTGGCATATACTGCGGATTAGGGGGCTGAAGGTGTTAGTCATAGTGCCGTCGGGGTCTAATGGCGGCCCCCAGCTGATAATGGCTATGTGAGCTATATGGCCTGGATCCCTGTGTTTCCTAAAACAAAGATGGCCGACATATATGAAGAACAATAAAATTAGCTAGTTGAGGTGTCCCAATGGTCACTAACATCCATCTCATAACTTTTGAAGATCAAAATTGACCACATATGACCTGGATCCCTGTGTTTCCGAAAACCAAGATGGCCGACACACATGGAAAACAATAAAATTAGGTACTTGAGGTGTCCCAATGGTCACTAACATCCATCTGATAACTTTTGAAGATCGAAGTTGACCATATATGGCCTGGATCCCTGTGTTTCCTAAAACAAAAATGGCCGACATATATGGAGAACAAAAAATTAGCTAGTTGAGGTGTCCCAATGGTCACTAACATCCATCTGATAACTTTTGAAGATTAAAATTGACAATATATGAGCTGGATCCCTGTGTTTCCTAAAACAAAGATGTCCAACACACATGGAAAACAATAAAATAGGCTAGTTGAGGTCTCCCAATGGTCACTAAGATCCATCTGATAATTTTTGAAGATCAAAGTTGACCATATATGGCCTGGATCCCTGTGTTTTTTAAAACAAAGATGGCCGACACATATTAAAAAAAAAAAAAAAAATTAGGTAGTTGAGGTCTTTCAATGGTCACTAACATCCATCTCATAACTTTTGAAGATCAAAATTGACCATATATGACCTGGATCCCTGTGATTCCTGAATCCAAGATGGCCGACACATATTGAAAAAAAAAAAAAGAATTAGGTAGTTGAGGTCTTTCAATGGTCACTTACATCCATCTCATAACTTTTGAAGATCAAAATTGACCATATATGACCTGGATCCCTGTGATTCCTGAATCCAAGATGTCCGACACACATGGAAAACAACAAAATTGGGTAGTTGAGGTCCCCCAATGGTCACTAACATCCATCTGATAACTTTTGAAGATCGAAATTGACCATATATGGCCTGGATCCCTGTGTTTCCTAAAACAAAGATGGCCGACATATATGGAGAACAATAAAATTAGCTAGTTGAGGTGTCCCAATGGTCACTAACATCCATCTGATAACTTTTGAAGATTAAAATTGACAATATATGAGCTGGATCCCTGTGTTTCCTAAAACAAAGATGGCCGACAAACATGGAAAACAATAAAATAGGCTAGTTTAGGTCTCCCAATGGTCACTAACATCCATCTGATAATTTTTGAAGATCAAAGTTGACCATATATGGCCTGGATCGCTGTGTTTTCTAAAACAAAGATGGCCGACACATATTGAAAAAAATAGAATTAGGTAGTTGAGGTCTTTCAATGGTCACTAACATCCATCTTATAACTTTTGAAGATCAAAATTGACCATATATGACCTGGATCCCTGTGTTTCCTAAAACAAAGATGGCCGACACACATGGAAAACAATAAAATAGGCTAGTTGAGGTCTCCCAATGGTCACTAACATCCATCTGATAACTTTTGAAGATCAAAATTGACCACATATGACCTGGATCCCTGTGTTTCCGAAAACCAAGATGGCCGACACACATGGAAAACAACAAAATTGGGTAGTTGAGGTGTCCCAATGGTCACTAACATCCATCTGATAACTTTTGAAGATCGAAGTTGACCATATATGGCCTGGATCCCTGTGTTTCCTAAAACAAAGATGGCCGACATATATGGAGAACAATAAAATTAGCTAGTTGAGGTGTCCCAATGGTCACTAACATCCATCTGATAACTTTTGAAGATTAAAATTGACAATATATGAGCTGGATCCCTGTGTTTCCTAAAACAAAGATGGCCGACAAACATGGAAAACAATAAAATAGGCTAGTTTAGGTCTCCCAATGGTCACTAACATCCATCTGATAATTTTTGAAGATCAAAGTTGACCATATATGGCCTGGATCGCTGTGTTTTCTAAAACAAAGATGGCCGACACATATTGAAAAAAATAGAATTAGGTAGTTGAGGTCTTTCAATGGTCACTAACATCCATCTTATAACTTTTGAAGATCAAAATTGACCATATATGACCTGGATCCCTGTGTTTCCTAAAACAAAGATGGCCGACACACATGGAAAACAATAAAATAGGCTAGTTGAGGTCTCCCAATGGTCACTAACATCCATCTGATAACTTTTGAAGATCAAAATTGACCACATATGACCTGGATCCCTGTGTTTCCGAAAACCAAGATGGCCGACACACATGGAAAACAATAAAATTAGGTACTTGAGGTGTCCCAATGGTCACTAACATCCATCTGATAACTTTTGAAGATCGAAGTTGACCATATATGGCCTGGATCCCTGTGTTTCCTAAAACAAAAATGGCCGACATATATGGAGAACAATAAAATTAGCTAGTTGAGGTGTCCCAATGGTCACTAACATCCATCTGATAACTTTTGAAGATTAAAATTGACAATATATGAGCTGGATCCCTGTGTTTCCTAAAACAAAGATGGCCGACACACATGGAAAACAATAAAATAGGCTAGTTGAGGTCTCCCAATGGTCACTAACATCCATCTGATAATTTTTGAAAATCAAAGTTGACCATATATGGCCTGGATCCCTGTGTTTTCTAAAACAAAGATGGCCGACACATATTGAAAAAATAGAATTAGGTAGTTGAGGTCTTTCAATGGTCACTAACATCCATCTCATAACTTTTGAAGATCAAAATTGACCATATATGAGCTGGATCCCTGTGTTTCCTAAAACAAAGATGGCCGACACACATGGAAAACAACAAAATTGGCTAGTTGAGGTCCCCCAATGGTCACTAACATCCATCTGATAATTTTTGAAGATCAAAATTGACCATGTATGGCCTGGATCCCTGTGTATCCTAAAACAAAGATGGCCGACACATATGGAAAACAATAGAATTAGGTAGTTGAGGTCTTTCAATGGTCACTAATATCCATCTGATAACATTTGAAGATCAAAATTGAGCATATATGGCCTGGATCCCTGTGTTTCCGAAAACCAAGATGGCCAACACACATGGAAAACGGTCCCAAGACTCCAAATAATCCAATGCCGCGCCACTTAAAACTCCTAAAAAAGTGCATCATACTTATGTGTACATGTATACATAAATATACATGTAGGTGGCCTTTAGTGGGTTAATAGTCAGTGGTGCTGAGAAATGCAACACCAGCAGAAGAGAACCACATGGTGCTGGGGGAGGTGGTGCCAGGCAGGTATGGGGCCACCACAGGAGCACAGCCACCACCACTATTCAGAGGTGGGTGGGGGGGGGGGGGCTATATATACTATATACCATGGCTCTGCCTGAGGTGTCCAGGGCTACCACCACTCTGTCCCCAGGGTCTACAATAACAGGTCCACCAACACCACCACTGCCACCACTTCTCTGCTTGACTGATTTGCAGATTTTAATCCAGGTATAGGCATACTCAATACTGTACCTATGACAGGATTATACATGGAGAGCGAGGAAGCACCACTATGAGAGCTTGTATTTAAGAATGGGTCCCCTCCTATAGCCGTTCATTCCTAAGAATGAACGGCAATAAAGGTATATCGTTATTGGTTTCATGCTTCTGTACAAACAGACTAGCAGGTATGCTAATAATTATATCAACTTTTAAAGAGGGGCACAGTGATCAATCACTTTATTGGTGCATCATGCCGACCAAAATGGTGTAATAGTGCATTTAATAGCAGTCGTTAAAGGATTAGACGCCACATGGCTCACTATGATCAGGTGTGTGACCTGATTAACCACCATCAGGTGTCTCATCTGGTCCATGTGTGTAACCTGATTAGCCACCACCACGTGTCTCATCTGGTCCACTTGTGTGACCTGATTAAGGGAGTGTTCATTATTTATGGCAGGGGGGGTGAGAATTTCGTTCGGCAAACACCTGAAAATGAAGCGTCCCCCATGTGAATATCCTAAAATGAACTGCCTCCCCCACAGAAATACCCCAAAATGGAGTGCCCCCCATGTGAATACCCCAAAATAAAGTGCCGCCCCCTCCCAGCTGGTGTAGTAGAACGTGTGAAAATTCCTGTAGACACAATCACTACCAATGGTGGTAAAGGTTGTCTCCCATCTAAAGGCGAGCCCCCATACTGTGGGGGTGTTATGGTTACTGGTGGCGAAATCAGCTGAACAGCACTTAGCAGCTTGCTAATGAACAACTATATTGCTTTTAAAGAAAAACACTGCCTCACTGGTACAAGACACTTTTACTTATTTGTGGTGGCTAAATGATCCTAATGTAACCACTGTTCATTAAAGTGACCATAATTTGAGCCTGAAGTGGTACCACCCTGGAGTTTATGGCAGGTCTCCTGGTGGGTTTGTATGCCCAGGCTGCCTTAGTCGTCCTCGCCTTTAGATGGGAGACAACCTTTACCACTCACTTACAAACATGGATTGTTGCCCAAATGGATGCCATTATAAGTGGCCCCTATATTTTGTTTCATACTTACGGAGTAATCTATTTTAACGGGGGGGGGGGGGGGGGCTGGTGGGTTTGCGCACGGATGCGCTAAAAAGATTCTGCCCCCCCCCATAAGGGTTCAAATTTTTTTTTTATCTCCCTGAAGGGCCAAAAATTGTGTGTGAATGTGCCCTCTTTACCTATAGTAACGTGCAGGCTTTTTCGCTGAAAACAGGTGAATTTTTTTTACCCCCTAGTCGCAGGGGTCGAAAAAATTCTTAAAAAATGATCACTCCCTTAGTCCTCTGTATCCTGACAGTACAGACTTTTGAACTGAAATTCTGTGAATTTAAGTATACGCGAAAGTGTCATTTTCACCTTTTCCACAAAAATTTCTACACGCGAAAATGTCTACTTTTACAGTACACAAGTCTTTGTGTTTGCCTTTAATTGATCCTACAAGCATATTGGAATATATACCATTTTTTATGTAATTAGCGCACATACCCTAATAAGTGCACACCCCCTCATTTAGACTAGGAATTACTGTAAAATAAGGACGGCTTACTGTTTATAAGCCGTCCTCAGTCATAAGCCAGGGGTAGAGTTTGGGAAAATGTTATGAGTTGATTTGGGTTGAAATTTCAAGAGGTTTCTCTACAATTTATAGCAATAAAACCCGGTCATAAGCCAGGGGAGACTTTGGGAGAAAGTAATTTAAAAGCTGATTTTGCTAAAGAATAGGAATAAAAATCTGGCTTATAATGACAAATACCAGTGCCCTAAAATAAAATATCCCCAAGCACAAATGCCCTAAAATACATGAATATCCAAAAATGAAGCGCCTCCCCCACAGAACTACCCTAAAATAGAGTGCCTCCCCCTCGCGAATGTCCCAAAATTAGCTGCATCCCCTTGAAATGCTCACCCCCCTGCCATAAATAATGAACGCTCCCTAAGCACAGTGTTTCTCATCTGGTCCAGGTATATGATCAGACCAGTAGGCCTAATCAGGGGTGGGCATATACTGAAGCGCTGGAACAAATCTACAAATTGTTGTAGCGAGGTTCAATCTTTTTTTATGGGGGGAAGGGATTGAAAGGGGGTCTGGAGGTCTCCCTCAGAAAAATTTTGAATTTTGAGAAGCCAAATGGTGCAATATGATACTTTTTGTGGAAGACTGGTACCTTTGTATCCTAGCTAAATTTTCTAAGACCAACCAACATATAAATGGTAAAAAGATATTTCATTGGATCTGGATGAATCACAAGATTGACCCTGGCAGATCAGAGAAAAATTTAAATTATGAGGAGTTTGTATGGTTTCTACTCTAAATTGTTGTCCTTGAGGATTTAGGGAGGCACATTTTTCTGGGGAAATACAGAGGGACATTGGTTTTCGGGAATAAGGGAGAAGCTCCAAGTCAATTATCAGATTCTACTTCTAAATTGCCATATTTTGAAGACTTTGGGGGAAATTGCTTTAAAAATATTTGAGATTCCATTTCAATGATTTTGGCATGTAGTAGAAGATTTGGAGGACAATATATTCTGATCAAGACTCAATCCCATCTAACAATATATATTCTAAGGGACAATGGACCATAAACAAAGTTGAAAAGGTCATAACTTTGGTTCTAATTGGAATATTTACACATTCTCGCGACATTGCGACAGGTTGCCCACCCCTGCTTATTCACTGGCGCATCATGCTGACCATTAAGAATGTATATCAATCCTGCAATGTAGACAGGCCCCTGCATCAAGCTGCATTCATACATCATGACAACTAATGGGCATAATACATGAGTGCACATTAACAATGTAACTGCCGCACTACCTTGTGTTCCAGAGCTACCTTGCATATAGAGCCCACTGAGAGGAAAGAATTTAAGCCGCAGCTAGGGCTTAATTTTTGACACCTAACAACCTTCGTATATACCCTATATATACCACATAAGGCGGCCCTAAACTTTCCTGATCCCTCGAGGTGCACTAGGGATCTGTAAACGCTTAAAAGCTGTGCCTTAGACATGGGGAATTTGAGAATTCAGAAATGATAACATTTATAGGATAAGTGTGCATAAGGATACTTACTCATGTGCTTCCAGAACTTGTTCTGCGATCTGTCTGCCAATTTTACCTGCCCCGGGCCTTGTACCTGCTGGTAACCCTAGAGCATAAAATAAACAGAACATGTCATTAAGTTATGAATACTTCCTAGAGCAACCCCCTGCCTTTTTTAATGTTCTCACTTTTGCCATCTTAATAGAAGTTTTACATGTTATATGTACTGCCATTGCTTCTGAATGCTCGTGTAAAAAAAAGATAACAGCGAGGACACATGCAAAGGACAATGTTACAGGAATTATAGAGAATATTGCATTTAATAAGATATTTTACAATATAACGACTTGTTGTGCATAAGGCTTGTAATTATCTGTGAGAAAGATTCGCCCTGTTTGCATTGATGCATTATGACGTCAAATTAATGTATTCAGCCGATCCTTTTTGCTTATCTGCACACAATGTGACATGTGTGCACAAAGATAGTAGAATTCTATACTTACGACTACATTCATCCAGAGTGACTTCATCCACAGCTATATGACCTACGTATAAACTCTGTCCCGAACTGGAAACCTCGTTAACACTGTAAAACAAGACAGAAAACGTACAACTTACACATGCAATAAAAATTGAACTTTTTCGGCAATCTCTTGCAAGTTGTGTGAAAGTAAATAAAAACCCCGTAGATGAATTAATCAATGCCTGAAATTTAAGTAAAAAAAAAAGAAGGAAAAAAAGGTGTGTTAAATTTGCATGAGGAAAAATTCTGTGCTGGTGCAAGGTTTCAATTAGACCAGATGATCACTTTTATGGAGATTGGGTCATTTGACAGAACCCTATTGGCAAGGGTTATTTTCCCTAAGCCGATTCAACATGCGTAACTGTACTTTGATACTTATAGGTTCAGTTTCCACGAGGTGTTCTATTAATTAGCCATATATTCCATGCCGTCGGTAAAAGATACCTGTTACTGTAACTAAATGCGAAAAGAAAATTAATCTTTTCTTCCCTTTGAGTATAGTCGTGTTTAACAGATAACCGGGTCTACAGAACCGGGATAAGCGCCAGAGATAAAAACCCGGGTGTTGGAAAATCTTTTCAGCACAATTAAAGAGGGCTCTTGAGGCATCGAGAGAAATACATGTATTACCTTAGGGCATGATAATCAATAATGATGTTCATAAAGTAATAATATCAGATTGGGTTAGTCTAAAGGTTTTATATGGAGAAATACCAGGAATTATCAAATTTCATTGAGTATTGAAAGGAACTTACGGGACAACAGTGTTTGTGGCAACTATGTAGTCAATCTCTTTCGTCCATGGGTTCTTAAAGCTGAATGCCTTCGTCTTTAGGTGAATAAAGGAACCGTCCTTTCTCTTAAACTGATAGACGGGTGATTCCAACTTTTCCGTTGACGTTAACACTGGAAGGTATTCAAGTGTGACAAATGTCTGATAAAGTGATCTAATGATATAAGCAAGTTCTATTCAATATCAAAATGGAAATGGAAATATAGTTTAAATCCATTTCACAGCTTTTCACGACTATAACGAAAGTCTGAAGGTATTGTTCTTTATGTCAGGGACGGACCCAGGGATTTGAAAAGAGAATCGACCAAAAAGTGCTGAAAAGGCGTAAGTCATAGCAAAATCAAGATTTGAAAAGCAATCCTCCTCTGCATCTTTTATTGGCCATAAGGGTCATTTTTTAACAACGGGGGGGGGGGGGGTTGGTGAAATTCCGCGCGCATGCGGTGAAAGTTTTTCTGCCCCCCCCCACTCCGAGGGGTCTGAAATTTTTCCGTTCCCCCTTTTATTCTATAGTCGCGCGCAGGCTTTTTCGCTCAAAAGGGGCGAATTTTTTTTGCCCCCCCCCCTTAGAGGGATCTGAAATCTTTTTTGTCCTCCCCCCAAACGCACCCCTCCCTGTTGTTTTAAAAAAATGACCACTCCCTAAGTACATCGGAACATTTTCATTTACATTCACGCTACATGGTGTAGGCCAAATTGCAATTACAGCCACTATACACAGTTTTAATTAGTCCCACTGCATATGACTTCAATTACATCTATGTCTAATAAATAACATGCCATTGTTTTCCTGTTAGAGAATACCGGGGAGCATTTGGTAATTAGACATTTCTTATTAGAAACAGTGGTGGCCGATTTATGATCTTTCTCCTCTAATGGAAAGAGTGCCTAGAACTGGAATTAAACCTACTAAGTCTTTCTGAATATTTGTTAGTACGAATATCAAAGTCATGAACTTACCTTTTTTATGTGTATCAGATAAAGGTTCAATATCTTTAAAGTGGTAGTATTCATACACCGAGGTGCCTAACAACTCCTGGGGTAAGTACCCTAATATGGCTGTCGCACTGTAATAGAAGCAGAGAGAGGGAAATAAACCAATTAGATGTCCTTCATTTTGTTTAACTTAACTAGCATGTAAGTACTGAGGCCTAAAATAATCTTAAGTTCACCAAACGTTCACCAAGATGGTAACAACCCCCTCCCCCACAAAGAAAAGCCACCAAAAGAACAACAAACAAACAAAAAACACCCCAGTCTCCACAGCACACTCTCCTACAATATGTTGTAGATAGAGTTAACATATATAGGGCGTTACATGCTAAGGTTGCGCATTCCATTTCTTCTGCTGGGTAGAAGTAATTGTGTTATCGACCGACCCAATAACACAAATATGAATCCGTATGTGCAATTCCTTACTGGTCTACTCTGAGAATACTATCAACTCAGGAAATCAACAAATAGTAACCCTAGCAAACAGACGTACGTGGCAAACAACTTCATTAGTACAGAATTAAGCGTGTCAGCTAGTCATTATCGACAAGAATACCAGAGAAGTGAGCACTGCTTCAGCAACAGAAAAATAAGCCATTGCTATTTCCCAGGGTTATTTCTTCATTGAAGAGCGAATGTCTGAGACTGATGTTAAATTGGTCATGCTGTAATAAGAGCAGCGGGTCACAGGCTGATGCCTCATGGGGCCTGATAACAACGACTTGTATTATGTAATTTGATGAGCCTGCATACGTTGTAGCCTTTAAACATTAAGCTTTCATGGGCCGCATGCGGTCCATGATCCTATATAGCTATGATGCACCAATGTAGTGCTTAGTCTTCTCTCAGCGCTGCATCGGGGCATCATACCCTACTCCTGCCCACCAAGTGTATCATATGGCCGATATGATGCAGTCCTGGCGAGTAACTCGCAGCTTGCTCACCACACAGCATGATGACAAATGTGTATGATGCTTTACTGTATAAAACAACCCTCAAAGGGGTAACAAATGGGACTTCAGTAAAACGATCTCTGGTTAGTACATTGTATATAGAAAAGACTACCAAGAAGACAATTTATGGCTACCGCTTCTAGTTCTAAACATTTCACATATTACCACTTAGGCTATAGCAACAATCAATGCCACAGTGGTCAAACTTTAGGAAATATAGGGAATTCAAATGATTGAATTATTCATGTCAACTGTGATCTTATAAGTTCGAATTAAGTGGTTGATCTAATGGTTGCACATCTAACCGTTTGATATTATGACGAATTGCAATAACATTATCAACTGCATGTCTAGAAAAGCGTCAAAAAGTGGTGTTTTGCACGGCCTTCATGGTGAGATATTTTTAAAACACACAGAGTAATATTTAGCTGTGATACCAAATAATGATACCAGATGGAAGTGTCTTAAAATAGCTCATATGAATCATGGTCTAGGCTTATCAAGGCGTCACGGTTACATAACACTAACTAGTTCCTGCACAGAAAAGGTCACCGCCGCTTTTAGCATGAAAAGTCACTTTATATAGCACAGCAGTTCTCAAATATTCTAAAAATAATCACCCCCCCCCCCCCTTGTTGTCGAATTTCTCATGCAAACTGCTAAATCATCACCTTACTTTGTATCAATTCGTGGGACAATATCAATCTTAAAATATAGCAAACGGCGATGTTATCACTTAAATATTTTACTAGTATTCGCATCCTTGAGGAAAATCAGGTCTATTTGGCCGGAAATACCTTCTCAACCAGGAAAGAGGAATAGTTTTTAAAGCTGGTAATTGGTTTTGGCTCTGTTGCGGTAAGGTTGTGGTGCTGCTGGATGGTCAAGGCTCTGCATCCAAACTATCTACGGCCGCCTGTTCTATTAACAGCAGCATCTGATCTTGACCTTGGTAAGGAAGACAACTGCCTCCTTCCGCATCTTACATAACAATCCACCAGCCTACGATGGCTTAATTTATCTAGAATATTTTGCAGCATTTGCCCTACCACGCCCACCTCCATTTGATTCATTATAACAATGATGTTTCTCGGTGTTTTCTCAAAAGCTAATTATGAAATGATTTTTTTTTGTACACAGGGATTTTCTGGAGCAATTTGTCATAGTGCCCAAGGTTAACGGCGATTTAAGTACTCAAGTCGGAACTGGGATGAGGGAGGTATTTAGGATGGCCCCTTGTTGGTTAGATATTTGAGAGATATCAGGATAGGGGAATGGCTGCCATGGGGGATTATGTGCTAACTAGACTACGTATTGAAATAATGAGGTAAGTGCTAACACTAAAGGAAAATGTGAATAACTCTCAATGTTTCCCGTACAATGGTTCCAAACTCCTAAATTCGACAGGGGGATATAAGCCATGCACATTAAAATCGACAGGCGGGAACGAGCATTTCTCAAATTCGCCGTGGGAACCCCACCCCAAACCTTAACCACCAAGACAAGGGCAAAGGTCTCCCTTTTTCTCCAACAACGATATTGCCGTCAACTATGAACAAGATCCATAACCTTTTATTACCGCTCGGAAGGGTAGGGGAAAGTTGTCTAATTTGGACCGATTTTATGCACATTTTCCATGAAAAATGGTTTTTGGACCTTTTGATCTTATTTACCTAACTGCTTACCTAAGCCCTCCTGGTTGCGAGGCAAAATTTTATGTTCAAAATCCCTTTGGGAATTTTAGATATCATAATTATTATACTATTAGACTAAAATAAAATTTTATACATATCATTGTCATGTTTTAGAAGACAATCTATCCATGAGAAAGTTTCCTAAAATGGACTGGCTTGAGTTTCCTAAATTGGACCATAGTTTAACATTAGGTCCAATTTAGTTTTCTAAATTGGTCCACCAGGTGACATCTAGGTGTAGTTTTCTAAAGTGGCCTTAAGTGTAACCTAGTTCTTACTCCAGTACAAAGTAAATTCACATGTCATTGATGGAAATAGCAACAGGATATGTAATATCATCAGAATATCATACATTAAAAGTTCCCTAGTTTTATATATTTTCCAATAATGTAAGGAAAATAGGAGGAAATAGAGAATAATGATGCACACTTTTCCAATTTAGGATACCAATTGGTCTAATTTGGGTACCTGGTTCCCTAAATTGGACCATTTGGCTTTCAATTTTAATTGGACATCCTGGCTAGAGAAACTCAAATTCCTAGATTTTATGCAATCATCCGGAAAGCTAATAAGGTACCCTCACAAAGTGCATAAATCTTATATTCAAATTCATAGAAATAATCACTGCACAGTAAAAAGTTCTTAGGGGGTCCAACTACATTGTAAAAAACAGTGTTTAGGGATTAAACACTAGTGTTTGGGACTTAAACACTTGGTTAAACACGTCCAATTTTTCTAAACGCTTATTTTGGGCTAAACACGCTCAATTTAAACACATTTAACTATGAAGTGTTTAACCAAGTGTCTAAATGCTTAACACTTAAACACTTCTGTGTTTAGGTGTTTGACAGACACGTGTTTAGAAGCTTAACACTTAAACACTTCGAGTGTTTATGTGTTTAGATGCTGGTGTTGAGAAAATTTAGTGTGTGTGTGTGTGGGGGCAGGGTGTCAACAGGTCTACTACTTGCCAGCTGTTACATTTATTAAAAAAAACCCTGTCAAAAGTAAATGCCTGCCAACAAATTGTCATCACCTTACTGCAACCAAAGAATCATTATGAATGTCACTCACCTCTGATCTATGTAGATAAACTTGCCGTCAGGTGTGCAGCGTGATAAAAACTGTGTGGGGCGCACCTCCAGTTGGAGATTGGCCTCCAGTGCCTGGGCCGTGTAGGGGGGTAGGAAATTCCCTATAGCTACCAGACAGCTGAGGTTACACGCCTCGCTGTCTCCTTCCGTGTCCTCCTGCTGCTCTATGCCAACCTTAGCTGGCGGCCAAGACTTAAGGTAACCCGTACAGTGAATCACTGAATAGTTCTTGCGGTCTGTAATAAGGAAAATGATTACTTAAAAATGACCATTACTCTAGATAATTAGTAACATAGTATATGGCATGCGGGGAAAAATGGTGATATTCTGTATTGATTATACAGTCAGCCCTTGGTTCCTCAGGTATAGAAAACGCAAGGAAAAATGTCTGTGGAAGCAAATTATCGGAGGAGTTTAGTCAAAATATAATAGAAAATATAGAGGTAGTTCTAGATTTTCTGTCTGAGGTAATGAGGGATCTGAGGGACCAAAGGGTCGAGTAAGTGAGGGTTAACTGTAGTAATCTATAGTAGTTAAAATATAGCTTTGACTATGTTGCCATGGTTTGACGTTCATGCCAACATAGTATTTATTGGAAACGTATATATGCAATGTTAAGACTTGACGTTTTAAGTGTCACATTACCGACATGGCTAATAAACGTCATGGTCGTCATGGCTTACACTACACCAGGGGCATATTTCAATAAAACCGACGACAACTTGGGCCTAAAATCACCAAAACGTCGCTATGTGCTGCTCACACTGCTTAGACTGATCTATCAAATGCTATGTTGATGATAAGGCCTAGACTTAGGTTGACATCTCTGATGAGAGAATGCATACTTCAAACTCCAAATCGTCAGTGAAAATAGATAGTCAACTTTATTGAAATGAGCCCCAGTGATCTGGAGGATATCGCATGAGATAATCGACTGCCCCCCCCCCTCATTGTGAGAATCACTCTGGCTATGCTATTACATGCCTTTATCACTAATAATTGCATTGCTATGACCACTCTACAAAATGACCTGCAAGTAGGTGACATAAGAGATGATCCTAGGTCATTACCTACGACCGTCTACCATAATAGCCTGTGTATAAGGCGCACACCAAACTTAATGCAATCCTAGGGCGCACCTAGGGCTTGAATTAGACCATTTAGGTACGAGATATTTGATGTAAATTATCCTATCCTGTACATCAAGTAATACACACTCCAAGTTTTGCTGATCCTAGATGGTGACCTAGTGGCCTACCCCTGCGTATATGCCGCGCCTTATACGCAGGGTATTGCAGTGCTATGATTTTAAATCTTAGTAACTCCAAAATAGACTTAGTAGAAAAATATCCAGGAAACACTTCCGCTGTAGCAACAACACATTAAACCATTAGCATTATCTTCCGGCAATATCTATATGTATAGAAATAACTTATTTCCACCCACCTGTTTTCTTCTTCTTGTTACACATGTACGATTGGGTGTCTTTCTCCTCCTTGATTCCCGTCCCAGCCTTCATCCGGCAAATGAAGGCTCGCCGTGCACCTGAACACAAGTGGGACTGGGTCTGAGGTAGCTCTGTCTTAACTGGTAACATAGCTGGAAGTAATAATATCATACTATCATATAGCAATAGCAAAGCTGATTGATTATTTCCTTTATTTAGTCTGTTAATAATGAGAGGACTGGTAATAGATAATTGGTCCTTATACAGAGTGCAGCATAAATAGGTCATCATAAAATAATGATGAGGATCCTACCAATAATGGTAATCAGCTGTGCCAAAATCCTCTTGCCATAGGCAGCGTGGTCAAAAAGTAGGCCTACATATATGCATTTCGGAAGGATACGTATGACACTAAAGATGGAGAAAAACAGGCCCCCCCCCAAAAAAAAAAAAAGAAAGGTCACACACAAAAAAAAAACCAACCCAATTGACTGAAATGAGTGAAGTAAAGAGGGGATACCACACTACATTGCACCTGAACTATCCATCCTTCAAAACTACCTAAACGCATGTCTACAGGACACAAAACTGTTCCTGCCCTTGGCCTCATGTTCACATATGGTATCCAAACGTGCACGGCGGAGTGTGATCAAAATGATAGAATGAAAAAACGTGTTCAAGGTTACAACAGGAAACAACCTTCCATTAGAAGAAAAGGAGAGAAAAAAAAAGACCTTTAGACAGTTGTAGTTTAGACGTCAGACTGTCAATATCATGGGTTGCTAGTCAATGCTATATGGTTCACAGGTCAATAGTTGAGGGGGGGGGGAGGTCCCCACCCAAGGGTTTGGACTCGAACTGAGAACCTAAAAGTTGGGTGCATCTATTAGGTTCAAGCCGTAGGGTACCTGGGTTTTCAAATTTAACATCCAGTCCCAAGCCCCCCCCCACCACCACTCGTTTGGATAATCCATCTAAGTGATATTCACATTTTTATTTAATGCACTTTTTTTTTTTATAAAACAGTCACACTGATTTTTTATCCTATGAAAAATCTTGGAAAAAATCAAATCTACCCAATTTAACTTCACTTCTGAAGTTTCCAATGGATCCGTTACATCCCTTACATACTACATGTATTTTAAGGATTAATTTAATTATTGACAATGTCATAAGCCTAATTATAAACCTCAATGTATGATGCCTGATGAGACCCGAGGGGTCGAAACCTTTTCAAACATCACATCCTGATTTGACTAAAATCTGGACCATCAGCTAAACAACTGCTTGGCTGGAAAAATCCTATGTTTGGAGATTGATTTGTCTCCAGGAAATAGGGCCGAGCCATTGGCTGAGCTCTGACTGTGATGTCACATCCTCTGACAAAGTACAGATGCATGATGGGAAATTGGGTAGCAACCGAGTGGGCTAGGCTAGCAACGCCTCATTTGATTAGGTAGCGTCAAGGTGGAAGGACCCCCCAACACATCGTCTCACTAGACACAGGTCAATAGTTGAGACATTCCTTCACATAAGGGCTACAGAAGGTTACATATTTTTCTGCAGGACAATAACCTTCAAGACGATTTCTGATTTACAAATCGTTTCCTGTTACTTTCACGAGTATGGACAAAAAATTATTTACATACTTTTGGCGTCTATCAATCGTTCCCTTGGCGCGAGGTCTGACGATAACAGCTGCTCTTTAATTTTAGGAATATCCTTTGGGTGTAGAATGTCGAACAAACTCTGTCCTATTAGCTCTGACTGCAATTAAATATATATTCACTGAGAACACGGTAGGCACGATTGTGATAAGGGTAGATTAACCTAAATACGGCCACATACCTTGAGACGTCCACCCCTAGCAAATAGCCATAACATAGGCTTTGCTAGTGAATCAACATTACAAATTGGTAGATTCAATGTTCATCAACGATTTCATAATGTTGATGCAGGAGTAAGTCTATTTTCAATTGCAAATATGTGTAGAGGCAAGGAGAAAGGGTACTCCATGCTAAAAGTCAACTTTAAAATTCAGATCACTAGCTTTACAGTGATATATTGAATAAGAAGATACTCCTGTTAGTTTTGGAGGAATAGCTTGCTAAATATGGGTAGGTACCGGGCATGACCATTTCGTGAATGTCAATAAGCCCTACGTCTCCATGGTCATGAGATACAACTATAATTAGCATAATTTATGCTAATTAGCTAAAGTGGCATAAGTTTTCATTCTTTTGCTCATAACTTTTATTCTAGAAATGATATTTTCATTCTGTTTTCACCATAGTGGACCTTGTGAAACGTTCCTTCAAATAGGATCATCGGTCTTCTTATTTAGAATGAATATCAAGTTTCCATGGTAACAGAAATCAACAAAAATGCCTATTTTGGCCAAAAAAAACATTCTTTTTAATGCCAAATATGAACCTTTCCCCCAAAAATAGAATGTTTTATCAAAAATCTTTGAATTCTCCACAAAAACGTAGCCTATAGCAGTTTTAGGCATATTTTCCCTATTCTAGCCCATATTGGTCCCCCCTGGTGGATAAAACAGGTACTAAATCCCGCAAGAACCCCCATTTCTGCTTGCTGGCTCACATATGTTGGGTGGGCGTCTCAAGGCATGTGTCTGTATTTTAGGTTAATCTGTACCCTCTCATAAGAAGAGTGAAATATTATTAGAGAGCCTACACATATTTAATTGAGAGACCGTTTAACCCTAAGTTTATAACTTTCTTTTCCTTTTTTTGAATTTCTAATCAGAATATTTTCTTGTTATCACCAACTTACCTGTTTGTAATCGAGGACATTTCTCACAGATTCTGACACATACAATATCCGGCCCCGGTCACAACTGACGACAAACAGGAACCCATCTGCTGCCTGTAAGACAAATGCATGTATTGGTATCAATTCATTTCAGTGCATGAGTGCGTATAATATGCTTTATGTGGCAATGGGAGTATGATCTGCATGAGTATTATATCTCATGTTTAGCTCTCTGACGGCTCGTCAATACTGACGGCTATAGATCCCCAGATTGACTAAATTCACTGACGAACTCAAGTAGTCACTATAGGTGCCAATCACAGCCATTTCGTCATGTGCAGAATTTATTTATCTGTTTATTTATTTTTTGGGGATGGCGGGGATGGACGCATATCTTATTCCCTCATCCATCAATTGATCAGTATTTATTGGGGTCTTCTCAACCCTTGATGACAAGCACTTTCAGGTATTTCGGATTTCATGCCATTTGAACAAAAAAATATTTGAGCCTAACATCATCAGGGCCTTGCTCACTATAAGGTTTGATTCCTGCAGGTGTGAGGCTCAGGGGCCGAACACAGTGGCGGATCCAGGCTTTTGAAAAGGAGGGGAATTTTCCTCTATTTTTAGCTAAAATTGAGGCTTGATAGAGGAAACTAAACAAACATAAAGGAGGGGGCGTGCGCTCCCGCCCCCCCCCTTAATCCACTGGAACATCAGGATAAGGGGTAAATAAATATTATATATATATATATATATATATATATATATATATATATATATATATATATATATATATATATATATGGATTTGAGTTTTTTTCTCGTTTTCTAACTGCACTATATATTGTTGAATATGTGTCCTGTAATCTAAGAATCCCCTTGACTATAGGCATACGTCCTTTAAGCCACATAGTAAGCTTTTGATTGAAATATACCATGGCGTATATAGGAGCTAAATTATTCTATTCTCCATAGAATCCTTGTGGCCTAGCCAACCTGTTGTTTCATATACGGGCTAATCCATTAAATCTCTATCTTTCTAAAATAAAAAAATGTTGGCTGATAAAAGTGGGTGCAACCAGTCACACTATGACCCTCATCCCTGTTATATCTTTTGATATTGAGGTATGTGAACCTGTTCTTGATGAAAGTACAGCATCCAACTGCTACCCCAAGAAGAACTTCTTCTAGGCATTGATCTTACCTTAAGTATTAAATGCTTCAGTTCGTCATCGGACAGGAAGGACGGCTTGTGACTGACTTCTGTGTGGGCATCACCAGCACCTGGATAATAAAATTGATGATTACATTTTTTTGTCAATAATTTAATTATACTGACAAGTAAAATGCTAATAGCATGGACGTGAGAACTTATCTCATGTTCATGTCAAAAGATATCGAGCATGTTCTGCATGTATGCTCTATCATAATACACAAATGAAGTAAGTGTCTGACTCAGGTGTGTGAATCTTGGTGAATTGACCCTAGTCCTCCTGTGAATGGGACATGACCAGTCTGTAAATGCTATATATTTTCACAAGGATCAAATCAAAAGACCGAGTCGATTGCGAGGCGATACTTTAAAAGCATTCTAGGAATGTTCAGTTTAATTCTTACCTCGCAGTGTCTTCATATGTTGGACAGCCATTCGTAAAACCGTAAGTTTATCGAGCTTTCTGTTCATTGCACTACACATAGGGACTAGTGTAGATAACTCTGAGATATAAGAGTTCATCTTGTCCCTCCGCCGCTTCTCGATCTCACTGTGGTTGGCCCTACAAAATAAGTTACAATGTAAAAACAACAACAACAAAAAAAAACAATGTAAAGGAATAGATGGTGCACTTCATCAAGTAATGGAAATGAGCAGCTTAAACAATGTAGCATGCATAGACCAAAAGGGTAGGATCCATAGGGTTTTCTACATGAGCAGTATTTCTTTCTTTTTTTTTTTCTTTTTTTTTTTAAAAAAAGAGAGAAATGCAGACCGAAGCAGAAAATTTTATAGGGCCTTATTTGATTTATTTCATACTATTTTAAATTGAAATAACTGTTTATGGAACGGCAAAATGTTGAAATAATTCTATTTCAAAATGAAGTAAAGTTTATGGAGACCTACCCAGGTGACTGGCACGTTAAGAGGTCATGAAGTCAACAGAGGAACAGAGGTTGTCAAAATAAAGAGTCTATGTCAGGAGTGACGAGTTAAGCATGACAAGATTTCCCTTGTTTATTTCATGGTGCTCTCTTTGAAGGCCCTATATTTTCAGTGTAGGCCTATTTGCTCATGACCCACGTGTAACCCTTCATTGGTCGCACCATGCTATTAAAAGCTTCCTTTTTGCCATGATGCACCAATGTAGTGCAGGCACGTAACTCACCAGCAGTGTATCATTGCTGCATTATCAAGGCCACCTTTGAAAAGGAATACGAGCCGTCTTACCTCAACCAGCGAAATTCAAAATGGCGGCTCCACTAGGCCTCCATACTGAGTCCTATAGCCTACATCCCAACGGCCGATGTAGCCGTAATGGAGCCGAGACGGTCGCCGTAAGGGAGTGGTCATTTTTTATCAACAGGGGGGGGGTGGTGGGTTTGAGGGGGGGGGCGTAAAAAATTCTGACCCCTCTCGAGGGGGGGTAAAGAAATTTTGACCCCTCTTGAGGGGGGGGGCTAAAAAATTTTACCTTCTTTTTAGCAAAAAAGCCCGCGCGCTACTATAGATCAAAGAGAGGGCGCGTAAACTTTTTTTACTGCCGTCGAGGGGGGGCGTAAAAAATTTTCACACATCCGTGCGAAAACCCACCACCACCCCCCTGTTGATAAATAATGACCACTCCCTAATGGAGCCAAAATTCATGATTTATTAGATTTTGATGAGTAAAATTGGCAATACCGTGCAAACTTGCGGTTTTCGTCGAAGGATATCCTACTGAAGGCGTCCTCGTCATCCTCACCATCACTGTCTACACTGCTGTCCACTGTAGAGACGGACCTGGAAGTTAAACAAGTCATACTCAATGTGAATTTATTTTATCAGGAAATCAATATAAGGGAACGTTCAACAATTACGGTCTTTGGGTTCCGATGAGAGAGATACATATAATGTTGCATACAAAATCAGTGGGGATGGGTGGGTCCTGAAAAAAAAATTAAAAAACAGTGACATAACTGTTGAACGTTCCCTTAAGTTGAACGTTCCCTTGTACGTGATTTAAATAGACCCAAGCCTCAAAGCAAAATGCAATAATCCTTAATAACTTATAGATAGTCAATAGTCACATGACATATACTGATATCCACTTGAAATACTCCAAACTAAATGTCTTTTCACATGTTTGCCCTCCAGCGGTATTCCACTCGGGTATAGACCTCGTGGAATACCACTCAAGGCTATAACTCACGAAGAAGCATTCACTTTAGAGTAATTTTTGTTAACCTGTCTATAATGGAGATATTGATGTTAAATGATTGATACACATATCCGCTTATCGAGATTCTCAGCCAAAACAACTCAGTACATAAATCAAGAATGTATATTGAATTTACATTATCATAAGGTGACAGATGTATTACATGTAGAAAGGTCATTGATTAATCTGTGAAGCTGAAAATCGTTCGGGGATAAACCTTTACATCTCCAAGAAATGGATGGGCAATTGGTCTGAGTACTAAATTGGTAAAAACTCAAGCCGCATGATTGTGCACCTTATTGGCTGGAGGCTCGACCGGAGATGGTTCTGGCGATATTCGGTGATAAGAACTGCTTAGTGCGCTCAATGTCTATGCTACAATACATGTAGTATTTGCCTACTACATCTATTATCCTGACACTCCTAACTTATATTCAGGCAGCACTGAGAATCTGATCAAATCTAGACTGGAAGTTAAGCAAAAAAATCATGAAATTTAAGCATGGAATAAATAAAACTGAAACAACAGTATTCAAGTCTTACTCAAAATATCCTCGGCGTTTGGTTCCCGACTCCATCTTTGTTTTTCCAGCAAACGATCGTTTTGTCATCGATGATTCCGGGGGGTCCTTGAATAACAGCTCTTCCGAGAAGTTATCTGAAACAGATTACATGGACTTCAGTTGTCTATACAATGTCTTTGGTATCAAATATATTAACTATGGAGGTCCTTGGTGTCGGTCTGATGATTCTCCTATTATAAATGGGCAGACTGAGCTATCGCTTTTAGTCGCAGTTGGTATCAACAATGCCTACCAGAAAGGGGGTGGCAGATACTAATTAAATTCATAAGGGACCTAGCATATACACTGATAACAAAATTATTTGGTGGCAAGACCTGTGGATATCTCGAGGAATTTGGCAGATGCACAAACACTACCTGGTACACTTTAGTATACAGATGCACAAACACTACCTGGTACACTATAGTATACAGATGTACAAACACTACCTGGTACACTATAGTATACAGATGCACAAACACTACCTGGTACACTATAGTATACAGATGCACAAACACTACCTGGTACACTATAGTATACAGATGTACAAACACTACCTGGTACACTATAGTATACAGATGCACAAACACTACCTGGTACACTATAGTATACAGATGCATAAACTCTACCTGGTACACTATAGTATACAGATGCACAAACACTACCTGGTACACTATAGTATACAGATGTACAAACACTACCTGGTACACTTTAGTATACAGATGCACAAACACTACCTGGTACACTATAGTATACAGATGCACAAACACTACCTGGTACACTATAGTATACAGATGCACAAACACTACCTGGTACACTATAGTATACAGATGCACAAACACTACCTGGTGCACTGTCCCTTTTTAGAAAACAGTTAAACTAGTTAACGGGTAGCAGGTATACCCAAGGGAGCCTTGGATTCTCAATCTTCAGGTTTACTAAGGCAGGGTCTATTAAGGCAGTTTTTTTGCCAACTGAGGGATGCAGGGAGATGATGTGAGTAAGACCTATCGTTAAATATTCTCTATTACTGTAGCTAAGGGAGGGACAGTTCTTTAAATCATTCAATTCATCGACAAACTGCACACTTTGCTTCTTTGATGCACAATAACCTGACTCAGCTGTGACTTATGAGGATCTTGACCTTCTGGTGACTTGTAACAAGTATTGCCAACTTTCCATACTTCAGCATAGTGCGTGTTCAGGGTACAGCCTTCACTGCACAGAGGTATTGGCATCTTGCCTCAATGTGAAAGTTCTATGCTCTTGTCCGGTAGAAATGTCTTTCTTGTCTTTATACATTAAAATTTCATTTCATGTCTTAATCTAATCGCTTTGAAAAGAATACAAACAACATTTTAGCAGGAAAAGAGTGAGACACGAACCCTATAGCTTCTGTGGGCAGCGATGAACCAAATCGGTACATGAGGACACATTTAGCATTTAGTCTGGACCAAGGAGGTTTAGCTGTGAAGGTGACTAGGGCAGTCCCTTTTATACTTCAGCAGAATGGACCCTGGACTCTTCCCTTGTCTTCTATTACTAATTGATAGCCAAGGGATCAGAATATCTTAAGGTAGCATTGTCCAAGGTAACCTGCCCGGTGCTTTGGTTCACTGCTTCCAATAGATCTAATCACACCAATATATTATCTTGACATGGTCTATAGTAGTGAAAACACAGTGTACAGGCAGGACTAGGAAGAAGGGGTCTGTAGGTAGATGGGTCTGTAGGTAGAGGGGTCTGTAGGTAGAGGGGTCTGTAGGTAGAGGGGTCTGTAGGTAGATGGGTCTGTAGGTAGTGGGGTCTGTAGGTAGTGGGGTCGGTAGGTAGTGGGGTCTGTAGGTAGAGGGGTCTGTAGGTAGTGGGGTCTGTAGGTAGAGGGGTCTGTAGGTAGAGGGGTCTGTAGGTAGATGGGTCTGTAGGTAGTGGGGTCTGTAGGTAGTGGGGTCTGTAGGTAGTGGGGTCTGTAGGTAGTTGGGTCTGTAGGTAGAGGGCTCTGTAGGTAGAGGGCTCTGTAGGTAGTGGGGTCTGTAGGTAGTGGGGTCTGTAGGTAGTGGGGTCTGTAGGTAGTGGGGTCTGTAGGTAGTTGGGTCTGTAGGTAGAGGGGTCTGTAGGTAGAGGGGTCTGTAGGTAGAGGGGTCTGTAGGTAGAGGGGTCTGTAGGTAGAGGGGTCTGTAGGTAGATGGGTCTGTAGGTAGTGGGGTCTGTAGATAAATGGGTCTGTAGGTAGATGGGTCTGTAGGTAGAGGAGTCTCTAAGCAGAGGGGTCTGTAGGTAGATGGGTCTGCAGATAGAGGGGTCTGTAGGTAGATGGGTCTGTAGGTAGAGGAGTCCGGAAGCAGAGCGTCTGTAGGTAGAGGGGTCTGTAGGTAGCGGGGTCTGTAGCTAGGAATAGGTAGATGGGTCTGCATGTACAGGAGATGTAGGTAGAGGGGCCTGTAGGCAGAGGGGTCTGTACAAGGGCCAGAGCTGGATCTAGAAATCATGTAGGAGAATGAAGCTATTTATAGTAATAGGGTCCGTCAGTCTGAGGGCCACCATATTGGTACCCATTGTTTGACAGTAGGCTCAAGGCAGAGTGGGGGACTAGGCAGTTAGCACCAAACCCTATGGGCTCAAAGCAGACATGGGACTACACTGACTCACACTTTTCTAACCATCTCCCCACAACCTCTGCATGGAGACTGACTCAAGTTGGTGCGCATGGGTCTGTAGGTAGAGGGGCTGTATTAAGAGTCTGTAGGTAGAGGGGTTTGTAGGTAGAAGAGATGTAGGTAGAGGGGTCTGTAGTAAGAGGGGGCTGTAGGCGGAGGGGCCTGTGGTTGGAGGAGGCTGTAGGCAGATAGGCAGAGGGGTCTAGGTTAGAGAGGCTGTAGGTAGATGGCTCTGTAGGTAGGGATAGGTATAGAGGGGTCTGTAGGTAGAAGAGATGTAGGTAGAGCGGCTGTAGTTAGCAGTTAGATGAGTCTGTAGGTAAGGATAGGTAGATGGGTCTACTCAGATGCATTCTTGCACTATAGGACAACAGACAGTCTCAATGTGAAGAAAGTCGTTGTCTATTCTCTAAATCAAACAGGCTTGCTCTGGGGTCATGCCTAATGTGTACTGGGTAGATTCAGCTGAAACTCTACACTGTGTATAGACAATGGCCCCAACAAGAGGAACCCTATGCCTTTGAGGGACCTCTGGGACATGGGCGTGGAAAGCAGGGGGGGCAGGGGGGACATGTCCCCCCCCCTACTTTTGGCCAACTCCTCAAAAGGTCAAAACTAAAAGGTCAAGCAAAGGGACGTCAAAAATTACAGAAAAACCACCTGGTCCCACCCACTCTGAAACTGCTTCCCACGCCCCTGTGGGATCAACCTAAATTTATCTTGGTGTCAGTGCAACCAAATTATTTGATTATCACAAGTATGTGGGTATTGAATGATCTGATAGTCATATATTTATAGAGGGATCTGGTGTGTGATATGGAATGAAACTATCCCTGCTCCCCATATGGCTCTATACACAGTGTTGACCTTTAGCTCAATCTACCCCATAGATATTAGGCACGAGCCCAGACTGGGCCTGTTTGATCCCTAATCAATCACTCATGAATAGAACTACGCAGAACCCCTATTGAATACCACTGTAACTGTAAGCCATGAATTAAAAAATATACTTAATTTTTTTAAGATATTAGGCCGGGGGCTGATAGGACCCACCATGCACCCCCCCACATCCCAACGCGACAGGTATTTTTTCGATCCTTAGGGTCCCCTGAACAAGATTCAAGATGTTAACATTGATTATCTTGGGATGCACTACCGGTTTTGGCTCATTATCCATGTGCGGGTTCAGACCACTTTTGGGTCAATTTTTGTACCATGTTATTCAAGGGGTATGCTCAATCCCCAAGCTCTAAGACTATCTTACCTTGTCTGGATCCTAAAGCTGTTGGTCTTGTTGGAAAGAAGACATAATAAGCTTTTCATTAAGCCCTAATACATGTTTTTAAGTTCAGATTTGAGTGTACCAGACAGTCGGGAAGACGGAAGATTAAAATTACAAAGTTCCTTTTTTTACTGAAAATCTTAAATGCGCTCCAGATACATGTATAAAACTTGCCCTTATCCCCATCTAAGCACAATATCTAATATGATTTATGTAGGGCAAACATTTCCAAGTAATATGAGACATTTTGCAGAATTCCTTGATGATTATGACACACGTTATTGCCTTGGACGCAAAGACACTACCTTGAGCCAATACGATGCTGTTCCATTTCAATAATCTCCCTCTTTATGTAAATGGTTGTTTTTCCATGCTAAATCTTTATCAATACTCCTGATTCTTATGCTAAAAAGAATGCTGATTGAGAATATGCATGTTTCTACTTTATATAATTTAATGGCTAGGCTGTATATGACCGAAATTCAAAATGGCCGACAATAGATTCAGATGTCACTTTGAATTACTTAAATGTGCAGTCTAGAAAGTATCTGGTGGGTCCTACCCCCTATAAATCAGCTTAGCAGAATACAGTGCTGTATTATTTTTGTTGCTAAGTGGTGTGGTTGCCTAGCAACAGCAGCTTTGCATAGCAACCAAGCCTGAAAATATGCTTGAATGCTCATATCTGCATGGTTTCTTTTCAGCAACATACCCCCCTGATGTAAACTTGTATATAACTCTTCTGTGACTCTCATCATAGACTAGGAATATAGGTGATAAAAGGTTGCTAGGTTGTGTGGTGGCCTAGCAATAGCAGTTTTGCATAGTAACAAAATCTAGATTCATACCTGTAGGCATATACTATGGCTTGTGCATAGTCTCCCCTCAAGGACATAGTTCATTGATTTCAAATTGCATATAGCTCCCTTGTGCACATCACACAGTATGAACATAGGTAGAAATGATTACTATGGCATGTGGTTGCCTATCAACTGCAGCTTTACATAGAACCCCATGTCCAAATCTATTCAGATGGTCACAGATAAGTGTATGGTCTAGCCTCAAGAACTTGTATGTATAGCTCCCCTGTCCACATCTCAGAATAGAAGCACATATCACACTTTACGAGGTCATGTACTTGATGTAAATCTACCTTTTAAAATCATCTAATTGACAGACACCATATGATGAGATAATGATGAAATATTTGCCACATTCACACCCTGTGTTATTTTGTATATACATATCCATGCATCTCAAATCATCCATGATTACACAGGATTGTAATTCCTAACAACTGTCCCCTCCTCCCTCCCCCCAATATCAAATTCATGTAACCACTGTCATATCATCAAAATTTACCATTGCTGGTACTGATAATGCACATTTAGAATACAGAATATTGGCTCTCAGCCTCATAATGTACTGCATGCCTAATTGATTATCTCAAAAGCCTTGGGCAGCCTACTTGTCTGAAAGTAGGTGCAAGGTGGAATTTGCATTGACCTTGGACAGTGCTGGTTTCATTCACATATTGAGAAAATGAAAGAGAAGGATTAGAATACAATCATACAATTCTCAGGATATTCTCTTATCTGTTACCTCTTCAGAGCATCAGGCCCAGTGTTATCCATCCTTATATATCTCTGAACATTACATTCTGGTTCAACTTCTCTCATAGCAGTGTGAATCCAACAGCTAGTGAATATGCTTCTGGACACCTCTGAGAAGGCATGTTGATCTGTTGCAGTTCATTATCCCCAACACATGTGGTGTAGTGAATTATTAGTTGGCCCTGATAAAACTACTGAAGGCCACTGGCACACAGACCATTCCACATCACTCACAGTGGACATTGTGGTGGATTGGTCTAGCTTATAGTAGAGGGAAGTGTCACCCATATTGTACAAATTGCTCCTAGCATATCTAGAAAGCACTTGAAGCTACTATTGTGATTCTGTCACCATCACTATAATCTGCAGTCTTTCTCTCTCCATGGATCCTATGAATGAAGATCATCTTCCTGCCTTTGATAATTGATAGCCATCTTTTAAAATAACCCAGGGTTTGGACATTGAGATGCTCACCACAGTGCCAAGTCATCTATTGCATCTTTTAAACAGCAATCACAGACTTGACCACTAACTCTGTAATTCATTTTGCAGGAAGGTTTAATTACAATGTGCGAGAAAGAAAGCATTGTATATTGAATGACTGTGATGGATACATAACTGCAAATGGACAGAATACTTAATGGGGGGGGGGTTTATTGCATGTGTGACCACTATCAATGACATCTGACATATAGACACAAAGTGACAAGTAGCTATTGAGATCAAGCTGGCCATCCTAGACAATTGGCTGGCAACCGGCCTGTATATTGGAGACATGATACAAGAAGTTACCAGTCAATCATCCCCTGTTTTCCCCTAACTCACAAAGGGCACACTATCACCCCAATGCTTCACTGTCTCTCCTATACAGATATTTAAAATGTAAAGTGTGATTGGAGATCACTCCCATCTAGTGGAGGTCAAGTGAACTATTCAGGACCTGGGGGGAAATAACCCCCCCCCCCATTTCTAACTTGAGCTGTCATGAAGTAAAACATTCCATCTTGGGAGTATGAATGCATGGGATAAATAAATGAACAACAACAACAACAACATCCTGACATCATCCAAACACACATTTACTACCTTGTTCTATTGTGTTATTGTGGCCAACAATTTCACACAACTAGATTGATTTCCTGGGATGGATCTGATCTCTTAACTAACCCAGACTCTTAATGATCACTTCAGAATCATAATACTATAGGTTTACTTTAAAAGATTATCTGTCATTTGAGGTCTGTTCAATGATCCTTGCACTCATCATTCCCAATAAGGGTAAGCAAGCCTGAAGTTCCTATCCAGATCTTTATTCTATTTGAACAATGCTCTAGCATAATCATGACTATGCCCTTTACCATCAAGGTTCCCTTTCCCAACCTACACTACTATTAGGAACTATATGTTGCAATACATACCTGAGGCAAGACCATGTACTTATCTGTGACTATCTGCATAGAGTTGGACATGGGGTTCTATGTAAGGCTGCAGTTGCTAGGCAACCACATGACATAGTAATCATTTCTACCTATGTTCATACTATGTGATGAATTTGAAATCAGTGAACTATGTCCTTGAGGGGAGACTATGCACAAGCCATAGTATATGCCTACAGGTATGAATCTAGACATTGTTGCTATGCAAAACTGCTATTGCTAGGCCACCACACAACCTAGCAACCTTTTATCACCTATATTCCTAGTCTATGATGGAAGTCATAGAAGAGTTATATACAAGTTTACATCAGGGGAGTATGTTGCTGAAAGGAAATCATGCAGATATGAGCATTCAAGCATATTTTCAGGCTTGGTTGCTATGCAAAGCTGCTGTTGCTAGGTAACCACACCACTTAGCAACAAAACAAATGCAGCACTGTATTCTACTAAGCTTATTTATAGGGGGTAGGACCCACCAGATACTTTCTAGACTGCACATTTATGTAATTCAAAGTGACATCTGAATCTATTGTCAGCCATTTTGAATTTCGGCCGTATACAGCCTAGCCATTAAATTTTATGAAGTAGAAACATGCATATTCTCAATCAGCATTCTTTTTAGCATAAGAATCAGGAGAATTGATAAAGATTTAGCATGGAGAAACATCCATTTACATAAAGAGGGAGATTATTGAAATGGAACAGCATCGTATTGGCTCAAGGTAGTGTCTTTGCGTCCAAGGCAATAACGTGTGTCATAGTCATCAAGGAATTCTGTAAAATGTCTCATATTACTCAGAAAGGTTTGTCCTACATAAATCATATTAGATATTGTGCTTAGATGGGGATAAGGGCAAGTTTTATACATGTATCTGGAGCACATTAAAGGTTTTCAGTAAGAAAAAGGAACTTTGTAATTTCAATCTTCCATCTTCCAGACTGTCTGGTACACTCAAATCTGAACTTAAAAACATGTATTAGGGCTTACTGAAAAGTTTATTATGTCTTCTTTCCAACAAGACCAACAGCTTCAGGATCCAGACAAGGTAAGATAGTCTTAGAGCTTGGGGATTGAGCATACCCCTTGAATAACATGGTACAAAAACTGACCCAAAAGTGGTCTGAACCCGCACATGGATAATGAGCCAAAACCAGTAGTGCATCCCAAGATAATCAATGTTAACATCTTGAATCTTGTTCAGGGGACCCTAAGGATCGAAAAAATACCTGTCCCGTTGGTATGTGGGTGGGGGGGGGTGCATGGTGGGTCCTAGCAGCCCCCGGCCTATATCCTTTACAACCTTTTCCAGTGGCAGATCCAGGATTGTCTAGAGAGCTGTTGAGGTACTATGTGTGGTCCGCAGCACCACAAACCCCCTGTTTGGGGCCCCCTACACTTTTCTTTTCCTTCTTTTTTCCCCTCTTGCTCCTTTCCCCCTCTCCTTTATTTTTTTTGGGTGGGGGGAGGTCCCCTGGGCCACTCCCTGGATCCGCCACTGGAAAGGCTACATTATTTAGTGGGGAGTGGTGAACAAAAATGTATTTAAACCTAGAAAATCTACCGAGTCCTAATAATGACCACTCCCAAGAAATTGGTCAGTGATATTATGTGGGGCTTTATCTTGTAAGTTCCACAAGACCGCTGTTGCTAAGATGAGCCATTGCCTAGCAACAGGACGTTTTGCTTGGCAACCACCTATATTTGCCCAGCAATGATTATACCAGTTCAACTATGATTTCCCTTCTGAATAATGACTTAGAATGACTAGAAATCTACTTCATGACCTTATTCAAGCATCATGTTTGGGTGGAAGGGCACAGCTAGTAATGGTCATCTCATTGCCTGTTTATGGATAGCATCTGTTCTCTACTATAGTTTTATGGAGATTCTGAGATAACCTGCATAATGATGTGAATAATTGGATTTAGACTCTATGTGTGACCAGGCAAGCAAAAACACCCCCCTGCAGGGAAATTGATTATCAAAGATCATCTCAAGATCTTGAAAATGAGACATCATTGGCTTAAATATTCCTAGTAGTTATGTTAGAACCCCCCCCCCTTGAACAAAGGTCGTTATTCATATCTGAAATTGATGATAAAGCTCTAAATACATTATAAACCATAATAATGTTTAAAAATGCAATAAATCAGCCTTTTTCATAACAAATACATAACAATTTGGTGATTTTTATCATAGATTTTGATCTAGAAGGAATTTTCCATTTCTGTTTTCAGTTTTGGGTTTTTGGTGAGTATCCCTGAAAATTGGCATAAAAAAAGTGCAAATTTTGATTATTGGAATGGTTGCCATGGCAACCAGGAACAGGCATATACACTCAGTTCATCAAACCTATACTACAGAGGGCGCTAGCATCAGTCTTCAAAATTCCCCTTGTCTACAGGGGCAGACTTTGGTCATTGGTGGCAGTGGAAATCTGTACCAGAAAGGGGCAGGTCCTTTGATGATTAACAGCCTACCATACCCTGAGAAAAGTGCATTTTAATTAGACTGATGCCAACAGTGTGGTTAAACTGACCCATGTATATGGTTATAAGTAAGATAGAGGTCTGTTAATCTAATTAGTGACTGCCCATCTGGTAGCCTAAGTAGGTTTTAATGAGCCAGATGACCTCGCTCGACACCCCCATTCTGCCCCCTCCACCCATGTGAATCTAGTCACTTTTCAACTAATGTAAAGTCATGTAAAAGTTTAAATAACACTTCTTGACATGAAATTATCCCGAGGATATCACTATGACAGGTTTGCCAACATTTTCTCTTTGTGTATCTAGCTTTTCTCAGAGATCAGAGCATATCTTCTCAGACAAAATGGCATGATTGTGAGAGGTGTCTTCTCTCCTATAGTAAGCCTATGGGAGCCTGGGGGTGGAGTGCAGGCTTGCCCCTGTAGACACACTGTGCCCCTAGTGGATGGGAAGTGTACTAGCTTCGTGAAATGAGTGTATAGGTTGATTTCTCATGAAAAATGTTCATTTTACCATCCAAATATGGGTCATTTCTACCGAAAATGCTGCATTTTAAATGAGACCATTGAATTCTGCATAAAAAATTAGCTTAATGTATTTTTATAATGATTTTAGAGTAATTTTGCCCCTCCAATGCCCCCTGGTGGCCAAATGGGGAATCAAAAATTGTGAGAGGTGTCTTCTCTCCTATAGTAAGCCTATGGGAGCCTGGGGGTGGAGTCCAGGCTTGCCCCTGTAGACACACTGTGCCCCTAGTGGATGGGAAGTGTACTAGCTTAGTGAAATGAGTGTATAGGTTGATTTGTCATGAAAAATGTTCATTTTACCATCCAAATATGGGTCATTTCTACCGAAAATGCTGCATTTTAAATGAGACCATTGAATTCTGCATAAAAAATTAGCTTAATGTATTTTTATAATGATTTTAGAGTAATTTTGCCCCTCCAATGCCCCCTGGTGGCCAAATGGGGAATCAAAAATCCCCCGCAGAGGGGTGTTCTCCCTTGATGGGTCACATGTAGTTATGTTATAGGCCTCTACTCAGCCTGTGAATACTCTCTTGAGCTTAAAGACCCATCACATTGCTATATGCTGAAATCCTTATAAATTATTACCTATCACACATCTTATCACACACCACCATATTTATGTTATATATAACACCAAATCCAGCTACCACCCTTAATTTCTGCCTGACTGCACCAGAAATGAGCCATCTTTCGGCAGAAACTGAGAACCTCACAAGTGGTAACAGTGAACAGACGGTGACTATTAAAACACTATTACCTATTTTTAGGCAAGAAAAGGCTATTTGTCAACTTAGGAAAGCTCAGGCTCCTTCCAATATCTTCACATATTCAAAATGATGAAGAAAACAAGGGGATGATGTTCAAACTTATTTCACAAGAATCGGCTAAGGAGATCTTGTTAACAGAGAGTAGAGGGTCGAAGGTATACAAATCATTGTACAGGAAAGAATAGTTGCGGGGAAACAAAATGAAGAAGGTAAAGGTTAGGCCCCAAACGTTATATCACCAGATTCAGATGTAAAAGATCAAAATGAGAGCTAGTTCTGAGGTCCTAACGTTGAAGGCTATGAATGTCCTTTTTCTTGTAATAGCTAGGTCAAACAGGGATCCCGGGACAGGGATACACTGTAGGTCATCTTTGACACACCAAGTCTTCTTCATTAAAACAGATGACAAAACAACACAGGAGAGGTAAACATACGGTTGGTAAGTCATACATAATTGAAGATTCAACACCCATAAAAGACAAGAATGCCATTTTAACATTAAATGGGATAAAAGACAGCAGTGGCCTCGTCAATGTTCTCACAGGCACTAAGCACACACAATTGGGCAGATCAGACCCATCAGGCTAAAGAAGCCAGCAGACATGAGGCGGCAGATACGCTGATGATACTCCATGGTGTAGATGCTGTAAGGGAAGGACATAGAGTAGATATACAATCTCAGGATACTGATGTCCCTGAAGAGCAAATGCCTTCATAAATCGGCATGCTCTAACAGGGTGCGACATGACAGGTCACATAAAGTGACATTAAGGGCAAGGGAGAAAAATGGATGTTTTACTACCTTCATGAAACCTGTTCCTCATGTATTGAGTGGAATTGCCAAACTGGGACAAGGCGAAGAACCATCAGATGAAGTTGTTGAGGAATGTGAGGAGTTTCTTTGTGCCCTCTTTTGTGCAAAGAACACTTGTGATGAAGCATACCTCCAATGTCATGCACTTTATTCCACATTTTGAATGTTACTTCAGAAGTACCAATACATACAACTTCAACAGTTTTATGTCTTAGCTATACTTATGTTTGCTGTGGTGATGCTTCTTCTAGTGGTGCTTATGGTGGCTGTCATTGGAGGTACACGACAAAGTTAACACTTCACAATAGTCACTATCACAAGGACTAGAGGAGCAGGACTGATGTTTTCTGTGTCTGTGACATGTAGTGCTTTCTTCTTCGAGTTTCAATGACTGCTATAAGCCTATAATGGTTCTCCCTGTCACCCTCACTGTCAGAGTTACTTGACAGCTCTGGGCCAACAGCCACTGACTGATCTTAAGAGGAAAGAGTGTGAATGAGCAGAGTTTACTTGTGACTTGTCATGTGTTTCTGCATGTAGTAGACTGTCAAATGACCTTGACTTTGTCAAATGACCTTGACTTTGTCAAATGACCTTGACTTTGACACCTTACTTAGGTAACTTAGTGCTGATAGTCCTACAATTAGGTTAGATGGTGAACATCACCTAGTTGTGTTTGATAAAAAAAAAATCTATTAGTGTGCTCTTTGGGACAAAAGTGTGTCGTGTATAGTCATTATGTAATGGGTGGATTAATGGTGAAAACTGTAGATGTGTCAAGGATAATAGTAAGTTCTCACAATATGTATCTTGCAGGCAGATGTAAGACGAGTGTATCCTAACAGCCATTGCTATTTGCAGATGATGTAGATCATACAAATAGTGGCATTTTTTATACATATGTACATATAGCTACTGTGTAGATATAGGCCTACATATACTTGTTTATAGAATAAAACATTTGCTCAAGAACATTTATACCTCTGTCATCTTTTGTATTAAGATTGTATCCTATTTCACAACTAGACACTCTGAGCCATTGTAAGAACTTTATTTTATAAGAGAGGTCAATGTGGATAGGGCATTGCTCGGGAAATCTGTCTGTTTTATGCAACAGTTCATATTAGAATCAAATCCTTGGCACCAGTGAATTCCTAAGGTAAATTTGGGTGGGTGGTAATGTTAAAAATTATTTAATAGTGAATTATTTATGCCTTTTTTTATGCCATCTTGGATTTTTGTTAATTGCGCCCTCTTGGGGTCAATTAAAAATGAGGCAATGTTGATATTCTTGTTCGGCACATTTTTTAGCTCAGATTTAGTCACATGGCCAAAAATCTACCACAAAAAAACTTCCGTTTATATAAGCCAACATACTAAATGTTCACTCTACTTAACCTAAGTAAGAAATTTTGCACCCAACACCTCTTCACGTACCATAGCCCTATTTACTGGGGATGTGTGGTTGCTAAATGTTAGACCGTGCATCCTATGGACCAACACTACATAAGCACAAGTTCTGATTGACTTCCATGTACCATGGCCATAACTAATATATGCAGTCTACAGGTGCATGTAATAAGAAAAAAATATGTAAGTGCCCCTGAAGGGGTTAATGGTCACTGTCGTGGGCAGGCTGGAAGACTAATCTGTTTGTTTGTTTCAAGGTGAGAAGTCACTAACCCTTTAAGGAACACAAAGTAAATGCATCATACCAAAGTAAATGCATCATACCAACCTTATGGTACAAAGGCCTATGTATAGTTGTGCATAAATGTAGGTGGTCTATTAAGGAAGTGGTCATTATTTATCAACGGGGGGGGGGGGGGGGGGTTTTCGCGCTGATGCGCGAAATTTTTTACGCCCCCCCCTTGACGGTAGTCAAAATATTTTGCGCCCCCCCAAGCCGGAGGCGCAGAGAGTTTTCATGCCCCTCTTGATCTATAGTAGCACGCAGGCTTTTTTGCTAAAAAGAGGGTGAACTTTTTTAGTTCCCCTCAAGAGGGGTCAAAATTTTTTTAGCCCCCCCCCCTCAGGAGGGGTCTGAAAATTTTTTTACCCCCCTCAAACCCACCACCCCCCCTGTTCATAAATAATGACCACTCCCTAAATGGTTAAGAATTATTGGGAGGGGTGACAACATTACGCAGCTCCTAATAGGACATGCCAAAAAGATTTTTTCATGGAAAAAATATTCCTGTGGGTACTGGAAGATTCGTGCGGATACTGAAAGATTCCTGTGGGTACTGGAAGATTCATGCGGATTGTGGAAGATTCCTGCAGGTACTGGAAGATTCCTGCGGGAATAGGGAGATTCCTGTGGGTATAGGAACATTTTTGCAGGTACACAAAGAATTCTTGTGGGTGCACAAAACATTCTTGTAGGTGCTAGAATTATCCTTGTGGGTGCTAGAATTATGCATTCACCTACCAAAAAGTCTTTTTTTTTCCTCCAATAAAATCTTTCTTGCACCAGCCAGAATTGTTTTTGTACCTGCGAGAATTGTTCCTGTATCCGCAGGAATAATTTTTATGGGTAAAAATATTTTTGCAAGTCCTATACAGGACTCTGTACCCCTAAGAATAGTTCTTTACCTGCAAAAATTCTTTCTGTATCCGCTTAAATAGTTTCTGTACCCGCAAGAATGTTGCTCAATGTTGCTGTGCCTTTAGGAATTGTTCAGTACCCACAAGAATTGTTCAGTTCCCGCAAGAATTGTTCAACACCCGCAGGAATTGTTCAGTACCTGCAAGAATTGTTCAGTGTCCGCAAGAATATTTTTTATGGGAAGATTTTTTTTTTGTATGTCCTATTAGGGGCTCCGTACAACATCAATACTCCATTCCTATGGCTAAATAACCTGCAGTAAGCCCTGCTAATATAGTTTGTCTGCACCATAGATTTATAGAGGCTCTATGCACTGTCCTGTAATGTACAACCTATGCAATGTTCATGGAGACATTGTATCAGCAAAATACTGCCAGGTTTTGATAGAGGTAAATATTTGATTGACGTCTAGTCAATCAAGTAATAACAACACTCACCCATTGCCTCCTGCACCATGGCATCCTGTGAATCTGTAAAGGAAAAAAAAATAGATCATTAAGATTCAAAACAAGCATTATGACAACACAGGGATGGGCTTTACATAATAAACCCACCGTGGTAGAGATAGGGATTTAGATAGATAACCAGGTAATCAATGAGTGATAACCAACCCGTGATGAAGCAGAGGCGCATGTTGGCCGCTGTAATCCGGCCGTGGAGCAGCATGAGAGGCTCTGAGTGACTGACCGAGTGACTCACTCTGTACCTCCTGACAAGTGAGCAGCTCCAGTGAGCAGCTCTCTGCATGCTGCTTGTCACAGGTACTGCTCACCTGATGGTTCTCTACTGTGCATCCAGCACCGCCTGGCCAACATTTCTTACCTGAACTCACCCTGCAGGGGGAGTTAGATGTGGCTGAGTTAATTAGGAACTGCTCATAAGCAGCATTCATTAATATAGGCCATGGAGTTTACTCTGTCAGTGGTTATCAATTTTAGGAGTACTATTGTTAAACCCTTAAAGGGGCAGAGAATGCTTTGGTGCACTAGACATGCCAGTTGGTCGTCAAAATGCATGATAGCAACTCTGGTGGGTGACCACTGCATCATGGCTATATCATGGGGTTGATGCACTCCTGGATACATTTGATAAGTAGCCTCACCAGAACTGCATTGGTGCATCATGAGAGAACAGATGAACCTGGAGGCGACATCTTCCTGTGGAAGCATTATGTGGGCGCCACCTGTTATTTAGATGTGATTAGCTTTCGGCACGGGACAGGATGTGGCAATTTATAGCTTTGCAAATTGCCAATAAGCGCAACAACCCGGACCAAAATGCAGTAGAAATGCAGCACTAAAGCAGCTGGGAAACAGTGTGGTGTGACAGTAGTGATTCAGTGTGAAAGCAGCATCAGAAACAGTATTGTATCAGCATCTACTGTCCTTCTACTGCTCAGCACCACAGAACTTGCAGCAGTGGTACAGAAGTAGAACAGTAGTATTAGCAGCATGCAAGCAGTATTGAATCAGTTGTCCCAATTATGTAAATAAGATGGCAGCATTTGAACAGTATCTACTTATTTAATGCTGCATGACCATACATGGGGTTGGGACAGTGTTCAATCAGCACTACTGCATGGCTGCTGCTATAGCAGTAGTTGAGCAGTAGATCATACTGAAAACTACTGCTGGGGGCAGGTAGAAGCACAAAAGAAGCAGCCGCTACCAATTCCTCTCTAGGTGGTCCTTGCTGGATTTGAACTTGGGATCTTCTGATTACTCTACCAACGCATAAGCCCCCTGAGCCACCACCCCATCAGCTATGTGGAGCGGTTACTACTTCCTAGTAGTGCATGCAAATCATGTAGGAGGGGGCTAGGGCAGTATTGATTCAGTAGTACTGGGTAACTCTTACCATAGCAAAAGGTTAAGAGTAGACATATCTATAGAGTGCTGCTAAAGTATAATGCCTTTAATGTTAAGGTGATGAGACAAGCACTTTGTAATTATCAATGATACATGGATACTATGTAAAAAAAATATGTCATGATGGGGACCAAAAGAATACTTGATGATCCAGTATATTTGTACCCTATATAAAGTCAGTGAGTAATTCCTCACTTTCATACACCCCAACATCCATGTGTATCCATTACTGGCACTGAATAAGATATTTATATGCAAAGGGGTGAAGTATGCTTGTCTCCACAAACACTGGATAGTTTCATTATTACATTACTGAATCTTTTTATTGCTGTTCACAACCATACTGACATTCACACTATGGACTGTCTTAGAAGCATCAGGTAAATAATCCGTGAATGGACAGTCATACCAGTAGATGGTCAGTAGACTACTGCATCTATGCTGCTGCACAGAGTGTATAATTTCTGGAATCTATTAACATTCAGTTGAGAGTCAGTAGACTACTGATTCTAGCCTGAAATGCAGTGCATATTCAGTTGATAGTCAGTACACTACTGAGTCTAGACTGAAAATGCAGTGTGGAGTCAGCTGTTTCGGAAGTATTTCAGCAGTACCTACTGCAATATGCAGTTGTTGATCAGCATATTCTCAGTAGCCACTGATAGGAGAAGTAGATACTGCCTTCTGGTCCGGGAATGTTTATTGCAGCCTAAATTATGAGCTCCGTTTCTCCACACAGGGAGCATCTATGTATTCTACCAGTGCAGGTCACTCTTACATAAGAAATAAGCATGCATATAAATAGAGGTGTATGGACATCCAACAGTATGATGGACTTCTAACAGTGAATCTTGACTCCACACTTATTGGCATGCTTGTCCATTAAGGGCATATATAACAAATAGAGTTGCACTATGTGATTCTATGGGCAGATAAGAAGCACGAGGCCGTAGGCCGAGTGACTTCTTATCTTTATCTTATAAACCCGGATTTTTGCGTTTTCTGTTGTCAAATTCAGTGTACAGGTGATGTACAGTATATGTACTTGGTGTATCTTAGAGCAGAGACAGTCCAACCATCTTCACGGCCAAGTAATACTGGTCATTGAGATTACATTGCTTGGGGATCAGGTTTTCTTATTTCCCTTTTTAATGACCACACTGTAAAGCCTTTGAGTCAACCCCGCAATGTAAATGTACAAATTCAGCTTACAAAGAATCATAACAAAGGGTAAAAACTCATCTATAAGTCAACAGCCCCACCCGTTTTCTGACCCCTCCAATGAAATATTGGCCTTATTTTTTTTTGTGTTAGAAATGTGTAGAAAAATACTGTTTCATGTTTGAAATAAGAGTTTATCCCTTGAAATAAGCTACAAACGTAAGTACAATGAGTCAAATATTTGAAAGAAAACGCCCAGAAAAAATATGACTTATAATCAAGGTTTTAAGTTGTGAAACACATTTCCTCATGAAAATAAAGCAACTAGAGGATTGATTATCATAAAACGAGGGTATATCCCCTTTTAAATGGAATTAAAGAGCTATGCATCAAATACAATACACCTGAAACTGGTGTAAGACAAAGTTGATTTCTGAAGAAAGTCATGATTCATTAATGCACATTTCTACCCCCCCCCTTCCAGAAAAAAAAGGAAAAGAAAAAGAATTCTTAATCTAACTAAACGCTTCACCTGAACCGATACTGAGAGGGATTGCTCCTATATGGATAGATATGGCATGGTAGGTATTTCTATGTTATCTTCAATTATCATAGTGTATAATTTATGTGTACATATCATAATTTGGCGCACATCTGAGATATGTGCCTATACCTGTTGAATCTGTCTTCAATAGAGTAATAAACTAAAGCTATAGAGGTGTGGATATCTGCACTTAAAGCTTGCCTTTGAGGCTCTGAGTGATAGCTGTCATATAACCTGTAGTAAGAGAGTAATGAATGGGCTAATGGGCACCTCATTCAGTGTATCATAGGATATCGTAACGAGTGGCACGATTAATCAATAAAAAATCAATAAATAATCAATAGAATATCAATAATTTCAAGTTGAAAAATCATTCCCCTCCACCGCGACTCGAAGCCTGCCATAGTGTTTGTACACGATCGGTACACACACCTCGGCACCTGGCAGCCGTTGGTTTATTTTGGACGCGAAAAAAAACATGCCTGGACCGGGACTTGTCCCGCCTACCTCTAGCAGCCGAGCGCAATGCGCTAACCACTAGACCACCGCGTCTCACACCTCGGCGCCCATCTCGGCTTGGCTTGCTTTAAACGCGTCCTGTGGTTACGTATACACCACACGATCGGTACACACACCTCGGCACCCGTCTCGGCTTGGCTTGCTGAGTGTTGATATCCTGGATATCGGCACTCCTAGGAGTGCTGATATCCAGGATATCAGCACTCCTAGGACCTGCAATATCGACAGGTATCAGAATGGGAATATCCTGAAAAAGCACCCAAAATCACAGAGGTCGTGTAATAAGTGTGAATGACTGCCTCCCACCTTGTGGCTAAGGACCCCGGTGACGTAATATACGGTTCTTCACGGCTAGCTGCTGTGCGCGGCATCTTGGCTTAGTTATGGAAAGTGCCAACTTCAGGTGGCTACTGTTGATGAACTATGTAAGCAGCTACTGTTTAAAGGCAACCATTGCACATAACTTATGCTGCTAAAAATGATGAAGCAAAGTGGTTGGGGACGTGTTGGTAGCCCTTTAACCAAGGAACCCCGTTTTGCAGAATACCCCCTTGCAATATAACCCTACTCCATATTTCACGGCCGGTTGTAGCATCTTAAATGGCCAAATAACTATCATTAAAATTCATTATTTTTGGCCAAATAAATGAAATTTTGAACATATCCTATTGAAGCAACATGAGATAAATGTAAAGGTTTACTCGAATTGATCTAAGTGAGGGTTATCTCACTCAGACCAATTTTCGTGACTTTTACCATTTTATTTAATTTTGAAAGCAGTGGAATACGGTCGCCCCATGAAAATAACCTGTAATTTGACTGGGGCCTTTCATGTCTGTTAACCACAGTCAAGTGGTTAGAGCCTAGAACTCCATATCTTAACGATGCAGGTTTGAGTCCCTTTTGTAGCGTCACTTTTTTTTCACCAAAGTGTTAGTAAGACCTTCAATCTAAAGACCATTTTCCTTAACCCTTTAAGGGCAGAGCAAAAATGGTTGCCCTGGCCATGGGGACGGTCTCTAAAGAAAGCAGTTTCTAGGGGACGAGCCTATTTTCAATTCCTATACAAATCCTATATAATGGGCGTCAACTATAGTCGATGCTAGGCCTACCATGGTGTCGACTATAGTCAATGCTAGGCCTACCATGGTGTCGACTATAGTCGATGCTAGCCCTCAATGGGTTAAAGATGAAGATAGTTTTCTTTATTGATGATTTAAAAATAGTTGTCTGAGATATCTAAAAACGTTGTCATTCAAAAACAAATTGTTATCAATTAATTTATTCCAATCAAATCATTTCTATTCATATTAAAATAACTTTTCCTTCAGAAACACTTGAAAAATGGTTTTTGCAGACTGGGCTCGAACCAACAAAGTGTGATTTGAAGGCAAGGTCGTTAACCTCTATCTTCTTCAGGTTCTTGGTGGCTGAGAGCATATAACACAATCTGTACTACCCCAAACAAACGCACTGAAAACCTGGCGCGTTTGAAAACTTGTCATAAATTACGAGTCATTTTGACAACCCTGTGTGGTCCAGTAATATGCATACATTATCTAATCCTGGATGTGTATTGACTAGTTTTAACTTTGGGAATTGGGAATTAGAAAGACAAGGGTGAAAAAATCATTTGACACAAAAAAAAAACTCCTTCAAAACAAAGATGTTTGGATATAATCTACCAGATGATACTGGCACTTCTTTTGTGTTTGCGGTTTTTTTTATATAATGCCCTATTATATCAATTGAGTACACAGCTGATAATAGATGCATAAATCTACCAACGACATTGTAGTGGCCAATCTGACCCATAATGCTGGCATGAAATAATAATAATAAAAAAAGAGCTCAATTGATTCAATAAAGCTAAACGAGTTAAACGACTTCAGGTCGTCACTGACGACCCAAGGTCGTCACTGACGAACCAAGGTCGTCACCTATGACTACCCCATTACGACCTAAAGCTGTAGATTTATATAGATATGTCTTTACTAACATGTGTGTGCACTACTTTGGACGGAGCATAAGTGAGAGGACTTCCTTGGTGGTGGGGATTATGGGTTGACACAAAAATTCCTCATCTTCGCCTTGGAGGTCTTGGGTCATAATCTCCACTTCCGCAGGCGTTTTCTATCACATAGACAACAATTGTGGCATGTACTGGGAGAAGGGGTCTTAGTACCCCCTGCGCTAAGCCCCCTTGTCGCAGACCATGTCACAATTGATTGATTGATTTTATTGGCAACTTGTCCCTTCGGGACGTTTTTTTCACAGCCAGTCACGGTTACATACAAAAAGGCTGTTTTGGAAAGGATTTTCGAATTGTTGTGGCCCACTCAGGTGAACATTATAGTGCGTTTTCCAGTTATACAATTATAAAATAATTGAGTTACAATGTTTAAATGATTATTCTCTTAAATGCAGCATTAAATCGAGCTTTCATTGTAATATGTTGCACTTCGGCACTTAGCAAGTCCCACATTTTTACCCCACGGTAATAAGGCGACCTTTGGTAAAAGGTTGTCCTAGCACGGCGGCAGACAAATCTCATTTTACGGTCTGCTCTAGTTCTGATGTTGTTTATTACTATTACATCGCCATTATAAGCTTTCTTCCACATGATATTCAGTAATCATATCTTTCTTCTTCTATCTAATTTATCAACTTTACAGTTTTTATGCAGGTCCGCAATACTTATATCTCTAATCCTACGTTTTAGACAGGTTCTTAGAGTCGAGTTTTGTATCCTCTGAAGCTTGTTTAGTTCTGACAGTTGGCCGCCACCGGTATAGAAGGCACAGTAGTCCATTATGGGACAAATCATTACTTTGTAGATTTTGATGCTGACTTCTTCAGTCATAGCATTTCGTACTTTACTCAGCTTATATAGTTTGTTTCCAATAGATTTTTTGATTTTACAGATATGTGGGGTACATTACACTAAGACGTGTATCTAGTTCTACCCCTAGATAGGAGTATGAGTTACAAACCGGCAGTTGTTCGCCCCCAAAGTACAATATAGGATCATCTAGATTTTTTAATCTATAGGCGGAACCAAAATGCATGCACATGGTTTTTGTCCTGTTTACTGTCATGTAATTTGCATTACACCAATTATTTACTCTATTTAAATCGGCCTGAAGTAACATTGCTGCTCTATCCTGGGTTTGCACTCCAACGTAAATTATGACGTTGTCTGCGTACATCACATATTTGAAGTTAATTAAATTTTCAGTAAGGTCATTTATGAATAGCACATATAGCAGCGGACCTAGAATTGATCCCTGTGGCACTCTGAAGTTTACAGCTTGCTCATCAGATCTCAGTCCGTTGGCCATTGTTTCATGTGATCTGTGCACTAGGTATTCAGTGAATATTTAGATTACAGGTTTTTATTTTAAGTAGAGCGTGATGTACACAGTCGAAAGCCTTACAATAATCTACAAAACCAGCAACTGTGATGAGTCCATCATCGATGTCGTCATGCAGGTCTCTTACAACATAGAAGACGGCATCACTGGTGCCTCTACCTGGACGGAACCCATATTAATTTTTATTAAGTACTTCCTCCTCTTCTAGATGTTTTGAGAGGTTCGCATGGATTATTTTTTCAAGTAGTTTACCCGGCAGTGGCAATAGAGCGATAGGACGCCAATTCTTAATATTATTAAGATTACCTTTCTTGGGTATGGGTATGAGGGTTCCTTTTGACCATGAGATTGGGAAAATGCCTTCATTCAGTGAGTTTCTAAAGATTAGAGTTAGTTCATCTACTAGGTATAGAAGTGCGTCTTTCAGGACTTTTGAGTTTAAGCCCTTGATGCCACAAGATTTATCTATGTTTATTTTTTCAATTAATTTCTTTACGTCTGCTCAGACTATGGTATTTAGTAGGTCTAATTCCAGATCCTCTGCATTAAGAGCTGGGTCATTGATTAATAAGCCAGTTTGGGGGAATTTATTAAAAAGCTCTTGTCCAATATTGGCAAAATAAGAATTGATATAGTCAGCTGTTTTTTCTTTGGGTATTGTTGCTCCCGTCAGGTCATTGACCAGCTGTATATTTAGATTTTTGGTAACAGGGTTCAGGAGCTCATTAACCTCTCTCCAGAATCGATAAGGGTCATAGGCAGCTTCATCTAGGAGATTGAGGAAAAAGTCATTTTTACCATTGTCTAATTGTCTCTGAATGCAATTTCTCATTTTCCTGGCTTGATTCAAAATCATTTGATCATTCGTTTGACACAGTTCAGTTAATAATTGTTGTCTGTCATTTATGAGCTCAATAGTTTCATTACTTACTCATGGCCTTGACCTTTTCCTTACTCTAAAATTTTTTACGGGACAAGTTATATCCAAGTAGGCTAATAGGTGATTTTGAATGAAGTCCCATTGTTGGTCAGGGTTGGAGGTATTATAGAAATTATCCCAGCAGAGATCCCCCCGGTATTCAATTAAGTCATCTCTGTCATACTTCCTATAAGAGCAACCTGTGAAGGTCTTATCACAATGACTTTCTCTGGGCTTTTTATGGCAGGCATATACATTGTAATGGTCTGCTATTAAGCATTTGATTACCCCTGTATGACTGACAATATTGCAGTCAGTGATTATGTGATCGATATAAGTGCCTTCATTGTTTTCCCCATTTGGTCGGGTAATATCTTTGTTCAATCGTTTCAACTTATATTCTCTACATTTGTCAAAGAGCCCCTTGGAGCCAGCACTATTCCTTTCTCTAGTGTTAATGTTTAGGTCACCTACAATCCATACTTCATATTTATCCCTATCAACTGATTTTAAAGCTAGATCAAGTTTTTCAAAGAAAGTTATCAGGTCTTTGTTCGGCGGTCTATTTACATTCATGATTAACATAGCTTTATATTTAGGCCGCTCAACTAAGACGGTTTGTAATTCAAAACATTCTTCCATATAGCTAATTTCGTAATAAGTAGTACAGTATGGGCTGAAATATTCACTGACATATATCAGTAGACCACCGCCAGTATGACTGGACCTGTCTAGTCGGAAAATTGTTTTACCATGCCAATATTGTAGCATCCTATCACTAATTGAGTCAAGCCATGTTTCACATATACACAGAAAGTCACAGTCAATTAACGCTTAATTTTATGTCTAACAGCTTTTTTTGACTAAGACTTCTAGCATTACAGCTAACTATAGTCACTCCTTTTAGGCCATCTAAAAAGCGCTGACTGTTGATGAGGCTTTCTTTTCGAGGTATTTGATTCCTGGGGTCGATTCTGGTTAGCCTTATATGGTATTAGGCGATAAGCTGGGGGGGGTTGTGGGTGGGTATTACCCGGGTTGTAATACAGGGGTGATACCTGGTAGCAGCCAGAGGGCAATACTGCATATACTGCATATACTGCTCTAATCATACGCAGATATAACAGCATTATGATATCGGCTGCATCACTACATGGTCGTATACTGGTATTCTGAAAGTTGACAATGCAGAACGCATACATATATAAAATTATAGTAAATGGGGAAACCCACTAAATACTCCTCTTCTAGTAGGAATGTTCATGTAATACCTTGGACACAATGACCACTTTGCGGAGATAGCCTTTAACCGCTTTATGGTTTATCACAGAAATGCCTTACAGTACACCCGTTGCAATGGTAAGGTCCAAGGTCACTCAATGGAATCAAGAGTCGTAAAGCGCTTTACAGCCATCGTTATCCCCACAGTGACTTTGGGGCTCAGTGACAGGCAAGATAAACATTTCTTAAAATCCCAAGGGGAACACGAACTCCTTCTTTAAATCATTGACATGGAGACCACATCCAAGGAGCCTTGGCTGGAATGATATTATATGTGGCGGAAATAGAAGTGTACTAACACTGACTAATATAATAACGAAATTACTGTGTCCTTGCAGAGATATTTGTCTTTTTATTTTTTTTTTGTTATGAAACTCTTAACCATTTCTTGCTCTGCTCGTTGAATTAAGGCTTTTGAAGAAGCTATGTATAAATTCCTCAACGTGGGTATATAGCCTCTCTGATCATATCATCAAGGAATTGCCTACAACATAACACCCCTCCCCTTCAATTAACATGTATATGTACACTGTGAAAAAAGTGTTTAAAAATACACACCAAATTTTCTCAACATCAACATTTAAACACCTTAACACTCGAAGTGTTTAAGTGTTTAGCTGTTAAGCACTTTCTGTAATACACCTAGACACTAAATTGTTTAAGTGTTTAGAATCTAAACACTTGGTTAAGCACTTAATCATTTAACCCGTTTAAAATCAAACTGGTTTAGTCCAAAATAAGTGTTTAGAAGTGGGACAAACAAGTGTTTATCCAAATATTAGTCCTAAACAATAGTGTTCAATCCCTAAGCACTGTTTTTATAGTGTACAGTGGCACAGCACATTACTTTCTTATTCCATGTAGAAAATAGTAGTGCTGTGCATGTTACATAAAATATGCATAAAGAAATCGAATTTTGTTCTCCCCGGCCCAATTTTAATCGCAGCTCCATGAAAACAGCCTTCCTTGAATTTCGCTTATGTACTCATAATTACATTTACTGGAATATATTGTATTTACCTGAAATAGATTCACTTGAATAAGACCCAAAAGGACTGTTTCTTTACTCGTTGGGGCCTGTGCAATATCTTCCTTGGCCATGCCTCGGGAAATATGGCAAGGAGCACAACTGGACGAGAAAATGTCAGTTTGGTACATTGTCGTTTAATATATTCTTACCCCTATATATATGTATCATGTAGCATCAACTGCTGACAGGTCCAAGACAGTGCAGCCCTCTGTTCTCTTGCCATATGCCATCAATGTCTTTTGTAATCCATATGTAGAACCCAGGTCTCATATGTTGTATAAATGTGTGTGTATAGGACATATATATGAATATACCAAGGGCTACCTGTAATATAACCTGTAAGGCCAGATCCACAAATCCCTCCAGTCGGCCGACCTCTGTATATCGGCAAAGGGACCCACGTGTGGTTATCCCATCACCTGAATCTCTCTTGTGGGGCACATTGTAATCTGGATCATTGATTTAGGTACTGGCTCCTCTGCCTTGTATAACGAAATTATTATCTAAGTCTGCCGATGGTGTTGTGTAACAATGTGGTGGGCGACCCCAGAGACCTAGCATGTCTACACAGTACGTAAAGGTTAATTAATGGAAACTACATTATATTCTGTGTTCATACTTAGGCCTATATACACAGCAAACAATGGCTGGACAAAATGTGAGGTAATCAAATTACTACATAATCACTTCTGTTTAATATCAATAAGTGTCCACTTTGAGAATGGAATATGAAGAGACAGGTGGGAGAAAGGGGTATGGGGGGGGGGTGGATAGAGAGGAGGTGGGGCGTCCATTGCCAATTTTAAGAAATAGATTATACCCTCTACCTCTTTTTTCTATACCCTCCTTAGGAAAAGACAAAATTATGAAATATACCCTCTACCCCTGTCATTTTAATCATATTCCAATGTCCCTTGTCGAGTTTAGAGAAAATCTCTTGTCTATTTATTTTTTTTCTTGTCTAATTTTAAAAGAAATGCCCGTGTACCATACATACAGAACATTCATGTTGGAATTCATAAGGTCTAAACCAATTAAGGTGAGATTGGAGGGCGTGCAGGAGTATAGAAGGTTCATAACCCACGATAGCAACCCTGGATCATTTCGAGAAAAGATTTACTGAGTGCAGAACTATGTTTTATATACATTTTGTTCAAAGTGAAGAAAATGAGAAATTCAGATAAGTATATATATGTATGATGAATCTTTGTCTAACAATTTCCGATTTTTTTTGGTCAAATCTTCAAGTTTTGAGATAGATTTTTTTTTTCTTTTGTAGGCCCAACTCCTAATTTTCTCTATTTTTTGCAAGCTGTTACAGTGATTCCTCTCTATGATGTCATCCTTTGAATGGTCATCAAATTAGACTGGAACCATACTGAGAATATTTTTGAAGACTATCCCAGACGTCATCAAATGGTATTACAGTGTAGGGGAGATTCATAATTGTTCTTATTATTGTGAGTCTCATTTAGGGACTCTTGCAAATGGTAGGTCTATATATAATAGCAAGGCTACATGATGAGCTATTAAACTTAGATTATCACTATGGAGAATCCTGTACAGGAGCGGCCAACTTCCTGTTGATCTTTTTATACAGTCACTACTCCAGGATTGAGGGAGAGTAGGGGATGGGGAGGATGGACAGTAACCAAAACACTTCCCATAGGCTTTAAGTCTTGCAGAGGGACAAGGGCCGGGGTTAGGGTGCCCGTAGCTACCCATGCCTTTGAACTGTAAAGATCCGAAAAAAGTACCAGTGTGATATGATTTGAAAGGTTTCATTCAAATGTCGTACAAACGCCCTTATTGAATACATAGTGATATTTACAAACCTGAATGGAAGGGGTTGATCCTGCCATACAAATTTGATGTTAGAACAAAACGCAACGTGAGTGAGATTCTATAAAGTTATTGTGGCTTGGTGAAAAAGAAAATTATGGGTCTGAATATTGTCCCAAACGTAGGTAATTGGCGATCTCTCCCCACGAAATGCGACAGTGCTGATCTTATCAGCGACCATGGAGTTATCAAACAAAATAATTATGCATAGTATAACACGTGTCGAAAATAAATTTTGCCACCAGTGAGTGGATTTGGTGAAATACGTCGTGGTTTTTTTTTTGCACTGAAAATATCTCTAGTCCCCCTCGAATCCACCCAACCCCTACCCAAACATAGACCATTGGTTAAATAAGAAGAAAAATCTATTAGGCTTTACACAAGTGTTTGACAGGTAGGAGAGGCCAGTTGAGGCATCGCGTTAATGATTGAAATATAATTAATTCTTAGAACAAGGATTAATGCTATGTCTTGGGTTTATACCTAATTTGATCTGACTGCCTGCCGTTCACACCACTATCACCAGTCCTTGGTAAAATTAATATACAATGTGTACATAATGAGTGATATATAACACTTATTGACGTCAGGAACAGGTGGTCGTGTCAAGACTCTGACTCCTAACTAGCCCCCATTGACATCATTCTAGCAAGAAAATATTCTTTTTCTTCTTGCATTGGATATTTTCTCCATATCAAATCCGTTTTTGAATTCCCTATCTTATAATTTAAAGAAAGGAAAATGGGGGAAATATATATGGGGTGGGGGTCGTTTGAACCGCCGAACCCAATCCCGTCCACCAGCCCTCAATAGTCAAGTGGCATCCTCAGGACCAATGGTTAAAGAAAGATATGGTATCAAAAGAAGATTGTTATAAGCAGGTAACAGCACCTTCCTTCCTGCCCTACTCATGACCTTTGGGGATTAAAAGTCAAATTAAGGCACTAATATTTACGTTAGATTCTTAAACATAAATTGCCATACAATAAATGAATGAATTACCTATACACTGTCGTAGCAAAAAGGAAAACAAAAGGTAAGAAAAAGAAAAAAAAGAAGAGAAAACAACCAAAGCTGGGCTATATCTGCAGGGGTTAAAATGTACGTTACACAATATAATAAAATATAGTAAGCGATGTTGCGCAATTATGTAACACAGCTAACTATAGACTTATAGAATGCTTCATGTCCATTACAGGCATGTGTCATAAAAAGAGCGAAACATTCCAAATGATCATACTTGATTGATTGTAAATGAGAAATGAGTATGTGTGATAGTCTTAACGACAGAATAATGATCTACGCTGTAAATAGTAAGTGCTGTACATCTACAGCAAAAGTTGCTGGCAGCTATGGTTCCAGTAGATTTTGCTGTAGATCTACAGCAACTGATGTGCTGTAGGTCTACAGCAAACTGACTTACTGTAGGTCTACAGCAACTGACTTGCTGTTAAGGTACAGCAACATCTCCTGTTGATCTACAGTACCTCCTAATGTAAATTATTCTACTGTTATTGTACCGCAAAAGTTGCTGGCAGCTATGGTTCCAGTAGAATTTGCTGTAAATGTACAGTAGATTGGAATTTGCTGTAAATATATAGTAGATTTTAATGTTACGGTCATTGCATTTTGGTTGGCCTAACCAATTTGAGATATGGAGTTGGGCCAGCATAATAGTCACCCATGTAACATCATTTATGGCTAAATGGGTTTAAAATTAGCCATTGAGTATCACACTTAAGTCACAATGGGCAACTGTGACAACAGATACATTAGTTGATACCCAAGGAACTTGCTTTGCTTGCTTGCTTTGAATTTAAACCTCACCTATGTGCCTCAAGGACACGTCGAGGGTGAGAGGTCCCGTGGCGTGAAACCCGGACCCGTACACTAGAGGGAGCTAAGGTAGAAATCACGCCCCTACACATTTACCGAGGCAATGGTTCTTTAACATCCGTCACTACATAGGCATAGTGAGAGATGGACAGGCCTGTTTCAAGTCATTTGTCTGCCATGACCGCCGAGAGACTTTCCAGCACAGCCTAGCCAGAGCAGGGAGGAACTCAAACGACACCTTACGGCGACGTTTACACATACCCAAGGAAGCTGGGTGTCCATACTCATATTTGATTCTATGCCACAGGAAAGGTGTGTGTGGCAGAATATGGTCGTTTCTGCCTGAGTTTACATAGATGAATGCAGAGTTCCACATATTATCAAACTAAAATGTAACATGGTCACTATTGTGCATTATTTAATTATATCACACATTTCAGCTCTTTATTCATAGATGAAAATAGATCCAGTATTGAGGAAAATTCTCTCCTAAGAGATGCTGAGGGCACCTGGTGTCAAGATATAGAACCACAGTGTCTACAGCAGTACTTACTGTAATCCTGCATCTACAGCAATACATTCAGTAACTGAACAGCAAGTGTTGCTGTATTTAGGGCTACGGCAAATATATGAGTGAAAACTGGTGTGTGCCCACAGCAGCACTTGCTGTAATGTTGTATTTACAGCAACAAAGTTGGTATTTGTACAGCAAAACTTGCTGTATGTTAGACTACAGCAACTTCTACTGTATGATTACAGCAAAATTTGCTGTATGTATACATTAACTTTTTACAGTGTATGTTGCATTTGATTATACCTGGCATGGCGATTTTAATAGGCCTAAGAAAACTTGGATATTGTGGCTTATTATACGACTTCTGTGATTTTGGGTGCTTTTTCTGGATATTCCCATTCTGATACCTGTCGATATTGCAGGTTGTAGGAGTGCTGATATCCAGGATATCAGCGATGTTGGCTGCAATTATGTAACACAGCTAACTATAGGCTTATAGAATGCTTCATGTCCATTACCGGCATGTGTCATAAAAAGGGTGAAACATTCCAAATGATCATACTTGATTGATTGTAAATGAGAAATGAGTATGTGTGATAGTCTTAACGACAGAAAAATGATCTATGTTAGGTCACTCGTTTCGATACCCTACGATACACCGAATTCGGTGCCCAATAGCCCGTTCATTACTCTCTTATTACACACAAGGTTTACCATTCCTGGCAATGTTCAATTATTCAAAGTAGATATCAATAAATGATTGTTTATATATAAAAAGAACTAAATGCCATTGACCTATATACATTCTATAAAAGCGGCCTTGTTGCTGACCTGCGGCCACATTTATAAATCTCAACACAATCACACAGGTTGGTTTATAAATAGTTCCATGCCTCGTTACCAACCCTGGAACATATAGAGCATGGCGTCTAATATGGACCATCTCAAGGCCACAACGTCACCCATTCACCGCCCAATGAAAGGGGAAAGGTACAGGGCAGAAGGACGAAACCTTGAGTGAAATGAGATATTGTGCATAGTTCAATTCATAGAAAGGACTTAAGAGTAGACTACCTATCCAGGGATAAATTGCCATGAACACGCAAAGTACGCAATCGCGACATCAGGAATATACTGACCTGAATCTGTTTAGGAACTAAACATGTTTAAGGCAACATTGTGTTCTAATTTCATGACATCCATTGTATTTAAAACCTTAACACATGGAGGTTGTTAACACAATACAAGACATTTTTCCAGCACCTAAAACACCATGGTGTTTAGAAAACATAATCCACTGTCCCTTAAGTTGTCCTATATCTGTTTTAACCAATCTCTGGGACATCATTCTAAAAGATTCTAGGAAGGTTCTAAAACATGACGTCCTGATAGTGTAGGTCTTCTCCTCTCATATAATAACAGCTTCTGCATGAAGTGGGAGGGCCGGATGGGTAATAAAACCTGATGGCACAATTACTCTCGTGAAAAATCATCGATGCTACTTACTGAGATTCCCAATGAGGAATAGGAACTGCAAGCTAATGGGGCACGGGCCGGGGGCGGGGGATGGGGGTTATGGTTTTATAAGACTTATGTTGATGACGACATATATGTACCTGGTTTTCCGAGAATTAACACGATAACGCATTTAACCCGTTGTGGTCGTTAATTGCATAAATAGATAGAACTAAACAACCATGGTGTACGAGGTGGCCGATCCACCACGGGGGGGGGGGGGGGTCTCCCCCGAGGGGGTGGATCGGCCACCGAGGACACCAGGGGAGTTTAGTTCTATATTTATTTTATGTTTTTAGAGTGTTTAATTAATTGAAAATTAGCAAAATCTGTTACCGTAGTTCAACGCATGAGCGCCCATCGCCATTTTGAATGTTTACATGCACCCAGAATGAGGCTGCAGTAGTGGATCGGCCACTGTGGTGGATCAGCACACGTTACGCCACTGGGGGTGTGCGGATCGGCTCCGTAATGCTATCTCTACGGGAAGAAGTTATTCACATAAAATAAAGCCTATTGGTAGTGATAATGCATAAATATAATCCTGGTGAGTCTACTGGCTGAGCTGTATTCATGCATCATACCACCCTACACAGGCCATGCTTGTAAAAGCTACTCCAAAGGATGGGCATATATATGTATACAGTAGCATGCATGGATTCAACAGGTCTCAATTAGCGGCCCTTAAAGGTTTTTCCTGTAGATGTAGTAAAGGATATATTATTTATGTATTAGTTAATTTTACAGTTCTTTAGGGTTATGAGGTATAAGCAATGCCTCAAGTGGTCAATCCAAGGTGTGAAACACCTTGGATTGACCAGTGAGCACTGGTTATACCAAGTAACCCTACAGAACTGTGGGTTAACTGACTTAAACCTCGGTTACATGAAATAACCACAGCTTAGTTCCTTTGTTCTAAGGTGTGAGCGTGGTTTAAGTGTGTTCGTACTGAGGCTGATGCTTCTGAAGCGTTTCGCTTAATTGTGGCGGCTGGCTGACCATAACCTGACCACCCCCTCCTGCACCCACGCAATCCTGGATTCACGCTAAGGGATTATAGGATGCTTCTATAATCCGGATTATCCAAAGACAGATCAATTTACCCCGTGAGTCCAACAGAGTCCCTGCTGACCCATTATGCGGTCTATAAAGGTTAATGTCAGTATTATACTGGTATAGGAATAACATCTGCCTGCTCCCAGTTATCCATATACAGGTAAATGATAATGATGAGGCCTATGTAGAGAGTTTTAGTGGCAACCTAATCAGTTCTTGGAAAATCCCACATTTAAACATTATCCTATTTATAAACTGGTTGGTCTCTGGGCGAAATAATAAAGGAGAGAATAAATGTGCAGTTCGGGTGAGCGGACCTAGTATAAGATTTGCACAGGAACAATTGCAGCACTTTTCTTTAATAAAAAAAAGAGAAAAAAGAAACACTCCTATTTACATGGTTTATATTCAGGAATGGCAATATGTTCAGGGCCAATGAACAGCGTTTATCATTCTCCCAAAGTGAGGGTGTGTCAAGTGCGACCTATGTACGCAGGAATTTTACAGTAATCACATTGAATAATAGCTTCTATGGATGCACCTTCTGAATTGACGTCAGCATAAAAAGAAAATTGAGTAAGTGTTCATTGATACTCTTCCGGAGACACGTCATCAGTGTTCTACATTCGTGACACGATATGCTCAAAAGGGGCTTAGTGCTCAGATCCCTTTAATATCCCCATATATCCCTGCCAAATTAAAAGAAAAATGGTAAAGGTTATCCGACCCTAACTAGAAGAACACGACCGACCCTAGCTCTCTTTCGTTCTTTCAATTTTGAGAAAATGATACGAATTGGGTAGCGCAGGTGGCAAGACGATAACTGGGTTGATTTAAACGTCTTATACCACCACAACACTACTATCCTAAGTAGAAGAAACAAATCTTAGATTTTAGGAAGGAAAGGGAAATAATCCAATAATACCTTAGGTATGTTTGCTTATGTAAGGAATGATTGTTCATGTTAGACCAACGAGATCACAGAGTAATATAAGCCTAAAATATAGGGAGGATTGCTGTTGTTCACTTTAACACTAGATGGAGCTGTGTTCGGGGGTTTGGCCTCCTTTTGGCTTGATGACATCACAGGGCAGTAGACAGTCATGTCTGTGTAATGCACACCCAAGGAACTGGCTGTCCACTGGGGGATGTACAATATGCGATATTTGGCTATGAACTGTTTCAGTATACATGGCGAAGTGATTGTACTGATACTCTAACACAAAAGCCTACATATTAAAATAACCCAGCCGGGAAAAATATTAATTCTTTTATGAACTGTTTCAGACTCTACTGCAGGCGAGATATTCATTTTCTACCACTCGATCATGGAAATATTGGCACACCCACCCTTCCCAGGGCAATACCCCATAGGAAATATTAGGGTAAAATGCCCGATCAAAAAATACAACAGTTCAATGCTACATCCTAGTTAAGAGTAACAATTCTTTAACTGGGAGGATGTGCCTTTTGCATATTATCCCTGCTATTCCAGGGGAGATTGGCAGTGACTTTTCTTTTACAGTTGACAGCATATTCTTAAAATGTCTCACATTGTGGCTGAATGGTTTCAAGCTATTATCCTCTACAGGCACCCAACCTTACCCCTTTCCCCCTAAAAGGCATGAAGCATTAATAAATCAAATGCTATTCATCTTTTTTATATCAAGGACAAGAATTGACAGTGGGCATATGGAACCTCACTCAAAAGCCCTGTAGGTGTCAGGGAAATAGTTTTTAACCCATTCAGGGCGAGCTATGAGGGTACTTTTTAAGGCTGGGGGACTGGATTTTGAGCAGTACATGTACCTAGGGGTGGGAGGTTGCAAGGTATAATACACTGTGGATGTTTTTGATATCATTTCTAACCATTTTTCAATATCCCTTTTACTCTAAACTTTCTAGATTCGAATTCCTCAGGCCCTAGATAGGTGAATAATATCCTCGGACCAAAAATAGCAGTCTATCTCAAATTTCAAAACATGGCTGCCATATCAATATATACTTATATCTATCTCAATTTTACTTGACATCAGCCCCTACATGGTGTTGAGAATACTCAACATCCATCCCTACATGGATGTTGAGTATTCTCAACATCAGCCTTTAATGTGTTAATTGTCTAATTTGGATGCTACAAAATTTGTTTAGAACGATTTCTTTTTTGCCTGTGCCAACCTGTGTGTTATAATGGAATTTTACTGTATAGTGGTAAACACACACTGTAGCATGTCCTAGGTTTGATGGGGGGGGGGGCTTCAAGTAAGGTATGTGGCAGTGGGGACTAGGATTCCGGCCTCATATCAAATGATCAATAGTATCAAATGAACATCTTCCCTCTTTTTTGATACATACATAGGGGCTCCATACAGCAAAATCTTATATGTCGCATGTCAGAGAAACATATGTAACATGAATGAGTTCTAAGGATTGAGAGCAAGGTCTAAAACCTCAAGTGGCAGTACATCCAAAAAGTTTTTTCCCACCACCACTTCATCAGTGTCCCAGCATCACTGCATCAATGTCCCACCATCGCTGCATCTGTGTCTCACCATTGAGCATCCATGTCTCACCATCCCTGCAACCGTGTCCAACCATTGCTGCATCCATGTCCAACCACTGCTGCATCTGTGCCCAACCATTGTTGCATCCATGTCCCACCACTGCAGCATCTGGGACCAACAATCACTGCTTCCATATCCTACCACCGCTGCATCCGTGTCTAACCATTGCTGCATCAATGTCCAACCATTGCTGCATTCATGTCCCACCATCACTGCATCCGTGTCCCACCACCACTGCATGTGTGTCCCACCACCACTGCATCTGTGTCCCAGCACTGCTGCATCCATGTCCCATCATTGCTGCATCCATGTCAAAATACTGCTGCATCCGTGTCCAACAATCGCTGTATCCATATCCCACCACCACTGCATGCGTGTCCAACCATTGCTGCATCTGTGTCAAACCATTGCTGCATCCATATCCCACCACTGCTGTATCCATATCCCAATATTGCTGCATCCATGTCCAACTATCATTGCATCTGTGTCCCACCATAGCTGCATCTGTGTCCCACCATTGATGCATCAATGACTCACCATTGCTGCATCCATGTCCAACCATTGCTGCACCCATGTCCCACCATCGCATGTCACCATACATACTTATTTGACAATTTTAGGCATATTTTTCCTATTCCAGCCCATAGTGATGCCCCTGGTGGCTAAAATATGTACTAAATCCCGCAGGAACCCCCATTTCTGCTTGCTGGCTCACACGTTTTTTTTTTATTCGATGTCTTTCTGTCTGTGTGTCGGTGTATTTGTGTCTGTCCATCTGTCTGTGTGTGTGTCTGTCTCCCTGTCTCTCAGCCTCTATCTTTCTGTCTCTCGTAAGTCTGTGTGTCTCTGTCGCTGTCTGTCCCCCTCTCCATACATTGCAAGCATGGAAATGTATTGACTTAAATGAGTCTATTGGTAAAAATCAATAATAATGGTGTGAATAGGATGGTTTGTAAACTATCAGACTCGGAGAATACCCTCAAAGCAAACAGGACAATGACCACTCTATCTCAAAAGTCTTTTTTTTTCTATATCCAAACAGATGCGTTTCAGGTTACCCGGCAGTACAGGTCTAGCAATTATAAAAAAGCTGACCCTAAAAGCTAGCCTTTAGACCTACTTGAAGGGTTCTAGACCTATATATGTCATGGCAGATACGATCGTTACTATAGAACAGTACTGGACATGTCGTATTCAATGGAGGGGATGGAATACAATGTGGCCGTATTCAATGGATGTCCGCCATACTCACCCTGAATACCCGTATACCATGACAATGAATGATCAGTGGTTTGGAAGCCGGGGGTTATTCCTAAAGTGACTGGCAAATTTGTAATTATTTACCAACTGCCCACCATCCAGACAAGTATACCTGAATCAACAATCGCTTCATTCTTCCTGGTTCAAGGGAATCTCCCCTGTGTCGAATCTCCCCTATATTGACTTGAAATGTCAGTTCAGTCGTGCCCAGAGGCTGTGCACCTGGCTAGCTCCATTGAGATCAACAGATCTAAACCAAAGAAGGAAGGGTGAAGTAAAAATATCTCTTATACTTCCGGGAAAAGCTGGTTTTTGGAAATGGTGCCATTTGGTAAGATATCACGAGACCTGTCTCGTGTATACATGTTTATAGATTTGTTTATGTGCCCTATTTGGGATGAACTTTCATCCTGGTTGCCGAGGGGTAAAGGGGTCCACAGGAGGAATCCAACCCTCTCTATCCAAACCAAACAACTCTTTGTCATCATTTTGGACCCTATAATTAATTATCATAGTATTTCCCCTATAATGAACTCATCTTTCAAGATTTAATATGATCCTTTGAGGAATTTAACAGCCATGGGATGAATGTATAACAAATGTCGGTCTTTTTATTCCTGTTGCAACCAACAAGTTGAATTTTACAGGTATAACTATCGATATTCTCATCTTTAATCATTGATGGCGTCTGTTTATAGAGACATGTTCAGTCTCCCCATCGATTACATCTATAGATTGAAACCTTTATAAAACCTCTATAAAAAGACGTACATAAAAGTTCACACTTTTCAAGCCCCTCCCTTGAGTACAAAAAAACAGGTGGTGCATTGTTAAGTGTGCAACATGTTTTGAATCCCATGAACATGATTTTCGCTATTTCCCATACACGAAGTTAGTTGTTCGCCATCTTTGATATTTTGCACTACCTTATGGACACCTGCCTATACCACTCCTATTAATAGATATAATAATCGTACAGGGGGGGGGAGTACAGGTATAAATAGAACAGCAACTAGCCCCGTTGAGAATAGAAATTAGCCTCCTTGCCTGACACCTTGACCAGAGGCTATTTATTATATAGCATAATAGTTTACAGCAATATCTTCATTATTGTCCGTACAATGTATGAATATAGCCCTATAGCCGGTCTACTTACTAATAGGGCTACATCTATATGCATCGTGCCGATCATTTGTCCATACAATAAATGAATATGGTCACAAATCATAGAAGGTTTGCATATGACAAATTTGGATGTATTCCAGCTCCTACACTTAGGATTTTAGTTTTACCCCCTAATTTCTTTGGCTCAAAATGTAGGGCTCATTGAGATCTTCATGTTACATATGACCAATAGCCATGAATCGTCGTCAAGTAGCCTGGCCAAGGGGTCCCAAAATAAAATAGCTGCATGAGCTATTCCTTATATAGGCCCTAAACGGCACTCTCCTGTTTTAAGCCACCATGGAAATTTGATACCCCACCATATGCCTGATTTCTAGTATAAAAGTAGGGTTACATGTAAAAAGCGGAACCTGTTCGAATCAAATGACTATTTGCATGGACCTCTTGTTATTAACATAATAATTCCCTTTATTCAGTTATCAAATTTTTATCAGAGCTATGGTGGACTTTTAAGCCTCCATACCATGGTGGCTTAAAACCATATATAATAATAGCTTTTAAGCCACCATGTGAGTAGTATATGCTAGGTTAGAATGAAAATACAGTATAGGCCCCTTTTACCAATAGAATAGAAGCTTGCCCCGCAGGGCTATGGATTTTTAATGAATTTCTTTTCATTATTAGTAGCCCTGCGGGGCAAACTTCTTTTCTATTCATTATTAGTAGCCCTGTGGGGCAAGCTTCTATTTTATTCCTTATTAGTAGCCCTGCGGGGCAAGCTTCTATCCTATTCCTTATTAGTAGCCCTGCGGGCCAAGCTTCTTTTCTATGGTTGATATGTTATACTACTACTGTTTTAAGCCACCAATCTGGAGGCTTAAAAACTAGTATTATATATGGTTTTAAGCCACCATGTAATTCCCTTTATTCAGTTATGAAATTCTCATCAGAGTTATGGGGTTTGATAATGGAATAAAGGGCTTCATATCCCTCATTGTCAATTTTTAAATAGAAGGTAACAATGAAGGATATGAAGCCCTTTATTCCATTATCAAACACCGTAACTCTGATGAGAATTTCATTACTGAATAAAGTGAATTACATGGTGGCTTAAAACCATATATAATACTAGCTTTTAAGCCTCCACAGATTGGTGGCTTAAAACAGTAGTAGTATAACATATCAACCATAGAATAGAAGCTTGCCCCGCAGGGCTACTAATAAGGAATAGGATAGAAGCTTGCCCCGCAGGGCTCCTAATAATGAATAGAAAAGAAGTTTGCCCCGCAGGGCTACTAATAAGGAAAAGAAATTCATTTAAAATCCATAGCCCTGCGGGGCAAGCTTCTATTCTATTCCTTATTAGTAGCCCTGCGGGGCAAGCTTCTATTCTATTCCTTATTAGTAGCCCTGCGGGGCAAGCTTCTATTCTATTCCTTATTAGTAGCCCTGCGGGGCAAGCTTCTATTCTATTCCTTATTAGTAGCCCTGCGGGCCAAGCTTCTTTTCTATGGTTGATATGTTATACTACTACTGTTTTAAGCCACCATTCTGTGGAGGCTTAAAAACTAGTATTATAGGGTTTTAAGCCACCATGTAATTCCCTTTATTCAGTTATGAAATTCTCATCAGAGTTATGATGTTTGATAATGGAATAAAGGGCTTCATATCCCTCATTGTCAATTGTTAAATAGAAGGTAACAATGAAGGATATGAAGCCCTTTATTCCATTATCAAACACCGTAACTCTGATGAGAATTTCATTACTGAATAAAGTGAATTACATGGTGGCTTAAAACCATATATAATACTAGCTTTTAAGCCTCCACAGATTGGTGGCTTAAAACAGTAGTAGTATAACATATCAACCATAGAATAGAAGCTTGCCCCGCAGGGCTACTAATAAGGAATAGGATAGAAGCTTGCCCCGCAGGGCTCCTAATAATGAATAGAAAAGAAGTTTGCCCCGCAGGGCTACTAATAAGGAAAAGAAATTCATTCAAAATCCATAGCCCTGCGGGGCAAGCTTCTATTCTATTCCTTATTAGTAGCCCTGCGGGGCAAGCTTCTATTCTATTCCTTATTAGTAGCCCTGCGGGGCAAGCTTCTATTCTATTCCTTATTAGTAGCCCTACCAGGCAAGCTTCTATTCTATTCCTTATTAGTAGCCCTGCGGGGCAAGCTTCTTTTCTATGGTTGATATGTTATACTACTACTGTTTTAAGCCACCATTCTGTGGAGGCTTAAAAACTAGTATTATAGGGTTTTAAGCCACCATGTAATTCCCTTTATTCAGTTATGAAATTCTCATCAGAGTTATGATGTTTGATAATGGAATAAAGGGCTTCATATCCCTCATTGTCAATTGTTAAATAGAAGGTAACAATGAAGGATATGAAGAAGTTTGCCCCGCAGGGCTACTAATAAGGAAATTCATTCAAAATCCATAGCCCTGCCGGGCAAGCTTCTATTCGATTCCTTATTAGTAGCCCTGCGGGGCAAGCTTCAATTCTATTCCTTACTAGTAGCCCTGCGGGGCAGGCTTCTATTTTATGGTGGATATGTTATACTACTACTGTTTTAAGCCACCAATCTTTGGAGGCTTAAAAGCTAGTATTATATATGGTTTTAAGCCACCATGAGATGGAGGGGTAAAAGGGGCCTATACTGTATAGTCATACTAACCTAGTATATACTACTCACATGGTGGCTTAAAAGCTAGTATTATATATGGTTATAAGCCACCATAGTGTGGAGGCTTAAAAGTCCACTATACTCTGAAGTACAACCGAATTTCCTATACTTAACCATACGTTTATTTCCTTTCCTGCAACTCAATTCAGGGTTCCGTGTTTACTTTCAACTGACTTGGTGGCTTAAAGCAGTATATGGCCATATAAACTACAAGTGTTGGTGCATAGGGCCCATATATGAGGGAAGGTTAAATATGTTAAGTATTTCTACACCAGCCTGGTCAAGTGAGGCATGCTTAGTACCGTGTGGTCACGTCTACGCCCTTATCTCTATGCAGAGATACATAGGATATAGATGTACAACAGTTATTATACCCCAATAATTGCTAATTATATTCAAGAAAACACTCCAAGTATGAAGGGGAATCACTTTACTTGTACATTTTTTGCCAGTTTCTGCCATTTTTGGTTGAGGAGAGAATAATGCTACTTGGAAAAAGGTCTAGCAGAAACTAATATGCTTCATTTCATTTAGCACCACTCCTTGAAAAGGGGAGTTAGGCAAAATATTTTTTATTTAAAAGAAAGAATGAACTTTAAGCTTCACCCTGGTATATAGATATAGGGGTCTGGCGTTGATTTCTGGGTGGTAGAGCTAGTGGAAATAGGTCGTAGATGTGACCACATGGTCGTAGACATGACCGCAACACATGATGGGGAATTCATAGGATATAGAGGTACCAGAGTTATCATACCCTAAAGACTATTAAAAATATCTAAGAAAACACCCCAAGCATGAATGGAAACCACTTTTCTTGTATATTTCTTGCCAGTTTATGCTATTTTCTGGCTCAGGGGCATTGATGCTACTTGAAAAAAGGCCTACCAACAACTAACATGCTTCTTTCAAGTTACCAACATGCATTGCAAAAGAGACATCTAGGCAATATATTTTATCATTAATAGATAGCATTTCCCTTCAGCTTAACCCTGGTATATGGATTTAGGTGTCTGGGGTTGAGATCTGGGTAGTAAAACTAATGAAAATAGGTGGTAGACGTGACAATGTGACCACTGGGGACAGACAAAATATAGAGAAAAATCTTATAAATAATTGATTCTTATGCCATTGGTTTGGTATGCAGAGTCTTTACCTGTTAGGAATACATCAGCACACCTATTTTCTCTCCTGTTAAGGTGGAATTAGCCTGTTTTGATAGAATAAAAGTTGTAGGTCTTTGGTTAATGCCTTGCATATTCTCCTTTTAAGGTGGAATTAGCCTGTTTTGATAGAATAAAAGTTGCAGGTCTTTGGTTAATGCCTTGCATATTCTTCGAAAAACCCAGGTGTTATGACTTCCTTAGTGATAGGCTGAAGAATACACATGTATAGGACCCAGTTTGGTTGGTACATAACCTCCAGGCCCAAGTGCCACTGACTGCAACACAAGGGTGGGGTGCATACAGTTTTGGCTAAGAGGGTAATGCAAGGTCGTAGACATGACCACGCGGTTGTAGACGTGACCACACGGTCGTAGACATGACCACGCCTATACTTTTCTTATGATATCTATGGTTCTATTGGGAATATATTAACCAAACTTACAGGGCTTATTGGTTTCATATAAAGGTATGAGGCACACATAATAAGGATAGTTAAATGTGAAACACCTAGCAGCATGGCTGCATGTGTGGTTGTAGATGTGACCATACATAAACTACCCCAAAATCAGATCATAGCAACTGGGCCATACAGTTCTACCAGTAGGTTCATTTTTTTTTTGTGTGTGCTACATAAGTACATATAAGGTCTCTACATGGTAAATATTATTAGTCCATGTACTGTATCTTTCCTAGTGTAATGGAACCCGAAAAAGGTCGTAGACGTGACCACTCATCGATTACACAAAAGGTTTTATGCACCCAGTCACCACAAAAGATAATGGATGGACCACCAACCATTAAAAAAGAATTCTCTACCCTAGGGGGGATATCCTGGATGAGATAGATAAAGATTTGGCCTTTTATTTTATTTTTGCTAGCAAGGGAAAAAGATTAGTTCCTCGTTTTTACCCAAAAAATAAGCCTTTTTGGCCATTTGAACCGCTGTATCTGACTAATTATGTATCACAGATAGGTAAAACCATGGTTCCCCTCGAAGCTCTAAGCCTTGACGACCAGAATACATAAAAAACTAAACTATATCTATTAATTTGAAGGATTTTTTGAATGGTAGGCAAAGACAACCTACTTGACGATGATCCATGGCTATATGGGTTTTGATGGTCCAATATGCATATTATGGGCACTAGGGGTTAAAATAGACCCAAAATGACCAATTTTGTAGGGAAAAATCAATAAATCCATCATTTTTCATAATTTTTTAAAAGTTTGACAATAGGAATCGGCCCTTCCATTTATGACCACTGAAATCTGAAGGAAAACCAAATTTTTGGACCTAAGATTGCCTTCCTAGGCGCAGTTGGTCTATATTTTTTGAGAAATTAACTTTTTGTAAAGTAGGTGGCGCCAAGTAGGTTGTCTGGGCGAAAATTTTAGGGCATATGATCCCCTCCTAAAATATCCATGATGTATATGGGTTAATTTTCTGTGCTAACATTTAGAGTTAGTGCCATGCTCAAGTAATCTGGAAAAATAATTGGAATTGCTCCATTATCTTGCCTGTGAGCAGGCCATGAGTATTTTTTTGTCAGCAAGACCGCCCTTTTTTGGGTGTCTTCCCGAAATAGCACATTCCTTCTCATCCTGGCTGGGGTTTACATATGTCAGTTATTTAACCCCCACATAAATTATTATATCTACGTGCCATAGTGTAAAACAGATAAATTATCCCTCATGGTTTGGAATAGCAGGGGAAAAAGTCTAAAAAATGTCTTGCCGAATGACATGTCTTGCTGAATGACATGTTAGATACATGCTATGTTGAGCGGTTCTTTTCCTAAAGATATTGTCATCATACCTCCATGGAAATCTCAAGTCTGGACCATTCTGACCTGTAGATTATAAAAATTGTATTAGCATTTATGTCAGATGCGTTCTTCTTATCATAGAATGCGTTCTTCTTATCATAGAATGAAGGTTCTTGTGATAAACCTTTATCGTGATTCTAAGAGCGCTCAAACTTTGTATAAGAGCGTTCATGCCCCACTGCACACCAGCCAGGTCAGTTACAAACACACTCTCGGACATCAAAGGCTCCGACCTAATGGTTCACTGCACAATATAATAAAAATGAGGGTCTCAGTGTGCGACCTCATGGTTCAGTGCACAAACTAATAACTTGTAAGTGAATGCAACCGGCCGTCACGGGTGCCTGAGCACCGCTGACGCCGTCATGAGTGTCTGAGCACTCTAATAACTGAACAATGGGTTACATAAGCACGACGCCATAACCGTCCGGTCGCTCTAGCGTCGCTCCTGAGCGAGCTAGGTCAAATATCAAAGCATTTATGGAAAGCCCATAATTAGACGGTCAGAATGAGCCCAAGATCAAGGCGGAACTCCCATTATTAAGGAAGTTATGCCATGGAGACTGAATGGAGCTCTGAGTGCACTACAGACAAACCGGCAGGAGTTACGCGCCTATCCAGCGGGCAGTTCAAACTTGGCATATTCAACTCCGCGCATGCGCAAAATGGCGGCTGTAGCTGCGTAAACGACCGAGTTATGAGGGTTTGAAGTTACAGAACCGACCAAGACAATGGGGGACACAGCGGCGTCCATGGGGGTCCTTTGTGCACCCAGTGACACATGAAAGGCTCCCCTCTAACAATTGTAGAGTTAGGCAGATGCTACTGGCCCCAGTCAGTCTGGAGGTGCTTTTCCAAGATTTGCTACAAATAGCCTGTCTGCACCTCCAGGAGGACAGAACACCAAGAACCGCTCTAGAGGTAACATCTCCAGCCATCTCCTGCTACCTGCTATACCACTGCACTATGGTGAAACTATGCTAGACAGGCATTGGTTCCCATCATTAGTGGCCAGGGGGTATCTTCCTCAAGACTTCCACCAGAGGGTAAAGTTATTCATTATTACACTATTCCTCTAAGCAGCAGGTCAGGAGCTAGGTGTGGGAACCCACCTAGAACTATGCTGGACATTGTATTATTAATACCTCACAGGTGGAGTGGAACAGAACATTATACTTTATAACTTACTGTATATTTACTGTATGTACAAATTACCTACATACTAACTACTGTATGATTGATATTTCTTACATGTTGCCTAAAGCTGAATAAACCAGTGACAACTGGAAATAACACTATTTTATGAGAGCTTAATGTATTCACACTATATACCACTAGTCTTATGATATTTCTCATATGACAACTTGATCATGCCAATTACTAGTATGACAATTCTGTGAATCTGTCTTTCCTAATGACATTTGAGGTACAGCCATGGTGAGGGCTTGGTTTCCTAGAGAAATTATCATCATACTTCCATGGAAATCTCTGATCTGGACCATTTTGACCTGTAGATTATGGAAATTGTATCAGTATTTATGTCAGATGTGATCTTCCTATCCTAGAATGAACGTTTTTGTGATAAACTTTTATCACAATTCTGGGAATCTGTCTTCCCGAATGACATTTGAGTTACATGCCATGTTGAGGACCTCGATTGTGATGTGTTTACATATTTTTGGCCAATTAAACCTATATACCACCTGAAAGTACACATAGTGGGCTTTGTCTTCCACATGATTAAAAGTAACTACTGTAAACTCCCGCGTATAAGACGCGTCCTCTATGCCAAACAAATGCCTTGTGCATCTTATAGGATGTACTGAAATTGGGGGTGCGTCTTATACGAGGGGTAATTTTACTATAGAAATGTACTGAATTTACAAAATTGAGCCCTAAGAGGTGCGTCTTATACGTGAAAATGCTTCTGCTGAGTTTGGGGTGCGTCCTATATGCGCAGTGCGTCTTCTACGCGGGAGAATATGGTACCTAAGACTGTGTCACTTTTATGTATACCAGCAAGTTTTGAAATTTCCTGAACCAGGAATTTCAAGGAATTCAATGAAAATGCCATTTCAGGCCTGAAAAAAAGGATTCAAGTGTAGGACAAAAGTCCAAGTCCTTTAGCTGCAGCTCTCTGAATCCTACCCTTAGACCCAGTAGTCAACAAAAGTTAACATAAAAGTTGACCAAATACATAAAAGAATTAATTTCGCATGGCTTAAGGGAAAATACCCTCCTAATGTTATTCTGCAAGACACCTTTCCAGGGTCTTCCAGAGTATAGATGTTCAGGGTGTTGCCACAGCAACGGATTTCATATTTAACTGAAAATATTTCATGGGTAGTTACCACAACACCTATACCTTATCCACAAAAAATATCTTTCAGATACTCCAGGGTTTAATCTCAGGCCCCCAAACTCCGCGGCAGACCCCATCTGCCAACTTTTTATGATTTTCGACCATATAGCCCTAGCCGGGCTACTTATTAATAGGGCTACATCTATATGCATCATGCCGATCCTATGGGGTTGAGACACTCCCGAAGAGTTGGCAATATGTGGTCGTTTAAGAGTTAACAACGTGGTGGGTGAAGCCAGGGAATATTATTGGAAATATTATCAGTAAACCCCCACGTATAAGCTGCACCCATGTACAAGCCACATCCTCAGTTTGTGGAGAAGCTATGGGTTGCATCTCGGGCCTAAAAAGTTTGCCACTTCTCACTACAGCCTATACATGTAAATCCCCTCGTATAAGCCGCACCCTTAGTTCAGGATGACCCTGTAAGCCCGACCAACAGTCTAGAACAGTCTACTTAAGCCGTGGCTTATACGTACGGTTTTACAATATGAGGATGAACATACAATGTACATGACAACATCCGATACTCCTAAACAGTCTCTTTTGTCAGGGACCTGGTCAATCTACATCAATCGAGGCACCTTATGGCAGAATCAGGAAATTGGTTTATTAGCCTGTGCACATTGTCCTAAAAAACACTGATGTGAAACGTAATGAAGCTATTGGCACAAAGAGGCATTCTACCAGGAAACAATCAATGTGAAAAACTATCATGGAGGCAGTAAGGATATTGAAATACAGCCTATAGAAAAGTTAATGATACAATTACCCCCACCAGGCAATCTTCCATGAAACAAAAATGAATTGTAATGGGAGGTAATCAACAGGGGGGAGGTTCGGGGGTTCGTGCTATCATTGACACCATCGCAAACATTATGAAAATGATATAGGATATGGAACATTGGGCCAACTTATAACTCCTAATATTGGGCTGCAGGGAGGGGGAGCTAGATCAGTCAGTATAGTATTGGACTGGGAACTCAAGGGTCGTGGGTTTGAAACTCTACATGGCCCAGTGATATGCTGAATGACTTTCCATCCCGGTCATGGCAGACAGATGACTTCAAACAGGCCTGTCCATCTATCACTATGTAGTATGTGAGTATGTTAAAGAACCATTTACTCTGTAAAGGTGTCGAGGCCTACTTTCTACCTTCTCATAGATTCGGTCAGCATCACGCTATCCCCCTTCCCCATTAGACTAGGGATGGTATGTCTGTATGGGTGGCACAATATGAGATAAAATTCAGTCTCTCTCTCTAACAGTTTGTATAATTTCTCACCCTTTTGGAGCTAGGATTGAGATTACCTTCAAATGCAGAAATGGCTGTTTCTAAACTGATGATTCTTGACAGCCCTGCCTTTTTTTTTTTATCTTTACAGATATGCAGGCTGTTGAAAGGCATCTACTACAAAGACGTCTACAAGAACAAATCTATATATACAATCTATACCCATTATTAACTAAATGGCAATTAAGAAAGTGATATAGGGCCTTATCAGTGATATATTGCTGTATTTACCCCTTATTTGAAAATCACATTGGGCCAATATGTGACCAATGTTACCAAAGAACATCAGAACCATGGGCCAACATTGTGCTAACGAAAATTCCATTCTACCATTTCGAGCTTGGACCAATTGAGGGCCAGCGGTCAAGCCTTACAGTAGCCAATAGGCCTATAAAAAACCAACATTGGGCCATTCTACTGACTTAAACTGGTCCAAGCATGGCCCAACTCTCCATTCAGACTACCATTGCTATACTTGGGTTCATCCTCGGCCATTGAAATCGAGCATAGATGAATATCTATCTGCATTACAGAGAAGGGTACGGGGTCAATCCATCCTCCTTTCATAAGCATGGACTTATGTAGGTCTATGATATAAGCCTTATTGGCCTAATCATAATGGAAAAAAAAGTTGGTTTCCAGTCTTACGACCGACCCCAGTAAAACAGGACCAACCTTACACTCAATCTTTTTTTTTGTCGCCAGAAATTCGAATATTCATTTTTCTATTTCATTAGTTTTCATCGTATGTTTTTCCCCCCAGATCACTCCACATTTCAACATTTTTTCACATTTCATTTCAAAGCTTCATACGTTTACATTTGAGCATAATATGAATAATGGATGTGGCTAACCTTTTTAAACGACACTTTTTTTTGTCCACAGTGAGTCATACCTTCCTGTGGTATGAGGGATTTAAGAGAATGAAACGAAAAGTGCATGGGACTCAGCGTGAAAAGTAAAAAAAATCAAAAAAAAAAAAAATCGTACGACCCTATGATAAATAGTATATTTTTGAGGCAAGTTTGAATTGTTTCTGGAAACCCAGTAACTGACATGGCCTTACCGAGAGATCCTGTAGAAGCCAGCATCAGCCGAGGATGGATGTCATGGGGCATGGCGTTCATCAGCACATCTCTGATCCCCCATCAAGCCACCACTATACTTAATCCAAAGGTAGGCCAGGGATAACCATAGTCGTCACTATACACTGTACATATGAGGTATAGATTATTGTGTTGATGTCAGAGTGTTGTTATCATGCTGTGGCATGGACACTGGGTGCTGCAGTGTAGCCTACTGGAGGAGTACAATCAATGATGATATCGATGATCGGTGTACTACATTAATATACCTCCTGTACCTGGACTCTGGGTGTATTGTCTATGTCAGCTGGTACTCCTGCTGTGAGTGTCACACTGTCAGCCTTTTAATGTACTTAATGTGCTGGAGGCAGCCCTATATTGCTGTTTGTTGCCCACCAGCATGGTAAAGGCCCACGTCAACCTGGTAAGGCTAATAATAATAACACAGCCAAGGTATTCAACCCAAGGTCAGATTAAAACCTAGCAACCGTGTCGGTCCCTTTAAATAATATCTGTCACACGTGACACTTTGGAGGTCTAATATAGACAGCTATATATATAGCCTGTGCCCTGAGCTCATGGTAGGGGGTCACACAAAGTGTAGAGATTATTATGATACCACTACAATGTTATAAGACACCAATGTACCTGTGTGCGCACGTCCCCTTATGTAAGACCTCCAGGTCGTAATAGCTGTTATACAGTGGCAGTCCAATCCACACCTAGTCTGCCAACACTGTATCACACTATGTATATTCTCTATAAGTCTCCTCCAGTAGATCTATGTAAACTGAGGCATATATGTGAGTTTCCTGCCTCCAGGGGGGCGATTGGACACTGGGCTTACCTGTAAACAACAAGCAGTAGTCCTACAGCTGTGAATGTGTGTATTCTGCAGTACTTGAGCCACAACCACCTCCATGTACGTCTACCTGTAACACACTGGTTCTCTCCATACTGAGTGTTCACTGCTACTACGGTAATAAGCTTCACCACTCACTTAGTCCCAGTTAACGATCCTTACAGGCTTCCTCCTGTATATTACCCTTCCTCCTGTGTGCTGGTGTAAGCTGTGACAGGTTGTTGCACCTTATGCCACACCAACAGGAGGTTTGTGGCAGTCTGGATGTCGTGGTGGGAAGTGAGGGGAGCGGAGGGAGGGGCAGCTAGCCTGGGCCTGCAGCGAGGTTAGTGTTATGTAACTGAACTCTCGGTATATTATAGAGGTCGGGCTATGGGGCTTGTATACGGCAATATTGTCTTTATACCACAAAGTGGTGTTATTCTGTGAGATATACGGGCCCGGATATAGTTGCTCACAACTCACAGGTCTTTATCAAAGTTTTAAATTGTGTGAAGCAGATAACGACTCTGATATATGGGCCCCATTTGGGGAGGGGGTCTAGATAGAGGTCCCCATGAACTTGTCAATTTTAAGAAATTGCCATAAGAAATTGCCATAGGGTTCATGTCAGCAATGTGATAAATCCTTTTCCGTTATCTTATAAAATCAACGTACCGGCCATGTGTACAGGCGGAAAGAAACCTTACAAAAACCAATAATCACGACATAATTACAATGTATAATGCTCTACTGCAATATGATGCACTTTTCAACTTGCCTCTGTCACAAATTGCAGTGTTTGGTGGGCAAAGGCAATTTTGTGGGATTAAGGCCCACATTGCATACTGATGGTAGCGGGGACACACACAGAAGGACGTACCCTATATGCACTCTCCTTTTGTGTATTCTATTTAAGGTGAGAGAAAGGTTCCACGTGGAGCACCCCAGCGGATCCAACCCATTAGCTACATATATAGTTTATACCACGATTTGTGGGTTACACAGTGCTTTCTGGGGTCTATTCCCATCCACATATCTGTCGATATTGCACACTCTATAGGCTGTAACATCAATTTTGTAAGGCGTGCGGTTATCCAGGTAAGGCGTGCGGTTATCCAGGTAAGGCGTGCGGTTATCCAGGATAACCGCACGCCTCTCCCATGTCACATGTCACATGTCACATATTAAAACCCACGAAATTTTCCATGCCAGGGCAGGGCTCGAACCTACAGTCTCAGATCCCTAATCCAACTCCCTATGCATTGCGCCACAGGGACTGACGACATACGCTCGGTTAGAACCAGGTCTTGCTATGATACAAAGCCGTGTGCGCTGTCGCTGTCCGCTGCCGGGCGAGGAGGTGTATTATACACAAACATAACAGCGAGAGGGAGGAGACGCGGTGGCCTAGCGGTTAGCGCTTTGCGCTCAGCCGTCAGAGGTACATGGATCGCGTCCCGGTCTGGGTGGTTCTTTTTTCGCCGTGTGCGCTGTCGCTGTCCGCTGGCGGGTGAGGAGGTGTATTTTATACACAAACATAACCACGAGACGGATTGGAATCTTTTTTCGCCGTGTGCGCTGTCGCTGTCCGCTGCCGGGTGAGGAGGTGTATTTTATACACAAACATAACCGCGAGAATCATCTATTCTTCGCCGTGTGCCGCTGCCGGGCGCAGAGGTGTATGTACCGATCGTGTACACACAATGGCTGGCATCGAGTCCCGGGGAGGGGGAATAATTTTTATTTTCATCTTGAATTTATTGGTATAATATTGATTATTTATTGGTTTCGTGGTATAAAATAAGTAGTCAATGGATAACTGATGACTCGTGGGGGTTATCGACGATAATAACACTCGGCCTACGGCCTCGTGTTATTATCCGTCGATAACCCACACTCGTCATCAGTTATCCATTGGTTACTTGTTCAATATTCTGCATGGGCACATCAGCACGGGGGAGATACAGGTTTATACATAGCTGACCTTCCTTCACCCCTACATCAATGTCAATCCCTGTTTCCCTCTTTAAATGTAGCCCCTTCTAGTATTAATCAAGTTCTACTCAGTATTTGGTTGACCAGAGGTTTCTATATGAAAACAATATTGATATTTGTAGAATTTTAAGAAGATAGATTTGCATTTCTCTAAATAACTGATCCAAACATTCGAGCCAAGGCCAACAGAAGTGCAACATCCATTCACCTATTGCTTCTGAAATAATTTATATCGTCCAGCGAGCCTAATTGGGGTCCAGCAAAGATCAGTGAGTGAGTGAGTGAGTGATAGATGTTTAACGCCATTTCGACAGCTAAGGTCATATTCATGGCGAGAACTACATTACACAATTTCACAGAGGAGAATGTGTCAGTGCCCACGCATATGTGCACCACACACATCCTGAGGGGACAGGAAAGAGGAGAAATAGACCCTTTTAAGTGGGCTAGGGAAGCCCCCAGCAAAGATCATGGATGTAGACGAAAAATACAGTGCCCTGTTCAAAGAACGACTATAGATGCGCCGTACATAATGTTCCTGATGTTTCTCTTGTATACAAGTTACACCTTATACGCTGGCTAACGCAGTAGAGACATGCCGTAGTGGCATGTTGAAGTGCCGGGTCTTTGAATGAGCGCAGGTCTTGGATAAGCGCCCGGGGGGGGGGGTAAAGTATCATTGAAATTGAAGAATACACTATGAATTAAGTCTTTAAGAAGCGCCATTCTTGAATAAGGGCCGGGGGTTGTGGTAGGTTGAAATCTATTAGTGCCGGGACGCTTAAACAGGCCAATACAGTATGACAAGGGCCTCTATTAAAATCGACAAATGACGTGCCCCTCCCCACCCCGCTCTCAGCTCAAATCCGTACAGGGTGTACCCATGCAGGGTAAAACCATTTGAGTTCATCTCCGAGGTCATGTAGGTGGTCTAGACCAACATTTCGGCCTCTTTGTATAGTTTACTTTGATAATGACCACGCCCTATAACCACAATGGCAGCCTCCATAGCCTAATGTGGTAGCACTGTGCATGGACACTATGCATGGTAGCACTGTGCATGGACATGGGACCAATGGTCAACAGGTCTCTCTCTGTAGAACCACTATCTGCGTAAAGAACCGCTACCTGTTCCTGTACTGTCCATAGAGCTAAAGATTGGGGTTGGCCCAGGGGCACTCCCCACAGATTTGGATACGGATTTTAAGGGAAAGAGCCCATCTTTTGAGTCCTAGCCATGGGCCGTCGAGGTGTTTTTGTGCCATCTTGAGACAAGTTTAAAGGGAGAAGGTGGCTTTTTTTTTATCCTCCATACACACATAGGTTTAATAGACAAAATAGCCTTCATTTCAGCCTGGGCCCTGCATTTCTTACATACCAAAAACTGTACTGAACAAGTTTTGGTTCGTTTTGACATTCTAGTATCCCCACTAAACCCAGAGGCATGTTCAATGTCTATTTAGGGAGTGGTCATTATTAAATTTTATCAACAAGGGTTGAGGGATGGGTGGTGGGTTTGAGTGGGGGGGGGGGTATAAAAACTGTTGAGCGCCGGGGCGGAAAACTTTGACACACATTGAGGGGGTGGGGAATATTTAGCCTCTTTTTAGCAGAAAAGCCTGTGCGCGACTACAGATCAAGGGGGTCATAAAAATCTTCTGCACCTTTGGCCTTGGGGGGGGGGGCGCTATATATTTTGATCGCCGTTGAGGAGGAAGGAGGGGTGTAAAAAGTTTTCGCGCCTCAGCAAAAAAAAAAAAAAAAAAATCACCACCCCCTGTTGATAAATAATGGTCACTCCCTTGCATGTTTCATGACAATTTGACATGATGCTACTGTAATCTCATGTGGGGTGTGAGATACTTAGCTCTTTGTTTAAACCGATGGGGTACTACTACTACACTTGTTGGCTTCATGGGTTTCATATAAGCATTCGCCTACGGCTCATGCTTATATCACCCCCTGACGCCAACTCGCGCAAGTCTATTCATCATATATTACTTCCGTAAAATCAAAGTTATTGTAAGGATACCAATCATGTAGAGTAAGAAGTTGGACTTGTTGACTGATTATTCCAGTTACCGAGGTAATTCTTTAAGAAAAACATTTGTCTCATTATTTTTCATGTTTAGCATCAGATAGAATAAAAAAAAACAACCGTTGATATCATCGTTTTTGACTCTGTTTAATGATAGAAACCTTGATTTCAGAGTGATATCAAAGAAAGTGGGAAGGTTCATGTAAAAAGTTAAAAACTGTGATATTGTAGTTTGCCCTGAACTTACGTTCCAACCTGATGTTCGAGTTTAATAGCATAAAATATGGAAATTAACAGACGAAAATCAATACAACGTTAACCCTTTAAGGGCAGAGCAAAAAATGTCGCCCTGGCCATGGGGACGGCCTCTGAAAAAAGTATAGTTCCTAGAGGACGAGCCTATTTTCAATTCCTATACTAATCCTATATAACTGGCATCGACTATAGTCGACGCTAGGCCTGCCATGGTGTCGACTATAGTCAATGCTAGGCCTACCATGGTGTCGACTATAGTCGATGCTAGCCCTCAATGGGTTAAGGCTCAGTTAAGATGGGGGAAAAGAAGAAGAAATAAATGTATTACGATGTAGGCCTTTTACCAGGAAAATGACATACCAATGATATAAAGGCCTGATATCGAAAAAAAGATAGAGGAACCCTAACATTGAGAGTGTACATTTGGCTTGCCACATGGACGCAGGAGGGACGCAGTGTTATCTGCCCTGGATTCGCGGAGAGCAAGGAGCGTGGATATTGCGAGCTGTACGGTCCTTGCTGAGAGGTCAAACACGTGTTACCTGTGGGTACAGTGTTTCAGCAAAGTCCCACGAGATGGCGCACCTGGCCGCGGGAATACACCGTCCGGAATACACGCTCTATGAATCTCAGCACGAAATGGAATACATTTCTGTCTGTAGGCTATATACCTAGTCTTATCTGCCCACGCCGATTCAGGGATATCGTTATCTTTTTGGACAGAAAACGGCGTTCAGCCATGGCCCTTTAGGTTGAATATAATGAGAGCAGCATTAATTACATCCCCTGTGTGCCATTTATATTCAAAGGAATGGATAATTTCATACTTGGCTGGAAACCTATACCCTGAATTCCGCTCCCGCTCCCACTACATATACAGACTGCAGATGTCCCCAGTAGCTATACCTGTCATAGCTAAGTGCATGACACCTGTCAGTGTTGGGGGGGGGGGGGTCCAAGGACCCTAACAGTGATGCCAAGTTATTACTGTTTGTGTTGCAGGATGACTCGACTACATGCTGGGAGAATGAATGGTAGACAAAACAGGCCAACCGCCCCGTAATGACAATACTCTGTAATTAAGCTATGTTCCTATATCATTTTGTCTTGATTATCATCATTTTCTTATCGTTCACAATAAATACATGTACATTACCTAGATGTATAACTTACCAGGGACTCAAGAAGCAAATTCTATCAGGATTGACACCGGAGATAGAATTGTGCTATTCATACATCATGCATTTTTATAATTAATTTCCAAAGTGTAAATTTAACCACACCTTTCTCCATTTTTAGTGCATTTTATTTTTAAAATCAGAGATAGGCCTATCTGGGAAAAAATGATTTCCTGACGAGGGCGGTGATGAGGAATCAATTATCTTTTTAGTGTCCCCAAACATCTGAAAAAAAGAGTTAGGTAAATGAAAATGCTGACCTTTACTGTGTCCGATCCATGGTTCTCCTACCGGTGGAGGCTCCAGGAAGTTCCAGTAATCCATGGTTACGGTGCCTTAATGCCCAAATCACTGTGGTCTCTAGGCACCCTATGTAGAATTTACTTCTTTAGAATCCATCCTTAACTATCTTAGATATCCTCTTGGGTTGTCATGGAAGGTGTAATAGTGTTCATTCCCATGTAGATTTTCCATAATGGCAGTGCATGATCCAACATCTATATAAAATCGGCCTTGGGAATTACATTTGCTTATCCCGGAAATTGATAAATATTTAGGTACTTTAAGACGACATTGCTGATTCAGGACTTTGTCAACTTTAGAATGCAAATAAGTGTTTGCCTTTCTCCTACTCCCTTGTTAATTAACATTGTCCACGTTTTCCACACGACTAGTGATGCCAAAACTTGGTTAAGCAATAAATTTGATGACGCATCTTCACTTTCTGATCATCTCACAACGCCACCCTGGGAAATATAGAAAATGCACATAATAAATTATGTGTAGATCATAATAAGGGTGTTATCGTCACGTTTGATATCAGTCTGTATATATATATATATATATATATATATATATATATATATAGAGAGAGAGAGAGAGAGAGAGAGAGAGAGAGAGAGAGAGACAGAGAGAGAGAGACAGAGAGAGAGAGACAGAGACAGAGAGACAGAGACAGACAGAGAGACAGAGAGAGAGACAGAGAGAGAGACAGAGAGAGAGAGAGAGACAGAGAGAGAGAGACAGACAGACAGACAGGCAGACAGACAGACAGAGATAATGAGACAGAGAGAAGGGACAGAGAGATACAGGGGCAGACAGGGGGCATCAATGGATAAGACATACATCAAGGGGGTTGGGGTCAGGCAAAATGAATACAGATGCATACAAGGGAGGGGGTCTAGGACCATTTTTGAATACTTATTGTGTACGCATAACATGTACTAAGATTTCCCTGCATAATGCCTGCAATGTCAAAAATATAATTTTATAATTACAAAAGCTTTTCCCTTTTCTAACAAATGTCGTGAGGAAATTGTAATGAAAACTTATTGTGTAATTTTTTTTTAAATGTTTTTAAATGAACAACCTTATAACTTCCCTATAAATAAATGGGCCACTCGATGAATTTGAAAGACAATTATTTGGGTCAAGGTTCAATGAGGCCACGAGGAAGGAGGGAAATGAATAATCACACCAAATGTATGTATATGTAAGCTATTCAATATGTTGACAGAGCGCATAAGTATGATAAGAAGTCCATGTTATTTTCTACCTCTTGCTATATTCATTCCATGGACAGAGATCGCTCTAAATGCAATAATGAAAGATTGTGCAAAAAGATAAGTAAAGAAATACCATTTATGGGAATTTTTTTTTAATTAAATACATATTGGTTTGTAGAACTTGAACTGTTAAAGATCGTACACTGTATAGACATCTTTGAAAAGGTTATTTGATACTTTTGAAGATGAATTGATAAAAGTAGAGGGGGCACCACTCACCTTTTCATAGTAATTTAGCCTGTTAAAAGGGCGGGAAGTCCCTGTTTTTTTTGTCATAGTTTTCGATTCTAAAACTCATACTTGGGTAAAAGATGAAATATTTATAATTTTTCCCAAAATATGAATTAAATATCTAGATTATAATGTCCTAATTGTCTACTTTTACTTGCTGAAAGAATTTTCTAGATCAGCTAACTATGAGAGACACAGCACCAATCTGAAGGTGCAAAAGTAGTAAATGTTAAGTTTTTGGTTCCCAATATTAATGAGGCAACGAAGCTATATTAATAGCAACAAAATGTGTGTTTATGTTAAGTGACCTAGCCTAGCAACGCATACACTAGACCGTCTATATGGGAAGTATAATATATCTGCAAGTCACGGCGAAAACCATCGTAAGGAAAGTAATGCCGACATTAGCTTTTTCCCTGGAAATGTGTGGGCAGGGAAGTATTTAGAGGTAAGTATTTAGGGTCTGATCGCTACTTTTTTTCCAGAGTTTTTAGGGACGGTCATCATTTATCAATACGGGGGTTGTGTTTTTTTACGCCCTCCCCTAACGCCAGAGGCGCAGATAATTTCGTGCCCCTCTTTGATCTTTAGTAGTGTGCAGGCATTTTTTTGGGCTAAAAAGAGGGTCATTTTTTTATGTCCTATCCCTCCTCAAGAGGAGTTAATTTTTTTACGTCTCCCCCCTCAGGAGGGGTCAAATGTTTCTGCGCCCCCCCCATTGATAGATAATGACCACTCCCTTACAGTGAAACTCGACATTATACGGCATCCATGTCATGCATCATCACGCACCAGTACGACTAATGGGCATAATGCTTTAATGCAGTAAATGCCTTTGGAGGGTTAAACTAATACTGGTGGAGACATCTGCGCACATTTTGAAGAACTAAGTCTCACGAAGCATATCATCACACAATCACGCCGTAATACCTTACTTGTAGGGCTTACCCCGCATATGGGACACCCCAAAGGTCAGAGGAAGATAATTATATAGGCCTACCACTTTAGGTGAAAGACAAAAGTTGAAAAAAAGTTTATATAATGGTAATATACCTGACCTCCTACATCAGCAATGATTGATAATCTTATGACTTACACCTCACTAGAAGAGAAAAGATTCCACATTTATTAGCCCTGACTCACGTGATCGGTTAATAACCCTTTTTGATAATGGTTAATGGCTGTTGGTTTTCATTCTACAAACTATTTGCATCAAGAAATGCTAATACACATCCACTACACAAAAACGGATTTTCAGCTTTTGCAAACGTTTTTTTTTAGGTTTGGGTCTAAAAAAGACACGTTAAAAACACATTGAAAAAATGTTTCTAAACCAGCTTTCAATGATTCGGTTTTTAACGTTAAAAACGTTAGTAAAAACGTTTTCAATTTACGTTTTTTACTATATAAAAACACGTTTTCTTAACATGAAGTAAAAACGGATTTTTACAGAAGGTAAAAAAAAAAATCATTTTTTTAAAGTACATGTTTTGATTTTTTTCACGTTAAAAAACAAACAAACTTAAGAACCTATTAAAAGCATTTTTATGCAAGTGCGCATTCTCTGTCTGTCTGTCTGTCTGTCTGTCGGGCTGTCTGTCTGTCTCTGTCCCTGTCTGCCTGTCTGTCTGTCTGTCTGTCTCTGTCCCTGTCTGCCTGTCTGTCTGTCTCTCTCTCTGTCTCTCCCTCTCTCTCGATATGTACGTGGTATCTCCTACTCCTATAAGCAGTCAGTCACGATGTTCTCTGTCTAGTCCTTTTAGACGTTCGTCAATTGGATGAAATCATATTCTAGCTATCACAAATGCCTACCAATATTAACCTACATCAATTTAGAGACACGAAGGAGTGGACGCCAGAGTGTCCTCGATAAATAGATTTATAACATGAGTATTCTTATATAGAATACACCAATTGGGCTAATAGCATTACTGAGGGGTGGTGTGCGTTTCTAGTGGTGATAAAGAGGAAAGTGAGTAAGAGAATGGGCATTATCTGTCAACGGGGTGGGGTAGGGGGTTGTGAAATTCTTGGGGATATGCAGACATTTTTTTATGTCCCCCTCGCAGAGGGACGGAATCTTTTAACCATAATTATAATGTGCAGGCTTTTGTTTGGCTGATATAGGCAAAATCCCACAACGTGAAAATGGTCAGGAAATCATTGTGAAATAGGATATGTGGGTGCTTAGCCGATATTGGGGTGGTAATATCGTCTAGGGAAGACCTATAAAGGCCAAGAATCCCTGTCAAAGTGCTGGTATTTAAGGAGTGTAGTACATCAAAAGTTTGTGATATTTTCTTCACAAAGGGCTTTACATCTCTGTGATAGACTCAAAATCCATGTGATTTAGAGGAAAACAACAGTTTCTAGGAAATCAGAAGAGGTGTGTCTTTGATAAATCAGGAGCCAAGTTCCACATACTACAGTCATAATGGGGTTCTGCTTATGATTTATGCAAGCTACATTTGTTTATGCTATGCAGAAGACCATTGCAAACCACAGAAAATAGTCAGAGACAACTGTGATTTTAATATCAAATACTCTATCTCTGTGAATCATTCTAGCAACTCATCTATGCAGTAATGAAGATCACAGAGATTCTCCTGCTACTATCAGCTATAGTCGGATTTGGAGTGGTAAGAAGTGCAGTTAGTACCCTTGTGATTTAGGAAATTGGCAAGAGTCCAATGTTGCCGATATCCAGAATCACAGACATTTCAGACCCATTTTTCATGTAGTGGGATTTGGCCTATACAGCGTAAACGTCATCAGGGATTTTCTGCTAAAACCCCTCAGTTTAAAGCATATATCAAGTTCAGATCGCAATGGCCTGTGACTCATTGGTGGTTAAGTCTAGGTTAAGATATAGGCCACAGTTCTATTGAGAATATTGACAAATTGGCATTTCTGTCAAGGATGGTACAGTATAGGATAGGTTACTCCATACAGTCCTATAGTGAAGGCCAACCCCCTCTACCCCCCCCCCCCCCCCATGAAACTAGGCTACTTTATGTCTTAACTATTGGGCCCTATGTAGGATAAGGGGGTTTATGGAGCTATCATGTATCTTTATGGAAGCGATATCAAATGAAGCGAAGGGACCACCTAATCCAAAAAATCCTGCTAAATCCAAAAATGATAGTCTTTATTCTCAGACTTTGACTAAAAGTACCTAAAATTGAGGTTTGATGGGGGAAATATTTTAAAAATGTACTAAAGTGATATTGAAAATAATTGGAAATCTTTAAAGATACATCTCAATCAATGTTAGTACCTCAACCCATATACACAAATGATGCCCATCTCTCAATCTAACAAATACTGTGTCTGTGCATTGCTCTGTCTATCCCACATACACCATATCAATTAGTGTACATATCACTCATCCTGCCTATCTCTTCAATCTAAAACATCAAGAGTTAAATCTAATTATCTCTTAAAATGCTTGGATTCTCATGCTTACCTCTAACCTTACCTTAGCTTATCTGTTCCTTCTTACCATTAGTCTACCTATACTCAATCTGCCTATCATTCATTTTACCTATCCCTCATGGTGACTATCCCTCAGACCCTATGTTAAAAATGCATTGTTCATCTAAGCCTCAATGGTTAACAGTACATTGCTTATAATGTCTACTATTTTGATCTTACCTATCCTTCATAATTCCTATCATAAAATCTACCTATCCCTCATTGAGCCTATCCCCCAACTGTGCACATCCCTCATATTTGACTTGCATATTGGTCCCTAGCACCATGCTTTCTTTCTTTTATGTTTGCTCATTTTACAAGGTACTGTCTGTGCCTATCCCTTAAACTGCTTATTGTTCATACTACCTATCCCTCTTTCTACCCATCCATTTGAATACCTATCCCTCATGTTTTCTATATAGCTGACATACATCTACCTATCATTCATGCTGCATATCATTCAGTTTACCTATCCCCCAGTCTGTCTGTTCTTCATAGTGTACATAACCCCTGGTCTGCCTAAACAACTCTCTTTATACCACTCACATTTTGCTCTTTCTTACTAACTTTTAGATGTTTAATGAAACATACACCCCCATTGTATTTCAGGGATATGCAGAGGGATATGCATAGCAAACATTAGTGATATGTAGAATGGAGGATAGGCACAATGGGGGATAGGTATATATCACAAGGCTAGATCTGGAGATAGGTGGAAGGAATTGAACACAGTTTTAGATCTATAGAGAGAGAGAGCTGGCTAGATTGAGCTGAGCTGAGATAGGTAAGAAAGTCATATGGAGAGCATGAGGGATAGGTTCTGGTATTCAAAAGGATGGGTGGCAAGGGAGATATGTAGTATGTGCAATAAGCAGTTTGAGGGATAGGTACAGACAGTACCTAGTAAGATGAGCAAATGTAAAAGAAAGAAAACATGGGTGCTAGGGACCGATATGCAAGTCAAATGAGAGATAGGTAGACTTTATGATAGGAATTATCAAGGATAGGTAAGATTAAAATAGTAGACATTATAAGCAATGTACTGTTAACCATTGAGGCTTAAATAGACAGATGAACAATGCAGTTTAAACATGAGGGTCTGAGGGATAGTCACAATGAGGGATAGGTAAAATGAATGATAGGCAGATTGAGGATAGGTACACTATGGGAAAGTGATTACAGAGGGGAATAGGTAAGGTAAGGAGTAAGCTTCAGTATTTAGGCCTTTTGGGAGATAGTCTTACATTGCTCAGGATGCTTTGGATTTAAGAGATAGGTAGTATGAGTGATAGGTAGACTAAGGGATAGGCAGTATGTGGGATAGGCAGAGCAATGCACAGTTAGAGTATTTGTCAGATTGGGAGATAGGTAGACATTTGGACATGTACACCGAGGTGCAAACTCTGGATTACATTTATCTATCTAAAAAGACTTCTAAACATTTCAATATTACTTTTGTACATTTTGAAATATTTTCATCATCAAACTTCATTTTTGGGTCTTTTGGTCAATTTCTGAGAATCATGATCACGCATTCTGGATTCAGCAGGATTTTTTGGTCTGGGTAGTTCCTTCTTCCCCTTTGGTATCACCCTGATAAAGGAATACCACAGCTCCATAAACCACCAAATCCTCTATAGAAATATACACTGAAGCCACAAGGTAGCTTAGTTTCAAGGGGGGGTAGAGGGGGGGGGGTGGCCTGTCACAGTCTACCCATAGACTATACTCTCAGTGACCCCTCCAACTGTGTCTAAGCTCCTTGCTTCTGTTAACAGTCCACTGGGCTTTCACCACTTGACTTCTGACTATTTCAGAACCTTTCATTGATTTATATCCTCTGGATTATGTGTCCTCCACAGGAAATATCTAAAATGGTTTGATATCTGCCACTGCCTCATGAGCAACACTTCAACAAGGCTGCCTATCAATTATGGTGCACTTTCCCCCTCCCGTATCAATTAAACAGCCATGTATCGCTTATTCTCAAACATTTACTGCATGTAAAAGATGATGCTTAGATTGTGAACACAATTCTAAACATATTCCTGCAACGCTTTTTAATCATATTAAGTTCCTAAACATGTTAAGCCAAACAAAGTGCTTAGATTAGGGTTTAGCATATAGGTGTTTAGGGTTAGAAGTTCTGTGTTCAGATGGCAATTTAGGGTTTACAAACTTATGCATACAGGAAAAAGGAATATCTTTTGTTTGTTTTCTCATCCATATTCTAGGGGACATCAGCAGATGTTTACAAATGCAAAGTATCCAAAGATGTAAGTCACAGGTATATGGTCAATTCTCACGAAAATGGAGCACAGGGTCACCATAACGTTCTTGTGTCACAAACACTTAATAAGGGGGGGGGGATGGCTTTGTTGTGCATACTTTTACATTACTGTCAGTAATATCTTGCTGTGGGCATATACTTTTGCATGTCTACTATCAGTATCTATCCCAATATAGGGTGAAATGTGTGTATTTTGAATGTTTCAAGGTGAGAAAAAAAAAAGATGAAATACATAAGATGTCATATCTAAGATAAATACAAGGTAGAGAATAAAATCATTTGTATGCACAATTGTAGAATCACCAATGGGAAATTTTGATGACTTCAAATTCATTTTTCAATAAATTTTTGGGGGGTTGAAAGGAAATAAGTAGTTGTGTAACTTTTGCATCACCGTACGTAGGTACATTAAATTAGATATAACATCAGGGAGATTACTCCTTTGGAATAAATGAATACCTCATTTTGTAGGTTTTAATAAGGGGAACATAGAGTCAAACATAAAATTCCCCAACACATGCACATAAATAATCTATAGCAATGACAAGCATGTGGTGTACCTACTGGCATCACCGTACGTAGGTCCACTAAAACTGTTATAAGAGAAAGTCTGTTGATATTTAATGAAACATTTTTTAGCACAAAAGTGTAGCTTGTTTTGTGAATATATGTGCAAATTATTATACATGAAGGGTGCTTTCCCTTCATTTGATACAGCAAATCTATGGAAACAGCACCGTACCTAGGTACATCACCATGGATTAATTTCAGGCTAAAAATGGATGTAATAATAAAAATGGTGAAGGTGCAATGTTTTTTTCAATATAGCCAGATGACCAGTCATTCAATTTGTGCAGGAAAAAATATCACTTCCCTAAATCATATTCTACTCATGGCAAGCAGAAACCATGGTCCATCACCGTACGTAGGTACATGGCCATGGGTAGGTCCCTTACCAGAGTGGGTATGATCAAAGTGAACATATCACCAATCATGATCAATAGAAATCAAAGATATCATATGTCAACTATTATTTAGGCTATATTGACTAATAATATTCAATATCATGCTAATTATTTGACACTTAGGCTAATTATTTAGTCTGCTCATGCCTAGGATGCATCACCGTACGTAGGTCCACTTTCAAACACAATAAGAAATGGCATAGAATGTTCAATTTACAAGATTAGTGTTCCCAATTTTCTCAGGAATCTGTATTGCCCAATAGCCTTTAGCCAAAAGAAAATTGGAATGATACAAGAAGTTCACGATTTTCCCCTTCCCAAGCACTGTGCTCCATTTTCGTGAGAATTGACCATATACACGTATAGACCTACATTGCACAAAAAATAAACTTGAGAAAGTCCAGCAGCTTGGCACAAAGAACATTGGCTTATCTTTCAAAATAACATTAGATAGGTGTCTATCATGGAACTTATTAATCATTTTGCCTTAATAAGGGTGGTGCAGGACCAATTTAGTCAACCCTCTATTGCTGTCTCTTTTCTCATGACATTCTATGAAATAGAACCATACTCAATGCGGGGCTTAGGGACATTGGTCACAATAATTAGTTGTGATCGTGGGTAGAAAATCCATTGAACGGTAGTGCTTGTACATATACCTGGTATGTATTTGGCCTCCAAGCATCTAAATATATTGCTGTTTAAATTTAATCAACTACTATTCGATATCACAAAAATGTTTATGTATTTAAAGTTAAAGTGTCTAATTCCTAGACATGTAGTTATTGAAACACCTATCTGCGCTAATATCACACTTGCTGAAGGTTTAACAGACTTTCTCATATTTAAACCGACGAATCCCACTACAAGAAACTGGTCTGAAAATCCTAATTTTCAAGTGTAAAGGGGTCTTCGTTGATATTGGAGCGATTATATAATTTAAGGACTCTTGTCTAAAATGCCTTACCAAACTTGGTGAATTGTATAGAGGCAAATATTGAAATATTTAGATATTATTTTTCTACCAGAAACCTTGATTATCACAGTGATTTAGATTATCACTGGTATGACGGTTTTAAAGGGAGACCACTGCAGATGGCTTTTACATAGTCTTAAGCAAAATAATCAACCAAAATCACAGTGTAACGTAACTCCCTAGTAAATCCTGCCTTAAATTGTTACAAAGGCAAAAAAAAAAGAAAGAAAAAAAAAAAGGTTTCCGGTCACCCGACAGTCCTCAGCCCAAAGGGGCCGACCTCACCATTTTTTCCATTTTTTTCCAAATAATTTTCTGATTTTTTTAAAGATTTTTCTTTTTCAAATTTTTGACAATTTGATATCAAAATGTACATTCGAATACTATACACAAATTCCCATCGTTTTCACAAATCCCTTTGGGGGAACATCAGTCCTTACGATAACCAGTGAAAAATCAAGCAAAGTATGACTATATCAGACCTTGGATTCTTAAAAAAAAAAAAAAAAATCCGACCTACCTACCTCAACCTTTCTGAGCATGTTACTGGAAACATACCTTTTGGCCAAATTACAGATACACAGTCCAATATTTGCCGTATAGTAGACTAGAAGTAGCTAGAATTCCAGTTGGAGCCCTTGTGATTCGTTAAATTGGCATATATGATAAGACTCGCACCTTGTCATGTATAATTGACGCATAATGGGATTTTGCTGGTATATATAGACCCATTTATAAGGTAAAGTAGTGAGCAATATTCTTCTATAGCCTATGCCATAAGGCCAAATCCCACAACGTGAAAATGGTCGGGAAATCGTTGTGAAATAGGATATGTGGTGCTTAGCCGATATTTGGGTGGTAACATCATCTAGGGAAGACCTACACTGAAAAAAGTCTTCCTGACAAAATGACATGTATACCCATGTCAACTTGATTTGACACAGAGAGCACACGTCATTGGGACATGTGCACATATGTCACCATGACAACTGTAGCTCACAGTAATCCTCATATGATTTGACATGCCTCAAAATACCATGTCATCTGTGAGTTGACTAGGGTCACGGCCATGTCGAAGGCACTTGACATGTGATGGTTTGACATACATAATTGTTCTAGGATATTCCACTAGATGGAGCAATCAACCATTTTGGTACCAGGACTAATCACTACCAAGAAGTACTACCAACACTTGAGACATTTGATGTATCTGTGTCATTTTGTTTTCATGAAGAATAGATCACTAAGGTCTGTAAATACTATCAATGAATGGTAGTGAATTCTATTTCATTGTTAAATCTGCATTTGTTATTGAATATCAAAATAGACACCCACCATCCTGAATACTCCAACTGGAGTGGTTAGACACCTTATGTGTGGGTCAGTAAAAATACCAAAGGACTGTATTCTAACCCACAATCTATAATCTCAGTATCTACAGTACAGGGAGACATATGGCATTGCCATGCACCTCCATGCCCTTGTCTTATAGACTGCATAGAGGTCCTCAGTCAAGTAGGAGTTCTGTAGATAGGAGGAAAAAGTGCCTTAGTGTTGCAGGCCTGTGGGACTATGATATCCCCTGCCTTCTATTATAGGCCTCCCTTGATTGAACCATTGGTACATAGTTATTGACTGCTCTTGACCCTTACATAATTGTCTCACAGTATGACCTAGCACTCAGGTGAATGGATCAAAAATATGTGACGTGTCTTCATTACGCATGTCAAATGGAGTTGACGAACCAAATATGAGAGGGTCAACCTCATTTGACATGCCTTCATACATGTCATGTGGGAGACAAATTGTGACCTGTGCAGTATGCGTCAAAGCGATCAGTGTTCTTCTCTCTGTGTATAAAGGCTAAGAATCCCTGTCAAAGTGCTGGTATTTAGGGAGTACAGTACATCAAAAGTTTTTGATATTTTCTTCACAAAGGGCTTGAAATCTCTGTGATAGACTCAAAATCCCTGTGATTTAGAGGAAAACAACAGTTTCTAGGAAATCAGAAGAGGTGTGTCTTTGATAAATCAGGAGCCAAGTTCCACATACTACAGTCATAATGGGGTTCTGCTTGTGATTTATGCAAGCTACATTTGATTATGCTATGCAGGAGACCATTGCAAATAACAGAAAATAGTCAGAGACAACTGTGATTTTAATATCAAATACTCTATCTCTGTGAATCATTTTAGCAACTCATCAATGCAGTAATGAAAATCACAGAGATTCCCCTGCTACTATCAGCTATAGTCAGATTTGGAGTGGTAAGAAGTGCAGTGAGTACCCTTGTGATTTAGGAAATTGGCAAGAGTCCAATGTTGCCGATATATAGAATCACAGACATTTCAGACCCATTTTTCATGTAGTGGGATTTGGCCTATAGAAAAGAGAAGATATTTCTCCCTGAGCTACATCCATCTCCTTGTGAAAGGAGGTTACAAAAGAACACTCCATGTTTCCTGCTAACAATGTACTGCTTATTGCTATACTGCACTGTTCGTTAACTAAGCCATTGTCGTACAACTAATGGTAGTCAGATATATCATATAGTCACCAAAAATCATTTAGTGTAGATGTGTTAAACTATAATTCCTCAAAAGGAAATTCTTTACTAGTTTGTCATTTCAAAAGCAGGGGTTATGAGTCACATCGTATGCAATAAATGAAGGTCAATCTAGTGTTTGCTCTTTTTCTCTAAGGAAGGTTTTTAGCGTCGACCATATTCATTATATCATGTAAACTGTGACTTCTATTTGTTTGTACAACTCTGGATTTTCAGGAAAAAGTGAAGAATATTGTGTTCGTCATGAGATCGTCACGTGTATGTCGTTAAAAGTCTGACTTTCCAAGTCTTAAGAGGAAGGACCTTGACCAAACAAGGCTTTCTTAGATGTGACAAAGCAGAACTAACCTAAGATTGATATTTTAATGACATGTTTTTATGGCTAATTTCATGCCATTGCGTCCAGATATTTTACTATTTTGATGACTTTTTTAGAATCTAAACCTGTTACAGTGAGTTCATTGTGCTGGTCGACTTGTGATTACTGGGTAATTATTTTACGTTTTGAATCTAGTTCCCAGTCAACCCAAACTCTCATTATATTCCAATTTCATTTTAAAAGACCGATAGGAAAACCTTTTTTCTTTCTCTTTTAGTCCTTCCATGTACCTAGCCCAACTAGTGTATGGCGAAAGATGCACAGTCCGTATGCACTGTATTATTGCAACTGAACATACGTTGCCACTGACCAAATTCCATGGAAGGTTTATTATATTCTTCCCTACTAACTAACCTAGATTTTTATCTTTTGACAACACTTCTCATCCTATTATTTCAGTGAAAGGGAATAAGGTCTATATTATATTATAGTCAATTTCCACACAGCCAATCGATGTAATTCATAACGAAGATAGAAACTAATGTGGTGATGTCTTTTTGATATGGTTATGCTTTCTTCATTTATCTGGTTAAATCAAAAGTAGATCTAATCAATCCATCATTTGGCAGCTCGTAGTACTATGTAACACAATAATATGCATATAACAAGATGCTTTTGACGAGAAGAGCACAAAAACATAGTGTATTTCCTCAAGTCCCAAATTCAAAGAAAACTCACCCTTGAGATACCATGGTCAAAGTGGCAACAAGATCGTCACCCTGGGCATCCGAGGTAAAACCGGTAAAGGTGAAGTTGATGTACGCAGATGATACTATGAAGAGTTGCTGTGCGCCATTTTCATTCTCCTGTTCCCTCATTTCCCCACAGCAATCATAATTGAAATCTGCGATGTTAAATATCGATGCCATGTCTATAAATGCAATACATGTATAGTCAAATAATCCCTATATATCTTCCGTCGAAAGCATGAAATCTACAGATGATGCCCTTATTACAACCATTGCAGCTATATGAAGCCATATCCATCGGCGTTTTGCAGCAATAAAAGTTATTGAACGAACTTTGGTACCCAGTCCCAGTACTTAGGGATACATGATAAGTCTACTGTTGGAATCGGCATCGATCAGAAAATGAGAGTGGCAAGAGTTCCACACCGCTGATTCCTGATAAGAGACGTACTTCTGTGCCCTTCGCTTTCTCAGTATCCTCCAGTATATGTGTACACATTTCTCACAGTTAGAATCATCAGGTATTGATTCTCCGGGGCATGTTTATAACCATTGCTGTTCCCTTGTAAAGTCTGTCATAGTAGCCCTAGTCTCTACAGATTGTGCAATCGGTCAGCAGTAGATCTCCTATTGCTGAACCATTGATGTGGGTTAATAAGACTGTAATAAACCTCCACAACCAAACTGCCATGTGTGACAACTCCAGCTTTTCCTCTGCCTTAAACTCTCATTTCCTCCTGTTGATTTATGTGTACTCCTTGGTGCACGACCAACAAAACAAACTTAGGTTATAAATCAAAGAAGTAGACTTGCAATATGGGTTAGAGATAGCTTCTCAATGGACCTGCTTGGTTTTGGTGAACCAAGGTATTGTCCAAATCTAAGTACAGGACCAGTGGGATAGTGAACCACTTGAAGTGGTTGGCTTGGTGGCTTGGTGATACCTTTCCTAGTACGACCATTCACTGGCTAGGACACCTCAAGAACTGCTCCTCTCGCTCACTCCTCCTACTCCCTCCCACTGAGCTGCTCTCACAGAAGCCGCCAACAACGTATACATGCAGAAAACAGAACCTTTGCCTAGCGGGATTTTGGTGAACTACTTGGAAGTGGTTGCACGGTGACAGGTATAGAGACTGCTTTTAGATAACAGATCTGACCCGACTATCCCGGAGAGAAACCTACCCACTGTGAATCAAAATTCCTCATAATCTGTTGCAAGAGAATGGTTACCTATGTCAGCTATCGATTTATTCTCATTCATTTTCCCATGTAGGCCTACTTGTTACTAAGCTCCATGTCACTTGTTGATCTTAAGAATAAAAGCCATGCATGTCACTAAACTTCTACCCTACCCCCACTGTCCTTGTCACCATGTCACATGTTGAGTTTAAAAGATCACAGCACATTAATTTTGGTAGACTCACACTATGAGACCTGCGTGCCCTGCATTAAGAGAAACCACACTAGGGCCTCAACTTATTCGACTACTGATGACGTCCCCAAGGTTGAAGCAATTTGAGCAAATACCTTTACGTCAATCATTCAGCAGGAATCTGATTCAAACAATAACCCAGGTCAGATTCCTTAACTCTGGGCCAGCAATAATTAGTCTTTATCTGTATTCATGGTGATAGGCGATATATGTCGTGTATTATATAATGCCATAAGTAAATTTCCCAGAATCCGTCAGGACTTGCTGATCACGCAATGAATTGAAAGGCAGTTAACATCCAGAAATTATGACTCACTTGGCTGAATAATGTTTTAAACTTAAATGCAGCGTGTTGTATTCAGGTTTCTAAATTTCCCAAAGGTTTGTTTAAACATAAAGAAAGTCAAACATGTACTAAATTATGTTTTTAACGTTTTGTTTCTATGTTAAAACTTTTGGCGGTAAAAACGTTACTTGCAAACGTTGAAAAATGACATACTCATTATGTTAAAAACTTTGATATAAACGTTTCTTTTTGTTTTACATAAAGAAAACCTGCTCCCGAACGAAGAGAAAACGTGTTTCGTCTAGTTGGGAAGCATCAATACTTCTGGGATAGCTCGTGAACTAAAAGGGACTTGATCACTGCTACATAAACGTTTCTGCTTTGTTTTATTTCAGGAAGCCTAATGTGCCCCCAGCCTTACTCTGGCCGTATTGCACCATGCGCATTGTGGGTATTCACTTGTACCAACCTGAAGTTTATGGTCGGTCTCTTGTAAGGTGTACAAATCAAAGCTCATCGATAAATATTAGGGTCGTCAGGGGTATAGAGACCTGTTTCATAAGCATTCTTTATATAAGATCAATCTGTCCACTCTATCAGTGACCATTTAAGATGAGTCATTTGGGAATGACTACTAGTGTTTCAGAACTAGCTGTCACTCATATTGGATCATAAGACTGGTCCTTTAGAAACAGCTGTCAATTAGACATAGGGGCAGTGATCAAGATCAGTTGTAAGGTCACTCACAGGCTTATCATCCAGCTAGTAAAATCAATCACCCAGGTGCAGAACATGCCTCTACTTTGTTATTTCACAATAGAAAAAGGTATTATAAAAGGGCATTTTATTTTGATATATTCCTGACATAATGGATTAAAAGGATATGTGGAATTCGACTATTATTAATATGATTTTTCGCATTTATGTGTACCCTTAACCTTTCACATAAATCAGCTACTTTATGTTGGTCATATGTCACTCTAACATTGACTCTTTATTCATAAGCCTCACTCCCCATTTCCTTTTGGAACACCTCCTACTAAGAGTGAGCTATGGAGATATGACCAATGAACCCAATGATTGATCTTAACACCACCTTACGAGTATCTTGCTCGTAAGTCTATGTCACTCGTATATGGCCCTTGTGAAACAGGTCTCAGAGTCGTCATGTTGACAACTTGAGGGGTTGTCACTCAAGAGTTGTCACGTAGGACTAGGAGAATACCCTTTAGCAACCATCTAAGGTTATCAAGGACTGGCAAGTAGCATTTAAGAGATTTTTGCCTCACCTACAATGTCCGCCCACCACGTGGATATACACTTATTATACAGTAGAGTCCTTATTATTCTGAAATACAGTTGTACCTGCTGTAGGTATGGACCTACATACTAGAAGTGCTTTCTACAGTGGGTATATGTGGTTTTATTGCCTACTTATATTAGGGACATGAGATGTAAAAAAGTGGGATAAATCTTTGGGTCCGATGCAGATTTTTGGAATTTCCACACTCAAACAGACACTTAAAGTATTGGGATCATAACCAAATACTCCTGGAAGATGCAGGAGTGTATAATCTATCATCAGGATATCATATGTACACATTTTGATAACTAAGGGGCAGGAGAGTGAGATTTTGCGGCAGAATCTATTTTTGAGCAGGGAGTAATGCACATTGGGCCCAGGCAGTCGACATGCTTCAACCCCATATAATGCCTAGTCATTTAGAAAGAGTGGCAAAATTCCACCACTCGCCGATGGACAACGTGGGTTTTCATCAAAATAAAAGCATTTGGACCCCAACAAAGTACATCAGCATGTGCCCTAGACCTTTATACATCTTATTACGGTGAAATTTTGGCCGATACCTTACCTTTTTTCTGCTGTAGGAATAACTATTGTCAGTAAAATTGGACAAACCTGCATCAAACAATAGCCGGAAGTGTCCTTGTTATGATTCAAAAAGACCCATATGGATGCGCCATGAGAGGGATGCCAGACACATCATCTGGTTTAGCGCCAAAGAACTTAGAATTTTGAGCAGAGAGTAACACCCAATCACATTTTATGGTCTACAAATAGCACAATGAGTCAATATTGGACCAATTTTTGTTCATGATTAATTAGCAGGTGCTAATACACTATGCAAAGCAAAAATCTACTGTATGGAAGCAGTAGAATTTGATTCATTAACCAAAATGTTAAATGTTACTCCCTGCTCAAAAATGTGTATGCAAATATACTTTAAGCCCAGGAATAAAAAATATTGGGAGTGGCCGCAGATTTATTATACCATATAAACCCCTCAAATGTCCCTCAAAATTAAGTGTAACATGGATGGTAGAAGTTTTATTCATTGGTATTTTGAGGAGGTTTATTTTTGAGCAGCGAGTAACATAATGCTGCCTTTATTCAGTATGAAAGGGGAGAAAAAAAATCTATCATGTACATCAGGTTAAAACACTTTGGATCTCAGAGTTAACATATGTATTGAATTCCAAAAGTGATTTTAGGGGTGTTGTACAGTATAAGCAGTATGTGGAGGGTGTGAAAATTGTATTTTTTTTCAGCAAAGTACACACTTTTTGGTCTTTTCTCAACTCTGTAGACCCATAACTCAAAAAATTATGGTCCATTTCGCTAAAGTTTACACTCATTTGAAAGCTTAAGATGTTTTCTCTTGAATGAAACCAAAATACACCAGGCAAGTGCATAGGTTTTGACCCTATTGGTAGGTAAAGCTTAAAACCCCTGTAAAATGCTAAAAGTACCATTTTCAAAAAAATTGGCTATTATAGGGGTATTTATGGCCCATTTACAATTGCATCTGAGAGTGTACCATTGGTGACAGATGTGTTTGTCTATCAATCATACAGTGTATCTCTAGAGAAAGGGGTGTCCCCTCCTTTTTCCAGTAGTTAAGGCTTTATTTACCTCTATTAACCCCGGAACGTAAAATAAAATACAGTCTAAAACAAGGGAGCGCCCTCCTTTTCAAAATCCTAGGTTCGCCACTGGACAGTATCTGTGGTAAATTTGACTGGGTGAAAAGCCGGTAGATAATGGCTGTAGGATCGTTCAATAGGAGAGATCAGCCTGGACCATCCTATATACTATAGTACCACAATATCATTACCAACACTAGCAGTTATTGAACAGGTCCTAGGTATAAGCCGAATTGACCTTGACCTCACCATAAGATCAAATCACACCTACACATAGTGATATAGATTCATTTATTATAGATCAATGACTATAGCTACTTGTAAATCGCTCATTGGCAGACCTCTGGTTTTCAAAGTAGACCAGAATGCCAAGCTCAGGAAGTATTTCTGGTGTAAATAGTGTTTTTCTACTTATAATTTGGGAGATGGGATTATTGGAAAAGCGGAGCAAAGAAGTGGACATGGAGAGAGAGAGCGAGAGTGAGAGCAAGAGATAAATAGATAGATAGATAGATAGATAGATAGATAGATAGAGAGAGAGAGAGAGAGAGAGAGAGAGAGAGAGAGAGAGAGAGAGAGAGAGAGAAGGAATCAAATGTCTGAGACTTGTCTCAATATCCCTGACGGCAGCACCATATACCCCGTGTATTAGCCGGGCCCCGTGTATAAGCCTGCCCCGTGCATAAGCCTGGGGGAAAGGCTTCTTAATGGGGGCATAGATCTTTATTTAATCAAATTCAATTTAAAGGCCATATCTCCATTTCTACATGGGATATTGACTCAATTCTTTCAGTTCTGTAAACCCGATTCATTTCCCTGTGCTTGTAGCCATTCTTAAGAGAAGAAAATATTTAAATGTGACGAAAATTATAAGAAATGCTGAAGAACATGTATACGAATTTTATAAAATCAGAGGTGGTGTCAGAGTTCTTCTTCAGCTATAGAAATACAAGCCTGCCCCGAGTATAAGCATGCCCCGTGTATAAGCCGGGTCAATCTCCAATTTATTACTTATATAAGCCCAGGCTTATACACGGGGAAACACGGTAGACAAAGTAGAATTAGGTTAGTCTAAACTGACCAAAGAGGCCACACTTATGCCTGATAGCTCTTCTTTCAACTCAGGGTGTCTTTTACAAGGTGGAGCCTCATATGCGGGGCACTACAGTAATACATGTAGCATCCTACCAGGCCTCCCAGTATCGACTACTTATACATATACATAAAGCGGAGTATTTAGTCCAGTGGCCTGGCTCTATATGTGTATAACATACCATGCTGGGTATTTCCTGTCTGACTGTCACGAAGTGACATTTATATACCACTTACAGACAAAATGACATTTACTACTGACTGATACCAAGTGACATTTATATACCAGTACTATTTACAGACAAAATGACGTTTACATATGCTACTGCCTGACACAAAGTCACATTTGGCATACTAGTAATTGTGCATGATCAAGTTGTCATATGAGAAATATCATAAGACTAGTGGTATATAGTGTAAATACATTAAGCTCTCATAAAATAGTGTTATTTCCAGTTGTCACTGGTTTATTCAGCTTTAGGCAACATGTAAGAAATATTAATCATACAGTAGTTAGTATGTAGGTAATTTGTACATACAGTAAATATACAGTAAGTTATAAAGTATAATGTTCTGTTCCACTCCACCTGTGAGGTAATAATAATACAATGTCCAGCATAGTTCTAGGTGGGTTCCCACACCTAGCTCCTGACCTGCTGCTTAGAGGAATAATGTAATAATCAATAACTTTACCCTCTGGTGGATGTCTTGAGGAAGATACCCTCTGGCCACTAATGATGGAAACCAATGCCTGTCTAGCATAGTTTCACCATAGTGCAGTGGTATAGCAGGTAGCAGGAGATGACTGGAGATGTTACCTCTGGAGCGGTTCTTGGTGTTCTGTTTTCTAGGAGGTGCAGCCAGGCTATTTGTAGCAAATCTTGGAAAAGCACCTCAGACTGACTGGGGCCAGTGGCATCTGCCTAACTCTGCAATTGTTTGAGGGGAGGCTTTCATGTGTCACTGGGTCCACAAAGGACCCCCATGGGTGCCGCTCTGTCCCCCATTGTCTTGGTCGGTTGTGTAACTTCAAACCCCCATATCTCGGAAGTTTACGCAGTTACAACCGCCATTTTGCACATGCGCAAAGTTGAATATGCCAAGTTTATAATGTTTGCTTGATAGGCACGTAACTTGCGCCGGTTCGTCTGTAGTGCACTCGGAGGTTGATTCAGTCTCCATGACGTAACTTCCTTAATAATGGGAGTTCCGCCTTGATCTTGGGCTCATTTTGACCGTCTAATTATGGGCTTTTCATAACTGCTTTGATATTTGACCTAGGTTGCTCAGGAGCGACGCTAGAGCGACCGGACGGTTATGGCATCGTGCTTATGTAACATCGGGCTGTATATGCTGTATATACCTGAGCCGCGGAGCGGCGAGGGTATATACAGCATATACAGCCCGTGGGGCCCCGATATGCATCACCTAATAGGTTTATACCACCATTTCCTCCATTTTGTATCAATTTCTTACCTGAAATCCAAAGAATATAGCCAGGCGAAGACATTTTGTAAAAGCAAGTGATACGGCCCGGGTCAGCGCTCTGCGCGAAGCCATTGTTTTTGTTCCTTGCCGCTGTGTATACAGTCACTTTTCGTATCGAATCCAACCATGACACGTTTTCAAATTAAAACATACATATCCTTAGACAGTCTAGATGATCCCTCCATACGTATTATGTCCAATATATTCAAAATAAAGGAGAATCCATTGATTTTTCCATCGTAAGCGAGTCGCGGTCCGGCCATTCCCACCCGCCTCCTTGTCCGGCGAAAGTGTGTCAGTGGCCCGGATGTAGATATAGGTCAACTGCTCGTTGTACAAGAAAGACGCCGAAAATTTCGGACCCGTTTGGAAAATCAATGGATTCTTATTTATATCGAAGAAAATGGAGAAAATTAGCCACATTCCTCGTCTATGGATCGAATACTTCTTGGGATTTTAATATTATAACATGTGATGGTTGGATTCCATACGAAAACTGACTGGAAACATAGCAGGTTAGAACTTATTTACCTTCGCATTGGATTTCATCACTGTTCAGTGTGGCGCTATGGCTAAGGCCTTCGCCTACCACCACTGCGGCCGGGGTTCAATCCTCATACAAGTTGGGACGATTTTTCACATTGAAACAATGGCGAGGCTAAATTTCTATGTCCGCCAGCGTCTCCAAAAATATTCTAAGTCCAACTTGACACCGAAAAAGTATATACCAAAAATTTCAAAAATGCACATGGGTGGTATATGCAGAATAATGCACGGCTAAACTGCATATAAACCCACCGGAAGTGCCGAAATCGTGGTATAATGACATTTACATATGCTACTGCCTGACAGAAAGTCACATTCATAGGATACTACTTGCAGACAAAAATGACATTTACTATTGACTGATACAAAATGATGTTTATATACTATACCGTAATCTCCCGCATATAAGGTGCGTCTTATACGGGGGTTTTAGTTCTCATTGCATCCACAAGGGGGACTCCATGACCTTTCCTTTGATATGTTACATGCCCCCTTAGCCATAATCGGATATATAGGGGCCCAGGGGGGTCCATGGGGCACAAGTTACACATAGGTCTTTGAATTTTGAAAATTCGTTCAGTAGAACCAAAGTTATGAATTTTTCATTTTTTTGAGAAATTTCCAAAATTCTAGGTGCGCCTTATACGCGGGCTCCCTCTTATATGCGGGAGATTACGGTACTTACAGACAAAATGACATTTACATATATGCTACTGACTGACACAAAGTCACATTCATATACTACTTACCGACAAAAATGACATTTACATATATTACTGACTAACATAAAGTGACATTTATATACTACTTACAGAGTGAAATGAAGTTTACATATACCGTAAAACCCTGGGTATTGGGAGAATGCTATACCATGGGTCTAAAATGGTCCCTTTTCTTCATTTTAGTCCATATAAGTAAAGCCCCTCCTACAAGCCGCACCCTGAGTAGGCTGACTACCTGCCTATACGTTGGGGACATCATTTACCTGCAGGGAACGTGTGTAAGTACCAAACTCATTTGAATTGTAACAGTAATTTAGATCGCTTTGTGAAATAAGATGAATTATAAATTAAGTAAAACAACCAAAAAAGACCCACGAGAGTCTGCTGATTTCAAATAATGGCCACTCCCTAATGTGTGACACCAACCATAATATCCCACCCATAATAGCACACATGGCGTTAGAGGTGGGGTGTTACTCTACACCGGAACAGATGATTAGTTTGGATGAATTAGGATGACCAGAGTCAATCTGTTATATCACAATGTAGGCGTTAGTTAAGGAGAGGATAAATTAATCCTGACCATCACGATCCTATGCCCAGTCTATAGTTTGTCACTCTCAGTGTTACCATATTGGATAATCACATTGTCAGGGATAGTATTACAAGATTACCCTATTCAATTAATACGCCCACAGTTGTTGTAGGACCTAAGTTCGGAAGTGCTTTATGCATTAAACCGGGTACTTTTTTTTTTGAACATTTATCTTTATTGCTGACAGCGGTTAATATAAATGAACATATATGTGTAGTATACATTAAAACGATAATTGTGAGTTAATTGAGATTACATAAACACCACATGAATACAGCACTGACAGTGTCAGAAGGCAATAAAGAAAGGTAAGCCTTCTTCCTACCCTAAGGTGTAGTGGTAGATAATTCTAGACCTACCTGGTAAAAGATCAGCTCATTAATTGGTTTATCTATATCTATGAGAGAAAATAAGGGAAAAGAAACAGAAAAGACAAAATGATGTCAAATGGCTATAATCAAACCCTGTGGAACACTAGGTAGCCACAGGAACTAAATACTTGATTAAAGATTTAGTGCTTAATTTGAATTAATGATGTGAGTCAGCTAGTCGCCTTTCAGCTGATAATTCATTCCAACATATTGCCCCACAATATTCAACACTTTTCCTGTATGCCATACAGTTTGCTTGTGGAACTGCCAATATTGGACCATCAAAGGCTCTCATAGATAGGCCTGTATTATCCCTATATTCTGCTTTCAGAGACCTAATGTACATTATAGTTAATTAAGTGACATGTTCTCCTATCTTTCAGCAGGGGCATTGCTGCTAGAGAATGAATATAATTGGTGTCTGTCATGTGATGGACTCGTAAACATATCTTGATACATTGGTTCTTGGCAGTTTGTAGAGGATTTACAATTCATATTTATCTGCACTGTTGATAATCAAAATATGGTATGATTGTGGACCTTAGCACCTTAAGTGCTGCACTCTGTGTTAGAAAAGTTCTCATACAGGACAGTTGGTACATCCGAAAATTAACAGTTTTACAAACATTACTCAAGTGAACATCATATTTCAAGTAAGGATCTAGGGTTACCCTAAGGTACTTGTAGGACATAACAGTCTCAAGAACTTTGTCATTTATAGACAGATTGACATTTAGTATTACATTATCTAATTTCTCTTTTGTAGAGGTAAACACCATTATTTTGGTTTTGCTTGCATTGACAGACAACTTATTCTGCAGACACCATAGAGAAAACAAATTCAGTGAATCTTGGAGATCATTCTCAGCAATCTTCCAATCTCTGTGAGCTCTATAAATAACAGTGTCATCTGCATATAGTCTTGCTTTACATGCACCTAAACAATAGGTAATATCATTCACATACAACAGGAATAACAGTGGTCCAAGGACTGACCCTTGAGGGACACGGCAGACCACCCTCCTACTCTTGGATTGATGGTTATTCACAACTGTCTTTTGCGAATGATCAGTCAATTAGTTTCGTTACCAACTATGGGTCTTTCCCTTAATTCCAAAGTACCTTATTTTGTGTAGAAGCAGTGAGTGGTCTACTGTGCCAAATGCCTTGCTTAGATCAACGAATGTAGCAATAGTCATGTTCCCCAGGTTCCTTTCCCTGAGTTTGTCATCAGTAGAAAGGGCAAGAGAATCAATAGTTGAATGTTTTTTTTTCTTAAGCCACTCTGAAGTGGAGTGAGTACATTATTCTTATCTAGGAAGTCTGTGATTCTTTTATGGAAAATCTTTTTAATCATCTTACAAGGTGATGATGTTTGAGATAGCGGTCTATAGTTGGATACTATCTTTGGGTCACCTGACTTGGGGAGTGGGGTGATAATAGCAGCTTTCCATTTGTTAGGCACTAAGCATTCCACCCACGGGCTATTAAACATTTTAACTACCCTTTCAGGCATATGAAAAAATGCATCCTTTTAAACCTTTGTTGAAATGGCAGAACCTTTTTTGGCGTCAATATCTTTGATTAGCTTTTTAACCTCTTACTTTGACACGTTTATATATTTTCAATTACAAAAAGAATCTATAATATATCCAAACTTTAAGTTGCTTTATAAGGTTGGTCCTATGCAATGTATGCTATAGTATGTCATCACCTGACAAACTTGAGGCATAACTAAACCGAATCGCATATAGCTTGAACTGTTAAACATTACCTTAGCTTATCGTTCAATTCTGTTGTTAGGCTCGTTTATATTGGACAATTTGAACAACGGTTCTTTTTATATCATAAAACAATTATCTGAGTCATGAGGAAACTTTTGAATGACAATTTATCAATGTGTCAATGTTTTTAGCAATCCGTTTTATATGCAATTTCCAATAATAAACCTTAAGAGCATATAATAGGGCACATATCTCAGAAACCAGTTCGAGACCCCCTCTCTCAATGTCTCAAATAAAAAAAAAAGCTGTTAGAGACACATTGACCATTGGATAAGCAAATCGTCCCTAGTTGTCATGTGTGATGAAGACAATGCCTTGGGAGCATGATAGCATGTATATTTTTCTTTGTACCGTTCATGCATTCCAATCTTACTTGAATACCCGACATAATCTACTTCTAGTGAGTACATACCCATTGCCTCAGTACACCCTTTAAAGTTCATACATCATTGCCTTATAAAACTAATACGATGGGTCGATATATATTTAGTGAAGACTGACATTCCATAGGTAAAGAACATCCATGGAATGTCTTATAGCCATGATCAATACCAGTCTCCCACATAGCAGACTTGACAACTGGCTGGTGCTAATCAACATTCTGGGTGGTCGGCACCTTGTGGAATTTGTTGAATTTGGAGACAGCAAGGACGCTACAGCATAATCTTATACTGATAAAGAAATATTGGACTTGTGAAAACGGAAATTCAAGGACTCAAGATAGAAGAAGGTGAGTCTATCCACGACCAGGTCGTTGACTAGGTCGATCACTTTAAACATTTAAAACCTATAGGCTGATATTTGTCAACATAATTGATAAAAAGGACACCCCCTCTTTCTCAGTCAGTCAAATTCTGTAATATCGGTAATCTCACGATAGCTCAACCATCTTTAAGCTTTCAATGGCCGAATAATGCTTGAAATGCTGGTGAGTATTGTTGAAGCAATCATGAATTGGAATAATGGGTTGAAAGGTAACATCTCCCTATAATTGTTATGCCTATCTAACTTTTGACAAGATGATATCAATGGAAGATAAAGGTGCTGACCACCTATAGTACTGATGTGCTAACAGAGGCATTATTTCAATGTAGATGACGACAACATAGGCCACAAATCGTCAGGAATACCCAACGCAGTGTAGGTGATACACCGTCCCTGCCTTATGACTACAAGGTCTGGGTTGGTGATTTTATAACCCAATACATATAGAAAATGATAATATGTACCTGGATATATTTATGAGGGAATCTATGCAAGAATAATGCCTTACCATATGTTCATTAAGATCTATATGATGTACTCAATAGTGTTTTGACATAACACAGGATGACACATACTTGATTTGCCTCACTCTGTGCTTTTACTGTCCCATTTATGCCTTTATGCATTTACTTTGTTATTCTTGCGTACTTGATGATTTTGTCTTTTCAATGTTTGACTGAATTTTGTGTCAACATTGGCCATAATGAAAATAGCACTAGTACAGTGAAACTTGGTTACAACAAACTTCCTTATAACAAAATTTGGTTATAGCAAACAAAGATACCCTATCACAAACCTCTCATACATTTCTATAGTAATAAAACTTGGTTAGAACGAAGTGCTATTGACAGGAACTTGTTTATAACAAATTTATTTTCACACCCACTTTGTGTTAAAGTGATTATAAATTAATTCTTGGCTGCACACAGTTCTAAGCCCTATCACACCCCCTGACACATCTCAGATCTCTTAGACCGCCATACTGTTGCTAAAGGCTCAAAAGAGGCGGGTAGGGATGCCCTATCACACCCCCTAACACCTCTTAGACCGCTACTGCTGCTAAAGGCTCAATAGAACCGCACACAGACGCCCTATCACACCCTAAAACACCTCTCAGATCTCTCAGACTGTTACTGCTGCTGAGAGTTCAATAGAACCATACACAGAAGCCCTATCACACCCCAAAACACCTCTCAGATCTCTCAGAACGCTACTGCTGCTGAGGGTTCAATAGAACCGCACACAGAAGCCCTATCACACCCCCAAACAGCTCTCTGATCTACACAGTCTCTGACTACTATTGAAACGTAGGAGTCATTTTCAAGGCAATATGTGATTTGTTGTAAATGACAATTCGTTGTGACAGGGTTCATTTCCACTGTTTGTTTATCACCAGTAACCTCCCCCCATGCGAAACTTGGTTACAACGAAATTTGGTTACAACGAACTTTTTAAGCATGTAACAAGGAGTTCGTTGTAACCAAGTTTTACTGTATATGTGTGTAGTTCTGGTCAATAAAATTCATTCCAACAACAAACAAACCCACTTTATGCCACCCATCTAGGAGGCAGCAACATTAGTGCCTCCAGTACTATAACCGCTAATACTTGATTACATAGAGACAGGGGCGTGGGAAGCAGCTTCAGAGTGGGTGGGACCAGGTTTGTTTTCTGCAATTTTTGACCTCCCTTTGCTTGACCTTTTAGTTTTGACCTTTTGAGGAGTCGGCCGAAAGTGGCGGGGGGGGGGACATGTCCCCCCTGCTTTCCACGCCCATGAGAGATCAATCATGGGCTTGGTGAGTACTGATGACAGTGGTTTATGACAGTGCCATGCCTGGGGTGTGGATGGGGGTCCCCCATGTCACATCTCAATTCTAAGAAATGTTCATGTCACAATTTAACTAAGGACCTATGTCATGTCACTAATTAATTTTTTCTCCTCATGTGTCGATTTTAAGAAATGGTCATGTCACCATGTCAAATTTAGTGGTCCACACCCATATGCCTCCCCAGTGAGATAGCCAAATCTTAACATCGTCAGTTATACTGAAATAGGCCACTGGCCGAGTGATGAGCCATCTACCCCTGTTTATGCTCTTCCTTCATTCCCTCCTCCTCACAAGTGACAAGGGAATATTCAGGTAGACGAACACCAATACGCCATACTCCTTTCATCATGCATGACGTACTTGGTACTGGACATGGATTCCTGGTCCACATAGTGGTAGTGCCCAGCACAAACTGACAACTGGACACGGCAAACTCATCAGTGTTTGTGGCCTTCAGCGCCGTAGGAAACAACTTGGGAAGGGTGGGGGGGGGGGGTGAAGGCAAGGATCTAGATAGGAGGGGGGTGGAATGAATTTAAGCTATTGACACCCACTTTTGACCAGGGGCTGTCATTTAAGTTATGTCCCCTGCCTAGTATGACCTCTTCACGCCTTTATGCGAACATCACTTTAGGGTATGGTAGAGCTGTCGTATCAGTGCCACTAACGCAAGCCATTAATGGGATCTCAATATACATGTAGTGTAGCATTTGAAGGTTTCCCGTAATATAGCATCTATTGAAATGGCATATTCGACGTGATTATCCAACAGTGAGCTTAGGAGATATCTGAAATGTATGCCTAGTATGTAGTTAGAAGTTTAATTTGCCTTCAAAATCGGTAGACTTTTGGTCATTTTTAGTCTAAGGTATGGGTAAAAGAGGGATTCTGAGTGTGCGCTTATTTCGCCAAATACGGTATACATCCAGAAACTTATTATTATTTTCACTACTTCCCCAGTATGTGTTAGGCCGTATATATAGTCACATTTCCGTTAGACTGTTACCCGGGGCCTGATATAAGATATGATATGCTAAACCAAGGTAGTTTGCTATTTGTACCTTTTATGGCTTTCTGCATAAATTGACTAAAAGGTGAACCACGGTACACCCAGAAACATGTATGGTCTCCTAGACTGACACTGCTTTTGTCAAGACAGTAGCCATGTCATACGGAAGCGTTGGAGAAACGAGAAAACATAGACTACACTGTTAGCAGTAGGCACTGATATTTTGCCTCAAAAGTCCCTGGCAACTGGTAAAATATACAGCACCATTTACTGTGCACATGGATCTACAGGGGCAAAACTGTGGTGATACAGTAAGAGTCACTGCATTTGAGAGTACTGCATTTTCCCCTGTGAATTTACAGAAGACGTTTCTCTTATATAACACAAACTCCTAACAGTGTACCATATAAGCCACACAAAAGGTCCTAAATGGTCAATGAGCCGCGGATTATGCACACTCTCGGACAATATAATCTATTGCCATCTGACAGAAAAACGCGTTTTGCCAAAACCTTTTTCAAATGTTCCGGAACGTTGATTAAGTTCAATTTCTTTTTGCCAAGTGAATAGTTTCAACCTGAATCATCCTGGTATAATGTGAGGGTTGCACCCCCGTCACACCAACCTTGCTGGGAGGAATTCTTGGCACTAGTTGTTGAAGTTGGTTATGAGGAATGTAGAGGATCATAATTATTCACAGTGCCTGGTAGTTTGAGCCCAAGGGGTCGGTCGTGGAGTAATTGCTTCCCCTTAGTGTGTATCATACCAAACCAAGTATGTGTAGGTAGGTGGAAGGTGGATGTGCAAGGGCCAAGGCTTGTGTTGTAGTGGTTAGCACACCTGTCTACTGATTAGGAGACGGGGGTTTGATTCCCCGATACTCCAATATTATGTTTTCCACTGAACCGTCCAATAATGATAGAGGTTAAAAACGTATATATTTAGGAAATAAAGCACGGGGCATGACAGTGGGAGTGCTCTAGACTGTATTGAGACGTTAAGGGGCCTTATAGGACCCAATACAGTCTAGAGCATGATCACGACCATGACCAAGTGCCTTATTCTCGTTATAACACAGAAAAAAAATCACACATCGCCAACTAATATTAAACACAGGAACATCAATTATAAATCTAAAGGCGAGACTAACCTCCAGGGGCGTAGGAAAAGGGGGGGCCAGGCCCCCCCCAATCATGAAGGAGGTGGGGCCTGAGTATGTCTGCCCCCCCCCCCAATATTTTCCAAGAACTCATAAACACAATGGAAAAGAAGCTAAAACTTTACATCTCAAATTAGATTATTATGGTGATGTCATAGGGAAAATGGGGGTCTGAGCCTAAAGTCAGATCCAAAATTTACCAAAAATTACTTTTCTATATGAATTCTATATACGCATTATATAGACGCCATCACGCATCAGCTGACAGTTCAAGGTGGTCGCGATGGTGCCCTCGCCGGGCCCCCCCAACGAAGATTTGCTTCCTTTGCCTCTGACCTCCTGTACTGGGAGTGCACTATCAATCTAGATAATGCACATTCAATCAAAACGCAGTATTGAGGATACTCATAGAGTAGTGTACTTCTCCTTGGGATAATGCGGCGTGACTTTGCACAGCCATGTTATAACCAGCATTTCTGGTTGTAACATGAATTCTCACGCCTTTTCTCAATTTTCCCCAGAAACAGGGAACCGCAGTCTTATCATTCATATCATAACAGAAATAAGGTAACTTTAACTTATTTTTTTTTAATGTAAGACATCTTAAAATCCCACTGGTTTGCCCTAGTTACTTCTGTCCCATCCAGTCGCTTTCTCGCCTGTTGTAGACGTTTCTAGTCCTGTTCTAGGACTTCTAATTAAGCTTTGTACAATAAATGGCATTGAGTTATGACGCACGCCTTATTGACCTTGGGTTTCCTAGATGCAATATGTCTGCTTCATATGCTTATGAGAATTTTTTTATTGGTAGGCCTAAACATACCTGCAATAATATTATACCACACTCTCGACACGACGGGGTAATAAGATTCTCATATGCACATTCTTTTGAGAGAGTGAGTAATAGATATTTAACGCCATTTCGACATCTAAGGTCATATTCATGGCGAGAACTACATTACACAATTTCACAGAGGAATGTGTCAGTGCCTGCGCATATGTCCATCACACACATCCTGAGGGGATAGAAAAGAAGAGATATAGACCCTTTTAAGTGGGCTAGGGAAGCCCGCACATTCTTTTGATAATGTCACTGCAATGGTATTGACATAAAAGACGAGGCCATGATGCCCCCCCCCCTGAAACATTTCCGACATCAATTAAAAGTAACTTCAGATATCTGAAATACGGCACACATGCACCGTAACCTCTCATGTCTGCAGTGTGTTAGGTTATCTAAAATATCAGTGGCTTAGCCCCCAAACCCCTTTTTTCTTTCTCTTCTTTAGAAAACTAAATTGACTTGCACAACGAGCCCTTTTACCTTTACTATTGACACATATGCATTTGAACGTCGGGAGACCGAACACTGCAAACTATACCCCTGAAATACTATTGTCAATTGTGCTGAGGCGGTGAATCAGAGTATAACTCAGTTCGAACATTTGACTCGAAAATTTGGAGCAATGTCCGAGGGATTCTTCTTGTGACATTCCTATTGTTATCATTAGTGATATTCCAGTTATTAAGGTCTGTTCAAAGCATTATTATTTAGCCTATTAAGAATGAACAATTTTCATTAAAAATGGGATATCTTGGGTTAACGATTTGCAATAGATAGGCAACTTTGATCAACAGCTCTCTAGACTAAAGGTTATTGAAATATGGGCAAGAAAATGCCTCGAGAAAACATTTCCACTTGTAAAAGATAAGAAATATATTGTTATTCAATAATCTAAGGCTGTTCAAATGGAATGTAGTTAGAAATGAACGTTTTCTGGTGCCATTTTCATCCAAAGGTTACTTAAATGTCAAATTATCAATGGTAACAGATGAAGGCGTTTATATACGATCATACTGATGCATACCGTAATCTCCCGCGTATAAGGCGCGTCTTATACGGGGGTTTTTAGTGCTAATTGCATCCACAAGGGGACTCCAAGACCTTTCTTTTTACATGTTACATGCCCCCTTAGCCATAATAGGATATATTGGGGCCCAGGGGGTCCATGGGGCCCAAGGTACACATATGTCTTTGAATTTTGAAAATTCATTTAGTACAACAAAAGTTATGAATTTTTCATTTCTTTGAGAATTTTCCAAAACTCTAGGTGCGCCTTATACGTGGGCTGCGCCTTATACGCGGGAGATTACGGTAATATTATACTAATTTATACTGATGCATAATACGCATAGATATAATTACTGTCCAAAATGATAAAAGTTACCTCATTTACCAGAATAAGAGTAAATGCATCCAGGCCCACCCCTAATTGCATTTTTATGCTTGAACCTTAGTGCTTTGTTTGGCTGTTATTCACATCTATGAACTCTCAGGATTTCATTTGGGAAAAAGCAACAGCAAAGTCAAGTGGTCAATTGGTATCTGACAATATTTTATTAATTGTGGATATTCCTTTGTGGTCAGTATTACAATCTCTGCAGATATGGTTAAAGGTGAGATTCAGATAACAAACGAGTATGTTAACAATGTGTAGACCCACTCTGGTGCAGATTAACCCTTTAAATCATAACGACCCTAAGGGGTCGATGCACTATTATCAGCCCCAGTGAAGTGATGGAGAGCCAACGCTGGACTAGTGCTCCATGATGACTCTTGTGACAGGGTTAAACTTAAGGTTGTTTCTTTATTTCTTCCTTTCCATTTATCATGCCATGTAATAGTTACCGGCATACCTGTACCCTTTAATACTACCCCCGTTACTCAGGCTGGTTCTTTTGTCAATATGCATTTAGACGGTTTATCAGCAGATTTAATTTCTGATTTCAGCAGTGAGCGGTCATGTCAATTGGAAAGCTGGATCATGGTGACTGTTAATTGTAATATTTGGGTACATAAATGGCAGCATCACTACAGGCTCTTCGCCTCAGTGTGATGTGTCCACACCAAATAATCTCTCACCAAATTGGCCTATAAAACAGCAGGTTGTCTCGTGGAATTTGAGCTAACTGAACCCCTTTTAGTAATGGCTCTTTTCACTGGGGTATACCAAAGACAAAAGAAGATATACCTTCAATGTGAAAGACGCAATACCCCCGTCTACGTGTTCGCTCTCTCGTCCCTATAATGTACAGACCGTTTATCTGGCGGGATAGCTCAACTTTGAGTCCCATCAATGTCCAGAATAAGGGAAAATATGCATATGAATATGAACATAAGCAATAATGCTTTTGTGACAGCATTAGGTGGGTCGTCGACTCTACCAGTACTGTGAATATCTAAGCTATAACCACCATTGGAGACTCCTGTAGGGAATAATGAACGCTTGGTGAAGAAAATACAATGTATATATACGTTTCTCTATATAAAAGACAAACTTAAATTGACTTTGTGGCGATGTACCATATCATACGATATATGTGAATACATTTGTAAGTGGCGCTATATTTTCTTGTAGAATATAAATCATAGCACGGTTTCATGTGGGGTTTCACACACGTCTAACTGAAGGATATATCTAAACTGTAGGATATATAGAATGAGTTAACTACATGTCATATACAGCCATGATATGGGTACCCAATAACAGCCTGACACTGTGTGTGTGGATTCCTTTGGTACCTATAACAATCTTTAAGTCTGCATCGTTACCTATAACAATCTATTAAATCGGCACAAGTCCACAACGGCAAAATCAAACCCTTATCCTTAATACCAATCTTTGCACATCAACGGTGCAGTTTAATATCAATTACTGGAAGACTATACCATAAAGTCTAAATATTAAACATCAGTTTTGTCTAATGACACATCTACTTCATAAAATCCATTTATTTGGTGTATAAAATCTAATGACACTTTAAAATTTGACACATTTAATAGGGAAGACAATGAATATGATAATGATAAGGGTATAGTTCATTTTGGCATCTAATTATGACATATGTATTGCAGGGATTCGTAAACTTATCTATTTCTACACTTTATCATTCTGTCAGTATCATCCTGTAACATTCTGTTCTAAGCTCTGTCAGAATCGCTAATGCATTACCACATCATGGCCATTGTACATAAAACATATGTAGAGTCCTGGCGAGTCTAATCGCCAGGACTGCATTCATACAGATTGCCTATTGTCGAGTCTACCGATAACCAATCCCGTAGTGGAGGCATGATGGGTGAACGCAGCCTTGGCGAGTTATTCACCAGGGGTGCATCTTTGCCTCATGACAACCAGTGGACATAATGCATTAGCGGCCTTCAAGGATTAACAGCAAAAATGACCAAAATTACGATTTTTTCACACTGGCAGTGTTACATATAATTTGCTGATTTCTCCCTTCTATTCCCCTTATAAGTCTACCAAGATATATCTGGAGTTGGTGAACAGTCTACTCCTGTGGCGATAATTCTAACAGAATGTTTTAATAATTGCAGCAAAACAACAACGTCAGTCATTCCATATCTCAATTATGGACGATGAGGCCCATTTTCATTTATACAGGCAACATTTTAGTTTTTCCCCTTGTGAAACCAACGGAAGCTTGAATTGATATTACAATGACATATGGTCTAATAATAAACATCAGGTAAAGTTACTGAAAGCAGTTCTTCTGGAAGACAACACTTAAAAGTGCATTACTATGATTATGTCAATTACTCCCTGTATTACCGTAGTTCTTGTAATAGTTATAATGTCTGGTAAAAGGAAGGTACACCATCAAAGCACCTCTAAACATATCTGTTAATATTGGAAGACTTAAAACCAAGTGAGCTAAATTATGAAGCAGATTTAAACAATTTTTATCGACTTGACATTAGTTGTGGCAAAATGTAGAGCACTAATATTACCCTTTAAGTTCAGAATCATGACAGTGCAGACGTGTGAGCCTACTTACCAGGGGCTGCATTCATGCATCATGCCGGCCATCCAGAAGTGTATCAACCCAGATGGGCGGGCATGATGCATGAATGCAGCGCTGGTGAATAATCAAACCAGCATGGACTGCATCATGGTTCATAAGGCCAAAATGGGAATAACACATGAATGCACTCCTCAGTACTTGAAGGGGAAATTCAATTTGCACACAATGGCTTTCAAATGTTTACTAATGACCATACAATGTAGATTCAGAGCAGAATTTCTTTAAAAGCCTAGCTAGGTACAGGGGTAAAGGTCTACAACTGTTAGGATATCTCCACATCTAAACGACTGAAATTCCACTAATTATGAATCGAGTATATGATGATAAAATTATAAAAAGAGCGATATTATAGACATAACAAGTCGGTTGTACTACTACACAATCAATTAGATAGCGGGCATGATTCTATGGTTAAGACATCGCCCACTGCCACTGAGACTTTTCCAACATGATTTGCATAAGCTTTAGGTACATATTCTGACCACTTCAAAAACTAGGAATAATTTTGGGGGAATGAATACATGCTCTAGTACACCTGGATCTTGCTTTGGCTATCAAATAAGTCTCATTGTTTAGTAAGTGAGATCGCTTATCTCTTTGTTATCATCTGATATACAGCTTTGTGACGGCACTGACGTACAGTACAGGCGTGTGCCTATTATGTATGTCTAAATGTTAGGTGCATCACACAGAAAACACTGCTATTTACATTGGACTCAAACAGAGCTCATCTCCATTCTGAACAAGGGATTTACATGACATAAAACTCAATCTTTACACTATATTAAAAGACATAGAGAAGTGTTCAAAGACGTGCTAAAATATTTTGACGATTTAGATCTGTAAACGTCAATATAAATCACTTTTAGGAAACATCTCTTGTTCTCCATTAACAATGATCAGCGGTCTAAAACTATTAATTCTTTAAATGTCATGTGAATCAAAGTTGAATGTACATGCTAAAATTCTATGATTTAATTAAATACTAACATTGTTGACTGACTTCCTTATGAAAAATCATGGACGACATCGGAAACTGAGCACACTCTCTGCTGCCATTCTACTAAAACGTGGGAGGTTAACCCTTTACGCGCTGCATGGGGAATTAAATAAGTATGCCCATTCTGTCGTCATGATGCACCATTGCAACCCTGGCCAGTGCATCGGTGCATCATGCCAACCCTGTTGGGACTGTATCAGCCTAAGGTATGAATGCAGCATTGGCATGTTGACTCGCCAAGGCTGCATTCCTGATGCATCATGACAAATGGGCATAATTCATTATGCAGAGCAGTCTCGCCAGCACTTCATTGGTGCATCATGACGACCAATGGACATGATGCATCAATGCATCAGCGGCGCTTAAAGGACTAAAGGGTTAACACGACATTGGACAATTCTCCCTTCCGCTCCTCTCTTATATTCTATGGTCATGATTGTTAATAAAGTATTGAATAATATACAAATGAATATACATGCATGTTATACTTGACCATGTTATGACTCTATTCTATACATGTATAACATATTTATTGAGATACATGTTTAACATATCAGCTTTAACAATACTGGGGATTAGTAACGGTAAGTCTTACATGATTTGATTAAGCCTTAAACAGCAAACATCTCATGTTTGCTGTGATCTCCAGCAACCTTGTCGTTTCGCGAGCACCTTTTAATTAAATGAATAAATACAATCCTTTTGGCAACTCGTAATATATATATTTTGACAAAGAAATATAACCGGGGCAGTGCGTGCCACATATGAGTCGTTTATAACATTGGTGGGTAGAACGCCTACTGACCTGACGGTCTCGCCTGCTGACGGTCTTCCTGCTATAAAGTCTTTAGGTACGGAGTTTGAACAGGTTGTTTGATTTTCGTTGTGCAGGTGCTGTCTTCACCACGCTCTGGGAGGTTGGTGTCATAACTAGCGTCACATCAGTGTTACCTTTGGTGCTAGAAAACATGAAATGACATCTAATGCATTTCTCATGGATATAATAGCAGAGGTAGTATACACCATGATTTTTATAATAGCAATTAAAGTAGCTGACTTTACAGCAGATAGTCTAGTGAATTCAGTGAGTTGACTATTTACTATAGGCCCTGTCACGCTTGTCTTGAAATCATGAACAAAATTTGTTGTGGAGCCAGGCAATTATTGAACAACAATTGTTTTCAATTTCAGAACACCTTAGTCTGGGGTTAACAAAGAGAGACTATGTGTTGTGCATTTTGCAATTTCAAGCTGCATTAATTAAGAATAATTAAGTTCAAATACAGAATCATCTCCATACATCAGCCCCACCTGAACGGGTTCTGCAGGATCCGTGGCTGACTCTCCATGACTCGCACCAGCAAGTTGTCGATGTAGCTCTCCAAGTCCCGGATATACATGTCCTTCGAGTACAGCGCATTCTTTTGTGTGTGAACCAACTTGATCAGCTCCTATGCAGGTATCATATACAATATTTTAGCCATTTACAGATACAGTTATGTTGACAGGACATTGGTAATATTGGCTGACCATATGCCAACGCGAATTTGTGCTGACCAGATGCCGACGACGACTTTACATTGGCCAATGTGATTGTGCTACATGTGTTATTTGCACAGCCTCTCTGTTCACTCTGTTCAACTTGAATAACTTTGAATTATGTTACCTTCATTTATGCGTCAAGCTAAAGTGTACATAGACTTGCTACATATTTGTCAAGGACTGAACAGACAGTGATGGTATAGAATGCAGTGTTACCTCGCGTGTGATGCCCCGGTACTCCTCCATCAGCTCGGGGGAGATGGCCATGGGTTTATGCTGGCGGTCGGTGACCTCGTGAAGGACATGTGCAGGGACATGGATATCCTCAGCGCCCACCTGCAGGGAATGGCGGCGGTCTGTGCCAACCATATAACATGATATGTTAATCTTTGTAATCCCACAAAAATGCATACGCAAATGCAGCCCGAGTGAGTCAAACTCGAAATCACCAGGGCTACGTTAATGCATCATGCCAACCTTATGGGGTTAATACACTTGCATGGGTGCATTAATGTTCCTTTCTAAATATGATAAAGTGCTGTTGAGTATTTAGCCAGCATTAGATTGGTGCATCATGCCAATCCGTCAATAGTCTATATATCAACAATGTAGGGGCAGAATGATGTATGAATGCAGTATTGGTAAGAAGACCCACCAGGGCTACATTCATCCATCATCATGTCAAAGTGGCATAATACATGTACCAAGTACAGTAACATATTGACACGATATGCTGTTTCTGTCATGTAAGTATTGTATTTAGGCTTTCCCAGTCATTGTACCCTAAGGGAAGCTTTATGAGTCTATGAACAGGGATAGATCCCCCAGTTGCTGTACTTTAAGGTATGCTTTATAAGTCTCTGTACAGGGATAGATCCCCAAGTCATTGTGGCTAAGGGAAGCTTTATAAGCCTCTGTACGGGGATAGATCCCCCAGTCAGTGTACTCTAAGGTTAGCTTTATAAGCCTCTGTACAGCTATAGATCCCCCAGTCGCTGTACTCTAAGGTGAGCTTTATAAGTCTCTGTACGGGGATAGATCCCCCAGTCAGTGTACTCTAAGGTTAGCTTTATAAGTCTCTGTACAGCTATAGATCCCCCAGTCAGTGTACTCTAAGGTTAGCTTTATAAGCCTCTGTACGGGGATAGATACCCCAGTCAGTGTACTCTAAGGTTAGCTTTATAAGTCTCTATACAGCTATAGATCCCCCAGTCAGTGTACTCTAAGGTTAGATTTATAAGCCTCTGTACGGGGATAGATCCCCCAGTCAGTGTACTCTAAGGTTAGCTTTATAAGCCTCTGTACAGCTATAGATCCCCCAGTCGCTGTACTCTAAGGTGAGCTTTATAAGTCTCTGTACGGGGATAGATCCCCCAGTCAGTGTACTCTAAGGTTAGCTTTATAAGTCTCTGTACAGCTATAGATCCCCCAGTCAGTGTACTCTAAGGTTAGCTTTATAAGCCTCTGTACGGGGATAGATACCCCAGTCAGTGTACTCTAAGGTTAGCTTTATAAGTGTCTATACAGCTATAGATCCCCCAGTCAGTGTACTCTAAGGTTAGCTTTATAAGTCTCTGTACAGGGATAGATCCCCAAGTCATTGTAAGCTAAGGGAAGCTTTATAAGCCTCTGTACGGGGATAGATCCCGCAGTCAGTGTACTCTAAGGTGAGCTTGATAAGTCTCTGTACAGGGATAGATCCCCCAGTCAGTGTACTCTAAGGTTAGCTTTATAAGTCTCTGTACAGGGATAGATCCCCAAGTCATTGTAAGCTAAGGGAAGCTTTATAAGCCTCTGTACGGGGATAGATCCCCCAGTCAGTGTACTCTAAGGTGAGCTTTATAAGCCTCTGTACGGGGATAGATCCCCCAGTCAGTGTACTCTAAGGTGAGCTTTATAAGCCTCTGTACAGCTATAGATCCCCCAGTCAGTGTACTCTAAGGTTAGCTTTATAAGCCTCTGTACGGGGATAGATCCCCCAGTCAGTGTACTCTAAGGTTAGCTTTATAAGTCTCTGTACAGCTATAGATACCCCAGTCAGTGTACCTAAAGTTAGCTTTATAAGTCTCTGTACAGGGATAGATCCCCCAGTCAGTGTACTCTAAGGTGAGCTTTATAAGTCTCTGTACAGGGATAGATACCCCAGTCAGTGTACTCAAAGGTGAGCTTTGTAAGTCTCTGTACAGCTATAGATCCCCCAGTCAATGTACTCTAAGGTTAGCTTTATAAGTCTCTGTACAGGGATAGATCTCCCAGTCAGTGTACTCTAAGGTTAGCTTTATAGGTCTCTGTACAGGGATAGATCCCTCAGTCAGTGTACTCTAAGGTGAGCTCGATAAGTCTCTGTACAGCTATAGATACCCCAGTCAGTGTACTCTAAGGTTAGCTTTATAAGTCTCTGTACAGCGATAGATCCCCAAGTCATTGTAAGCTAAGGGAAGCTTTATAAGCCTCTGTACGGGGATAGATCCCCCAGTCAGTGTACTCTAAGGTGAGCTTTATAAGCCTCTGTACGGGGATAGATCCCCCAGTCAGTGTACTCTAAGGTGAGCTTTATAAGCCTCTGTACAGCTATAGATCCCCCAGTCAGTGTACTCTAAGGTTAGCTTTATAAGCCTCTGTACGGGGATAGATCCCCCAGTCAGTGTACTCTAAGGTTAGCTTTATAAGTCTCTGTACAGGGATAGATCTCCCAGTCAGTGTACTCTAAGGTGAGCTTTATAAGTCTCTGTACAGCGATAGATCTCCCAGTCAGTGTACTCTAAGGTGAGCTTTATAAGTCTCTGTACAGCGATAGATCCCCCAGTCAGTGTACTCTAAGGTTAGCTTTACAAGTCTCTGTACAGGGATAGATCCCCCAGTCAGTGTACTCTAAGGTTAGCTTTACAAGTCTCTGTACAGAGATAGATCCCCAGTCAGTGTACTCTAAGGTTAGCTTTACAAGTCTCTGTACAGGGATAGATCTCCCAGTCAGTGTACTCTAAGGTGAGCTTTACGAGTCTCTGTACAGCTATAGATCCCCCAGTCAGTGTACTCTAAGGTTAGCTTTATAAGCCTCTGTACGGGGATAGATCCCCCAGTCAGTGTACTCTAAGGTTAGCTTTACAAGTCTCTGTACAGCTATAGATCCCCCAGTCAGTGTACTCTAAGGTGAACTTGATAAGTCTCTGTACAGCTATAGATCCCCCAGTCAGTGTACTCTAAGGTTAGCTTTACAAGTCTCTGTACAGCTATAGATCCCCCAGTCAGTGTACTCTAAGGTGAACTTGATAAGTCTCTGTACAGCTATAGATCCCCCAGTCAGTGTACTCTAAGGTTAGCTTTACAAGTCTCTGTACAGCTATAGATCCCCCAGTCAGTGTACTCTAAGGTGAGCTTGATAAGTCTCTGTACAGCTATAGATACCCCAGTCAGTGTACTTTAAGGTTAGCTTTACAAGTCTCTGTACAGCTATAGATCCCCCAGTCAGTGTACTCTAAGGTTAGCTTTACAAGTCTGTGTACAGCTATAGATACCCCAGTCAGTGTACTCTAAGGTTAGCTTTATAAGCCTCTGTACAGCTATAGATACCCCAGTCAGTGTACTCTAAGGTTAGCTTTATAAGTCTCTGTACAGCTATAGATCCCCCAGTCAGTGTACTCTAAGGTTAGCTTTATAAGCCTCTGTACGGGGATAGATCCCCCAGTCAGTGTACTCTAAGGTTAGCTTTATAAGTCTCTGTACAGCTATAGATACCCCAGTCAGTGTACTCTAAGGTGAGCTTTGTAAGTCCCTGTACAGCTATAGGTCCTCACCATACTGTCCTAAACGTGACTGTTCTTAGATCACAATGTGACAATATAACATATGCCTTATCAAGCACATGTTTCTCCTTGTTAGATAGAATAGTTTAACTAAAGTCTTACTTTGGAAGCATCTTAAGGCCAAGATTGATAAAAATCGATACATACCATGGTCAGTATCGGTGACATTTATTTGTCTATCAAAAGAGCCATCTACAGTCAAACTGTGTAAGTGTGTATACTGATTATATTTACTCAGGGATGTAAGCCAGGAATGGGCAAAAATCAGGAAGCCATACATTTACTTGATATAAAAGCTTTCTATTCTTCCAAACAATAGATACCACTTGTATAAGGAAAATAAACATCAGTCAAAAATTTCAGAAATCAGGAAATCCTGATAAAATCTGAAGACTTACATCCCTGTAAATAACCCTCTAAGTGCTGCTGATGCAGAGGTACATCATGCCCATTGGTCATCAGGATGTACCATGAAGTGGTGGCTGTTCACCAGCACTATTTAGAGCATCATGCCGACCCTGCAGGTGTCAACATGGGCTGCATTCATGCATCATGACGACCAATGGGCATGATGCATTAAAGCATCAGCAGCCCTTAAACGGATAAGACACCTCTGGGTTTCGGGGAGTAAGGGTTAGAACGAGAACATGCAAATTCTCTTTATTTTTTTTAGGTGAACGGTTAGGATCAGAACAGAAAGTTTGTTTCCTTAGTCCACACTAGTCCATTATTTGATAAGTTTTGTTATTCCTGGTAGTTAAAACTGTGGAATTAATGAAAAGTGACAATATCTTTTCACTCTGCAGTTGTATAAAGCCATGAAACATCAGCGTCAGATCATAAGCATCAAATCTAGTGTTCGGCACAAAAGAGATCTCCAAATATTGTTGTTTTTTTCCTACTTAATTTTCTTTTTCTTTTCTGCATCTAATTCCATATTTTGTATCAAATCAAAAGTTCCAAGACATGTAGTGTATTTCTAAGATTTTAGTGCACTCCTTCTCCTCAATTCCCTGACAAAAGAATCAAAGGAAATAGCCGGAATTTCTCCCATCTTAATTCAGTTGTTGAGATTGAGATAGGAAAGACAGAGACAAAAGTGATGCAAACCCTTTGTAAATCACACTTTGAACAGGAAATGCAAACAATGACCTGAAGGTTCAAGATACTAATTGGTTGGATAGGAACCAAATGATGTAGATCTCCATAATATACTGCCAATGATTATACATGTATCAAATAAACATGCTTGTTGAACATGCGTGATAATCATGCTATTAGTGCACGCGATATCATCATTTTGTAAGTCTATAATCTTTAAATCCATTGGCATTGTTTTCAACGATTTTGTTGCAGGCAATATTTAATGCATGCAAAGGATTCATTACAGGGCTCTCCACATTAAAAAAAAACCTGCCCAAAAATCGGGACTCTTTACACATCAGAATAGTTGGCACAGTGTTTCTAAAAGTGAGATATGTCCAACTTTTTTTAACATCAATTGATTGAAATAATGATATTTGACATAATAAAGAAAATCTCATGACATAATGCTTTACTTTAACATACCCTATTCTCATCAAGTTAGAAAATTAAAATGTGCAATAAAAGCGCAATACCAGTAATTTGGTAGTAATTTTACAGTGGAAGCAACAAAAAGTACACCGGCGACCCGCCGGTGTAACAGTCTGGGGAGAACCCTGCTAAGGTAAGAATATTAGGCAGTTTGAAAACTAACAGGTTGGGTTTCTTCACAAATAACGTCACTCACCATGGGTATGATAATGTATAGAGGGTGGTGAGTTAAATGACATATTTTAACATTTAAATATATAGAGATAATATGTGTAAAGAAGTGTGAACATGGGATTGGAGGGAAGGGTTGAAAGGAGTGACGTCATCTGTGAAAGATCCCATGAAAATTTGAACTCTAAGTGTTAAAACAATACTTTTTCTCGTTACCTTCAGCTGGAAGAAAATATGATGCAAATAAAGAGTTAATAAATCATCCGTACTTCTAAACCATAAATTTCAAGCACATGATATTTCATAAGCATTAAGAAATTCCTTCACATCAAGTAACTTTACGTATAAGGCTTCCACACTGACACAGAAAACATCTCATCTAGTTGACCCATCAATAGGCGGTTAGCCATATTATCAGTGGCGGATCCAGGATTTGCAAAGGGGGCGCGGCCCAAAAGGAGGGAGAGCACTCCCTATTTTTGACCACATTTTGGGGTCCAAAATATGTAACTAAACTCTTAAGTACTGGCAGGATACCGATGACAGCAGTTTAACTCGTCCTGAGGACTACGGCGTCTGCCGCGTCCACGCTGACCTAGATACATGTATACTACACGGAGATAGGCGCGGCAAGCAGTAGGTGTGTAGGTGGGGCATAGTCCTCAGGACTAGTGCTAGTAGAATCCAAGTAGTATCTGCTCCTGTACCAGCAGGGTAAAATTGGGTAGTATCGTGCACCTGAGAGACCTATTTAATAAAAATCAAAACAAAAAAAAAAAGAGTTTTGACAATTTTTCAAAAAAATTCAGGCTGGAATGATAGACTTAGGGACTAAAATGAAGTCCTCAGGACTACATCCATAGTCTCAACTACATTAGACACCAATGAATTTATAGTCTTGAGGACTAGATATTAGTCCTGAGGACTAGGCAGCTACCAGTACATCTTTAGCCCTCAGGACTTAAAAGGTAGTCCCTGGGACCTCAAGACTATAATCTAGTCCTCAGGACTATATGAACTCATACATTGATGTCTAATGTAGTTGCGACTAGGGATCTAGTCCTGAGGACTATTCTTCTGCTCCCTAGGACTATCATGTCAGGCTGGATGGCTACACCTTCAGTCCTAGGAACTACATGCATTGTCCTTTGAGAGTACATTTTAGTCCTGGGGACTAAGCAAGTGTATGTTTAGTCCTCAGGACTAAACAGGTAGTCCCTAGGACTAGAATCAGTCCAGAGGAAACCAAAACTTGTTCTCCAGTTCAGGAACTACAAATGTAATACTGTAGTCCTTGATTGTATTAAGCAGTCCTGAGGACTGCAATATAGTCCTCAGGACTAGGCTTGTAGTCCCTGGGACTATGAATCTATTCCTCCGGGCTAAAGAATCATTGGACAAGTGATCCTGGGAACAAGGGCCTACTCCAAAGCAATGCATCTCTAGTCCTAGGGACAAGATCATAGTCCCTAGGACTATATCTTTAGTCTCAGGGACTATCTTTTCAGTCCCAGGGACTACAAAATAATCCTAGGGACTAGAAGGACTGGGTGCTTTATAACAGACAATACTGCTCCGTGATGAAAACTATAGTGCTTGGGATCTCAGATCTAGTCCCTAGCACTACCCTAATACCTAGTGTATAAGGCAAGTCTTATACGTGAGGATAAGCCCCTTATGTGCCTTATAGGATGAGCATAGTCCCAGGATTAAATCTGTAGTCCTGGAGACTAGATCTATTCATAGTCCTAGGGACTACCAGCATCTGTTTAGTCCTGAGGAATGCAATGTACTTATCTAGCCCCCAAGACTAAAACGCAGTCTCCAGGACTATATATCTAGTCCCTACAACTAATATGGATGTTGCGACGGCGTGAAGCTGCCATAGTCCCCAGGACTAGATCTCACGCGCAGCTGCTGGGCGCTGCAGCATGTGCGGCAAACAGGTCCAGCGCAGGAGTCCTGAGGGCTAGTTAAACCAGTCATCTGTATCCTACTAAGCGCTGGGTAAAACGGGAGTGTGCACCTCCCCCCATCCCTGTAAATCCGCCACTACCATATAGTATATGGCTACCGCTTTCCCACTTGCCAATTCAAATACGGTATATATTTTTATAATATTACCTCACAAATAAACTTCCTCGCGTGTACAGCACATCCTGACCTTGGGCTGGTCCCATAAACTAGCCTGTGGTGACTAGTTTACAAGATATGTCCAAAACAGGAGGTACTATGGCAAGTTCCTTTAAATAGCAAAACAGTTTAAAATTTAATCAAACTCACAGTTCTTCTCATACTTGACTTCAGTTGTGAGGTTGACAGAGGAAGGTCTATTAGGACTTGGAATGTGACTGCCCGGTGTGGTAGATTCTTCTGGAATGCTTTCTGGAATGCTGCTTCCAATCGAAGAGCGGGAGCGGTCTGCGAGTCTATCATTCTCATCCTCATGGAGATCTAACATTGTCTCTGCCTCCTCGTCCAGTTTACTAAGTGACTTTGTCATCTCACGGGTGTCTGAAAAAAGAGGATAGTCAATGGAATTGAGTTCAGTTGTAATACACATTAACCATAAGAAACAAACACACATCACCTAGACTTCAGCTAACCATTTAACTACCTTAGGGAGTGGTAAGTTTTTAACAACAGGGGAGGGGTGATTGTTTTTGGGGGAGGGACAAAAAATGCAGACCCCTCTCAGGGGGAGAGGGCCAATTAATTTTGATGGGCCCACCAGAAAATCCACCACCCCCTGTTGTTAAAAATGACTACTCCCTTACTACCCTGGATATAAGGCACATCTCATATGGCACACCACCAACTCAGGCCCATCCTATAAGGTGCACATAGAGACATATAAGGTTTACCCAACTCTCCCTGACCCTGTGAGCCACAGTGGGGGGTCCATCCTCGCGTATAGACTGCGCTTTGTACGTGCGATCGATCTTACTGTAGCGACACAGAAATCCTGTGCATACTGTACTGACAAAACCTATTTTTACAGATTATATTTAGAAAGGAGTCTATGGGACGGCGTTTATGACACATCCACACCTCAGACACTACCTTGATCTACTGGCATGGTTGCCACACTAGCCCCCCGAAGTCAACTTCAGTTGTCAGGGTAGTCTCCAAGGTACCCATTGTGAGTCATAACAATGGATGCTGTCATCACCATGGTTTCATGTGCAGAGTCATGAAAACTCCTAGGATTGACAGAGTTTCGACTCTCCAATCCTAGGAGTTTTCATGACTCTAAACATTTATTTGGAGGGTACAGATCCTAGATCTGTACTGGTGGTAGTGCAAGGTTTAGACCTTATTGATCTCATCAGATGTCAACTAGTATGGGTTCAAGGCTTGTAACATTGTTACAATAAATTTCATCTTTATTATATACCGTAATCTCCCGCGTAGAAGACGCGTTGCGCGTATAAGACGCACCCCAAACTTAGCAAATGCATTTTCTCGTATAAGACGCACATTTTAAGGCTCAATTTTGTAAATTCAGTACATTTCTATAGTAAAATTACCCCTCGTATAAGATGCACCCCCAATTTCAGTACATCCTATAAGACTGCCCACCATTTTGTTTGGCGTAGAGGACGCGTCTTTTACGCGGGAGATTACGGTATTTAGAAAGGAAATTGGAGACTAAGAGTAGATCCATGTACTACCGTAAACTCCCGCGTATAAGATGCGTCCTCTACGCCAAACAAAATGCTGGGGAGTCTTATAGGATTTTTTCAAGTTGGGGGGGGGGGGCGTCCTATACGAGGGGTAATTTTTCTATAGAAATGTACTAATCTTACAAATTTCAGCATTAAAATGTGCGTCTTATACGCGAAAATGCATGTGCTAAGTTTGGGGTGCGTCTTATACGCACAGCGCGTCTTCTACGCGGGAGATTACGGTAGTCAGTATGACGTAGTCTATAATAGTACTAAAATACTTGTGTGTCAGTACACTACATATCCTAAGCCATAATAAGTATTGACCCGTCCCTAAGTGTCCCTATATATACACCAACTCATTACACGTTATTAAGGCCCAGCACTAGGGTCGTATAGCTATATATATCCAACACTACCATATATGACTACACCAATCACATAAGCACATACCTTTGAGAGGCTTCACATCGTCTGGTTTTCCTTTTTGTACAAATTTAGCATCCGCCTCACTGGTGGCCCTTCTCAACAATGGCGCCTTGTTAGTTGAGAAAAAACACTGTATTAGCACAATTATTATATTCTAAGATTATTCATCAGACCAATTTACAAGAGTTCCACAAAACAAGAGTTGGCCTACTTCTCCTTTCTATACATATAAATGTTGGGTATATACATCGGGTATAATTTGTGTACTATTGTGATATAGCTTGATATGAGAAAATAGTGGATATTAGAGGAATGACATCCTAGTGCATGTATACATCTATTTTACCTGTAGAAACTCCAGAAAATACTAAGATACCATTTAATACCGTATTTAGAAATAGAGTCATGGTTACATAAAGAACTACTATAAAATTGTTGGGTAATGATAAATGGGTTATGAAATTTGAAATGATAACAATGACAAAAAGAAAAAAAGAAAGAAAAAAAAGAGTCGTGGCTGTTCACATCAAGCATTCTCTGTTCGTTGAAAAGGGATATTACAACATTAAAATATGGAAAAAAGAGAAATGTCGCAAATAGCTTGAGACATGCATCGTGCGGCTTACATGGAACGATATAATATTATACAGTTGTTTTGTATTTTGTTTCACATAGTCTAATGTGAATTCTATCAAATTCAAAGTACAGTGTATTAATGAACATGCGTTGCTCTTTTCATGCTTCACTCTTTAAGTGTCGCACACAGCATTTGCGGTCATAGTCACTGGGGTACTAGACCAATGGTTTAGGAGTGTATCAACTCCATAGGATCAGCATGCATGGCGCTTTCATGTCCTACGGGGCATTTAAACATGGGCTAATTGTGTTCATTTCTGAACACAGCATTTACATTTAGCTAGATTCAAATTCAGTAGCACAACACATTATCAGCTAGGAAATCAAAATCAACATCAACTCTTTTTTTTTCAAAATTGATTAATAAGTCTGTTTTTCAATAATACTGACATGCGAACTGAATTAACTTTGAAATTTGAGAGCACGCCTATTATGTACAACTTACAATCTTCCGAGAAAAAGCAGATGCCTTCAATTGTGAGAAAAGGAGCATTTTGAGACATGAGATAAGAGGTCTTAGAGAGAAAAGGTTGTAGAAATAGTGCAATGTGCATAGAGGGTGGGGCAGGGCGTGGTGTACATGTATATAACAGTTTGGTCTCTCAGAAAAGGAATGACAATCATGTCTACAATTAGGTCCTAGGCTGTAAATAATGAATAAGCTGCTAGGCACGAGTCAACTGCTGGACATTATTATGAGTTAATACAGGGGGCCTGCTATGGTTAATGGAAGTTATGTTTAATAACCCTGTGAAGGGTACATGATGCCTTCAGGCTCATGTTCTTTGGTCATAATGATGCACCGATGCAGTGTTTGTTAAATCTACTCACCAACACTGTGCGAACCTACCGTAATACCTTGCGTATAAGGCGCAGCTTTTATGTGAGGATACACCATCTAGTTCACCTTACAGAATCTGTGAGAGCTATGGTGCGCCATATACATTAGGATTTTAATCTATAGAACAATAATGTATCCACCAAAATTTGTTCTTAAGTGCGCCTTATGAGATCACCTTGAGTTGGGATGTATATTATAAGCGAAGTGCACCTTACACGCGAGCTATTACGGTAACCTTCATGGGTACATTTGTATTAACACAGCTCGGCATGAGGCACAAATGTCGCAGCACACACGTGTATGAATGTATTTACAAATGGCCATAAGTCACTTAATCTCTATGTCGTCCCCAAAGAGTTAAAACAGTACCTGGTATGGTTGATGGAAGGTGTATTAAATTGATGGGACACATAATTGTTCATTATCAATATTACACCAAATGTTTCACGGTATGCACATTTATAAAACAGCAGAAATTCTACTCAGACTGCAGTGACGGATTTAGAGGGGGGCGGGGGTGCAGGGGCGTGCAGCCCCCCACCCTTTCCCAGTACTTGAGAGTTTGATTTTATATTTTGGACTCCAAATCTGCTCAAAAAATAGGGGGTGCGCCCCCTCCTTTTTGGGCCGCGCCCCCTCCTTTTTCCAGATCCTGGATCCGCCACTGGACTGTAATGGTCCCGACCGGCCACCTGTGTGACTGGCCTCATTTTCACTGCTGCCGGTGCCATATTCCCATCCGAATCACCCCTAATTCAGCTCTATATACCGGCGGTTTTTCTTCTGTAGGCCTATATTAAAGTATTGTATTTATAAGTTTTTTTTTCAATTTTGAAAATTAGAAAAGAAGCTATGGCCATTTAAGTGAAAAGTGAACCAAATCTCTTCTAAAGAGTAGTGGGATATAAAAAAAAAACGTGTCTATTCATTCAACAACACACATGATTACCTGTAATTTTCAAAATCTATTTAGGATCAATATCGATTCAGATATTTGTAGCCTTAATATAAAGTGACTTCTGGACACCCACCGCTGAGTACCTTTTCAGTCTATGTAGAACCCTGAAGATGGGGGCCTCATATCAGGACAATGTGTCTAAGTCCTCAAAGTCGGCCTTATCCTTATGATTTTGTCTACACAGCCAAAAATTTTATCCAAGAAAATAAACTCGATATAAGAAATATATTCTTATTATGAGGTAAATTCTGTTTTAAAATTTTACGGTCATCTTGTCTTTTAAGAAAAATCAAGTTTAGAACAAATCTTAAGCTGCCTTCTTGATTTAAGTGTCGGCCTCAGGCATAATCACAGCTGTGATATGTGGTTTGATTTACTGGTACCAAAGATTCACGCAGCATGCCGACAAATCGACACAATGCAATTAATGTATTAATGCGTTACGTAAAACTTAAATGATAGTTTGATGGAAGCAACTACTGTTACTGGTTATCTAATTGTATAGGTTTAATGTGATTACATAAGACTTTATTAACAAGTCATTTCTGGAGGTTACTTAATGCCTAGCATGCCTTAATTAAGCTGTATACATGTAGCAGTACAATTATACCTCATTGACGGTAGGGGGCACCACTGCCTTGGTGACTGGAGCAGGTTTGGTGGGGAATATACTATCCTGTAATTCAACACAGTACAGTACAATAGTAATATCTCAGATTGGTTCGCCCTCCCTGCCTCCTCATGTTGGTACCGTAAAACCCGGTCATAAGCCGGATTTTTTTTCTTCTATTTTTGACTAAAATCGGCTTCGAAATTCCCCCCCCCAACTCTACCCCTGGCTTATGACCGGGGTTTTAATACAATAGATTAAAGAGAAAATTTGGAAAATTTGGCCCTAAAAATCGGCTTATAGGATTTCCCTGAACTCACCCCCCGGCTTATGACCGGGGACAGCTTATGACCGGGGCCGGCTTATGACCGGGGTTTTACGGTAGTTAGCTTAACCCTCTAAGAGCTCGCTTATAAAATAATATGATGTATGAATGCAGCCCTGGTGAGTCTTCTCGCCAGTGCTGCACTGACCCCCATGGACTTGATGGGTCGGTATGATGCATAGATGCATCCCTGGTGAGTAGAGTCACCAAGGCCACATTGGTCTGTCTATAAAGTGTTAGTTGTCATTTAAAAATGTTCAGAAAAAGGACATATTTAAGTATCCAATAGAGTTCCCTGGCTCTACTCTGTGTACAAGGGTGTTCCACATGTAAGCCGGGGATTCGAGACATGGCACAGTGGAGAACTTCATTATACACATAAATATGACATCAAAGCCACACATTAGGCTTTTATTTGAACATAATGCCACGATACTACTGACTCCTCATACCGTAGTACCCTGATGATAAGGCGACGCTGGGCTCAAGACAGGCCTTTAAGCCAAATCTGAGGGCCGTGTCAGGTCATTTTAAGTCAAATTTAATATAATTTTACTCCGCCTATATGGCACAAAATTTTACTCCGCCTATACGGCACAAAACAAAAAGGAACAGCATGTTTCAGATTTGTGTATACGGCTATATACAATGAGCCATGCGCGAGGTACTTCGCTAAATATGTGTGAGGACGTAGCAGTGAATTATCCCATTGTCTGAGAAAAAATATGTTTTAACATCGCAATGAAGGCACGTACGTCATTACACATCTCTGGAATGCCAGTGACTGATTGTAAAAGTTTTGAAAACATTCTTATTTCTCAATTTCAAAAAGGAAATAGCAACCGGAATCAGAGCCAAAGATTGGGAATTCCGAAATAGTTGGGAAAAGTGGCACGTCTGTTAGATCATTAGAAATCTTTAGATATCTATCTCTAAAGGAATTTAAATAGGAGTTTAAAGGTTTGCGTGCAATGACTCTATATTGTCTTACATTCAAGAATCGTCCCCTTTGTAATCAATACCGGTAGGGCATTCCTGGTTGCTTCCTGACAACCGGTCTGTTTCACAATGTAATGTTGTGAACAATCGGTACATCGATTAACCCTTTAATGGCGGCATGACGTAAAATTTGGTCGTCAAGATGGGTGTGCATGAAGTCAGTTACAGTGAGTCTACTCCCCAGCGCTGCACGAATTCATGTTTAATGCCGATCTTACAGGACTATATATACTGTCCTCTAACGTTATCATAATGCACCAGTGTTGGTGATCACCAGTATCGCCTTGAAGAATCATAATAAGCAGAAAGATGACCTCGAAGGCGTCATGTTATCTTTAAAGGGTTAACAGAAATTGTACTATAAAGAGCCATCTTGACTAAAGGAGATGGATACGTGTCTTATCAATTACCCATTCCATTAGGGAGGTCCTTTTTTGGGCATATTTATAAGTGATGGTACTACATACATTCTTCATACACCTCAGAAAAAAAAAATCTTCACACCTCTTTTCTTTTTTTACCAATGGGTAGGGACAGAAAATACAATACAGCCTCGTGAAAATATATGCATTATCATAGAACCTCCACATGAGGCCAAAAAAAAAATATGTAAATTTCCGGTAACGTGGTCAAAAAAGTTGAGGTTGGTAGGTCGGATTTTTTTTTCCCTAATTTTTTTTTTGCTTAGGCCTTACATATATTGAATTGAGGGCATTACAGGTGAATGTCCACCTGGCGTGATGATAGATACTGGTTTATCATCTATAAAAAAAACACATAATGAAAAGTTAAGCATCTATGTCGACATCTTTGACTTGGCCAATAAATACTCTAAAATCTTGAAAAAAGTAGGGAAGATATTAAAAAACCTTCAAAAAATGAGAAAAAAATCTAAAACAAAAATCTGAGGTCGGCCCTGTTGGGCTGAGGTCGGTTGGGTGACCGGAAATTTTTTTTTTTTTTTGGTCTGAGCCGCATACATGTACGCATCAGTTAGGCGACCCCCATGTACATAGAAAAACAGGGGTTTCAGATTAAAATCAACGCCAGCTGATAATCGTGGAGTCCGACCTAGCGGGATACATTATTGACCAATCAGAAAATTCCTATCGTTTTGTGCAGACTTTTAGAGTGCATTACGTAACAACTGGTCCCCATTATGCTGGCTGTTGTCAGTCCGTATCACTCAAGGTACCAAATTCAACAGGGGTCACCGCACTAAGGATCCTGCTAACAAGGAATAGTCAACCAGGTAGGTTCAGAATTAACCCCCGTGGGCCGTGGCAAGTCGCCGTTGGGTAATCACTGCGTTTCTTGAGCATCACACACCTTTCTATTATTCCTGGTTAGCGGGATCCATAGTAAGGCGACCCCTGCTTAATGTTGACAAGGCACTTACCTAGTTTTTCAAAACTTTATATCATCTATTCTATCTGCATACTATTGGATAGATCTCAAGAAAAGAAGTGGATTTGCTTTTTGAATGAAGTCTCTACCTTAATTTAAAGTGACGTTATGACCATCCAAAGACCACAAAATGACCCCAATATTCTGCCACAATAACCCATACTTAAGAGTTTAATCAGGGTTCAAATTTTGTGATCATGCTAGTTGTGGTCAGAAATGCCTTAAATCACTGTTTCTCAGAAGATATTAACACTAGGAACTTGAAATAAAAACTTGAGAAAAGGTCATTAAGGGGTGGTTCCAATGACCTATGGCCTGACCTTGATCTAGGTCAGGTCAAGGTCATTTTAAGGTCAAAGGTCAAATTTATTGATTTTTTTTAGGCCCAGGCTAGGGGAATGTTCACCTGACTAGAATGGAGTATCACCCATCCTCAGGGATCAGTACCTGGGGCCTTCCCCCTCCCCCACCCTCTGACTGATGTTCATACTTCAAAGTACAGCCCTACTAGTCAGTCAGAGAAGTCCTGGTAGTCAGCCCTCCTGCAGGTGGTCCCTCCGGTGGTGGCTATAGGTGTGCTGCAGTGGGGGAGGTGTTAGAGCTAATCTCTCACTCCCCCTCACAGAGTTAATAGGTCATGATTTTGTAGTTGCTTAAAAAAACATACTGCTGCCTATTTGAAAGAAGAAAACTAGACATTTTCTAGACCTTATTTAACCAGGGAATATGTGAGTGCCATTTTTAACTATGCGAGATGCATACTTCATACCATAAAATGCTCCTGAACTTAAGTTTTGAGTTCGCCTGGGAGAAACATGATTTTTTCTCTCTTCAATTTATTAAACAAATACATGCATATTGAAGCCCTCTTCAAGCCCATTAAAATGATACCCTAGTTGTCCAAATCCACCTGTAAACAGCTTCAGAATCAATAAGTAAAGACATGTCAACTTCAGCTGCTCCATCTTTGCTAAATCACACTTTTAGCCTCCGCGCACGGCAGACCCGCGCACGGCAGTTATGTCAGTGCCTAAATTTTTATTATTATTAAATTTGTTGTACCTTGCGATATAAGGACTGATAATAGCCATTCTAATGAGTATCAGGTGTTATGTAATGCACCATAAAAAGTCTGCACTGAAACAAAACGAAGGGAATTTTTCAATTGGTCAATAATGTATCCCGCTAGGTCGGAATAGTACCGGTAGGTGGAACATGGAGATGGCAGGCATGGGTCCTTATAATGTGCTCACACAAGCTTAGAGGCGATGACAACGACCTCAAAATATCACCAAAAAGCCCTAGAATACATCTGTTTCTTTCAAAATTGGATAATCATCCGCCTTATCGAATTTACCACCAGATACATAAAGTGGTATAAAGCTCCTACCTTGTAGACAGGTTGCTTGTATTTGATCAACCCGTCCGCTTCATCCTCACACACTCTCCGGTTTACATCTGAACTGCGCCAGCGTTTGTTTAGATCCGCCTCCTACAAAATAGATAGACACATCTAAATATGTATAAAGTTCATGTACTTTTTGACAGAGGAGTTTTTGTATGCTTGGAGAGTATATACGTCTTAGTTAGGTAGAGCTATTCGATAACTGTGGTTTTCAGTTTTCTTTACAATTTCAATTACAGTTTACCAGGTCATGTGCATGTGTCTACATTATGTATTCAGAATTTTGATGAAATAAACCTCTGGGATTAAACATTATATTTTTCCAAGGTTTAAAGGCATAAACTCTTATTCTTAAGCACACATGGATAAGATATTATAAATAACTATAGTCACTATGGGGGGACTTATCCCGGGGGACTTACACAACTTTTCTTATGTGAAGTTCTAATGAGGACACGGACTTAATCTAAACCCATCATCTTAGACTTAGTCTTAGATAAGACAAGAATGAAGGACTAGGATCATACAAATCAAATGAATAAAAGATTAAATGCCATAGATTACGACCGCAAAAGTTATTGTAATTATTGATTAGTGTTATGTCAACTAATTATCATATAAATCAAGCATGGTTTACGCACACTAAATGACAATTGTTTGTTTTGATTCTGGAGTGGGGTGAGTCCTGAGTCTCTCTCCGGCTCGGGACATTCCTTAATTGTTCCAATCTGTCCCCGCAAATAAAACACAAATCAAAGACACACAAAGGTAAAATAATAAGAAAGGAACATGATGAGAAATTATGACAAGCACATGCTGAATTGCACACTAGATCATTAAAAACTTAAACAAACTTGTGAATACAACATAAGAAATGACTACACAATGCACTTGGCAATAATAGAGACAACATGGGAAAGCAGATTATCATTCTAGACTCAGCAGTGTAGGTAGTATTTTAGAATATCAATATATGTGATTACTATCTTCTACATAAGGTAAGCAGAGTGTGATTTTTTCATCCTCTGGTGTATGCAATAGCCTGCTATGGGGGGGGGGGTCCCTTTAACCCTTTAAGGGCCACGTGAATGCTTCAAAGTTCATGTTCCTTTGTTGTTATGATACACCAGTGCACTGCTGGCCGGTTTACTCACCAGCTCTGCATTTGGGAGTGTATCAATCCAACATGGCCGACATGATGCATCAATGTAGTACTGTTGTGGTACTCATCTCATGCCACCCGATGGGCATGAAGCAGAAATGCACTATGCGGCCCTTAAGAGGTTATAAGGCCGCTAGTGTTGTAATTATTAAAATGGGCACTAATAACAAAATGACCTGGCATTCTGATAATTAGGGTTTCCAATAATACAATTGTACAGGTGTGAGGCCGGGCAGCATTACCTGTAGGTCACATGTCAATGTCACCTGTATGTAGAGTGAGCTGGGCCCTTGGAGGGACAGAGGGGTAGTGCCACAACACGGTATTAGGGATATTTGATAGCACCATAAGAATGTAATATATGATGATTATGCTTGCACTAGTGCCTTTTAGGTACTGATAGAGGCACAAGGCGGAGCTGAGAGCCTCTATCAAGTACCTAAAAGGCACATGTGCAAGCATAATCATCACACATTGCGTTTATACCACGGTCTGCATCTTTAGGATGCATTAGAATGCATCAGAATGCATTCTGCATTCACTGACATACATATATAATATTATATATATATATACCATAATCTCCCGCGTAGAAGGCGCGCTGCGCGTATAAGACGCACCCGTAACTCAGCACATGCATTTTTGCGTATAAGACGCACATTTTAATGCTCAATTTTGTAAATTCAGTACATTTCTATAGTAAAGTTACCCCTCGTATAAGACGCACCCCCAATTTCAGTACATCCTATAAGACGCACAAGGCATTTGTTTGGCGTAGAGGACGCGTCTTATACGCGGGAGTTTACGGTATATATATATATATATATATATATATATATATATATATATATATATGGTATCCATAGGGTCCATAGGGTCCTAAACATCTAACCCAACACTATTGTCCAGCCCCTGTGGCCTAATGGATAATATGCAGAATTTTATATCAGAAGGTCCCTGGATCGATCCAAGGCAATGCTGAGCTTTTTCAGTATGAACCACTGTCGAAGCTATGTCATAGCTGCTGTCACATATAAGAACAGTATAGAAAAAGAACACTGCCAATATTCAAGTGTCAACTCTCAGTGCCTCTATCCTGTGATAAAAGCACTCAGATTATCCAGGCATCATGATGCATTTAAACACTATGAAGCCCTCAAAGAGGGTAGTAGAGAGAAGTGCTGGTGGTATGTATAGGCGGAAACATGTATATATGTACTGAGCTAAAGCAGATAGCGTGTCTTACAACTATCAGTGGGTATACTCATTGACATTTTACTTAATGTCTTCACCTTTCATTTACACAATGTTTTCTCCATAAATCCTGCAAGTAGAAATTATTTACAGACCACTCTGTACAATCCATTGGAAACACGTATCATCTGGTAACAACTAATTTGGACATGCCACTTTATGATACATTCTGTTGTGCTTTGTTAGTTTGATTTAGTGGTCACCTTAGAAACACTTGCCAATTTCAGAAAATGGACCTTTTAAGATATTGAGCAATTTCCAGATAAGAGTCGAAGTGCCTTGATAACAATAGGACACTATTGGTGAGCGATAAGGTCACAATCATCAACCATTTTACACCCCTTCGCTTATTAAATGTTTAAATTGTGTATTTTACTTTACAAGTAATTCAACCCGTGAGTGTAACATTTCTTCCAACATGTAAATCAATTTAGAATCCATTTTCCACTTATGTCATTGATTTTTCCCCCAATTATAACAAAATACCATTTGGTCTAAGGTCAAAAGAATAGAATAGTGTTTATAAGAGGGTCTAAGATTAACATCAGTTCTAAAACGCAACAAAGCCAACTGCTGGCAAACCAGGATAGGTGTGTTAGTATGAGGCAAGACGGTGTCCCAAATGAAAGTACGAAAATGGCAGACTTCAAAAATCCACTAAAATTTCAAATAGAGGCCACTGAAGTGATGTTCCCTATGGGTAATTATGGCACTTTCGAACTCAGAATCCCTGAAATATAGGAAAAGCCTGAAGACTTTTTATGTTGTAAATATAGCTTTCTTCCATCTCCCCACCGCCTCCTACCCCTTTTTTTATTTACAGATAGACATCGTGTTTCCTTGGTGACGGTGATGATTTTTGTGATATACGATTGGATGTATAATTGGTTGTCAACTGGCAGTAAAAAGAACACAGAATTGACATGATACATTTGAATGCAGCCCTGACAAGGAAAATCACCATGGCTGCATCCATAAATCACCATGGCTGCATCCATAAATCACCATGGCTGCATCCATAAATCACCATGGCTGCATCCATAAATCACCATGGCTGCATCCATAAATCACCATGGCAAATACTCTTACTTGGTATAAATGTAGAAGTGCTCTTAAACGTGTTAGAAACATAGATGCGAAATACACTATTGCCTAGGATTATGTAAGAAATAGCATAAAAAAGGAAATACTTGAGTAAAATCCTGTGCCACCAGTCATATTAAGGTAAACATTCCTAATGTGAATAGTTAGATGTTCTCCCTATAGTGTGCAATATCAGACTAAACATGCAGAGTTGGGGGTTATTGAAGTGATTCCTTTGCTGTGTGTTTGGCAGAATTAATTAAACCCTTTAAAGATGGCATGATGTCTCAAGACTTGATATTTATTTTTCACATTAAAGCACCCAAGTAGAACACAAATACCCAGCGGCGCTGTACAACTATGCATCCCTTATTCAATTTATAGCGGTTAAAAATAGAACAAAATATCTATATATATTATTCTTTTTTATCTACAGGTGAAACCAAAATCTTTAAATGAATAAATTATTCATCCCTAAATAATAGCTTCGTGGGATATGAAATACATAACCATACCGCCTTTCCCCTTAATTAAACGGTACTCTTGAAATTAGAAGAAATTAAGAACAATTTTTGAGTTACAAAATAAAAAACACAAACTTCGCTTTAGTATGTACCCTAGGAGGCTTTCTAACACTTAGCGAACACGCCACACATTGATCACCTACTACTTAGTATGTCATTACCTAGAAACGGTATGGAGGTATCAGGTTCTGGTGTTAGCTGACTTTACTGCTAAAATCTAGATTAATAGACCATGATGTTGTAGGCTAACACGTCATGATAATTTGATTATCAGCAAGAGTCAGGTGGGGTTATTGGAGGGATGTTAGCTTGACGTTCCACAGTAATAGCAACCCCAGGATATCTCATATCGATTGTTAATGTATCCAAGGCATATGCCATATTGCATTACTATAACGGGTACATTCATGGCTTTATAGACAGGCCTGTTCCAAACAAAATCTAATTTGAAATGTGGATTCTATAGGGCACTCATATTGGTGAAAATCACTTAAGTAAGGTCTTCAGGAATTTGGGAGCCTAATTTAGGTATAACGCAAGGATGGGCCCTGGTACGCCTTATGATACGAGGCAAAGCTCAGGTTCAAAACTTCCAAAGGTCTCCCCTAATTTCAAGTGTGGGGTTAAGCTATTGGGAGACGTCCTTTTTCTTAATTTTGAAAATCCTTTGAATAGAACAGAAGTAATTTCATTTCAAAACTTTCTAGCAGATCAATAAGGTATGGGTGCGTCTTATATGTGAGGTACGCCTTATACATGGGGTATTAGAGAATTCGTAATAAGCTCATGTATACAGTGACATATATGGAGACGCACTGAAAGCAATGCACTCTCAACATTTCACCATCGGGTTAGAGGAACCAAAGCAGCAGTGCATTATAGTGAGTTGGTCCCATCTGAAATTTTGAAGGT